>JAUMJK010000784.1:70000-670000 GCA_033558105.1 Coccyzus lansbergi | reverse complement strand
CAGGCTATTGGTTAAAACAGGCCCATGTGGGCCCATGATACTCGATCTGGGAGTATTTTATGAAGAAAAATGTTGTATAGTGTATGATTCATGTTGCAGTTTTTTGTAATAATTTTAATAACAGGAAATAAAAATATAAATATTTCCCATATCTTTAGTTCATAGCTTGCTACTTATTCCCTATTATCCTACAAGGCTGGATGATCATAAGGGCAAGAATCACTATGTAATCCTATTATAGCCACAGTTTCTTTCAACATTCTCTGTTTTAGACAATTGTGTGATTACTTTTTATTTCCACCTCTTACTGTGGAAACCTGTTCTTTCAACATCTTTGAAGCATTAAATCCCATAGGTATGATGGGATATCTTGTGCTAAGAATCATTTTCGCCTGTAAAGCTTTTGAAGCATTATAGAATCTCATTTTTTTCCTAATCAGTGGTCTAGTTTCTTGTGGGCTAAAATTAGGCTTCCTGTCTCTGGCATGCGAGGCGTCAGCGTGTGTGACCTTCAAGCTGCCATACGGCCTTGAAGTGCAATTTTTGCATCAGGAAATCTAGAGGCAGCAGCTTTACCCTTTTTGCAGTAGCAGCAAGATCATCAGAAACATTCAACTGAGCAGCAACCGCAGGCATATCACTTGCAGGAAGCCATGTTACTACGGTGCACAGAAAGCTCTCCAGTGCTGAAGCTCTGATGTAAAGCAGGGCTGATCTCTGGTCCCTGCATTCTTGCAATGTGACCGGGCTAGAGGGTTCACGTGGACGTTAGTGGCTAAACTATAGAATGATGAAGAATCAATACTTTAACCTGCAGAAGGATATGCTCCTTATGCATTCTAAAGCTGCTGCACTACAGTGTCTGAATTTCACTTATACGCTAAACTCATCTGCAGGCTCTCTCCTTTTGAATTATGCATATATTACACAGCCTGTTGCCTATAACGGATTTACGACAATCTCATTGCACCTATGCAAATTTTTTTTTGGTTTTAAGCATCAAGCATTTAATGTCTTTTCTCTACTGAGGGAGAAAAATTGTTGTGCAGAAGTGGTTACAAAATGGTTTTATTACTCATGCTGTATGCTGCTCTTACTAAGCTCCACATTAGTTCCACATTGTATCTGGTCAGTTAAATGACCGTTTTTGTAATGCTCTCAGCACATTTTTCACTGCAGCTACAGAATAATATTCTTTGTCCTCTTTTCCTCTCACATACCAAGCACAGCAGCTGATAGTAACAGAACTGAAGTTACAGCTTGTTAATCAGCATTTTAGGTGATTTTAATTATGATGGATGAAGGAGAAAAATGGCAAAAACATGCTTTCAGTAGTACTGAACAAATATGACATGGAACTGATACACGGAGCTTATATTACAGATCTGTCAAATTACCCAAGGATAATTTGGGTAGCTGGCAGATTCCCAGCTCATCATTTTGGTAGCGCAGGCAACACATGCTGGTTAGTTTTACTTGGGCTTGACATACAAATGTCTGACCATCACCAGAACAACTTAATTGATAATGGACATCTGATTGGAAAATAGGTGTGTTCCCCTTTAAACGGTAACTGTCACATCACATCACGTCACATCACATATGTCATGTCATGTTCCATTAAATCACATTATATGCTGGCGTGATGCAAGATAACATGATGAGGGGCTAATATAATGTAACAGCTAATACCTGCTAACAATTTGAGTGGTGGGTATCAGATCTGAATATGTGCCAGGCTTCCGCTGAGCATTTGTGAGAGAGAACAAGGTCTTTACCCAAAGATAAAGCTTTTATTCTAAGAGTAACTTTAGCAGCTACTATAAGGTAGAAGTATGTTTTAGTTTTTTACAAAGTGACTTATGGCACCGTAAGGGATGTGTTGAGGGAGAGGTTAAAGTTTGACAGAAAACATGCTGAAGTTTGACATGTATGGCTTTCATTTCTCAGCTCCTGTCTCATTTTAGGCGTCAAAGTACCCTGGTGATCTGTGTAATACGAAAACTTAATTTATGAATCAGATGAGGCCTTGCCTAATGCAAAAAAAGTTCAGCTGAGTGATCCACTAGAAAATGTTCAGTAATCTGCAAAATACACAAACTGTTTTAATGATCGGGTTAAGTTTTCACACAGTGTTTATACAGCACCCTCTGGGATCTCCACAGGTTAAATTACAGTATATGCAAGAGTGAGTTATGACTTGAGTAGAGGCAACAGGGAAAGCACAGTACGTGCAGCTTCCATTTTTCATTTCTTGCACTACATTTGCAGCAATGTCAGTAACATAGACCTTGGGGAATCGGAGTCATTGCTAAATCGCAAGGGAAATTTCTCATGTAGCTCTTCCCAAATATTGATTGTTAGGCAATCTTTGAAACCTGCTAGGTAAAGAATTTTTTTTCTTCTAGACTGCAGGGATGCAAAGGTTTCTAAGTTAAACATAATGCAAGATAAAAAGTCTCCTAATTGCTGAGGTTTTGCCTCAGGTTGTTGTTGCTTTCTGCACTAAGTCTCATTAAAACCCTGACTAATTCCTGTGTCCTGCATTATCTATTTAAAGAACTGATTGGGTTGTGGGTTTTTTTGTCCCCAGTACATTCTTTTTGGACCTTAATTTAATGGAAAAAAGACCAGCCATTTTCTAGAATTGCCACGGCATGGTCATTTAGAGTATCATTTAAAAACCTGGAAAAGTCTGCATCAATCATGCGTATACAGTAATTGCTGTGATAACTGATTCTGTGTGCTTAATTACTATGAATCATTTGGACTGTATGTCCTTTCGTAATCATTCTTGATAATCTTTTAAGTTGCACCATATCTGTCACATCCTCCACTTTATAGAGGTTATCAACCTCTGAACAGGTAAGTCCTTTTGAATGCTTTTAATTTCTGGTTTCCTTGGGTATTTTATAAATGCAATGGTCATTACAATTTTTTAACTATTTAAATTGAGTCTGATAACTCTCAAGATGCCAAAATTTCAGGGCTCTGGACTCACTAATAGAAGATGCTAAATGGACAGTGAGCATTAAATTATAGATTTTTCACCCCTTACTGGGGTTTACTGAAATGGGGTCTGCTTAGAATTATCTTTTGAGAGTTACTTGGAATCTGCAGCTTGTTCAGGATACAACAGGCCCTGCTGTGGTGGGTCAGACAGAACATGTTTCAATCTTGAGTAAACTCCATGTGAAGTTGCAGGGATGTACATTCTTTTCCGTGTTGGCTGTGTAAGATTTGGCTGACAAGTTACTATTACACAGCCTCAGTGAAGCTCTAGAGTTACCAAGCTCTAGCCTCTTTTAAAATCAATGCTACTTGATGGAAGAGTAGGTGTAGGGGTATTTCAGGTGCTGCTGTTGGGCATTAAGGTGAGAACAGCACTGATGTTTTAGGATATCAATGTGTTAGTAATTAAGGCTTTCTTCCTGTATCATTGCAATGATGGAAATTGATTGAGGTACTTCCTTGCTGCTGTATTCACATGGGGTAAATTCCACTCAAGACTCTGGTTTATGTGTTGCCATTTAACTTAGCTACTCTGGCAGCCTGGAGACAGTGGAGATTGGATGCTTTTCTTGTGGTATATTACTTCAGTGTTTTTCTTCTGTTGAGCATGGCTGGTATAATTCGTTAATTATTTATTTATTTTCACTTTTAATTTGTTTTGTTCCTAGAGACTATGGTTTGTGGGTGCATCAACTAACTGAAAATATGTTATCACAGCTGTTGCATTACAGCATAAACAAAGAATGACAGAAGAGTGGCTTGTTATTTTCAATGTATAATAATTTTAATATTATTGGATTTTAAATATTTGATTAACATGAACACCAATAAATCCTTTCCAGGCTGTAATGTGGACATGCAAGCTGTATGATACTTGAGTTTACCTGCAGTAACACTGACATAATGTTCTGGTTTATATCACCAGTTATACATTATCTGTCCTGTCTCTGGTAACATCTATCTTCCTAGTCACCACAACTCTACAAAAGCTTGCCATCTCTCATCTCCACTCTTATCTGCTACTGGCCCACTATAGATCTGGCTGCTTACTGTGAATCAGATTGATGTCTGTCCACCAACCTTCCCCGCAGATGCTCTGAAATAGTTGGTTTATGATCATCGCTTCGGTTCTAGCTTTTATGCATTTCCTATTTGAATAGATTACTTCTCCTTGATCTATATGTTCTAATTCTTATTAAAATAGGTGGTGCTCATCTGAATATTTCATTATCTTTCAATCCCTACGAGGCCCTCCACAATGCATTTCTAGTTTTCTTATTGAATATTGTGAATAGATAAATGCACAATGTACGCAATGATATATAGGACTTAATTACTCAGTGAATAAAGGCCTCCTAAATAATGGATCAGGATAAATTCTACTGCCCTTGGCACTCATACAAAACAATAATACAAAATAATTCTCCATTTTAGTGAAATTATAGTATCTTCTGAGTAAGGTGGGTTGAAGTTGGCTTCATTAATTATTTTGACAGGATTTTTTTAAAGAAAGTCTCTTCTACCTCAAAGTCAGTAGTCTGTGAGAGGAACCCCATTTACTGTTTACTAACTTCACTGTGGCATGGGGTTTGCTATTTTGTCTCACACATGTAGTGTTCCTACTGCACCCTGAGCTTCAGTTCAAAAGGGAGTTTGCTTCATCACTCTATATGTTTAATATTTGGAAAGTGAGTACTTCGGGTGAAATGGTCTTCTCCTGTTCTGATGCTATTTCATGTTCTTCGTCTCAATTACAGTAAGTCCTATGGAGATAACTGTGTGCAAAGGATCGCAATAGCAGTGGGATAGTGATGAATGCAAATAGCTGCCAGTAGTAAAATCCCCGGGTGATGAGGATATCTGCAGTATACAAATGTTTTGCTTCTAGATGCCTGTGATTAACAGGAACTGAGGTGCTTTGCTGTGACTGGTCATAGCCCCATAACTATTGGCAAAAGAGTGCAATATCTAAGCTGTATTATAATTTTAACCACTTCTGTACTTCAGTTTTAAAGCACAAAGTATGACTGTTAGTATTTTCTTTGACATTAGCTTAATTATTTGTTACACTGTAGTTTGCAATTATCTTTTTTTCCCCCTGCTTGAGACATGTTAGATAATAAATGAGTTACAAAACTGTTGTTCCTAAATTGAGGGGATGGATGTGTCATTGTTCAGCAACTTAATGGAGTTCTGTTCCAGCAGCATCAGTCTGACGTCAGTGTTTTTCATGAGGTGTATCATTTCATAATAAAAGACTTCAGTCCTAAGTGTGATACAGCTTCCAATATTAGTTTCAATTTACTCTGCAAAAGCATTTTCTGTATTGGCTGAATGCTCAGTAAGAGGGGGGAAAAATCCCAGAAAGATGCATCAAATTACAGCGTAATTAACTGAAAGTGGAGTTATGCAATGTATTACATTTTATATCTTTTACAGTAATGCTACTGCTTTTAACCATGGAAAACCACAACCTGAATGTTATTATTTTTCCCTTAAAATAAGACCTTTTATTTGAACCACATTAACAAATGTAAGTGATCTATGAGTGTCCTAGTACTTTACGACTAAATGTGAGGTCTTAAAATTCACCACAGAATGAATAAAGATTTGTGTTTTGTCATCTTGACAAAAAATGGCTTAGGCTTGAAATACTTATTTAATTTGAAAAACTGTTGGTTTTAATTTCTCTACATGTCCTAGGCAGTGCTACTGACTCTTTTCCTACTTCTGGAGGATTGTTTGCCACTGCTGCATTTAGATCAGGTAGTGTTCTCCACCGCTTTGCTAGGTGTGCTGAAGCTCTATCTGGGAATAGTTCCATCCTCTCTGAAGCTGCATGTTCAGGGAACATCCATCTTCGCCCATGTAGCTTCAGGTGAATGCACCAGTGACTGGGTGGGGCAGTTGCATTTCTCTAGTCAGGACTAGGAGTAGCTGCATTTTCCCATTGCTTTGCCTCACAGGATACAGGGAAGCTTAACTGAATCTAATGCTGGGGAGGTATAAGGGTACTGCAAAAATGACTGCTGTTGATGAACCTATGCACAAATTCGCTGACTGTACCTTCTGTAGTGTGCTGTAAGTCAGGAGGCCATGTATTAATTGACAAGTAGAAATCGATGGATAGAAGAACTGCTCATGGAAACTGTATGTTACGATTTAAACATTCAAGTATTTAATTTTACAAACTTGCTTCTATTTTGACATGAAATTTATTTTTCTACCCATGAGCAATGTCTGGTACATGGGCTGTCCAGAATGTTGCTGGGCATACCTGCAAAACTGCAGACGCTTAAACACAGCTGCTAGAATTTTGCCAGCTTTTATGATTGGTCACATGCAGAGAATGATGGTAGCAGAAAAAGCACTTCATGCAGTCTTTTGTTGATTCATACATTTGCTTGTTAAATGCTTCTCTTTGAATGCTAACTTTTTGTTGACTGGAACACAGGTGTTCTCCTAGAATTATGTGTCTGTAGTCAAAAATAAGAACATCCAGAAAATTAGTAATTTATTCCTGTGCTCCTTTTTGTGTTTCAACTCTAACACTCTGTCTGTGATGCTAATGCTTGTACACACGTCATGGTACAACATGAAATTACTATAAGATATTCTGTCAGTACAAGTTGTTTATATTAGCTAGTAGTAGCGACTGCATAGTGAGCGTATCCCAGAAAAACTGCAAGTATAAACACAATGAAGTTAAAGAACCTTTCTTACATTGTATACTCAACCATACAGGTGTAGCATCTATAACAATATACACAAACCTTTTAACAGAAAATGAGTAAAAATCTAAGTTAGTAATGAGGCTTGAGGTTTATTCCTTTATTACAGATGTCAAGAAAATTGTCTGCCATTAAAATGAAGCAATTAGAATAGAAAGTGTAGGGAGGAATACTTGACAATTCTGCTGCCACCTTTTGATCATATCCTGTAGTTACAAGCAGTAATTGCAAGTCATCTAATCCAAAGCTGAATAAATTACATATAGAACTCTATAAGGGAATAATTATTTTTTTGCATTGGTACTAATTAACTGAGCAGGTGGCCATCTTAGACACAGCACTTGATGTATGGCTTTATTAAACAGTTTTCTTCAAACTTTCTTCGTACATTTAAAATGAGAGGACTGATTAAAATGATAAACAACAAATGAATTCCCGCTATGTTCTCTTAATTTTATCAGTTTACCCCGTCTTTACTGTAGTACATTTTTATTAATTGTAACTTAAATCAGGGTTGTCCACCTTCTTTCTGCTGTCATTAAACGTATCTGGCTCTTTTGCTTTCTGCTACCCCATTTCCCAGAGGCTCCTTGGAGATTATGCAAGTTGGAACTGAACTGTCAGGATCTCCTCTTGTATTATACATGAATGTCCTACAGGTCATGATTGTACATTGGTATAAGACTGTGTGATGGGGTTCCTTCTTGGATTGGTGTGAATCCCAATGTGTTTGGAATGTCTGCTTTTTAAGAAGATGGTGTTTATATTGAAGCATATTATGGTTTTTAGTACTTGTGTGTCATGCTAAAGCACTACAGAGCATCCGTACCAGAAATCTGAGCACCCAGTGGCCTACTCAGCTCATAAGAGCATTCTGTGAGGTTGGACACAGTGCTCACTGACGTACAGGTTGGGTTTTTTTTGGTTGGTTTTTTTTTTTTTTTTTTTTTTTAAGGCTTCTGAGTAACAGAGTCTGAGGTATGACTGCCAGGTCTGATGATCATTTCTTAGTTAATCTTCAATGTTTTCCTAAATTGCTAATCCATAAAACATAGTGTGCTGTGCCAGAAAGATGTTTTAGAATTATTTCTCCAGAGACTAAGTAGTCTAATGTGTGATGATGGGGACCATATAAATAACTAGCTATATTAAAAAAAGAATTTAAAAAATGTTCATCCTAAGAATGATTTGAATATTTGGATCTGTTGCCAGTAGGGAGATATTAAATTATTATGCCGTAAAGATCATTTTGTAATTAATGAACAATCTTCTTCACAGTGAAATTCCTTAATGTGAAAATATGGATACATGCTTCACTGAATCACTCTCCAAGCTTGCTCCTACCCTGGAAGACACTGTTATCCTGGTAATACAGAGGTTAACACTTGCTAGAGAGCTTCTCAAGATTAAATCTATATAGGACTGAATCAACGAAAGGGTTAAGTTTGAGATTGGTCATCTCCTAGGGCTTAGATTAGTGTTTAGAGCAGAGGGTAGCATGGAGCCACATCTGTTTCAGAATACTATAGTTACAGGAAATGTTTGAGGGGGCTGTCAGGGAGGGGGACTGTGGCAGGAACAGAAGCTGCCTGAGAGAGAGTCCTGTGTTTGAATCAGTGACCTGTTCTTGAAATGTTTGTTAATACGTTAACAGGTAGAAATATGTATTTTCCCATTCCTGCTAAGAATGGGGAATAAGAACCTTGGAGTGCTGGAAGCTATTTGTCAGGAGCAATTAGCAAGAGCTGAGACCTTATAGGAAAATCATTTGAGAGGGAAACCATGGTCCCTTCGGCAGACAGGCCAATTATGGAACATTATGGCGGCAGCAATACAGGGGTGATCATGTAGAGCTCAGAATTCATCAATGTGGTTAGCATTATCGGTAAGTAATATTGTTATTAATGAATGTAAAACTCTTGTCAAAGCTAAGGGTTGCCAGCAGGGCTGAAATGCAGGGAGGGAGCTCTGGAACAATCTGAGAAACAGAAGAGGGATCTAGTTTTGATGGCTTTTATTTCTTTTTTCCACCACAGTACATGTGAAGTCAGGTTTGTAATTACTGGTAATGGATGACGCACCTAATAGTCCAAGTGAAAATATATTGCACAGAAGTTCCCAATTATTTCATAAGACTGCCTTGTGAACAGATTTTGCTCATTTTCAGCTGAGTTGTTTGTGCTTCTGTTTATCTCAGATACCTGTTACACTTTCATTTACACTGTGACAGTGTTTGACTACATGTGATTCTCATCAGCTCAAGGCAATTAGAACTGCTGGCCCAGTGTCACTTGTCTCTAAACATGCTCAAACATTGTATGGTTACTACAAGTTTGCTCTAAGACTGAAATGTGTGTTCAATGTCTTCAGGTACAGTATGGAATATGCTCTTTCTAAAAGGGATTCTAAAAGTGGAATTGTTGAAAATAAGATGAAAAATTAAGTGTAGTGTTGTCATCTATCTGTAATGCTACTTGCATGAAGACTTCTAGAGATCTTAGGATCTTTAATGCTGGAAAAGACCTCTATGATCATTCAGTCCAGCCACCAGTCCACCACCACCATATCTGCTAATCCATGTCCTGAAGTACAGCTTCGACATATTTCTTGAACACCTCCAGGGATGGAGACTCCACTGCTTCCCTGGGCAGCCTGTTCCAATACTTGACCACTTGAGGTGGTTTCCTCTTGTCCCATCACTTGTTATGGAAAAGTGTTGGCCCAAGTGATGTGCATGAAGGTAATTTCAACACAGTATCTTCAGTTCTGGTAACTGTCCCCCATAACAGACCAAACACCTTAGAATACAGCAAAGTAAGCAGCTAAAATTTGTAGTTAGCAGTGTCTAATCTGTGAATACAGGCTGATGAGTTGGAATTTGAATGATAGCGCTTAGATACGAATGTATAGAGCCTGATTTGTTTATTTATTTATTTTTATTGAAGAACAATGTGTCTTTAAGTGAGAGAAGTCCAGAAGTGTTGACTACTTCATGGTGAAGTATGTCAGCTTGGAGAATCCCTGATCATGAGCAAGTCTGTCAACTGTGGTGAGGCACCTCTTACCGCTTCCTCCCTCTGTACTCTTTTTTAATGTTTTGGTTTGTGCTATGATATTAATTTTCTGTTATTGTTGGCCCATTTCTCTCAAATTACTTTGATTGCTTGTGGTAGACCCAAATAGCTCAATTCACTTTTTGGGAAGGATAGATCACAGCATACCTAGACCCTATGTGAGATCATAGCTATGAGGCCTACAAGCAGGATAATGATCTCCCCAAAGTTTGCCTGCAGCACTTGAACAATGATTTGTAATTTCCAGAAGGCCATGCACCCAAAGGAAAAAAGATATCTGTCTTCATCTCATCTGCTTCAAAATAATAGCCATCTGTAGTAAAGAAACGTATAGTTTTAATTATTCAGTGTGATGGGGTCTGATGCCAAATACATAGATAAATTGCTTTTTAGCTCATTGTCATCGTCCAATGCTGGCATTGTACCAACTGCCTCACTGTCACTAGGAAAGGTGAAGTCAAGAACCTGCTACAGTAAAAGTGAGAAGGTGAAGTAATTGATAACATCTCCTAATTTTTTAGTCACAACTGTGAATGAATGGGACTTTTCAGAATCTTTTCTTGAAGTTCCTTTTCAGCAAAACATGTAGGAGTATGGTTCACTTTATAAGCATGCATTTAGATTCCAGTGTGATTTAAATATATTTGTGTTATGCTGTGTAGAGTTGGAGGGAAAAGTGACAGTGTCTTTTGTTATGTAGGCTCAATTTAGCAAAGCACTTAAATATGCCAGAAAGCAAGCATCTGGCCTGTGTTTGCACTTCCTTAATAGCTGCCCTGAATGACTGGGGTATTCCAAACCTCTGGTGTTCAACACAAATCAGTAGGACCAGGCTGGACTGAATTCAAAATAGCCTGGACTATAATTGTCTGGCTTTAATGGAACAATCAGAACTCTTACCTGTGGCAGCTAAAGGATTTTTTTTTTGGTCTAACAGATAAAAGTGTCCATTAAAATACTCATGATATTTCTTAGTTGCAATCCTTTATTCTCTCAATACATTTGTGGAGATCAACCGGAAAAGGATAAATACACTGCCTGAATTAACATTCCTACTGTCTTTGAGACAACTTTCTTACTGTCTTTGAAACTGTTCTTTTCCGTTTCAGCTCTGTATTGCATAGCTAAATTTTATTTCTGGTTATTCAATGTTATTACATATAACTTGTTTTTTTCTACAGCACATTTTTGCTTTACCTGTCTTTGTGGACTAACATTAGGAATGTCCCTCCCATATGTTCATTAATGAAAGCTCTCAGCCTTCACATTGAAATAATTTAGTTCAGTAGATGATGACTCAGATGTGTAAAACACTTGTTTCTTTTCTTGCAATTATCCAGCTGTCAGGCCATAATAGAATCATTCCGTTGGATGTTTCATCTTAGCTTGTAACACACTTTGGCAAAATAGCCGTATCACTTACACTATACTTAATTTCTGAGAATGCAACTACTACATGAGTCATCATAAACTGAAAGTCTTGCCTTAGGACGTTTATAGTTGTTGCCAAATCTTTTTCTGGAATGTGAGTGTGTGTATGTATTCCAGTGAGCCAATCTGTCAGCTGCTTGAGATGATGTAGCTACCTCAAGGTTAATGCTGATCTTTTTATTCTGTTCCCTGGCATGAATTTTCTTTTTATTATGAAGCATTAGAAAAGGCTCACAGTAAAAATATCTTCTGACTGTATTGTAGTTGAGTGCAGGGCAGCACAACCTCAGTCATATCAGATGTTCACAATCACATATGTCATACTCATAATTAGTCACATCCACAAGCTCCTGCTTTTAAGCAGTAACTAATTTCCTGAGTTCTCAGTTACAGGGACATCTTATTCAACTTGGGAAAGAGTTGAAAGGCACATTTCTTCCTACAATGTGGGAAGACTGTGTTGACTTCTTTGAGGATCTTCTCCCAAGTTAGCCTCTGCTCAGTCTGCTTCATTATCAAGAAAGCAGGAGGTCTCAGCTGAATTCTGGAAATTGCATGCTTGTTCCCAAGGGCCCAGTCTCATGTTACATAGCCTCATTTTGAAGTGCCAAAGACAAAAGTGGGTATTCTGTGAGAGGCAACTATGTCCCAAAGCCTAATGCCTCACTAGATAGTGTCAGAAATTTGTAATGGAAGCTGCCCCTCTAATATCCCTGAGTAACGTAATATAATTCTGCTGAAACTTTGACTTGTCGCTTTTTCAGGATGAGATCCAATATACTTGCTAGATGAGATGTGATCAAAATACTTTATTTCTCTTACTCTAGTAATCTAATTCTTGAAATGTAACATGACCCCTTTCTCTGGAGCATAACATCCAAATTGGCATAATCTGTCTGAATAGAAACTATCAGTTATTTCACATACAGTACAAAGAACTTATGACTCCACTTCTATTGATTAGGGAGATAAATATCTATTTTTATATAGTTTTGGAAATTTTGTTTAAATTGTATGCATTGCCAAGTCAACATTGTATTGTTACAACTTTAAATGGTTTATTAACCCATAGAGAAATACGGAGGCATTTGGACATTATTATCAAATGTCCCTGTGATTTTTCACATGTAAAAAGGCCAGAGACTTGTGAATTGCAAATCTACACGATTTATCTAGTGTTTGTAAGTGAAAAACAAGATTAATTGTGATCTTTGGAATTCTTTAATTTTCTGTTGTAGGTTGCATAAAGAATACATTTAAAGATAGAAATACGGGGGAATTATATTAATACTTTTAAATAGGTGCAGTGGCAATAGTTTTGCACATTGTCTATTTAACTAGATATGATGAAGGCCATGTTTAACCTTTTAGGGTTTTTATCTACAGTGTGCTGGTTCAAAAAAACTGTTTTGCTTGCTTTTCTTTGTCACACCAAACTCTTTTTGGAATCTGTCTTATGATTTGGGAGCTTTAGTTTTCATGCTTTCTTTATAGTAGTGTCTTTGATGCTATTGTTCGAATGGATCATGGAAAACATAAATGAAGTTACCTGTGAGATTTTTCTCTATTTCTACCTTTTAGTTTGACTCACTGTAATGGTTAAAATCCTGATTTCACCAGGGCCAGGATAATTTTTTACCAAGCATGATTTAGGAAGTTGTTTGTGCTTTCTAGAGAGCTTTACATTAAACTAAGAGTGGTAACTGTGGTCTTGTATCATTCTATCATTGGTGGTTCAGGAACTGGTTATTAGTCTGGCTAGAGAAGTGGAGCAGTTAGGATTGCCTGCTCTACTAGCAGATCATGCTGTGGCTGTCGTATAAATAAACCCTAATGGTATCTTTATATGTATAATCTTGTAAATAAAGGCTGTAGTACAATGGATGGATGTAAGTGAGCTAAACTGATTTCTACCCTTTTCAGTGCTCAACTTCTCCACATTGATGATGCTTTTAAGAAAGGGATGTTGGGAAGGCAATGCACAGTTGGCAGATATGAAATGCTTCTAAATAAAAAGCCTGTTATTACTTCTGTTTGCAAAACTGACTTGAGGTTTGAAGTCTCATGATTTTCTCTTTCTATCAGAGAGATTGCAATGCCAATAGTTTGCAGTACAGTTATCCCACTGACATTAATAGCTGTGTTATCCAGCTCTCAGTCTCAGGGAGCAGCAATAAAGTGTTCCCATGTTTAAGAGACCAGAAGCAGTACAAGCTGTATGCCACTACAGGGAGCTGCCTGGGTGGTTGGACCTCACAAAGTCTGAATTAATACAGTACGATGCGTTTTCCTGGAGATGCATGAAAGTAGGGCTCCCTGTTAAACCATCTGTACAAGGAGCTACACAGACAAAGCAGAAAGAACATCATCATATAGTACCAAGGTGACCTATAGTAGTTCCAAAGGGCCTGCCTGGAAAAGGGACCTATCTTCTGTTTATATGTAAAATTAGAATTAGTGCTGGCTTTAGATGGTGGGGAAAATGTCAGTTACTAGAAGGAGGTAATTGGAATCAGGCATCTTCCAAATCTGGTGTTATCTAAAGGTCCAAGGAGACCATATAGTGATCTTCCACAAGTTGAAGGGAGCTACAAGAAAGCTAATGAGGGTCTTTTTATAAAGGAATAGAGTTCTAGGACTAGGGGGAATGGCTATAAATCAGAGAGGGGAAGATTTAGACTAGACATAAGGAGGAAGTTCTTCACAATAAGGATGGTGAGAACAGGTTGCTCAGGGAAGTTGTGGATGCCCCATCCCTGGAGGTGTTCAAGGCTGGGTTGGATGGGCTTTGGGCAGCCTGATCTAGTGGGAGGTGTCACTGCTCATGGCAGAGGGGTTACAATTAGATAATCTTTAAGGTTCCTTCCAATTCAAACCATTCTGTGATTCTATAATTCTATGATTATATATTAACAAGTAAATTATCATTGTTGTGTTGATGGAAGTCTGTGAACAGTCAGCAGCACTGGTGACCTACAGTTTCAGGGTATAAATATATGCCCAAAAGAAAGTCCTGGCATCTGTAGAGTGAGATACTGGAATGATTTTTGTCACTAGTGCCATCATTGCACTTATAGTTTAGTCATAGGAAGCAGTGGAGAAAATTTGGTCTGAATGTATGTTAGCAAAAGCCGAGATGCTGACCAGCTGTATCTCCATTTGCAGAGGTGTCTTCTGAGTAAGGAATGAGTGGGAAAATCAGTAGTTAGGATTGGAAGTGTGGGTAAAAGGACCGTAGGAATACACTAGAGAAATATTAATATCTCTGGGTGGGTAGTACAGGTGTGAGAAAATGTACTTAAGCTGTTACCATACATTCAAGGTGTACCATATGCTTTCCCTAAATGCTCAGCCAAGCATGCTGGCATAGTTTTAAAAAGAACATGAATACGTGGATAGGGGTTCATGTGTAGGTTATAGAAGGGGCCACAGACTGCTACTCTTGTGTCCTGCTGCTTACGGGCATGTCAGATGTGTGAAGACTTCCACCATTAAGAAGATGTGGATGCCTCTGTGCAACAAATTGATTTGACCTCACCCTTGCTGACCAGCTTCAACATGGGGTTTAAAGGAATGTGGATCAGCTTCTACCTGCTTTTTGCCTCCTAGGCGGACTTTCCTGCCTATTTCTCTGGTCATTTTATGTTCTCATGAAACAGCAACATCTTAAAGAAAGAGCATCTCCCCCTTCCAAGACAATAAAAATAGGAAGTGCATTGTGAAAGGAACAGCAATTCTTCCTCATTGCAGCAGTACTAACGGTTGTTGCTGTAATTAAGAAAATGGCATAGACTGTTGTTGTACAATAATAATCTCCTGCTGCTGTGTAAGTGTCGAAGAATTTATTTTCTAAGCAGGAGACATTGATCCTGCGGCAGTCTTCTGTTGCCATAACTTTGTTTACATCATAAAGAAAAAATTATAGATGTAATTATTTAATGTATGGTGCTAAGAAGGGTCAGTTGCTCACTCTACCAGTATTGATCTAAGGTGTTCTGACTGGCTTATCCATCAGACCTCTCAAAGTTTCATGTAACTAGAGACCAAAGTAAAAGTAAATTTTGGTAAGCCTGTTGTTTCCCAACTACAATTGTCTCATTGATTGCACTTTTTAATAATGAGGTATGACCAATGAGTAATTATTCATTAAAAAGTTGTAGTTTTTAACAGACATCAGATGGTGTAAGAAGACAGCTTTAAAAAAAAAAAATTAATAAAATTTTGAGATGTTTGACTGCTGTTCTAACAGTTCCTTTAAAACTGTGTGCCCTTGGATTCTCTTTAGTTGCAAATATCCACCAGGGAAGATTAATTTTTGGAAACTGAATCTTGAGTTAATCTATTTTTTTAAACTTTAGTTTGCATATGTCTTTTTATACATATTATCGAGGATTTCTCTTGAAGCTATATGGATATCCATCAACCACATAGAAAAAGGAGAAATAATTATCATTAAAAGAATATGCAATCTTCAAACAAGCAAGTGTAAAACTTTTTCAAGATTTCAAAGGAGTAGTCTTTAGTATTTGTAAATTCAAATTAGTATGAGCTAAAATTAGTGAAAAACACAGTTCAGATAAAGTTTATGTTTGAATGCAGCAGTGTGGGAACATTAACCTTCACAAAATTTTAAAGTATTTGAAATAAAAACCTACCAAAACTAATTACACACCATTTTACTTCCCACCAGCTTCCCTGAAGAATGAAGAAATTGCCCTCTTTAGGTCCTTTTCTACAGTTTGTTCCATTAAAAATAGATCTTCCTTCTGCACAACAGGAAACACCGAAAACCTGGTTTAAATTTTCAGGAAACTCCCTTTATTTTTGATCCTTTGAAATTATAATTTTAATACATTTTCAATTAAATATGAACAACTCTGTGCATCTCAGCATGAAACACAAAGGGATTTTGGGACCCTTCCAATTAGTAAGGCTTGAAGTTTTTTTCTTAATTATTTAACTTTTACAGTATTTCTTTTTATTTAAAATAGAAGTTGTGCTGTGGGGCTCTTTCTAACATAGAGATGAATGACAGTATTCTTTTTGCCCTTTCAAGTAATTTATCATATAAAGTCTAGATGGAATTTTAAAGACTGATCTTTTTACTGTGAATTTCTTTTGCTATTGCTTTTAGTATCTGCATTTGCTGTCCAAGATAAAAGGTTTTTTTTGTTCCCGAATAAAGGATGAGGAATGAATCAAAATGATAATAAATATATGTTCAGTTATTTCATCTGTAAATAAACATCTTCATTTGATGGCCAAAAAATGGCTTTGACATCTCCCCAACCAATCTGGATAGTCAGAATCCTTTTTACGATATCTTGTCTAGCTCTGACACTGTAATACAAAGTCTTGATGAGTGAGAAAAGGGTATTTTATGTGCTACAATGTCTAAGTATGACTTTATGTGACAACAGAAGAGATAACCCCAGGCTGACAAACATTGGCTATATGTTCCTCAACTGTGAATAGCAGAGCATAGGGAGAGCAACTAACTCTTTAATGTAGGTGACAGCATCAGTAACAAATCGTTATATTTGATTGATACCATTTAACAGTTATTGCTTTCTATCAGTCACATGGAAGACACAGTGCACTAATAACACCCCATATTGACTTTTCACTTCATGATCTTAAAATGCTGTTTCATTACACAGCTGTCACCGACATAGCTGAGTAAAGTTGGAAGTTCAGGTTGCTGCATCCACCTAACTCTTACTCTTCGGGTTGTGGCAGGTCTTGCAGAACAACCCACAACAGATTTTCCTATGAATGGGAAAATAATTCTTTTTTGTTGTTGTTGTTTGTTTTGGTTCCTCATCTTAGCAAATCTTTTCTGTTGTGTAACAGACATTATGAGGATTCCATTTTACTTACAATGGTGACAAATGTGTCCATGCCTCTGAAAATGGTATCAGTTGCTGCAACCTCAAAGAAAGACAGTGTGCAAATCAGTTTTGATATCTTGTTATAAAATAGGCAAGATGCTTTATTTATTTTCTCATGTTATTAAAACAACCAACCAACCAACCAACCAAAACCCCCCAGAACACCAAAACAAATATACCGAACCCAAATATGAAGAATAACATAGAGGCAATAAATCAGTAGTTTCTAAGATTGGTCCCAACAGTATTCATTCCCAATCTGTTTTACGTAATATTATGTCCAAGGTGCACTGTGACTGTGTCATCTTATTAACCACAGTATAATTAAGAATGTAGGAAAATTGTTTCTAAACATGATTTCAAGATTGTTATTTTAAAGCTACATGTACAGCCACTAGCAAGGAGTTTGATTTTCAACAAGAAAAACACATTTTGTGTAGTGAAATCAGTATTAAAAATCTATGGGTGCTCTATAAAGGATTTATCTTTCAGGCCTTAGGCAACTAGGAGTGACAATCTCCACAGTAGCGTTGGAACTTAGACATTTTCCTGACTGTGTAATTGATAACTGCTGGTTTAGGGATTCTGAGTATGGAAGTCTATGTTTATCACATTTCGTTGTAAAGTTTTTCCCTCTATATATCACATTCTTTACTCAGAGCACGGACAATACTGCAGGTATGATTCACAAAGGCAAATATTACTGATACTTTAAATATTTTTAAGTATTTTTTTCTTTGCATGGAAAACTTACAGAGTTGACAAACAATTCACTGTGGAATTCAGAGCTTACTTTTTTTCGTGATTCAGCAGAATCTTTCACATTATCTTATTAACTTTAATTAAATGAAAGTGACAGTAGCTGACTTGTAGGTTGGCGGATTACAGTGTGGATTTTGTGGTTGCATGTTATGTCCTGCTCAGATCTCTGTACTGCTCGCATTATCATTTGTTTGAAGTTTTCAGCGAGTATGAAAGCTTTAGTGAGGTATGCAGTCAAAGCAAATTTCCCATCATATCTGTTTCCTTCCTCTGTTTCAACTTTTGGGAATAAAAATATGTTTCTTTCCTTCCTTCACAAAGCTGATGGTATGTTAAATAAGATTTAATAATTTCATTCCTCACTTAGCTATGTCACAATGAGTTGTGCTGTTCTTTTCCAGCCATGAGAAAATATAGTTTGTACTTGTGCATAGCTTCTTCAACACACTTTACTGCTCTGTAGGAACACAGCTGTTCAAGGCAGAGGGAGCATAGAGGGATATTGGTTCCTTGGTGAAGTCCACCAAAAGCTGTGAGAATTAAAGGTCCTATTTAATATTTCATAGGTCGTTTGTAGAACAAGCAATGTTAAGATATTGGTGCTTTTTGTTGTACTGTAATACTAGGAAGATGCAATAGACATGGTATGCATCATTATGCTTTTCATGATATTTTATAAAGGAGAATTTATTCTGCCTTCTAATAACCCCATCCTCAGAATAAAGATTTTATTTTTTTTTGTACATGGCTGAAGTCAGGTAGCTTCTGGAAAAGCTGCATCTCTATAGCAGGAAGTGGGCTGTAAAATATCTTGTCTGTCATTTCAGCTGTGTAGATCTGCAAGGAATCTAGAAGGACATATAGACCCTAGGCTTGAAAATGCACTTGTATTTCTGTATTCAGATGGGCTTATGGGGATAAGAGCACATACATCAAGAAAAGCAATCTCATGGAAATGGTTGTACGGATACAAGTGTTTGAAAACTACCCGTGTGGTATGGAAATAAGATTTGTAGCATTTTTTAGGTTTTTTTTTTACACTCAACTCAACCATAGTTTGTTTTTTCTAAAAGTTTACAATCTTTCACATTATTTTTTTGCCAGTGAAGAAGTAATTTTTAAAGTTAAACTTCAAATGAACAGTTTTGAAGATATTTTAAAGATGAGAATAGGCAAATAAAAATATTAAAATGTCCTGGTAAGACTGGTGTCTTTAAGTGTTCCACCTTAAATGTTGATTTTTAAAGATTGGTTACTGTACTTTCATAGATCATGTGCTGAATATCCTTGAATTACTCCTGAGGGCTTTCATTGATGACAGTTTGGTTTAATTTAGCTACCACTACAAAGAGATTAAGTTGTCAAGAGGATACTGTTGGAGGTTTAGGGATTGCTGAAATCCTTCTGAAATGAAAAGTAATATACACTGTGACTTTCTTTGATAGTTCTCTGGTGAAGAAACTGGATGAAAATCAACCACAAGGGAACTTCTTTTTTCTGGACAAAAGAGAGAAAAAAAAGTCGTCTCATGTTTAGTAGATAATGAATGCTAAGACACCCCTTCAAACCACCAACCTAAGAAAAGAAAAGCAAATGAGGGGGGCAGGGACAGAAACTGCAGCTACTAACTTAACTCTTTAATGTTAGAAGGCACAATTATTAGGTTTTTTTCACAGTATTGAACCATCCAAACTTCTGCCACTCTAAGTAGACATATAGTTGAAGGTATTCTCCTGTCTAAATATTGTTTTACATATTTCTGTCTACACAATTGTACCAATCAGGTCTTTGCTCTGTTAATTTCTCCTAACTGCTGGTGTAATGTAGTCATTGATATAAACTCAAGCCTAACCAGAATCTTGTTATTTAAGTGAATGGTGCTTTTCAGTTTTGTTTAGTGGAGCCAACATTTTGCCAAAGATGAGAAAATATTAAGCTTGTACCAATACTTAGAATATCTGCACCTCAAAACCATGAAATAAATCTCACAAATAGTTTTAAAAGTGGAAATGTAATCTGCAACTTCATCATTACAGATGCCACTGGCTTGATTCTTTTGGATACAATGTGAATTTAGAGATTATGAACAATGAGGAGTGGGTAGCTTAAGAAGTGGTGTTTCCTGCAGAAAGGAAAAAAAGTACAAGACAAGTGCTTCCCAAAGTGTTCAGCCAATATACTGGTAGAGTAGGACCCTGAGGAAAAGGCCCTTGCCAGAACTTAGAGTTCATTCTGCAAATCCATTTAATGTGTGACTGCAGAAAACTAAGCACCTTACCCCTTGGCTAATGCTGGTGTTTTGATAGGGCATTTGTTGAACAGAGACAGTCAAGAAAAATAAATGTAACTTTTGTTATTAAACCTGAAAGGAGGTTGTAGAGAGAAGGGAGCTGACCTCTTCTCCCAAGTGACAGGGGACAGGACAAGAGGGAATGGCCTCAAGCTCCATCACGGGAGTTTTAGGCTGGAGATTAGGAGGAAGTTTTTCACACAGAGGGTCATTGGGCATTGCCCAGGGAGGTGGTTGATTGACCTTCCCTGGAGGTGTTTAAGGCACGGGTAGATGAGGTCCTGAGGGACATGGTTTAGTGTTTGATAGGAATGGTTGGACTCGATGATCTGATGGGTCTCTTCCAACCTGGTTGTTCTATGATTCTGTGATTCTATGATTCTATGAAATTGTCTTAAATAAGGAACCTAACATTGAAATACTCTGTATAAATTCATTTTCTAGGTCTCCTTTTAACAAATATGGTTCATTTGATTCATCTGTATGTGTAACCATTTGAGCATACTTTGATATTTCTGGTCACTTCCTTTTCTTTGAACAGTCTCAGTTCTTAGTGGGAATGTGACAGGAAAACTTGTGAAACTTAGAACTACCTATAAGTTTTAAATTGTCAGTAGCGTATAGTTGTCCTATGCAGACATTTCTAAAAACATTTTCAAAAGGTTAATGTCATATTTGTAAGTGAAGACATTTAATTAATTTTTGTTAGTCCTAGGCAAGTTAAGTATGACTGACTTTATCTTTTTATTTTTGTTTATTTGCTGCTTACATTTGAAGAAATCTGACTCACTGTCCTAGTGCTAAAATAAACATAATCCTTGATCTCCTATGAAGACATTTGGATTCAAATTCATCTATTGAACTTTGTTTGAGATTAACTTATCCTCCACAAAATAGTTTATTCTATTTTTCCACTTCAAATAACGTTTTATTGTTCCATATATGAATTCAGAATAATTACAATTTTTCAATATACAACCCTCACAGTTTGGCCTTGTACTGCATTCTGATAATTTTTTGAAGTCAGAAATATGAAAACTGAGTCCCTCGTCATTGTAAATAGAATAGGTTTTAAATGCAGGTTTAGAAAGATACCGGCCAGTTGGAGGGCTACTGAAACTATGAACCTGTAATTTCTGACAATTTTTGGTAATCTCTGGTGGTTTTACCTGTCTTGGGCAGTGTTTTGAAAGCTGTTCAATAGAAAATTGTTTACAGCACTTTGTACCTTCTTTCCTGAATAGCTGTGAATCTTAAGTTGTATGTGCTGTTAGCCATCTTGTGCAGTGAGTTGCGTTTTCTTGTAAACATTTTGCTTTATCCTGTGAATTTTAGCAGACTGGCACCAAACAGCTATAATTCAGTTGGCAGAGTTTCAAGCAAATTGAATCATAAATGGCTATGGAGACTTTTCATTTTATGTAAAAATGTGTGGAATTTGCCCGTATAATCCCCAATAACCTAATCTCTTTGTGCCATAATTCTTTAGTTTTTCTCTCAAATGGAGTTTGTATGCTGAGAAAAAGCAGCAACAAAAAAAAGACAATAGGCCTCATAAACATCAACAGAAGTATAAAAATACTGATATTTTAGCCACCTGTAGAGGGGAAGCTAATTGTGTCCTTGAGTTTGACAGTTCTCCTCCTATGATTAACTCTGAGATTATTTTGGTTTGGACCTTTCCAGAAACTAGCTTAGATCAGAGGCTTATACTATGCAGAGTAAGAACCACCAAGTGCTAGGATTCCAATTTGTACATAATAGTCCTCCAGGTGAGGAACTGCACTTCCTATTTGGTTGCAGATCAAAGGCAAGTGTCCTAATGCAGGTTTATTTAAAAGCAGCAACATGAAGCATTGAGCTCGAAAAAGTAAATTTAGCCCATTGTAGAGCTGTATTTGTAGTTGACTACTACTTACTATAAAAATGAATAGTCTGTAAGTTCCCTAACCTTTAAAACTGTATGGCATGGTTTGAGCCTGTGTTTTCTAGCACAGTATTTGGTCTTGATCTGTTCAGTCTGTGCAGTGGAATTTGAGGTCTTTGTGGACTGTGGTTTATATTAAAATGTAGGATGGACTGGAGGAAACGGTAAAATTCAGAGGCTGGTGCGGTAGCTGTCTCTGATTTAACAACACAGGAGATGCTTGGGAAATTCTTTATTGTAACTGAAACAAAAAATGAGGCTTCTTTCTACATAAGGCAAATCCCAAATCTCTCTGGAACTGTAATTGACTCAGAATGTGATTAATGTAACTTAATTGACTTGACTGTACATACATCAGGCACATCACCACCATCTGAGTCCAGGATGCACTGAATCGCTGTCTGATTTCCAAAGGCACTTTAAAGGATGTCATCCTCTTTGTCTAGACACTGACACCTTTTAAGATGAGGAATACCATGTTCAGCAGGAAGACTGAAGCCTGTGTTGCACCTTGTTTATACCAGAGATCTGATCGCTGCCTACAATACATGAGACACATCAGAATGGCATTTTCATTCATCGACCCTATCTGAATTGTCACTTGCAGAAAAATTGAAGAGACTGACAAAACCTTCTCCCTTTTTAATCTGAAATGAAAAAAATACATTAAAAATACGGCCCACTAATGGACAGAAACACACAGCAATGTATTGCAAAGCTGCTGTCTGGCACAATCTTGATGAATAAAGCAGAAGTGCAGTTTATTCACATAGTATTTCTTTGTGTAAGCTCAGCCATAAAGTTTGAAAGTCATTTTTTCTGTAACTGGTGATTTAGCTGCCTGTCCCTCCCTCTTCCAGATCATTAAGTAGATGGTGATGTGTTTTTGTTTGGTTTTAATATGTCTATGCAATAAGAATGTAATAGATTTCAATCTTTTATCAGTTTGCTTTTGAAATGTAGTATAATACATTGCATCATGAGGTAGAAAATGGTATAGAGATTCAAATAGACGACAATACCAGCATATGAATTCAAAAGTATACACATGCATACATTTAAAAGGACTTTTGAATTTTGACTTAAAACATTAAAGACGTGAAATTCATGGTTACAAGTGAAATGTACCATATGTCCTCCAGTACTTAGGCACAAGGAGCACATTAACAGAGTAATTAAAGGGCACCCCGTTGTGGCTAGGTGGTTGAGGACATATGGTGTATCATGACTAACCATGAATTTTGAAGTTCATATTGTTTTTGATCATAACCTTGTCTTTATATTTAATAACTGTCTTTTCTGTGGATTAGTATATGTTTCAGTTGTGTTGGATTTCTCAGTTTCAGTACAGAGTTCTGAGACTGTCAGCTTGATAAATGCATGTTATTTGAGAATTTCATATTTTAATCTGAAACTACCGAAAATATTGGGGT
The DNA here is from genome assembly GCA_033558105.1 of Coccyzus lansbergi. Taxonomy (NCBI): domain Eukaryota; kingdom Metazoa; phylum Chordata; class Aves; order Cuculiformes; family Coccyzidae; genus Coccyzus; species Coccyzus lansbergi. The sequence continues at coordinate 646,449 of JAUMJK010000784.1, read as the reverse complement.
GACAGAACATTGACTTTTTAATAAAGAGGCAGTACATGCCTTTATTGTTTCTTCCGTTCATACTTGCACTGCCTTATCATTTGTGCAAAAGACATCATGGGACATGGACACACTTGGAAAATATGGGTTTTTGCAGGCAGATTCTAAAGATTCCACCTCAGTCTTAAAAACAGAATAACCCCTTTTGTCTCTTCTCCTTTGGCACTCATAGGTAATACCGCACTGCCAAAATTCAACTAAGGATTTTGCTGATGTACAAAGTAAAATAGGATCCATTTTGCATGATTTTAGGTGAATGATATACGGTTTGAACATTATAAAAACATTGATTTATCTGTAAACATGTGTTATTCAAGGACCCAGAGTTATTTAAGACACTTTATTTACATAGCTGAACTTCTAAACATAGCCCTCCTCTGGAATCACACATACCTGTTAGAGATATAAATAAGCTTTTGTCTTTAAGTAAACAGAACAACTCTGGAAGTTTTACTCTAAGACAGCAAAATCAAATAGCTGTCTCAGCATGAACTTTTAGTTGAAACCAGGCATTTTCTGTGTTTTTTCACCTGGATGTAGCTGATTAATGTGAAACTTGAGGCTAACATTGGGGAAACTACAATAAGGTGATGAGTACCTGGCTAGATTTAGGTCTACCAAGATTTAGGTCTTAGGATGCTATTTGCAGCTGAGATCCTTAAAACTCCTAAGTGGGAGCAAAGGCACTAATCTGGATCAATACCTAAATTTCCACTGGCAGACATCTAACACCTATGTGTTTGATGTCTGTGCATAAACACAGTGAGGCAGTCTGTGCCAAATGCACAAGAAACTCTTGTCAGGAGTTAATTGGATAAAAGTCTTCAAATGACCTCCATAGAGTAAAACGCTATTCTTCTCCCTCTTATTCTCTAGAATCTCAGCAATTAAAGGTCTTACTTGAAATATAGAAAGTTGGTCTTCTGTACTTTTTATCTCCTTTCAGGGATCTTTGAAGTACCGAGAAAGTACTCTGTTTCCAAAACAGTTCGACTTAGCATCAGAAAACTTAAATTTTCATAGTATCAGAGAGATCAGCTGACAGTATTTCTCTTTTTTCTAGTGGAGATCTCTTATTACAGACAGTGGAATCTAGAAAGTCACTTACAGTCATCACACTGGAGGCAGAGAGTTAGTCATTCTCCCAGGACATGGAAAATACAGATTTGGTTCCCTCAGAAGGTTCAGAGCTTTGAATTCAGTGCCTCCTACTCCCAGCATGACTAATCCAACCATTACACTGCTACAGAAAAGTGGGGCATCATCATGGAAGAATATAGTTCTGACCAAACTTGACTTTCTGAGTGTCTCCAGGAGAGTTTACAAAGGTCCACGTAATAGTATGTTAAAATCACATTATGGAGATTAAGCTAAGGACGTCAATATATAACTCCTGAACTTGGAGTTATCAAATAGATTTTGGTGACTTCAGGGTTAGGTAGCCCAGAAATTTCAGTGGATTGGAGAGTTGCTCAGCACTCTGGTGGGCTGCAAATCCATAAATGTAGTGGATTTGTGATTCAGGGACCAATTCCTTTCCTGTTCCATTTGGAGAGAGTTCTTAGCATTCATTGCAGCAGGGAATGAGGCCAACTCACCCCAAAAGTTAACCTGTATCTTGAGGGGTGGGAAATTTGAAATGAGATCCACTTAGGCAAAGAAACTAATTGAACATGTGTTTGGTACTCCGTATAATGTTCAGTGCTATAGTGCATCAAGTAGAAGGTGAAACTTCATTCTTAAATTTAGTCTCATTTCAATCTGGACTATTAAGGATGGTGTCATCTGCCCAGTTCCACATTATGCCTAACCAGTGCTTTATTAATTATTTAGAAACAAAAGAAGACAGGAAGAAGCCTCATATTTTTCAGATGCGAAACCTCTTTTCACTATGCAACCTACTTCTGAAATTGGTAATACGGATTTGGTTGGCTTCATGCTGCGTATTCTGATGGGAATTGAACTAGCAAAAGTTTTTGAACTGCTGTGTTGCTATTCATTCAGTTACCTTTTCTGTTTTTTCTTTTATTTGAGTGGGTGTTAAGCTCACTATCTTAAATAGAAAAATGTTTAATTTAGCTGTGGGATATTTTTTGTAGAAATTAAACACTTGCCTGGGCCTAGAACAATTACTGTCTGTAATATCTGGGTAATGCAATGTAGCCAGCTGTAACCTTTAATTAGGTTTGCCTTCAGAACATTGCCAAGTGAGAATCTGAATTCAGATAAGCGTCCAGATCTCCTTCTTGGCATCTTCTTTTAATATCTGTGAGAGCTTTTTTTCAGCTTGTTATGCTGTTAGCCATACATGCTCCATTACTGTTAGAATTTGTACAGGAAGGGTTTCATTTCTGAAGGGTTTAATTTGTGAAGGCTTATTTTACAAACTAACTTTGCTGGAATCAAAATTTCCCCAGTCACCAATTTCTATTGATTTCATCTTCAAGGCAAATAAAAAGAAACATGCATGCTAATGAAAAAAAGTTATAATTATTTACATTTCCAAATGAGAGAAGGCTTTTCTTGTCTTTATGATGTCTTGTTCTTGGATTTTCATATAAAAAATTTAAAATCTAAGATCTTCTGGACTTGGAGTCTGTTATAGAAATAATAGTTTATCTGGCACTGCAGTGTGTTTCCATCTGAACAGAGCATGTATTGAAGAAAGAACAATTATCTAGGGATTTCTTCATAAAGTGTTTTAGAAATGGAAGGTAAAGTTTTCTAACCCTGGAATTCTTTTTTTTTTTTTAACAAATATTTCGTCAAGGTTTAACTGGCTCAAAATTTCAGGGTGGACTTCTGGGGAGAAGATTCACATCCCAGAGATTCATTCTTAAATATATGGAAGACACTGGTTCAAACGCTTTGTCACAGCTAGGACCTTGAATCAGAGCCTACCACATGCTGGAACACCCCTTGCCAGGCTCTTGGTGTGTTTCATATTGTTTTTTGGGAATGTGTTTCATATTGGTTCCCTGGCGAGGAATTGTTTATTCATTTGATGGAAGGGCGACTTAAGTGTCTTTGTGTTTTCTACCCATTGAGCAACGAGCTTCCCTTGTATGTTTGTTGATTTCTGCTTCCCCTCCTCCTGCTTTATTTCCGGTGGGAAAAAAAAAGAAAAAAACAAAAAAAACCCTTTGAAACATTTGGGCTCAGGCATAGGTGAAATGGGAAGTGCAACATTTCAAAAGTCAAATGAACTGTTTCATAATTTGTCATAAAAACAGCCTCTTGTGATCATAGAATCACAGAATGTCCTGAGCTGGGAGGGACCCAACAGGATCATTGAGTCCAACTCCTGTCCCTGCCTAGGATAACCCCAATGTTTGTATCGTGTGTCTGAGATCACTGGCCAAACGCTTCTGGAATACTATCAGGCTTGGCATGATGACTGCTTCCCTGGGGTCCTGTTCTAGAATTCCACCATCCTCTGGGTGAAGAACCTTTTCTTAAGAGCCAGCCTAACCCTCCCCTGGCACATCTTCCTGCCATGCCCTTGGGTCCTATCATTGGTCACTAGAGAGAAGAGATCAGCACCTGCTCCTCCTCCTTCCCCTTGTGAGGACCCAGTAAACTGTGATGAGGACTCCCCTCAGTCTCCTCCAGGCTGAACAGACCAAGTGGCTTAGCTGCTCCTTTTCTTGAGCAGGGACAGGCAGACGAGCTCACTGCTACACAGAATGGTTCATCAGCCTGGTCTCCAGAGCATCAGGGTAGGCTGGTGTTCCCTGTTTTCTCTTCCTCCTGTCTAGACAAGGATGTCTTTTCATGTGATATTTGTATTTCTGTCAAACTTCAGGCCTTTCATTCTTTAATAATTCATATGCTTTTTTCTTCAGAAGTGATTTTCAAAATTTCTTTTCCTACTATTGTTATATTTTACTTCACTGAACTTTTTTGTGGATAGGAATATACCTTTGATTACCAATATTCTCCCAATACAGAAATTGACTGAGCTGTAATCTCTGTTTTGTACCTACCATCCTAAGCTATACTTGAACATAAACACTCTGGCATCAGGTATTGTCTTATTCTCTTGCTCCTTCTGTTTTTTGTCACCCACTCCTCAATTACTCAAGCCTCTACTGAGTCTTTTGAAAGATTTTTGCTGATCTGGATTTTTTTAATAGAAAATTAGTAGTAAAATGTAGTATTCCATGGCAAACCAGCAGTCAGCAATGATTAATTTATAAACTATTTGTGTTAACAGTCTAAACACATAAAAGTGAAAAAACCTGACATAGATAACGTCAGGGAAAATGCTATATAAAATCAGCTCCCTATCGAATGTATAAGACAGTGGTCAAGGTTATGCTAGTTGAATATTTTGCTGATCCCAGGGTCTAGGCAGGCAGAAATAAAGCACAAGGATAACTTCAGGATGCCCCTTTGGTTTAATGAAGAAATATGCTGATGCTTTGCAATGTTTCATTGTTGGAATTTAATCAAGGACATGAAATCTGAAAACAATATTTTTTAGGGAAGTTTATTTTAGAAGTTACATTTTTACTTTAAAAAACCACTTTTTTCCCTTCTACTTTCCTTTTTATTGAAAATGGTTGTGGGGGTAAACAAAAATTTTATGGGAAAAATAATAATGCTGAAATGATAAAAGCCTACTTCTCTCTGTCTGGTGACGTTGGCTATTAATAAGTATGGCAAATTTCAGCACTACTGAATGCTGATGCTGACTTTCCCATTTTCCCCATCTCCATTTGAGGAAGTATAAAAGACTATATTCATTTAGTAATGAGATGAGATTGAAAAAAAGTTTCTTGTTAGATTGTTATCACTGGAAGACACAAAAAAAAATTAATGAAAGTGTTCATATCTTTCATTTCTTTTCTTTCTATGCAGTTATTCAATTGCAACATTCAACCTACTTGCAAATACAAGGAAATGTATGTCAGAAAATTCAAAACTTTCACACACAAGTTCATTTTTTCCCTACTGCTGCTCAGTTTAAATCAATGTCTGAAAGTTACTTTTAAGTCTTTTGCGTCCTTTGGAGTATTTATGTAGGTTGTCAGGGAACAACCAGCTTTAAAGCGGCAAAATAACTCCTGCTTTGAAAGGAACCCTAAAAATCCAAAGAAACTTTACAATTGCTGTTAAGTATTCAAATAGAATTGTTTAATGAAGATCTTAAAAAATGATTTTTTTTTTGAGGCAGAATGTCAGCTTAAGATCACTTTGCTCAAGGCAACTGTTTTTACAAAAGGGAAACAAAAAGCCATTGTAAATCCAAGCCTATTTGGCAATTGACTGGTCAGCAGGAATTGAGGACACTCTGGCCCAAATTTCATACTTCAGGTGCCTGGATTCTTTCTTAGGCATCTAATCTGTTAAAAGGGAGGATCTGAACCCAAATATCATGCTGAAATTGCAGCAGGAGCACTATGAAAGCTATCAAGTCTCATCTGCTGGCTAGTGTCCAACACATTTGTCTTCACATATGGGTCCATCTTATTTTGTAGCTAGGGCTCAGGGTATTCCCAGTGAGGCAGAATACCTGTGCACAGCTATAGTTTTGTTAGGCTTCTAATATTTTTGCTTACACATTTTTTGAAAGTCCAGGTGGAGGAAGTGGTGATGCGCAAATGGTCTTAACTGTCCTGTAGAACAGAGCTATAGTCCAACCACTAGTTGTGATGCATATTTCATATGTTTATATTGCTTTAATTTTTATAGATATCAAAATATGGAACATTGTTGAGGGGTTATATTTAGCAACGGAGGGGTTCTAGTAACCTCTGCTAGGTTTATACTGAAAAAAGGTCATTATTTGAAGGTGCTAATGTTGTATTCAGCTTATCCCCATCTTATGGTTTGCTTTTTAGACATGAAATCACACTGTTTTAAAAGTGGAGCTGTATAGTAAGACCCCATTACATCTTGTACAAACATATCACACTGGCACAACCGTAGGTGCATGTGTGACATCAGGAGAGAGACTAATGTTTTCTCACTTCTTTCCCTCTTGTTCCAACATCCCTAGTACAGTTTGAAACTTCATTAGTGTAATTCCATCATCTCTCTCAGATATCTTATCTCAGACAATTAAGCTCAAACTCAGAATATGTCAACCATAGGACTGTGATAATATTTGCATATGTAAAGAGAAAGAATTTGGAAATTGTTTATAGTGAGTATGGAAGAAAGAGGCAGCATTTAAGAAAGCTATGACTGAATCCAGGCAGTGTTCAACCTTAATTTCAAGGTAACGTTAATTTTTCTGTCCTCCAAGGCAAAGTTTATGCAGTTCTAAATATTAATTTCATTGCATGTATTTAGGAAGCGAGTCAAGTGCTGTAAGAGAATAATGATAGTAAAATATTGGACTAACAGTGATATACTAGATTTTTCTTAAAACATATATTTATGGAATGCTTTCTTCTCTAAGGATTAGGGGAATAGAAGCTGGGGTTCTTTTCTGCTCCTTGATGAGTTTTAGAGAAGCATATTTGCTAACACAGTTTGACATACAATATATTTCAGTGTTTATGGTACCTTATGGTATGGTACTCCTGGTACAGTACCTTATGGCATTTTATTTAATGTTTGTGAAGATTTCTGATTACTTCCCACATAAGTTATTTTTATTGGCAGCTAGCTTTGTGCACTTGTATGGAGATGAAGCTGAAGCACAAATTATAGAATTACAAATTGATTAAAAATAGAATTTCCAAAATGATTTAAAAAATAGCATATTGTTCAGTTGCTCTTTACTAACAGACATGCTTTTAATCAGTTGAGGAGTTAGACAGTCCTCATCTAGAATTTTTATATGCTGTGAAATTAAGATAAAACCAGTAGGATACCATAGAAATTTTCTTAACTGGAAATTTTAAGAATCTAATGATCCCGCAGGCCTTTTTCAGTCCATCTGCACAGTTCCAAAATATTTTTTTTCCTATTTAAGCCATGAAGGGTGGACTCAGCACACGATATAAATGTTCTTTCTTCCAGTGCAGTGATAAATTTTTTCTTACCTTTCTGCCTTTTGCTTATATGCACTAATTTGCCCTAGTGTACGTGTCACCCCTATAGTTCCTATTTATTTGCTGCCAAGTGTAATTGCAATTCCCAGAGCCATCAGCAGCTCTGGAATTATAAACGCTTATTTAAATCACAGTTAAAATCAAAGATGAATCAATACTGGTATTTTATATTTTTATGGTGTTACATCTTGTTTGATGATAAAAAAGAGAGATGTCTTTTTCAAGGAAAATGGTATGTAAGGTCCTTTCCCATGTACAAAATACATTTATTCCTCTGCAATATTGCAAGTAAGATCATTAAATTTTTCCTTTAATGGAAAATTTACTATAAAGGTGGGAAGCCCAGGACAGCCTTTTTCTTCAGCAGATGTTTTGCTGTTTCATCACTGCTTTTAATTAAAAAGCACGTGCCTAGCTATTGTATTTTATATTATCCAGTCACGTATACAAGTCACTTCTTAAATTCTTCACCCCTGAGGAGCAGATGGTTTGAAAATCAAGCTTTAGTGTGACAAAATCCAACATCTCATTGCTTTCATTGTTCAGAACACTGCCCTTGTTTCTTGTGGTGTTCTCCCTAGTGCTCTTTCAGGCCAATTTTTAATTTGCTCAAATGGAATATTTTTATTTTTTTCTTCTCTAGGAAACTGTATCAGAAACCATATCGAAGCAACTTAGCTCTGTAATAAAATATTGCTTCTTATGTCTTTTTTTTTTTATTATGACTACCTCTTTTTTATTGTACAAAGCAAAAGATTATTAAGTAATTTTCAATTTTACTTGTTATATTCCTAGTTATTGGTGAGAATCATGATAAGTCTCAAGAGATGGAAGAAGGTGAATATGGGTGAAGAGACAGGAAAAGCAAAAAAAAGAGGATCTAAAACTAGTAATCCCAAAAGTAATAAAATGAGCCTGTTGGAGACAATGGGTTAAATGGTGAAACAAAAAGAGGTATCTCGTGTTTCCCTTATTCTGAATATACCTCAAATGCCAAAATAATCTCCTCTTCCATCCTTACAAATTGATTTCAATTTGTTAGTCAAAGACTGTAGTGAAATGACTCAAACCATAGTCTTGTTCCACTAAGTGGTTTACTATAGCATTTTTTAAATAATTATATTCAGACTGCAAGAACTGTCACAAGGCTAAAATTCCTAAGGATAGTTTGCCAACATCTATCACTGGATTAGAAATAGCTCTGCAAAACCTTCAGCAAATCAGATAATATTCTATCATAAAATCAATAAAACTAAGCATTGTCAGCATAGTGCTGAAAGTTCCAGCTAAAACAATTTATAGTTTTTAAAGAAGATATATTGTAAATGGAAATAAGAGGCTTTTTTTTTCCTCTTAGTTTGTCTCTAAAGATACATCCAGTAAACAGAATCCAGGTGTAAACATTTTGCTCCTGGTTTGCCCCTGGTGAAGCCCTGCTTGACCTCTCTAATTTCTCAAATCTTCTCTACCACAATTTTCTGAGTTTCATGGACAGAACTTAAGTTTTGTGAATGGTGCAGCATGCTACACTTGCTAATTACAGAATCACACAGAATAGAGAATCACTAGGTTGGAAAAGACAGTGGCTGTATATATATTCAAGGGCTTATTTCGCTACCTCCTTTTCTGGAATAACTGCTTTTAGGAAGACTGAGAAATACTAAAGGATAAAAGAGTATATGCACTCTTAATAATGAGGAAAGCTTTATTCTAGATGCTAAGAATAATGTGTAACACTGGGGTCATCTGCTATGACTTCTCACAGAGAACAGATTTTAGGAAAACACTCCTATAATTCCAGAAGTGAGCCCAAACTGTTGGTCTGTGCTATAGTGTGTCTCCAAAATAGGGTTCTAGTCTTGATTTATAGATGTCAGGTAATAAAGATTTAGTTACTACCTCTCGAGACATTCTTTTTGGTGGTCAATAATCTTCATGTTTGAAAATGCACACCCTATTCATGGTTTGAAGTATTTTAGTTTCACCTTTCAGTCTTGGGCCTTGGCTACTCTTTATTGAGCTAGCCTGGGTATTATTTGTAATATGACTGTTTGGGAAATCGGTGTGAGCTCCTAGGCACGCCTATAAAGCTGGATGGTTTCTTGGGCTATTACTCCTACCTGAGCATGACCATGCTATTTATCAACATGCAAAGTTAAAGTCAGTTTGTGTATGTCTATACTTTTCAGTATCAGCAACGACTGTACTGTAGACATGAACTTTTAGTGAGATACACATTAAATATGATTTTAATTCTTTCAACTTTTTTTTTTTGAAAGGTAGCTGTCAAAACTTTATTCTACCTGGTAGTGAAGACCTTAATTCGTTACACATATTGATCTGTATTCTTTCTTGTCATTCCTTGTTGTCCATTCAAGAGTTTATTACCACATTTCTTTCATCCTGCTCATTGTCTCCCTATTCCAGAGAAAACTACTTGCTGATTTACTGTCTATTCTTAGATCTGGGATCTTGCAGTTATTATTAAAACACAAAGTTATGGCCTGCAGAGCTGATATTTGCCAAATCCCGTGACAGAGTTTTGAGTTCGATGGAACACTGACCTGACACAATATGACATATCTTATATTAAAGTACATGTGCCAGTGATTTATCCAAATCATTATTTTCAAGGTTTAGTGTCTTCTGCAGTTGTTACCAGACATGTTACCATGTTTTTTTTACCACATTTATTGATAAAGCTGATAAAGAAGAGTAAATTTCCACAGGACTCACACCAGAAATATTTCATGGAATGGTTCTTCATGTACAGAAGCTTTTCTGGCTCCATCATTGTAGGCAATTTAATTAAAGAAAATGGAGATTCATGATATTTGTATAGTGCTGTTTTCATTCCAAATACTATGTGAGAAGAAACCAAATACTTTGTGAAACCTGGAGAGGAATATAGAATCATAGAACAACCAGGTTAGAAGAGACCCACTGGATCATCTAGTCCAACTATTCCTATCAAACACTAAACCAGGTTGAGTCCCTGTGTTTGCCCCGTGAAGGATAGATGCTCACACTAGGACATATTTAGTTAGCCACAGAAGTGACACAGCATAGTTGTTTCCATGTGGTTCTGTGTTTAGCCTCTGGCTTTCATGAGAAGTGAGACGTGTTCTATTGAAGTTCAGTACTTTGAAAAGGCACACTGTTTCCAGGACCGAAGTTAGGGTCCATCGTAGCCTTATTGTTACCTCAGGGACCTCTTAGATGATATAACTTTGTTTCATGTACATGCACCTTTATGAAATTGTAATCTTTGTCTTTTGAAATTATTTATATTCTGCAAGTCATATAATTCACTTGTAATTACCATATTATTTTCTTCCTTCCTGATATTTAATATCTCTTGTATAATTGTTATGTGGATTATTTGTGAGAAGTAAAGGTCAGTTGTTTGAATCTTTTTTCACTTAAACTTTTTCTATGGTATTTTTATTGCTATTGATATGTATATATTCTGAACCTCTTCCCGCTCACCATTAGTGACTGAACACATTTTCACCTTTGGTCTGTCATAATGCAGCAGTTTTTTACACAAACCTATACCTCCTCAGTATTGTCTTTTTTTCTGTAATTCACATAATTAGGTGTTTGGTCAATCTGGAAGACTAAATATCTGTGAATATGTTACACTTTGAAGATGCATCCACATTCTAGGAAGAAGTATCATGAATCATTCATTGAGCAATCTATGCTCTTGTTTGGATTTTGACTGTAATAGTGTGTAGTTGTCATAATTTTCTTCTGCAACTTAAAGCATCTTTGAAAAAAACAGTTAGGACCAATGATTTGCCAAACTGTAATTACAGGGAAATAGACTTATTCTGGGAAGCATAAACAATATGCTAAAGATAATAAAAATAGTGTCCTTAAACTGATCAATCTTGAATCCAGATCAGGGCTTGAGTTTGCAAAGAATTTAATTGCTGGGGTCAGACTCAGCATCCCATAGGACTATGCACTTACTATCCTGCAGTAACACGTGCAGTTTCTATGGCTTTGGCAACAAATTTATGGAATTATTTTGCCTTCAACTGTGTCAGCTCCCTGTTGCTCATTAGCATACTTTGCCAGGAAATTCATGGCATTTTTACATCTTCAGCTGTGTATTAATCAACTCCCCGTTGCTTGTTAACATACCTACTTTTTTCTATCTGTGATCACAATTTTTTCTTTATGAATAAAATTTGAAAGTAAAATCTTGGCCTACCCAAAACTAGTGTCAAAACATCCTTTTTCGTAAAATTAAAGCAATCATTGAAACTAGGGCTCTCTTGTAACACTGCTCTCAGAACAACTTTGCAGAAGCTGTTATCTTGAATCTGAGAACTCTGTGTCCATATTCTCACACTGAACCCTCATCTCATGTTTTCTAGTTGTCTTCTCTGATCGTAATTCTTTGTTAACAGCTTCCAGTAGTTTTATGTATTTTCATTAATCTGAGAGACCTCATCAGATACAAGAGGTGGAAGCAGGGAGAAGTGTCCTGGGAGAAATACAGCGATACTCCTCAAGCATGCAGAGAATGGGGTTAGGAAAGCTAAGACTTATCTAGAGCTGAATCTGGTGAGGGACATAAAAGGCAACAATAAAGACTGCTGTAGATGTACCAGCAGTACAAGAAGACTAGGAAAAATACGGGTTTACTGTTGAGAGGAGTGTGGGACCTGATGATACGGACACAGAAAGGCTGAGGAACTCAATGCCACCTTGTTCTCAGTCTTTGCTGATAAAATCAGTTTTCAGGAATCACAGGTCCCTAGGATTGGTGAGAAAGTCTGGAGCAAGGAACACTTGCCATCTGTGGAGGAGGAGCAGGATAGGGAACAACTAAATGAACTTAAAGCATGTGGGAATGGATGGAATACAATCCAAGTGCTGAGGAAACTGGTGGATATCATTGTGAAGCCACTCTTGATTGTCTTTTAAAAATTGTGATAATTGCAAGAGGTTTCCAAGGACTGGAAGAAAGCAAATGTCACTTCTGTCCCCAGGAAGGAGCATCTAAGGATCTATAGCCCAGTCAGCCTTACTTCAGTCCCTGGGAAGCTAAAGGAGCAAATCCTCCTGGAAGCTGTTCCCAGACACTTGCAGTAGATCAAAATGTTTGTGTTTATGAAGTAAAAATCATAGCTGAGATGATTACCTCTGTGGAACAGTGAATGTTGTTGACATTTTCCTTAGTAAGAGTTTCAATGCTGCCTCTGGCAACATAAATGAATGAAAAATGAGCTGAAGAAGTATGGACTAGTCTATCTTGAGGCCAATTGCTAGAGGAGAATCTCTGGCATTGATATGTGGGCCAGTACTGTTCAATGTCTTCTTTAGTGTCCTGGACAACAGGGCAGAGTGCAGCCTCAGGAAGTGGGCAAGTGATGTAAAACTGGAATATGCGACTGATAGACCAGAGGGTTGTGCTGCCATTCAAAGAGGTCTTGGCAGATTGGAAAAATGGGCTTGCCCGTATCTCATGAAGTTCAGCAAAGGGAAACGCAAAGTCCTGCACCTAGCTCTATGTAATCCCATGTACAGACTGGAGGTGCCTGGCTGGAAAGCAGCTTTGCAGAGAAGTTTCTGGGGCTCCCTGTAGAGAGCAGGTTGGACATAAGCCAGTAATGTGTCATTGTGGCAAACAGCCTCCTGGGCTCCACTGGGACAAGTGTTATTGGAAGGGTGAGGTATGATCATCCTTCCCTGTTTGACACTGGTGAGACACATCTGGAGTGCTGTGTCCAGTTCTGGGCTCCCCTGTACAAGATAGACATTGACAGCTCATTTTTTGCAAATATGGTTAAGGGACTGGAGCATCTCTCATGTGAGAAGAGACTGACACAGTTGGGACTCTGCTGTGGAGAAGAGGAGGCTCACGGTGTCTCTTATGAATGTCTATGAGTGCCTGATATTGGAGACTAGACAAGGTGGAACCAGGTTTTTCCTCTTTCGTGCCCAGTGACAGGAAAGAGGCAATGAGCACAAAGGGAAATTTGTTATTAAGTCTCCATTTCTGGAGATATTTAAGCCCCACTGAACACATGCCCGAACAGCCTGAGTTAGCTGATCCTGTTCTGAGGAAGAAGTTGGACTAGAGAATCTCCAGAGGTTCCTTCCAACTTCAACCATTCAGTGTTTCTTTAAAAACTAGGAAGAAAAAAAGAATGAGAAGCAGAAGAATTTCTTGGTTGGACTAACAGCTTGCTGTTTAACTTAAAATATGTACAGTCATTTTTCTCTGAATCACTTTTATAATTATTTTGATATATTTTGTCATGTCTTATCATTTTGAAACATTGGCTCATTCAGACACAATTTTTTGTTTAAAAAAAAAAGTGTCTTTTTGTTATATTTCAGGGATGTGTAATGAAAACATAAGAGACAAAATTTGCTTATGTAGTTTCTAAATATCTTTTATATTTCCTTGCACTATGAAAGAAACCTAATTATCTTATAAAGAAATATCTGTCGATCAGTTATTTTTTCTAAGTAAAACTGTCAGACACCTATAAAATGTTTCTCATATAATTTTTCTCCATAATTACTTTTTTATTTTATACATTTGTTAAACATGAGTGCTGGGCTTTACATGATTTTTAAAATTCAAATGCACTAATACAGGAATATTAAAAATTGAAGTATTACTCTAGGCGTGCTTTTGGCATAAAGTTTATAGAGCTTTCTAATAGGATAGAAGTTTCTGCAGGTTAGTTAGAAAACTGTGTGCTTTTGACTGGAAATGTTACTGTGGTGGTCAATTGCTAGAGAGCCACAAGTGTAGTTTCAAGCTAGGTTTCTTTGTAGGTGAAATCTGTTTGAGAGGTTATTTTAGCCGTTCCCTGCCTTCCTACCAATATATGTCCTGTCTTCTCTATTTCTGCACCTGTGTTTTAGATCAGATTCTGAACAGACAATTGAGATTGTTTAAGGAGTATGGAGATTTTTAATCCTCTAGATCACTTTACTGGTTATTTTAGAGTCCAGTCCTACAAACAGATGGAGTAAGGATGCATTTGGAACACACTGTGTGGCCTGACAACTTAAGTTATGGACAGTGCTTTTACATTAAATTTTTCTGTAATCTGTGTAACTAGATACATGTAAAAGTGTATATAGAACTCTTGGTAATCTGATCTGAATAAGAAAAAAAATTCCAATTTTTCAATTTTATTGATGTGCAGAAACTCGTCATTCAAGCCAAAGTCTACAAGTTGTTATCAGTGTTGAATCAAAGTGGCCATGGAAAATGCTAGGCAATGGTCAGGCCTCGTTTAAGTGACAAAGGTTAGTACCCTGTGTATGAATTTTATCCCATTTTTTAAAATATGCTTATATTTATCAGTTGGTAGTAAGAATACTTGGATTGTCTTTCAGAAGACAATTTTTTATTGCTTCAGTTAAAATCCAGATTTTTCCCTCAGTCATAATCAGTAAAATACATGGATTAAATATTCTCACTTGCTGTCTGGGAAACATGGAATTAAAGGTAGACTCTCTCTTTGGTAGTCACTCAAGATGAAATTTTGGTTTTCTGCTTCGTCACATTTTGATAGAAGTTAACCACTAGTGTTCTTTTTGACATTTCCAGTTTAGAATTTGTGTGATTTTTTTTTTTTATCTTTATAGAATTTTGTTTCACCTTCATTCTGAAAAAAAAGCATAAACCTAAGTGCAGACATTAACATTTTTAGTTAATAAGTATGTTCTTATAGAGTCATTACTCACTCTATGATTGAAGCACTGTCAAAAACTAACAAGAAATCTGTTCTGGCTGACAAAGTTCCCTTTGTACTCCCCTTGTTTAGCCTTCTGTTCCTGAAGAAGAAAGGCCATGCTTTCTCTTTTATTATAATTTATTCTTTTGTTTCTAAATTCTAAATGGTGTTGCTTGGAGGCCAGATTTGGGAGTTAGTGGATTTGCTTTGTGAACCTTGATGCTTCATGGTTTGCAGTACTTTGAAGGGGGTAAAAGGATATGATTGGCCAAGATTAACTGATACTGGTATTTAGTAATCATAAAGTTATAGAAAGCACAGTTTTCCCAATTCTTTTGCTTATAATGCAATAATTACTTACCCTGCTATGAAGCACTGTGGTACCATGTGTGTCTGTGTGGCACGAGACAGTACAATGGAAGAAATCCTTGGAGAGGGAGTAATGACTTGCTTTCTGCCTTAGACTGTATTTTGTTCTGTTACAGGAATGAATTGTGAGGTAGATATTTCTGAAAGTATTGCCCTACACTGTGTTTGATTATCTTATTTCAGGCCTTTTTATTTCAATATTTTTTTTATATATACATATACACGTGTGCACACACACACGTGTATATATATATATATATATATACACGTGTGTGTGTGTCCTAACCCTGCAGAACTATTATGCTTTCTCCTCCAGATGGAACACAACTATGAGGTTCACAATGTCTGTTTCCAGGAAAACACTGATGAAAGAAAGATGAACAGCAACTTCTGCTGTTACTAGTGGTTATTGTTATTCACACCTGCAACTCCTCTGAGGTTGTGAAGGTGACCTAAGTGGGAATGTAGTAATTTTTGGAGCATATTAATGTGGAGTATTTCTATCTATATTTCTTTTCCGGGTCACTGCCTAAGCCATTCCAAATACCTTAAGAATGTCTGGATTTGTGTACTAATTAATCTGAATCAAATATTCATCACATCAATGTTGATGGGATTGGTTGAAGATCTGATTAACCTTCAAGTGGCTCAGTCACTAAACTCAGATTCTTTTCTAGCTGATGGGATATATATATATATATCTTGTTCCTCCAACATAGATTATTCTAAAGAGAATCCCAATCTGAGCCTTCTTTGACCTTAGTTCAGCACAATATAAAAATCTAAAATAAAGTAAGTCTATCATTTTTTAATAGAAGAAAGTATAAGCCATGTAATTAAACAAAAAGGAGATGATGCTATGAAAATGCTGAAAGGCCTTTCATATCTTATTCTTCTAAACTTATTACTATAGCTCATAAGACTAATCTTTGAAGGTTATGATCATATTATAATAGAAAGATGCGTGGACGCAAAAGTGTGGTTGCATGTGGTCTGTGTGCAGAGCAGATCATTTCCATGAAGTTGAACCCTTCAGTAAAATCCATGACCAAGGTTATTGGAGTGTTCTGTTCAAATATTCAAAATTGGAGAAATACTCAGAATAAAGATGATCAAAAGGTCTCTTGTAAGTTCCTCAGGAGACAAATGAGAGTTTTGTAAAGCTTAACAAAACCTAGGCATCAATGCAAAATTTGTTCAATAAAATCATGACAAATACAGTAGTAATATAGCAGTAACATGCACTTATCAAGAAAACATTTCTAAAACAATAAGCTGCTTTCAATAAGCGAGTCTTTAATATCTCTAAGCATTAGTATATTTAATTTCAATTTTGGTGATGTGATGGGGAAAGTAAATTAAATTGTGAAATTAATCATTTTATTTTTAATGAAAAAATATAAATACAGAAGTAATTCTCTATCTGTAATGTGGCTTGAGGGGATGACGATTTACTTTAAAAATACTATTCTGCTGGAATTTCTGCTACTACTTGAGAGAATTTAATTTGTGTCATTTGCATATGAAAATATGCATTGAACTAGCAGCAAAATAACCTTTACAAAATTCTATAATAGCATAAAATACAGTACATTACACTTTCAGTTATTAAGAATAGAAGTACTCTATCTAATTTTGCAAAGAAAATACTTTGTGGAGTTTAAAAAAAAAGTGCAGTTAAAATACAGTGTAAGAACTTGTATCAGATCTTTGCAATTTGTCTTGCTTAGTTATCAGCCAGAGATCTGAATTAACTAAAGGTATTTTCAGGTATTTTATTCTCTAGCTTTTTATTTTTAATTAGCTTCCTGAGGCAGAGATATATCTTGCATTTTACATGCTTTCCAGTAAGATCATCTTCACTCACATAGTCTACTAGAAATGGACATGATAGAGTGGCTTAAACCTGTGTGTTATACTGCTATTACATGTTGCTATGATCCTATCTAAAAGACATTTTCTCTAACAACAGTTCTTCACTGTCATATGAATATCTTGCTAATAAATCAACAATCAGATTTTTTCATTAATGCTTCGTCTATTGCTATCATTGAGGACTCTCATCAATAGCCGATTAATGCCATTAGCTACATAAAGGGTAGGCTCTTGCTTTTATATCTTTGTTTTGATTAGTGGTACATCTGTTGTGGTAAATGGGCTCGTAGTGTAAGATCCTCCTGGAGTGGGGGCAAGATGAGGAGATTATCAAATGTGCTACTAAATATGGTGGAATGTCCTTTCCTGTCTCATCCTTTTACGATACAGGCACGTTGTGTATATCCCTAAATAACTGTTAAGAGTTGTTCTAAAGCTTCTCTCAAATTCATCCCTTTTTAAATGTGCTGTATAACGTGTAGGTTATCAAATATATTTCAGTCTGCCCTTTCATCTCTAGTGGATTAAGGAAATAATCCTGGGTCACTTTAAGTGCACAATGCTATTCTAGCCAAAGTACCATTTTTCCTCTCAATTTAAAAAGAGTATCTCTGCATTCTGACAGACAGCTTCTCTAATAAATCAAAATTATATTTCTTACTTTATCTAGCATATACCCTGATAAAAAACCCCAGATCTACCATGTTGACTCAGATCTTGCTGGATCTTTCCCTCTCATCTTCAGAAAGCCGACGTAGGTTTCTGACTCCCTTCAACAGTCTGTGATGCAGTCCTTCCCCATCATGTTTATTAAAAACACCCACTTTCCAAAAACTTGGCACTCTTCTCCTATGTTTACAGAAATATTCCCTAAGCATTTGGCCTACGTTTTAATTGGCTTCTGTAAGGCTGTTTTTTCATACATCTTTTTGAGGTACTAGATCAGCATCTCTTCCTTAGTGACAGTAGTGAAATTTTGCTGAAGGCCAAGAAGAAGCGGTGTGAGATGAAGAATTACTTCCTGCTCCTCTGGCTTTTTGAGTGGGACTGTTTCCGTATTTGTAGCCCAAAACAGCAGAGGAAAACTCCCTCCTTATTTTACCCCATCATCCTCTCTGTGAGGGCCTGCATATAGCACAAATCCTGCTGAAACCATGGGGTGGTATTTGGCTGCTCTTTTTCCCCTCTGCATGCTTTATAGTCTTGAAGTGGCTCCATTCCTTCTTTACAAACTGCTTTAGGTTCACTTGCAACATGCAATATATGTGATTTCCTCCTCTGACATTGTCAACCCTTGGGTCTTCTCTGAGGGCCGCTAGTCTCTATTGCCTTGTAGGGTTGCCCAACACTACGAATCATAGAATCACAAGGTTGGAAAAGACCCACCAGATCATCAAGTCCAACCATTCCTATGTTTAGAAATAGAGCTTTATGTGTAATTTCATTCAGTTAGTTACTTTTTAAACACTTCTGTTTTCTTTTTAGAGTCTTATATCTTTTAGAAAATAAATCTTGATACGTTTCAGGTCTTGTTGTAAGACAATCTGAGTGTTTCATTCTGCACAATTCAAAACAAGG
The DNA here is from genome assembly GCA_033558105.1 of Coccyzus lansbergi. Taxonomy (NCBI): domain Eukaryota; kingdom Metazoa; phylum Chordata; class Aves; order Cuculiformes; family Coccyzidae; genus Coccyzus; species Coccyzus lansbergi. Next base: position 627,863 of record JAUMJK010000784.1, on the reverse strand, counting down.
TGTTTCTTCCATGCTAATTCTTCCTTACAGTTTTGTTTTTTAATTAAGGGTGAAATCTATTTAGAAGAGTTTAAGTCATTCTAAAGTTGCATTTTTACAGCAGTACACTTGCAATCCAACTGTAAATAAAAATTGCACAGTTCATAATTGTTAATAAATGCAGTAAGTGCTATCTACTTCTTCTTCTCCTTATTCTAATATAAATATAAGCATAAATTCTTCTATATAATAGGATGAATAACAGACAAGAAGGAAGCAATATAAACCTAAGAGTTTTTAAAAAGGAGTAGCCTTGTAAGACTGAAGGGACACAAGGGCAGATTAAATATAATTATAAGGAAAAGTACTTTCTTTTCTTCCTACTATTGAGGCAAAATGCAAGAGGAGATATTATAACTCTATTTTGGTGTTGATTTTTTCTTACAGAAGTGTTTAGTTTTATGGCACAGGTAGTTTGCCTCTCCAAAGAGAAATGGATCAAGAAGCTTCCTCTTTTCTCAGTTTTTGACAAATAATAAATAAAATTAAAAGACTACTTAGGTTAAAATTCTTGTACTTTCTCAGAATAGGCACAGACAACAAAAATGCATTATCGCTTTCAAAAATTATACAAAACAGATATCTCTCTTTTAAAAATAAAAATCAAAGTGTCATCTTTTCTACTTGCTTTATAGAAGGTACTAGACTTAGAGTGCATAGATAATATAGTTCTAAGGGACATCTATGCTGTCTACCATTGTAGCTAGTAGTGGTAATCTTACTTCCTAAAAGTAATAGTTTTTACAGCAACAAAATGTCTTTAATGGGTAAGCAAACCTCGAGTACTTGTCATTCCCCCTCAAGAATGATTTGTATAAATTTTACAGATTAATCGTGAACGATGTAGAAAAATTTGCCTTGAAAGTAACTAGAGAAAAAAAACCCCTCTAAACAGCTTTATCTGGTATGCCTCTAGAAAAACCCAAATTAGAATGTTGAATTCTGCTGAGAAGAATGAGCAGTTTTACAGCCAGTCACAAAAAAAAAAAACCTCTTAGGACCCAAGGGCCTCCTGTATTGGTGTCTCCTCATGATTTTAAACAGGCTCTAAACAAAAGACTTTTCTTAAGCCCTAGTCAGGTAGCCTCTGGAGGGTCCATGATGTCCTCAAGCCTCCTCTCTAGAGAGCTTAGAAATCAAGTAATTTATTCTTCTCTGAGTTGTCTCCACCTTGATGTTCATTGCCTTATAGGCCAGTACTGCAATTTCATAGATTTATTGGTCTGAGTGTATAAAGCTCCATGTGTGAGTTTGTGATTGCCAAATCCAGCACCTGAGAGTTCTTTTTTTATAAAAAAAGGCTTTCTTGTGCTTTCTTCTTCATGCCTGGGGTATAACATTTCCTTCTCATCTAAGTCTTATGGATTTCTGTAAGATATGTGTTTTGTTTTAATACTTATTGTGACTCTCTTTTGTGCATTGATCTTTATATCTTTGCTTTTATGGTTTGGAATTATTGTGACTAGCAGATTTCCTGAGGACAAAAACTGAAATCCTGGTACCACAATCATAGCCCTGGACTCCAGAGTGAAGTGCACACAAATCTTTCGTCTGAACTGCAACAGGGCCCAGCAATCTCACTGTAAGATTCTAAGATAAGGGAAAGTGGGCTCAGTTATGGCAGGGCCCTTTTTGATAAATGTATTGAATAGCAACATGTAGCTTCTTGAGAGAGAATGTCAGGAGATCAACTTTGTATTACCCCTGTTTCCTCCATGAATGGTATCAGTCAGAAGGTCTCAACAAGGTTGCTAGTAGTTCTGGAATAGTTTCCATCTGTGGTACTTCTTTAGTGGCCAGATGCTGATAGCCAGAGCAGTGTGGTTGTGAATATCGTGAATGCTGAATGTTCACTGTGTTTTCAGTGACAGTGGAGCTATTTGAGAAGAGATGACAAAACATAACTGGCATGTAATGAAAGACTTGCATCAGACAGATACTTTCAATGTCACATATCTGGCATTTACTGGAATACCTATTCTAATGGATGTCACTCACCATCTAGCACATTTGTCACAGAGCAACTCTTTATGCCAGTTCTGTTCCAAAAGCTGTTGCCTGCTGCTCTATTCCGGGTAATGGTAGGAAAGAGAACATTTTAATGCTACAGAAAAGGGATGTACAATTATTTATTGCCATGTGATAGTGTTTATTTCTGTGGAAATTCCAGGTACATTCAGATTTTCAAGGTCTGGGCGACAGGCTGAGTTTGCTGTGTTTTTACTGTACGAATGCACATTCTGTAGGGACTTTATACCCCCAAAGAAACAGGGCAGCAACCTAGCCTTTGTTTTCTCAGCAATACTGTTAAGATGAACATGCTATGTGAAGGTATCACGCTGAGTCAGTTCAGCCAATACTTCAGATTCATAGACCTGAAATTGTGTGGATGCTCTTCTTCATAGACATAGTAGAATATTGCTTGCTTTCTCTGTGCATAATGTATGCTACACATGCTCCTCATCACTGCAGGCAACTACAGACTAGAAGATAAAAGGAGTTCTCCAATTCAGTGGAGGTTACTGTCTTTAGTTTTTGAGGCTTTTGGAAAGAGTCACCAAAGCTGTAGGTCCAGCCCTGCCCACATCCTGGCTGATGAGGCTGCCTTTCTGCAGCCTCAGCCTTTCAAGTAGAATAAATGAATCTGGCCATCTGTATTTACACACATTCTGTCACCAGTTCTCAGAAAGCGCTTATATTGCCTACATATACAGTACTTTAATTATATGGAAATTCACTAGTCACAACTTTAATGAACAACTTTTCTCGTATTCAAATGAATAAGATGCTGATGGCGGTTTCTTTGTACACAGCAAATGCTACTTATATAAAAGCCATAGTAAATCAACAGCATAAGCTGATCTAATTACTAATTTGTTGCAATGGCTATTCCCATACCTATCATAACACTGCATATTTAGTTATCTTTTACCCTAATGCAGGTATGCTCTTAGGGCTACATCTCTAAGTAGGAAAATGGGGTTTGATTTTTTTTCTGTTTTTTCCCATTGTTTTTGTTTCTGTTGTATTGGGGGGTGGTGGTTCTTTCTTTCTTTTCTTTTTCCTTTGCAGCTGGTAAAACTAGCAGCAACTAGCATGTGTCTAGTGATTAAGACTTTTTCTCTTTGTAATTGTCAGATTGATTGGGACAATTGAATGATAATGAAAAACAGCTTGTTCCCTCATTTCCAGAGGTGACACTTTCTGCATAATACTGCAAAATATAACAAAAGGGTTTTCTTGGACGATGCTTAAAGTTAATTGACAGCATCTGTTGTTTGGAACAACGGAGAGAAATAGCATTCCCTTGGCTCTTGGGCACGTTAGTCAGGATTAGGCACTGTCACGCCAGCTGATATCTGAATACACTGTATCTATACACAGGGTCTTAGCTGAACTTTCTCTTATATCAAGGTTCCTGTCTTTACACATCTGAGTTGAAAAAGTAAAAATCCCAAAACTTCATTAATTAATGGTGAGTGTCCTGAAAAATGTATGGTCCTCTTTAAAACAAAGAAAAAAATACAGAACAAGACAAATACAATAAACAATGCCATATGAAAAAATAATGTAATAGCTATGAACAGTCTTTTTAGAAGCATTGATTTTTTCAAAAACCTGAAACCAGACTTCCACTGCCATTTTATGACTGATTGGGGTCTTATATCTATAACAGCCATAATCACTGAGGGCACTGTGTTTCTTTATTCTGGAAGATAACGTTTTCTATAATCTAGACAGCATGTGAAATATTTTCGTTTTGCTTTTCTCATAAAAAACTATAGCTTAATTTCACTCTTAGACTGGCTGTATGTGTTCTGAGAGCCTGAATATAATTAACTATGTACATCCTTTTATCTTTTGGCTAACTTTTACTTTCATTGTTTCTCTTTAGTCTGATGTGCATTTTTTCTTTATGGGATTTAATATTTCTCCTTTAAAACATTGATCAGTGTCCAAAGTCACTTAAGACTAGCAGAAAAATCAATCGTGAATGCTGATTGGCTGACTTAGAGGCTGCTGCTGCGGCTGATCACCGAGAAGGCAGTGATTTGATTTGATTTTGCATTTTTCAAGTCATTCACTTTCTCTGTACTGTCTGTCAGTAAACTTCAAATTTGCTGATTCTAAAATAAATGAACACATATTACTATTGGAATCTGTTTCTTTTACTTTTTTGGTGCTTAACACAAAAAGGCATACACAAATAGTAGCATTATTATTGCTTAGATGGCTGCAGGTGTGTGGCGAACTCCAAGCTGAATTCAAGGTCAGATACTTTACGCTATGAAGTCTTGAAGAAAAAAATTGTGTTTACATGGAGGGTTCATCAATCAGCGTATGTTAATGAGCCAATTTTGCCATGTAATTCTGCCAAGTAATTTGACATTTTGCTGTATTACTTTTATATTGAGCTCAGTATCATCAACAGTCAGATACTGGACTAATTATAATTAGAATCAGAATCAAGAAAATATTACATGTTCTACTCGGTAATGTAGAATATGCTGCAATGTGAGATATTCTCTATAGTGTAAAATGTAACAAATTGCCTCTTACTCTGATTTCTTTAGGTATTGGTACAATTACTGAATTGAAACAGAACTAGCTTTTTGTTGTTTTTATTCTTCTGTTCTATTTAAGTTTGATGATACACTGTATTTTATTGCTCGTATAAATATGCTTTGGAGAGGAAAAAGACTAAAAATGCTAATATTAGTATAAAATACAGACTAGTCATACTGTGTTAAATTAGTTGATTTTAAATGATGCCTATGACTTCAAAATATGTCTAGGTTTGTGTATTTGTACACATGCACACATGTGGCTATTACTACATAATGCATAGTCCCTGTACTAATGATTATTTCATACTTATAATTAGGAATAATTATACCAAACCAGAGTGTAGTCTTCTGTTTCAGAATTAAGCAAAGCTATGCATGTGAAGATCATGTCCTTTTTAAGATCAACTCAGTTCTAACACTTGTTGTGATGTCAGTGATTCACTATGTACTTTTCTGTATGCACACTTAAGCAACAAATCCAAATCGTATTTTAAGGAGAAACCGTAGAGATTTTAAATATTCATACTAAGTTAATGATGCTACTACAGTATTGAGAAACATAGATTTAGGATTATATAATTTGAAAGTCCTTAATGTAATAGAAAAATATCTTAATGTCATAAATACTGATATGAAAGTTCAGGAAATATGTTTCTCCCATAATACTTTCTGTTCCCTTTTGGACTGGTTAGGGCTGATCTCAGCAGTGTCAGTAATTATTATTCTGATGACTTGCCCCTGAAAGGCATTCGCTTGTACCTGTGGGGACAGAGAATCCATTTGCCTGGCGCCGGGGAGTCGGAGGCACAGGCTGGCGCCAGTGAAGAGAAGAGAAAGATGATTAATATGTCTTATAGATTCACTGCCTCTTCACTTGTCCTAGACCTGCCAGTAATTCCACTCCCCTGTGGTTCCACCTTGATCACAGATAATGGAGGCAGATTGAAAGTTTGAAGACACAAGCCTTTCTCTCCTCCTGAACTGACATTACTCACCCAGGCTAAATGAGCTGTACAGCAACCGGCACCTGCCTATGGGAAGGCATCTCAGTGCACTTAGCAGTAATGCTGCAATAAAGCAGCAACTGTACTAATTAACCAGGTTTCCTTTTTTTCATTTCTCCCTTTTTTTTTTAACTGCACAGCAAGCTGCCATTAGCAAAGCTATGATATTGCAATCAGAACAGTAACTTAAGTGTTCCTTCACCTCTGCAATTTATTATAAGAAACCTTTTCCTTTTCATTTCTTTACAAAAATAGTATAATACAAGGTTACTTTGTACCAGCAAGGTAGCTGTAGCATTCTAAGCAGGGAAATTATGAATGTCATTGAAAAAACCAAACTCCTTAAAGAAAACAAGTTAAAAATATTCTTACAGAGGTGTATCTTTTTAGAGATAAATCCCTGTTATTTATTTGTTTTTTTAAGGTAAACTGGACTTTATAGTAGAAATGTCAAGATATAATCTCAGAAGACTGTCTTTGCAAAACAACTTCACTCAGAATTATATGTATGTGTATTGGTAAAAAATTAGCTTTATTTTAGAGACAGTGCAACGCTAGCAGGAAACAGGGTAGATACTTTCTAGAGATTTCTTTAAGTGACATGACAGCTTGCAGTAAAATACCATACGCATGTGTATATGCCCAGTTTGCCTCTTATTTCTAGGTAAGTGCCTTATTCTGAATCAGATTGTTAGAAATAAAATGACTCTTTTTCTTTCAAAAAACAGACAGAACAGAACGTATTAAAAGGTTTTGCAGTGGGAAAATATGTTGTCTTATACAGTCTCCAGAGAGAGAAATCATAACAAGAACCTCTGAATGTAAACTTTTTTTCCCTGTTCATGAAGTATTTTGCTCTGTAGTTCTGTTTCTGAGGGACTGAGCATTTACAAAAGATTTCTGGTATTTTAAAAAGTTTGATTTCTTGAGGGGAAGCATGACAATCCTTAATGGGTGCAGCAATTTCTGTACAGTTTTGGCTTGTTTGGATTGTGAAAGTTTGTGAAACCAAATCTGTATTGCCTAGGTAATGAATAACTGTTTAAATCAATGGTTGGACTCAATGATCCAGTAGGTCTCTTCCAACCTGGTTATTCTATGATCCTATGATCAAGTTAAGCAATATGTTCTAATATAGATACTCCAAGAATCTGTATGTAGTGAAATGTATTCCACTTAAAACAACAATAAATATCTTCTTAATGCTAAAGAAGACTAGGTCTAGCTACAGAGCTAAATTCCAGAACTTGGCAGGCAGCCCACTTTAGTATAAGAAAAGTGATACCATTTTAAGTGTCTAGGTTATTATTATAAGTAAGGAAGAGAAGGGGAATAAGTAGACAGGGTAGTCCAACATATTTTCAAATATAATGCAACAAGGAGTATAAATCTCAAGATTCAAGTTTCTTTAACAGAATAACTACTAGATATTGTATGCAGTAGGAAGTGTTTACATGCTACAAGGTCATAGAGAGTGATTTTGTCAGCAGCAGTGAATACTAAATCTATTAAAAAAAAAAAGAGAGAGACATTTTCTGTGTCATTCCTCATCTCACATTGCCGCTGGGGAGAGATCAGTTTAGGGGTGACCTTTGAACCTCCAATTCCTGGTTCTGATAGTTGGCTTCTTGAAAGGATTAGCTAATGCAGCACCAGGGGCAACTGTATTAACAAGGAGAGAGAACGAGTGTTATTGTGAGAAAAAAACATAGCCCATTCAAATGGAAATTTTGGACCCAGAAGTTGTAAAAGTCATCAAATTGGTTATGGGTAAAGGATGATTCATCATAAGAAATAATGGGGAAAATTTGTAATGATTTTTCAAGAGAAAAAAACCCCCTTAATTTTAGTTAAAAAAAACCCCGAGAAAATCTCAAGTCTAAAAGCATAGCATATTAGAATTTCATTATTAGTTTATGCTTTATGAAGAACTTCATAGTTGTGATCCATAAAGAATTATCAGACAGGTATAGGTAGCTTTTACTGGTTGCTTAGTCTGTCTTAAATATTCAAACAAGAGTTTTCTGTAAATTACAGAACCTGTAAAGATGGCTGTTACTGTCTAAAAAAAACCCACCACACATCCCCCCCCCCCCCCCCCCCGCCCCGGCAAAACAAAAACATACAAAAGAAAGTACCTGCTCCTTTTAAAAGCAAGATTTGGGTTTTTTTGTCATTGTTACAGAAATTATTTCTTCACAAACTTTTAAATATAATATGTGAGATAACGTATCTGAAGGAGGTGTTATCATTCAAATGAAGGAGTTGAGGACCTGGAAAGGTGAAGTTACTTTCAAAATGTCATAAAGCAGCACATGAGTAGAGCTGAACACTGAAAACAGGTCTTATAAAGTCCCTTCTGCCATTACAGCCATGGGAATGCCTTACCTTGCTTTTTCAGCAAGATCAACTGTGTGAAAGGCATGCTTGGAAATGCGATCCCTGATTTGCAAGGGTGAACCTGCAAATACTTGTGGGCTATTACGAAACAACCTGTACTGTATAGAGACTTGGTGAAGATGTATTTTCTTTTTGGTGTGGGTACCATCTGCATGGCTTGGAATGTAGGCTGAGCTATTTTAACCTAAAGAAGATTGTTCCATACTTAGCTTTTTCAGTTGCCAAAAAAAGTAAACACACTTATTAATTTGGGGGCAATGGAAAATATATATTTTTCTATTTAGCCAGGAGTACACATTCTTGTAAAATAAAATAATATACACACTTGAGTCTGAACAGTACTTTATTGTTTACTGTTTTTTTTGTGATTAATTATTATTTTGGTATTCTAAATTGGTTCTTTATTTTTGAGCAAAAAAACCCAAAACAACTGATGATCTGCATTTTAACTGAAAGCACTGATCTAGAAAAGAATGGTACACCCTAGAATGTATGTAGAAAAGTAGACTTTATTATTGTGTACTTAAAAATTGCTTACCAGTGGTCAAAAACATCTGCAGGATGGAACAATGTGGTATGCAGTATGTCTAATTTATTTCATACATATTGGGGAATAGACTTTCATTTCCTTGTTAGAGGAGTAAAGAAGTAAAAAGCCAAATCAGATTTCAGAATATACACAAATTTTCACAGTATAGTTTGGCATTTGATTTCCGATACATTTAGAAAAAAGCATAGTATGTCATTTTTTGTGCTGGCAACTATAAACTCTTACTTTTGGGCATAATACTTATTGCCATGAGTAGTCCCTCTCATTTACTCTGGCATGCAGTTCTTTTAGATCAGCGCTGATAATGATAGCAAGCATTACACCTGCTGGTAAATGTTTTCAGATTTGGCGTTTTTATGAATGCTAGATATTGGAAGACTAGAATTAAATTTTAGATATATAATTTTGTACACAGTGCCACATGGAGAATTCGGGAATAAGATTTTGAATATTGGATTATTTTCCCTATATTTTTACCTCAGAATTATTCAAGCTGTGTGGGACTGTTAATGAGCTTTCTCAAAATCCACTGTGTTTTGGTACTGTTATCATTTGGTGTGTCAGAATTTTGCTGGTTGTCTAGTCTAGAAGATGGATCTTTGAAATGATTTGGGTGAGAATCTAGCCTGATTCTGGTTCTTGAAACTGAAGTATAGTAGTAAAGTTGTCAAAGTCCCTTTGGAACTACTGTCTAGCTTTGCAGGTTAACGAGTATTTGTGGTCTATGAGATTCGACATTTTGACTTCTGAATTTCCTGTATGCTTAAAGTTCTATGGCTGGATGTGTCCACAAGAGCTTCACTCAGAGTAATTGCAGTAGCCAAGCCCTATGCGATGGGTCATGATAAGACCTGTGAATTGAGCATTCTTCAGCCTGTTATATTGCCTGATCTGATGAGTGTGGTCAGAGCATTGAGAATTTTTCTGGCTTCCAGAAAAAAAAATGCTTATATGGTAGCTGGAGACAGAAGTGTACTAAGGTCTTGCTGTGCTGGCTCCACTGGGCTGCTGCATCCTTTGTTACCTCAAAACTCTGATTACTTCATGTAAAATGGCACTATGCATGTAAGAATTCAGGCTGTCCCTGTCCAAGCTGAGGCAACAGCAGACTGGTCAGTTCCTTCCTTGAAGGGAGACCTCTTGGGAAGAGGTAAGAATTGTAAAAGGTCCCCTTAAACCTTGGATTAATGTCCTAACTACTGATGTAAGCATTCACATAATGTGTAACATGGGACACTATCACTGTTTCTAATGCTTGCATGTTGGAAGAAAGGAATAGTCTCTATGTATCTGTTTGGAGTTAGAAGTTTCTATTCCAATTTAGCTCTTCAGGACTGTCAATTCTACAAGGCAGGAAACAACTCCTTGCAGCAAGGTTTACTGTCCTCATGGTGAAAACACTGGAAAATACTGCCTAAGGGGATCGTACAGTCTAGATCCCTGGAGTTTTATAAGACCTGACTGGATAGAGCTCTGGAGAACCTGGTCTAATCTCATAGCTGACCTTGATTTGTCAAGGAAGTTGGATTTGATGACCTCTTGAGGTCTCTCCCAACCTGGATTATCCTATGATCCTGTGAACACAGAAGAGCAAAGCAGATGAAATGTCTCTATCCTTAGGATTTCATGCTGCCTCACATTCAGAGGCGCCTCACTCTTTGTGTATATTGGACAGGGAGCTTATACACTTAATATGGATTGTACATGTAGTTTTGTGAGCCAGTGTCCTAAGGAAGAGTCTTGCATAAAAATCACTTTGGTTTTACAGGTGTACAAAGTATAATGGAAGAAAAAACAAAGCAATGGTAAATGTTCCTGTCTCATTGCAACTCTGGGTAGATTTATGAAAGTCTTCAAGAAAATCTATTGCTATATTGAGCAATTCTAGACCTAGGTTTTAGGGAAGATTTGTTCAGTTTATGGTTTACATCAAGGTCATAAGAAGTTTTTGAGCTACGCATATTTTCAGCATAAATTATTGTGGTTTTGAACAAGTATTGTTTTGAGAGTTTGACTTTATACTTAAACAAATGCTTTGTAGTGGTGAGACTCTCAGGTTAAAATCTCTAATTTTGGAGGGATATTATGGTAAACATGAAGCCTCAATAAGCAAATACAAAACAGTATGAATAATTAATGGTTTCAGTATTTTTCAATCTTTTATTTTCCTAATTCAAAAAACAGTTTTCAAAGGCTCTGTAGGAGATTCACTGTAGCACTGTAAGCAAGATAGTCAGAGAATTTTCATATTCCTAGCAGTTATCATCTTGCTATTCAACTTTGTCTAAAGTATTTGTTAGTCTTCAAGAGCACTCTACAATTGAGCAAGGTTGGTGAGGCTTTCATAATACAATGCTGTCATTAGAAGGTCCTATTTTTAAATGCAGTTGAAATCAAAGAGCTAGTAGATAAACAGGTGTTTGAAAACCATGAAACTTAGTCAGTATAATGCACCTTTTCGATTGACAGTAATAAAATGCACCAAATCCATTCTCATTTCCTTAGTGGGGCAGGTTGGGGTAATTTTTCTGGTCTAGGTTCCCAGTACAAAGCGATTCCATTGACCAGAGGTAAAAGAAAATAGAACAAACAAATTAGGTATAAATGTAAAATATGGCAACTAATTACTCCTTTCTTTGACAATTTGCACGTCTACCAGAAAAGGAATGACCTGGAATAAGGATTTTGAAATTTCCCTTTTTTTTTTTTAATGTTTCCTGAGGGGGGAAAAAAAAGAAAAAAAAAGGTTTCATTCACCTAAATACAGGTTTTCCAAACTACGGTAAAGAGCCATCTCTAAGAGACACTGTTCAGGATTTTCTCCAGCCATACTATCTCTGTCTGGCTGTCTACCCACAGAGTAACCAGATAGATGAGTGGCCTTTTTGGATAAAAGGGTTGTTACCCCAGAAATGAGCTTCTTTCATCTTCCAGTGTTGCAAACATCCATTATGCCAACATAATTTCCTTTGAATCATAGAATCATAGAATCACCAGGTTGGAAGAGACCCACTGGATCATCAAGTCCAACCATTCCCACCAATCTCTAAACCACGGCCCTCAGTACCTCATCCACCCTCACCTTAAACACCTGCAGGGCAGAATGTTCCACTGCCTAATGTCCCTTTCAGTGAAGAATTTTTCCTTATGTTGAGCCTGAACCTCCCTTGGTGGAGCTTGAGGCCGTTTCCTCTTCCCTCTCCCAAGTGTCCCCAGTCACTTGGGAGAAGAGGCCAACTCCTTTGCCTCCACAACCTCCCTTCAGGTAGCTGTAGAGAGCAATAAGGTCTCCCCTCAGCCTCCTCTTCTCCAGGCTAAACAACTTGAAAATATGTTCTACCAATACCTGTAGGATTCTCTCACAAAGTGGTTCATTCAGTTAATTTCTGTGGTGCCAGGCAAGAAGAGGAGTGCAGAGAAAAGTAAATATACAGAAATTAGCATTCCCTCTTTCTCATCATGCAATTGTCTTGTGAGGGCAAGGTAGAATTTACTGGCATATGTAATCACCATGAGATTCTAGGAATCATTTGTTTCTGTCCATGATTTTTTAATGCAGAAGGGGAACATATGGCCTTAACTCCTTCACTTGTTCAGAGAAGAATAGCAAAGCAAAAAAAATCTAAACTGCTTCAAGTCAAAGCATTCCATAAATTAAGGCTTTTATATTCTACTTCTCCTCTGATCGGCACAGCATTTTCTTTTCTGTATGTTATTTTTGTGTGTTTAGTGGCTACATGTGAGAGCTATGACATTTATATAAAGTGAATCTATTAAATTCTTCATAATGAATAGCATGTAACTGTAAAGCACATACAGTTTTCTCATTTTGCCCTCCTCTGGGAGACTACGACAACATTTTGGCAAGTAGGAGTAAACAGCTTTGTGTTGGCATGCAGTAAATTAAACTGAGTAATTAAAATCAATAGCAAAACACTAGCTAGGCAGAAAGGTCATATAACACAACAGAAAACTGTTGGGTAGCATATTGCAGGAAATCAAAATAAATTTCTGAACTTTTCATTATTCTTTACATGGCTGAAACTGGTCTTAAAAGACCTGTGAGACACAGCAAGGTATTGATGGAGACAGGGTCATTCTCAGAGATGGAATAAAAATATTTAAATGCTAATATATGAGTATTTGTAGGGTACAAGGCTGTCAGATGCAGTAGGGCAGAGGAAAAAGGCCTTTAATTTTACTACTATCATACAAACTACTGTTTGCTTAAGTATATTACTTAGTAAGTAATGCCTGCAAGTACTGAATTCAGGTATGCCAATCAACACAACTGTCAATTATAAGTTCTGTGTTAATGTTTCCCTGTTCATCCGTCTGGCCAGTAATGTTTGGCCTTCAAGGGAGAGAAAAACCTCACAGAGATGAATTTGTGAAGTGTTTCAAGTACTCCACTTGTAGCTTGGGATGGGAAGTGAGAGTCAAAATCTCCAGATCAAAACCAGAGATAGTCCCAAAGTGAACAGTGACTGGGGAAGGTGCCTGGTCACTTTAGGGGATATGCCAAGTTTTAAGCTAACGTGCAAGTTCTCTTCTCTGATTGTGAGGTTTGAGAAAACAGATAACAGTTCTGATTTTAGGATGCTGCTGTAAATAATTGTACTTCTCTTTTGGCCATGGCTTTCCAAAAGGAAGTTTGGGGTAGTTTTTTTTTCTTCTTTTGCTGATGAAATGTATTATGGATTTGGAAGGAAATGGGAGGAAATCATGAGATGTGACTTTGAGAAATGAGGAGATGTAAAATGAGTTGTTTAGAAGTGTTTGTTTGGGAGAGACTGAAGGGGAATCAAAGGTATAGCTAACCTGTAACAAGCATGCTCAGCCATGAAGTGGGTATGGATTATAAAATGATCTGATTGAGCTGGGAAAAGCAGAAAAATGTAAGGCCCATGAGCTCTTCTGGTTGGACCAGTGTGCTTTTTCCAGCTCAGCCTGTTGTTCTATAATAAGCAATGCTAGTCTTTCTTTCTTATCTCTTGAATTTGCCAGTTCCATTAGCTCTCTCTCAGGCAACTGTCAGATAGAAGAGATCTTGTGTCATCATTCAGGAGGAATGAAATTTTACATTTATAAGCCTTTCTGTAGGTCTTCATTATTTGATTTCTCCTACACAGTTTTGAGGAGCTCACCTTGATTGTGTAAATCCTGGGACACATGTGACTATAACAGCTCACAGCTGATCAGTGGGTTTTTGGGGGTAAATGGTGAGTTACAGTGCATTTATCTGACAAATCAGAGCCTTCAGCCAGTCAGGCACCGTAGAGATAATTGTGAAACAAAAGCACCAGGTTATTATTGTTTGTGGTCTTCCTGAGGTCATTTAATTTCCCTTCTAATGTTTGTAATTTAAATTTAAAACAATACTTTTGGGGATTTTTTTCTGCATCCATTTATAATGTCTGTTTTGAATTTAATCCTAGTAATTTTAAAATAATAACAGTGATAGGCAGTTTTTGTACTGTCTGTCTGCAAGATAGCTGTGTCTTGTCATTTAAAACCATGCTGTATTCTAATAAAAGCACACTAGAAGCTGCTTGAGAGCAACAACTGTGCAAACTGATCTGTCATTTAAAGTTATGTTAAGATTTGTTTTTCGTGAATTATGAGAATGGCTTGCCCTTTTACCCCATTCCCTTGAGAATGTGTGTCCACATCCTACAATCAACATGGGACAAACACAAACCAGGTACTCTCATCTCTTGATGGGAGACTCCAATGATCTGTAGAGAAGGAATATTGCAGGTTCACATTATCTGCATTAGCATTACTGTGTATGGAACATGTATTATATCTACTATAAATGGTTTAACTAAGCAGGTCCTCCTGGGTAATGAACATCAAGTTTAATGTTTCTGAGACAGAGATTCAGAAATGAGTATGACCGTGATCAGACCCAGACAAAAATGCTGTAAGACATAACATTTGTCATATTTTTTTCACAGTTTTAACCCAGGTAAATATATTTAAAGAGCTTTTGTTTTGTTTACGTTTTCATTATAGAGGAGTGGCACTCAAAATAGTACACATGTATGTTCTAGATACATAAATAATGTATGAAAACACATAGAAATAATTTTGTTCTTCTGGTTTTTTATGTTTTATATGTAGTATGTGAGCTTCCTTTTTTAAAGTTATCTATTCGCTTTTAAGACCTTTTAGTATATTTTTTTTCTATGCTAGAATTTTTATAGTCATTAATGGAATAGGAAATGGCATCTACCTTCCTGTCTATTAATGCTTAACCCTGATTTATGAATCCCATTTGAAACTGTGGTTCACTTTCAGCAGGACTGTGCATCTACTTAACTCTTAGCTAAGGCACAACTGTAGGCAAAATGAGATTGATGCAAAGTCTTCTACAACCATTTCAAACCATTCTTTAACAGTATGCTAAATAATAGCTTGATGTAATTTTTTAATTAAGTGCATGTGTATACGTATCAAATCTTCCCTATTATTACTGTAAAAATACCTTACCTTTTATCTTACTTAGAGTAATACATGGCTAAATATCCTAAAATTCTAGCCATAATAGCTAACACTTATATGTGTATATATCACACCTCAGTACATTCTTGTCCCATTTAAAGACCAGGGGGACAATGTTTGATACATGGTATGGCCTGAAAAAGGAACAGATATGTAACTATTACTCTTGCTTTAAAGTCTTTAAATATTTAAGGTTATTACAACCTACATTTTCATCATTTGTGTGCTTAACTTGATAGGCGTATAGATTATATGTCAAGTACTCCTACAAACATTTTGTACAAGTGTATTGTCAAATGTCCTGTCATTCTTCTGCAAATACTATACGGAGCATTTTGAACACACTAGGCTTATAAAACTTCTTGTATCCCTTATGTTACTCTCTTTTATTTGCACCTGTCTTTTTATTTATCTAAGCATAAACATTACTGCTTCTTGACACTATGCAGAAGATTCTTAGCTGTTTTCTTTTGAAACCTTGGCCTTATTGCAAAATAGAATTATTTGTAACTTTATAGGCAGTCCTATAAAGCCTTACTTGTCTAAAATGTATAAATTCCTGAGACACAAGTAAACGAATCCTCTGAAACCTTACCTCAAATTAAACTAAAATGTTGTGACAGTCCTAATGGCCTCTCTGTAGGTTAATGCTTTCTATGTAGGTTGGTCTAACCTGCTGTTAGTAATCATACTGTAAAAGTCTGAAACAAACTGAGGAGCATTACTGCTACCCTCTATTATTTTATTTACAAAACAGAGAGATAAATCAGATAGAATGGATAGTGGTTTTTTTTACAAAGAGTTTTCACTGAAGCCTTCTATGTATGTATTACACTTCAGAGTTGTTAGTGCTTATCAGTACAGGAAATACGAAGAAACACAGAACACTATCCCAGTATAAAATCATAGAATGGTTTGGGCTGGAAGGGATCATAAAGACCATCTAGTTTCACCCCTTGCCATAGGCAGGGACACCTCCCACCAGACCAGGCTGCTCAAGGCCCCATCCACCTTGGCCTTGAACACCTCCAGGGAGCGGGCATCCACAACTACCCTTGGCAACCTGTTCCAATGTCTCACCACCCTCATTATGAAGAATTTCTTCCTAATCTAAATCTTTCCACTTCCAATTTGAAACCATTCCCCCTCTCCTATCACTCTATGCCTTTGTAAAAAGTCCCTTCCCAGCTTTCTTGTAGGACCCCTTCAGCTACTGAAAGGCCACTAATAAGGTCTCCCCAGAGCCTTCTCTTCTCCAGGCTGAACAGCCAAAACTGTCTTAGCCTGTCCTTATAGCCCTTGGATTGTCTTTGTGTCCTCGTGCTAACCAGTTCCATAGTATGTATATGCTGGGGATTCCAGAACTGGATACAGTACTTGGGATCATTTCTGTATTTTCTTTTTATAAATTAGTGAATATGACCTCTCTTTTAGGGTTTAGTCTACCCACTTTTCCCTCAAATGAAATCTTACGGCAGCACATTTATTCCACAGTATTAGGAATATGTGATTATGTGCCTGGGCTTGCAACCAGCGAAACATCTGCTTAGATAATCTCATTGATTAGGCCCTGGAAAAGCAAACATTTGAACAGTGATTTTAAGAGTAACCTCTCTGGAGCCTTACAGTGTGTGCCTGAAAATCCTTGAAGGCATGTTTTTTGCAAGTCCTTTTATATTATCTGGAGATCAAACTACTTAGTGTAAATCTCCATACCTTTTCCCAGAGTACAGTGAAGGTTTGGCTTGAAGAATATTTAAGAGGCAAAGAGGGGGAAGGGTCCCCTGTTGTTTAAACTGATTACATTCCCTGAAAGCACAGAAAAAAATACTTTTGTTGGCAAGATGTAAAGTTCTGCATTGCATTAGTGATTGCTGACTTGAATGTCAGTCATGGTGCATTTACAGTATGTACTATACTCTCCCAGTGTATCAGACTCCTTGCTGACCTGTAAGCACTGTGTACATTCTCTTGCTATGTTTTATAGGAGTCTAAAGATGGAGGAAATCATGTAGAACTTTGTCATTGCTTTTAGCAGCAAAAGAAGTGAAGAGTCTTTCAAGGCTAAATAAAACTTAGTGTAATTTTAAAAAAATGTATCCTACATTTCCCTTCCCCTCACCATCATGTCTAGTTATAATGAAGAAGAGGGTAAAGGAGGTGATGCTCCTGTAGTCTAAACAAACTCAGCGTGGTGAAATGGGACAGGACTTTAAAATATGCATAAGGATTGCAGTTGTTCCATTTTGTGACACTGACTGTTCAGGTAGAGAAAAAAACCCAAAACCAACAAACCAGAGACTTTTCCTAAAATGAATACTTTTTTAAAGGGCTATCAGGAAAAATGATGATGGAACTATTATTGTGAAAAATTGGAGTGGCCTGTTGATATCACATATATAGTTTGGAGAAACAAGATTAGTGCAACCCATACCATTTTTCATTTTCTCCTGTCTTCAACAACCATCACAGCATCTCATTTTTTAAACTTTATGTTTAGGATGAGAAATCCCATGTGTGCAGATTTGCTTCTGGCTGCCTGGTCCCTCTGCTCCTAGCTTTTTACCTCTGTCTGCATGTTTCTATGTGTACTGTGAAAAAGAAGCAGGATACTTAGAGAGGGCAGGATACTTAGTCTCTTCTTGGATCAACACTACTCTGTGGGTCAGCAACTAGAAATATTTGAAAAGAGAGAAGGAAGGAATTGTGATTTATTTCCCATGTAGTCTGAGGCCAACACCTTTGTATTGGATTCCTCTCTATTACCTGGATAAGAAAGCCTGCACAATTTATTTCTGAAAATAAGACCACTATGAATAAGATAGCAAAGAATGTAAGGAATAAGAAATTTCTAGATCTTTTCCATTCATTAAAAGAGGAATTGTAATGCCTAGGTGGCCATTTATGTATTTTCTTCTTGGAGCTGGGCTCGGTGGGGAAAGGATCAAGACCAGTATATGCTGGAGTCAGGGGCGAGGGTGAATGCAGAGCTATAGCTGTTGGTCTGTGAGCCAGAGTATTGAAGTTCTGTTGCATACATGCATTCACTTACATCTTTCAAGAGAGGGGATTACCGATTTATCTTTCCCTTTTTACATAAGAAAGCTGAAAACTGAAACTTTTCTTTCATTTAATATAATGGCTTTAAGTGCTGCCTCTGAGAGGGATATACCCAACAGGCAGACCTGCACAGCACAATGCAAGTTCAGCCCTGGAAATGCAGTATTGCCATTGCTAACAACATGCCACACCCTTGTATGGGGAATAAATGGGAGACCTACAGGTTCCCTGTAGCAGAAAAAATGTGAGAGTTCTTGAAGAGAGTTACTTTGTGACACTCTCAAGAACAGGAGGATATTATAAAGTAGTTCTTTAACAGAAGAAGGTGTAAGAAAGAAATATGAAGTAGCTCATGGAGGAGAATGGAGAATAAAACTTGTCTGTGTGCCAACTGTGTAGCCTGGGGAGAAAATAAAAAGTTTGCAATACTGAATTTAAATTATTTGCTCTCACATTGTCACATCTTGTATGTGTTTTAAGATTGTGTTCTTTGATGCGAAGAAATCAGGTGGTTCTACATCATAAATTGGTCTTTATAGCAGACAAACTTTTGGAGGTACCTGTCTTAGATCTGCTCTTTTCTGAGAACAAAGTTGAGGCACTAGCAGAGACTGAGAATATGGGGCAAATTGATTAGTTAAAAAGCAGTAAATTGCCAGAGAGGTGGTTGAGTCGCCTTCCCTGGAGGTGTTTAAGGCATGGGTGGACAAGGTGCTAAGGGACATGGTTTTGTGTTTGATAGGAATGGTTGGACTCGATGGTCCGGTGGGTCTCTTCCAACTTGGTTATTCTATGATTCTATCATTTCATCAGCCACACACAATTTATGTAGAAAAGAACCCTGAAGAAACTTAAGAACCCTCTGTTCCAGAGGGTTGGCAAGTATCTGGGGTTTATCCTATATTTAGGTCAGTAAGCATTACATCTACGCATTGCAAATGGTCTTAACAGGAGTTTAAAAGGGAATAATGAAACACCTGGAAGATCATGATGTGAGAGACTTTAATGAGAGCAGCTCCAGCAAAGAAAAATCATATCTTGCCACATGCTTGGAACTCTGTGAATGTGCCCATAAAACGAAATACAAAGGCCATACTGCATGAGCCAGAAGTCCCCCTGCGTCTGACAATGACTGGTCATGGCCATAGCAGAAAGATAGGAGAATAAAAAAGGTAAGGTAACCCTTTTCCCCTGGACTGGATTGACAGCAACAAGGGTCAGGTCTGAATTTAAGGGAGTCACTCTATACATACTGATATCATCTCTTTCCCAGAAACCAATCCTGATCTTACTGGTGTTCAGGGGTACAATTTTCCTGATTCACAAAAAGGAATTAGATGGGAAAATAAACAAAATTTTCATAAAATGGTTGTTTTCTCCTACTGCCATTCCTTCTGATTGCATGCAGTCCTTGTGCTAGCCGTGACTCTAGGTGCTCTGCATTCTAGGGTGTTCTCTCCCACCATTCCCATTAGCTCCTACCTCTCTGTTTGGTTCTTTTAGGACTTGGAAGGGTAAGCACAGTGCTGAGAACTAGGCACAGACTCATGGTTCATAGGAAAGGCTTAAGCAGGTTCTGGTACTCACACATCTGTGTGTCACAAGACACTGCTACAAAACCTAACTAGCCACATATGGTGACAGGGCAAATATCATCATATATCTAAAACCTGACAAGGAAGCAAAAAGGCAGAGGGCTAAGTGGTCAGTTTTCATCGTGTAAAAGCTTAGCAGCTGTGTACCTTAAAGTTACCTATCAGGTCATAGACTAAGTAATTTATTAGTGATCTGAGGAGAAAGGTGAAGCATAAGGTGGTAACACTTACAAATTATGCAATTACTTAAGTAACTTAAACCTGTAGCACAATGTTAGAAACTTCTGAGTAATATAAACAAGTTTCTCAGGTCGATAAAGAAGTCTCAATCCTGATAAATGAGAAGTTAATATGTGGAGAAAACAACACAAAAAAATCTTATCCTCTAACATAAGGGGAAAATACCTGAAGATTGGTGTTGGCAGCTCCATATCAGAAGCCATTTGAGATAATGTTTTGATAGAAAATGTGTACAGGGTGCTAGAAGGTGTAAGAAATCTGCCATTAAAAATGAATTACTGAACTCTGTCTTCATAACATTGTGACAGAAGATAGGATAAAGTATAATATTATGGGTAAGTTTGTCCAGCTAACAAAGTCTGAACTATGATGACAATTTCATGTTTTCTTTTGTCTTTATCCTGCTCATATATCATCTACTATCAGAGATGCTCTGATCTTTATGAGGAATAATATACTTTAGAAGACCTAAGGCTTCCAGAGAGTTTCAGATCTTACTAAGGACAGCTCAGTATGAACCAAGATACAATTGATAGCAACCTATTTAATATCTATACTCCTTTCTTTTGTAGTTAGTTAAAATTCACATCAAAATGACATAAATTAGCAATCTCACCTTTATATTTAGACTGTGAAATCATCAACATGGATTTCAGAATTCAAATGTTACTGTAATAATTCCTAAAGTTGGGACTCTTATGAGACTTATAAATTATTCTTGCAAAGAAGAGAAGTCACTTGAGACCAACCTAAATGAAGTTAACATAGATTTAAAAAATTATTCTTGCAGAAGAACAGGGAGTGGTGGGAATAGATGAACAGATGGGAAAGGGAGAAGAGGAGAGTGAAAAAAAGGCTAATTAGGTAATTGAGGCTAAGAGTCTATTAGAGCTGACCCAGTGGTCTACTGGTGATGCAGATCAGGGACTTGAATTTGGGATTGAGGTTGGTCCCCCATTCTCAGGCAGACACGTGCTCCAAACATTGCAAGGGCTCAGTTTTATAGATTGTATGATTCTGTAAGTAAGTGTTTTCCAGTCAACATAATCTGGAGGAATTGTATGTCAGATTACAGTGGAGACAAGAATAAATAATGGACTAAAATACTGAAGAATGGGGACATGAAAAAACTGAAATACTATGCTAAGAGGTAAATTGCTTAGTGAAATTCTTTGGAATAGCTTTAAACTGGTGGTCAGAGAAAAAAACTGATTGGAATAAACTTATTTTGGAGAGACTCTGAGTAGGAATAAACTATTTTTCACTTAGTGGTCTTTCCTAAAATTTGTGCAGTGCATGCATTTTTTTCCCCACAGATTGTAGGTACAAGAAAGGCCTAAAAGATAATTTATCCAGCATCATTCTATTACCTTGTTTCTGGCCAATTTGAATCTGGCTTGTGGTATGCCAGTCTTGTCTCCTCCTTTCAGTTTTCTAGCCTGTCTCGCTTTCTGATCCAGTCAGTGGTATGACTTCTTCTCATTTTTATATGCTTATTTTCTCCCCGATGTCAGTATATTCAAACTGTCTTCTGAGGTCGTCAGTAGGCTTGTTCTTTTATGGTCAGAGAGTCTGGTACAGGTCAAAGCTAGGACAAGTATTGCTACGTGGTTTTCAGATTTATATTCTGAGGTGGAGTGTTTCTTGTCCTCACTTTCTTTTAATATAAAATTATTCATGCTGACTTAATTCTTTTAAATCTATCTGTTTCTTTAACCATATTTGTGGCTACTCTTTTTCAATTGCTGCCAAAACCCTTGTGCTTCTTTTCT
Source organism: Coccyzus lansbergi (assembly GCA_033558105.1). Taxonomy (NCBI): domain Eukaryota; kingdom Metazoa; phylum Chordata; class Aves; order Cuculiformes; family Coccyzidae; genus Coccyzus; species Coccyzus lansbergi. The sequence goes on along the minus strand of JAUMJK010000784.1, from coordinate 606,128 downwards.
GCATGTTTCAGACTTTGGAACTGCAGCTGTTTGGTATTCTGAGACACTAAGACAGTCTCTCCTTTCCTTACCTAGTGTTTCTTATCACAAATTCTCCTTTCACAATTCAGTTTGGTGTTTTTAAAGATTTTTTTAAACCTTGTGCTTGTTGGTTGACTGCTGGGGTTTTTTTCCCAATAACTGCATTTTAGGACAGAAATACTAGTTCCTGCATTCTTCTCTTGCATTTATGATGTATTCAGGGAATCACAAGGCTTGTAAGGCTAACTGTACTGTTTGATTTTTTTTATTCTACTATTTTTGTGGAAAGTCAGCTTTTCCCCTTCTCTTTCTGTTTTGCTTTATAAGCACTGCATAGAGATATTGCTATTGAATCAACACATGGCTGGAACACCTGTAGTCAGCAGGCAAATCATATTTCAACAGCAGAAAAAAAAATCAGCACCATTCATTATCCCTGCAGTTTAAAAGAGAGTTTATGTAGAATAATTGCAGTATTGATACTGCTGCTTCAGAGCAAAGTCACTACAATATAAGCTTTAGCAAATGGACAGAATAAACAAAAGATGGAGGAGGGAATGTAGCTTTGTGTATCATAGAAGGTAGGAAGGGGAAAAAGAAGGCAAATCTCTTGTTTGTCCACTGGAGACCCCACTTGTACCCACTGCAGGCGAAAGATTTTGGATTTTGCTACTAGATAACAGTTCCCTTAAGAGATATTAAAGTTTTTTGTCAAACCTAGACCTCTGTGAACTCATTTTATATTTAGGGGAGATAGCTGAATGAGTGATGGGCAATACAGACGGAAACCTCTTCCCACCAAACCATTTCAAGATTTGTAGAACCTGAAGCAGCACTTCTCTACACTTAGGGAATACAGTGTTGCCCTATCTTTTATGTAATTGATTAAAAAGTAATTAAATAATTTTTGAAATTATTTCTTGCCAGTTCATAATTTGGCAGTCCTCCCCTCATAATTTTATGCTTGTTCTGGTGGATTGAAGGTTGATGCCAGTAGAGCCTAGGAAGAAGTTTTCAGAATTTCTTTATATCTTATAATCGTGACCTGCTACTAAGACCCCTTCAATACTGTTTCACTGTATTTCCCATATGATACAACCTTTCTCCAGCATTTCCTGTCATTTTAGGAATAATGACTTGTACTTGTTGCCTGTGGTTTTAGGTAGGATGGTTTCATTACATTTTTGTTTTTGGCACTATTGCAGAACCTAGAAGGCTGGCCTGTGTGCAAGGACCACATTTCTGTAAGGTGTTCTGCAAACACAGGACAAAGGACAATTCCCACTGCTATTTATGATTTATTGTTTCTCCCCACTGTTGAATTTTCCTTCTCATAGCACTGCACTGTGTTGAAGATACAGTTTTGTTAAAAACCTTTCTGAGCAAGCACCTACTGAATGTATCCAAACATGTATGAAATGTTAAGAATTATGTTCATAAATTTGCTCATTCAAATTTGTCTCTGGGTTTTGGCTTTCAAGTACTGAAACAATAGTAGTGTACTTTCAGGATATTTTTGCTATCTTTGTATCAGCTGATGGGACTGATTCATCTGATATGCAGGTCTCATAAAAAAAAAAAAAAGTCAGATTAGACCTGCACTTATGCGGGTACTTAGTATCAACGAAGTTCTACCATGTGTATTACAAACATCTAATGTGCAGAAATTCTGCCAAAAAAAATTAAATGAACCTTCTCATTGTTAAATTATTTAATTAAAGTTTTAGATTTTAAAAAAGTAAAAGACTCAGTGTTTTCTCCTCGAAGTTGTAAAGAATGTAGAGAGTTTACAAGCAATCTTTGTATAGTTCACTGTTATTTAAATTCCCTAGCAATCTTTAGAGAGGTTACTTAATTATTGCAGTTAATATTAACCCTTGAAAACAGTATGTTTATAGTGTAGATTTCCTGACTTGCATGAAAGTTGTTGAATTACAGAATATTTGGATTTTTATACTTAAGAAGAAACCAGGTATTGGTAGAGGTTGAAAACTTTCAGATGTGTAGCAGACTGCTAAAAATAAAGACATTTGAAAATATTCTGATACATATAAGCAAGAATAAAAAGAGTAATTATTTTGCAGTATATGAAACAGCTGTGAAAAAACTCATTCAGTTATCTGAAAAAAAGAAAAATATAACACCATATAACACATTCTTGTTACTCCAAGCTCTGTGAATCATATGTAAAATTGTGTGCAAGGAAAAAACCCACAAATTTATTTTGTCACAAGTAAACTAGGAGTTTTGAAGATGGTCATGTCCACTTGTCAACAAGAATAAGCAAGAAGAAAAATAAGGGCTTAGACTAACAGAGAAATAAGTCAGTAAGGCCTTGAAATTGAAAGGGCTGCCTCCCAGAAGAGGAGTTTGCAGTTTGTGATTGACTTGCTTATATTTTTTCAAAGTTTATTGGAATTTTTGCAGTTAATAAATAGGGACATCCAGCTTAAAGAATAAAATTTTAACACTCAGACAGCGTTGCTAGATCTAGTATTTTAGATAGCATCAAGAAACACCTGAAGGTTATTTCCCAAAGCTGAATCAGAATCAGGTTTTGTGCCTCAAATGTCTTTAAAATTTCAGTTTAATTTCCTCTCACTTTGTAACTCAGGCCTACCCCCTTGAATTATGTAAGCAAACTCAGAAATTTGTAAAATTGTTAAGTTGTATTCCTAGACCTGCAAACTGATGGTAATTAAACTGATCACCACAGTGTGTCATCACAGCTAACACTAATTTCAGTCAGATTCACTTGAGCATTTCTCTACAGGTCAGATCACTTAATTTTTCTTTTGGCTATTGGTCTTTTACAGCATCTGCAGCTTTTTGTTTTTCCTCCAAAGAACATTATTGTACTTTGAAGTCTAGTGACTTAGATATCTCTAACCCAGTCCAGTAGAGGCAAGGAACTGAATAATTACTTCATGAATGCCATATTAAAAGCGATCCAAAACTGTTTAGGCTGCTCATTAAAGTCATTGGGAATTTGGCTGGGTAGGAGGTCTCTGTTTGGTCATGTAAAAAAAAAAAAAAGTGCTCCAAAGATTGCTATTTTCTAATTACTTATGTTGTAATACCACAAAAGGATTTGATTAACAGCATTATGAGTTTAAAACTTAAAGAACAGATGCCACACGGTATCACCCCTTTCACCCTCTAGTATTTGTTCCCCCAGTTTTCAAAGGGAAATAAGGTAGCAGGGAAAAACAGGTAATAAGATTTGTATTTAAGATCACAATTATGGCCAAGCTAGAATTGAAATTAAAATAATCTTCAAAATAGAAATATAGTTAAGGTAAAATTTTCAAAGCTCACTTATGTGTCATACACCTCACTCCCTGTTGTAGTAGCATAGAGCATGTTTGAAGGTATAATTTTTTTTGAGACTAAATGAAGTCTTATTTTCTTTTTAGTGAATTGACAAATTTGATCTTATTGCAAGCTACCAATACAGAATAAATGCCCTGGCTCCAGACTGCAAGGTAGTTCTCGGATAGGAACAGACAGCACATGTACATTTACAGCTGGAGTAACAAATCTGCTGAGTTGGGAGTGTTACTTTGTCAGATAGAAGACACTCAAACCCACTGACTCAAGCCCCTGACTAGTACTTGACTGTGAGAGTCAATATTCAGAGAAAATCTTTGTCTCTTTTCTTCCTTCTTCCTCTGACAGAGAGAATTTTGCTTTTAAGACTAGGAAGTCTGAACTTGTTACCAAATGATGTCAAATATCAAGCTTAATGTCTGTAAATCTATTTTTAAGAGTCTGGAAATGAGCTGTGTGCATGTTACGTGTTCTGGCTTTGCTTAGAATTGGAGTGGTTTTCCTTTAAATAACCATGCAGAAGCACTGAAAATGCAGGCAATTGTGTATCAATTAGCAGGGTGCGTTTCTTGGTGTGAGCTGCCTGGAAATGCAAAATGACAAATCTGAGCATTAAGCTTTCTACCATCATTTTGCTTTCCTACCTCTAACTACAAATCAGCTTCATTGTGACTTACAGTGTAAGAAGCTGGTGCATTTCTGCAGATCCATGATAAGATATTTTTCTCTGGTAAGAAATGCAGTTAGACTCAGCATTCTGAATCTGTCCCTGCCAGGCCCTAGATGCATTAGTATTCCACTGGCAGCTGCCTGTAGGTAGGAATATTGTTTTTGTCCATAACCAGAGGGAACAATCAGACTAAGCCGTTCCTCGGCTATAAACCAGCCAAAGTAATTGGGTTTAATTTTAATTTTTGTAATAGCTTTAAATTAATAGGAGCAGCTGCTGCCACAGTGTGTGGGTGTCCTTTTCCAGAAGGCATAAAACAAAAAAGGGAAAGAGTAAACAATAATGCGCCTAGGACACAAAGGTTAATTCAAGAACTGAGCAATGTCTTTTCGTTATCAAAAACTCAGTTGGTGATATCGAACACTGTGTGTCTCTTCTTTCTTTTTCTTTCTCTTTTTTCTTTTTTTTTTTCTTTAATTCCCTGATAAGATCTCAATCTGATTAGGCTCCTGTGTGTAAAGATGTGTTGTTGGTTTCTAAACACTAACTCTCTTTCTCTATATGACTCACAAATAGATTAGCAGTGACAAAGTGCTAGGAGAGATAAAAATAGATTAGCAGTGACAGGAGTACTATTATAATTATTTTTTGGAAGATATGGTTTGCATTAAGAGTTTGGGCACTTGCTGCCCTGAGAGGGTGAATTTAAACCTACGAACTGAGGATGGTTTCTGCTGTTGTGTCAGACACCAGATAGTGAAATGTCAATACCAGATGTCCTGAGCATCAAGATTAGCCATAATAGCCAAATGCAGCCATAAAGTGATGTGTCAAAGTGGATAATAAAACAGATGCTTAGCTTCTATAATGAAGGGGAAAGGGAATGAAATATCAAAAGTGCCTTTAATACATTAACAAAGTTGTCTTCAACTTGCTTAAAAGTAAAAAGTTATTGAACCAAGGAGAACTATGTGTCATTTAAACATTAACTATCAGCAGATGAATTTCAATTAGCATTAGCCTTTCTGGAATCTTAAATTTCCTCCTATTGGTATAATTTTACATGAAATTTTTATAGCATAAAGTGAAGCTTGTCCTTTATTATTTCTCCCATGCTAATTTGGAAACAAATAAAGTTCAACAACTCAGCAACATACTGTTTAAACTTGCATTATGGTTTGAGGACTGGGAGCTAGAACACATTTACCCACTGCCATATCATCTGCTTGATTTGAGATCAAATGAGGGATGTCCTATAGCACTCCAGAGTAAGGTGGAATGATAGAAATATGTTAAGATACTGGAGAAACCCATTAGGTTAGGGTACTGCATGCAGACAGCTGGTGGTATTTTTCCCTGACTGATACTTTTAAAGAAAAAATTAAAAGAATTGTTTTTCTGTCCTTCATATTTGTGGCTTAAAAATCTTTTTCAGGTCTTAGTGATAAGCAAGTGCCTCATTTAACCAAAAAATATTGAAATAAATTCTTGAAGCCCTGAATATTCAAGAAACAGGGAAATAAAAGGGGCAAATAAATTCTAACTTGAAGTCTTATTAACTGCATTACTGGCTCTTTATGGTAATTTTTTCCAGAACATCTCAACTCCTTTTTGTTTCTCTTTGTAACTCCTCAGTCTTGCTGATCAGTCTCTTTAACTGCTGCTAATTGGGAAACACGTACTTCTGCATAATGAGGGGGTTTTGTCCTCTATTTCATATTAGCAATGAAAGGCCAAAACTGATGCTCTGCAGTAGATCAGCTTCTCAGAGCTATTACAAAGAGGCACATTACTATGCCCTGTCTGCAATTCTTACTATGTTTTCCCTCACCATGATCTTAGTTTAGCTGAGATCTGCTCCAATCATTAGACGAGACCTGTTTATAATGTTATATAATTGAATCAGTTAGAGTCTGCAGGACCACAGTGTTTTGTTGTCAAACATGACTAGTAAGTTACATCAAATTGCAAGTGCATGGCATGACTAGAGAATCTCCTGCTTAAATAAAGCTAGAAAATCCATCCATGAAATGAAGAAAGTGTACAAACAAAAATATTGAACGTTTCTAGTCTGTAGAACAAGGATTTGACCCTCCTCTGAAATGTTACTCCTTTCTTTTGAGAAATAATGGAATAATTGAAGTTGGATGAAAGATGCCAGGCAGACATTTATTATTCCTTAAACAGATACCAGTTGATAACAATGACATAAATGTCTTCATTATAATTATTTACCATCATGTAGATTCATTTTTATCTTGCCAGCTATAAGCCAGAACTCTTGAGGAGGGCAGTAATACAGTTTGGAATGAACCCAAATTCCATTTTCTCCTCTGCTTTCTAATTTAAAACTGGGTCATTTTTCATACCTGAAGTTTTAGGTAGGGTGTGAGGTGGTGTGGGGTTCTGGTTTTTGTTGTTTTTTTTTGTGGCATGGATCCCTGACGTGGAGGTCATCTGCACAAGTGTTACAAAATGCAGGCTCTAGGATTTGCTTGCCAGGTCTTGAGTTGTTCAAACTATTACATTTCATTTGCTTTAGATGAGACTTTAATCTACCATAGCCTTTTTATTGAGATTTCTTATATCAATGTGTATATATATATGTTGTTTTTGTCTTTTAGGCAAAGAATACCCTCTAAAAATGTGTATTACTATCGCTGCCCAGACCACAGGAAGAACTATGTCATGTCATTTGCATTTTGCTTTGACCGAGAGGATGATACTTACCAATTTGCTTACTGCTACCCCTACACCTATACTCGCCTGCAGCACTATCTTGACAACCTACAACGGAGGAACATGGAATACTTCCGCAGAGAACTGCTAGGTCTCAGTGTGGTAAGTAGCATGCACGTTTCCCAAGTAGCAAGCTTCATTATGAATGCCTACCCTTAAATGGTTATAGACTATAATTCATCTTCCCTGCTAAACTACACACATGCACATATTTGTTTTACTGCTATCAATGACACATGAGGTAGGATACCTACATGGTGAAATATAGACAAATGCTAATTTAATTTCACATAAAATACTTCCTTTGCGATATGCAAAGTAGTGCTAAATTCCCATGTAGGATCAATTCACCTCTAAATACATAAAAAGGTGAAAATGAAACAGCTTTACTGGAGAAATCTGATTTTTAGAGTACTCTGTTCATTTGTCTTCCTGGAAGAGCTCTTCTGTTCAGGAGAAATATGTGTCTTTGGAACTAGAGTATAGCTTTCCTTGGTAAAATAATGCAAAAAATACACAAACTACCTATTTTACTTACTCTTAAAATATCTGTTTTGGTGGTTTGAAATTAAAAGGAATTTAATGGTTTCAGTATAGATCCTAGTGGCTACATGCAAATAAAATGTGATAGCTCCTGGGGCAGGAAGGAGTGTCAATGGTAAGGCTGAACATGTACTCAGTTTGCTATCATCTGTCTCTGAAATGTTGCCTGTCCTGAAGATTTGGAAAGCATGACTCAGCCACTCCCATATCAACTCAGAAATCATCAGACTGAAAAATAATAACTGAAACCTTGGAAGGGGATGGGGGTAGGGGGCCTGTGTTTAGGGGTGGTTGGGGTTTTGTTTTTTTTTTTTTTTCTTTTACATTCTCAGACTTTATAGTGTTCTTATACCACACTCTTAATCTTTTCTCTGAGATTTGATTTGATCTGAACTCGTAGTGTGTGTGTCAGTAAAAGAAAGCTGTGAGTCTTATGAAGGCTGCTGATCCCAGCAGCTATGGCTTTACAAAAGATCCCAGTGTATTTTGTGAAAATCAGAAGGAAATTGTATATATAGCCTGCACTGGAATAAATAAAAGTATTCCAGCACTAAGGCAGGCCATTGAGATCCTTATGGTGCCATAAAACTTGAGGAAAAAACTTAGCTTATGGAGGAGTAAAACCAGAATTAATGAAGGCATTTCTTAACCCTTTAGTCAGTTAAGTATAGTTCTTGTTCTAAAGATATTACATATCCTTGAACTGGCATTAGTTGTTAATCATTCCAGTTAGGGGGACAAACTGTTGTACGGGAAAGGAGTACTAAAAAAAAAAAAAACAACAACAACATGAAAAGTGAAGTCTTGAGAGAGTGGGAGGAAGATACACAATCTTTTTAATATGTGTGGAGTTTTAATTATCTCAGAGGACAGTTGTCGTTAATTCTATAATGAAACTGAATTTGTTTCCTTTCACTCTGAAAATAATGTAGAAACAGTCACATTTGCATATTCGTCAACCCCCCGATCTGACTGATTAAAAACTGAGATAGAAAGATTAGTCTTTTTATCTGCATTTTGACAGAGCTATACTCTTAAATCTTGTTAACATTGTGTTACCAGTAGTTGTTAAGTATTATTTTTCATATTTCTGAAACTAAACAAACAGATGCCATTCAAAATGTTGCAGGAAATGTGCTGTGTATATGTCCTGATTTTATATCTGTATGTACACACACAGTATGTTTCGCAGAAATTGATATGGTAACTTTTTTGCAACTTACCGTGCTGATCCACATAAAAAGCTTCTGAATCAGGCTCACACTGCAATCTTTGAAAGCAACATTACAATCTCAGAGCATTTCTGGCTTTTCTCCACGCACAACTGTCTTAGAACAGCTTGATAATTCAATGTCTTTGCTGAGCTTGAATAGACAATTTCCATAAGTTCTCTGCGAGTTAAATATTTAACATAGAGCTTTGTTGCTGTCATACATCTTTAAATGGCAAAAAACAGGATCCTTCAGTCTTCAGTGCACAGTGCTTCATCAAAGCAGAAGCTCACTGTACTTTAGAGAATTGCGTGCCATCTAGGATAGAGTTAGAGCTAAGAAAGTGAGCTCCTTCCCTGCTCTGGACCCTTATGTAAGATAAGAGGAATCAGCTTGGCATAAAGAGGCCCTTAAAAGCTCTATTCCTGGCGAAGAGACGATACCCCTGGTAGCACATGGTGAAAGGTAGCTTAAAGATGTCATCTGAGGATAAACTCTGAGGCCCTCATGCTGGGCGTGGGGCTGAAGTAAGGTAGCATGCTAGGAGAAGGGCGAAGCATATCTGTCGGGTTGCCATGTAGCCACTGATACCCTCTGGTTCATTCCAGGGGAATTTTACTCCTTGCAGCAGTTTGTGATCACGAGGATGTAGAACAGTTTGAAACAATTTCACTTCTTCCAGTTTATGAAGTTTTGAACTATGGCTCTTGGAGACAACAGAATCTCCTCACAGTTCTTTGGCGTGTTTGGTTTTTTTTTTAGTTTTTCTTTGTTGTGGAACAGTAAAATGCAAGTCACAAGAAACCGCACTTAGATGATTACTCCTGAAGGCTTTCTGAATGCACATTTTGCTGCATGTAATGTTTTCAAGGCAATCTAATTTCTAATCTAATTTCATATTTTCTCTAAAGAAAGTAGTATACCTCCATTAACTCCTTAAATACTTCAACTAATTCTAGGAAAATTGAAAGTGAAATATCAGTATGGGACATGTAATTGTCATTAGGATGCAGAATGGCAGAGCGGTTTAGAGCCAAATGGAAAATATTCCCATTGCCAGTGTGAATGGATAACTTAGCTGTTCTATTTGTGACATTTTAATGTTTATATTCTTTACTTCAGAGAGCTATCCTACATTCTAGATGTGCCAAATTGTCTTGAAAATAGTCTCTCCTGCAAGCTAGCTATGATGGTCACTTAGGTATAATTTAAACAGCTGTTTTCATTCTACTGCTGTCCGTAGGTAACTTCAGCCTTTCTACGGTTTGTCTCAACAGATCTTAAGTTCAAATTCTATGTTTAAATTGTGAAATTAGTTTTTTGCATTGTTGTATCTCTCATCTTGGCATATCTTAGGCAATGTTGTATAGCATAATACAAAGATTATTTTTTTTATATTTTTTGTGAGTGTGTAAGTACAAGCTCAAGGTGCATTTACAGTACCTGTTTAATGATCCTTATATAGTCTCATGTGCAGTAGCAATAATGTGTAACATTATAACCAATATTTCAGAGTGGGCAAAATTTTTGAGTGTATCATCATTTTGAGGCAGTAGTTGAAATTAGCTGTGTACACTTGAGCTGTGTGGACAATTGGTAAGACCTGTACCTCTACTAGTATTCCACTATCACATATAATAAATTGAGTCTTGGTGAGCCTGGCTCAGCTCCTACAGTCCACTTTACAAATCACCACTGGCTTGGCAATATATTCATTACTCACTCAGAAGAGAATCAAGATTAATTGGAGAGAGAGATACTTCCTTTCACTCTGTTAGACAACAGTGCTTCCAAATTACACCTGAGGAGTATTGCAACTGCACATACAAACCACAAGCCTCAATGGGACTTCCCCAGTACACAGAGACTGGAATATGGAATTCTTTTAAATTAAATATTAAACATACATATTTTAAAACACGAAGGCAGTATGTCTAATGCAGAGCTCTGTAAGCGAGCCAATCTCTTAAGTCAGACGTGAGGTACTGAGTGAAGCAGATTGGAACACAAGGAACTTCACTCTGACTCCACACCACTTTGATACATGATTTTAATTTATGAAAGTAACTCCTGATTTATACTGATATTGGAGAGATCAAAGTGAGGACCTGAGACTGAAACTGCACACCAAATGTCACCTTGCTGGTTCATTGATCAAATATCCCTCATTTACTGCCTAAATGACTAGGTACTCCAGTAAAAATAGTTGATCAGTTCTACTGATATCTACTGGTCCATTTTTAACTGCTCAGTTATGACTGTCTTAAAGCATGAAGCAAAGAAAATAGACAATTTTCTAAGGTTAAATTTCCCATTTCTATGTTCAGTGTTAGGTTATGTAATAACAGTCCTGTAAAAGAAAAGTATACTCTTTGTCTTTGAAAAAATAGAAGTTACAGGCTTCAGTCTGATGTATCATAGCTTTGAAATCATGTTGGTATCAGATTCTGTACTTTCCAATGGATCTGTCTGCAACTAGGTTGAAATGTCATCTAAATGCAATTTGTGGCAATTTACTTGGTCTGAAAAAGGCCACAGGAATAATGTTTAAAAAAAGTAAACCCAACTTCTCATTTCTCTAGAAAGTAAAAGTGCAGCTATGTGTATGTTCAGGGCACAGTCTCTTTATTCAGTGGTGTATCTATTTACTCATATAGTACTGCTGTTCCCATAGCATTCATAATGTGAATGTCATCCTGAAACTGTATATGAGATTTTAAATGTTCCTATGGCTATTTTCTTAGCTGGGTTGGATATCAGCAGAAGCAGAGTTGGACCTAAAAATAACAGCAACAACAGTTCTTTCTGAAATAAAATACAATTTATAGCATATAATATCACAGTATGCTACCAGGGAAATTATATAAATAACATGAAAAATAACAGGGAACTATTCTATACCATCAGTCTTAAGGAAAATGTCATTGTTAGAATTTAAAGGAAGTTCTGGAAGATAAATTGGTTTGTGGGAATCATAGACAAGGAAAGACAGGTGAAACTATGTTACTGTTTAAAGTTGCCATCAGTTTATAGGATATATACTACTGTTCCTGGTAAAAACAAGAAATTTATTTAAGTTGGTAGTCATAGATAGATCTAGCAAAACCAAACTCAATAAAATAATCATATACAGCTAATATTGTGCAAGGTTTCTAAATGTATAAGCTGGTTATTTCTTAAATTCCAGAAAGAACACTGTTTTATAAAGTAAAATAATTTCTAGAAATATTTGCATAGATTGGTATTTATTGAACGATGAGTAGAAACTTAAATGTTCAGAAATGTTCAAGTCTCAAGTTAATTTTGCAGCTTACTATTTACATCTGCCCTTATCCAATTAAAACTCTTAGGAAAAAAAGTCCTTGAAACTTCACAAAAAAAGCAGCTTCAAGCATAAACAATCCATTGAGTTAAGAAATCACCTGCAGAAAACCTGTCATGATCCACTTTATAAGAAAAACTCCTGAATGGTTTGAATGGTGAATGAATTCTCTGTGGTGCTGTTAGTCTATGCAAACTTTGCACATGTAGGTCCCAAGTTGAACCCTTGATCTTATAGCCACACAGCCTTTGGAAAGTCAGCAATCTTTCTGAAGCTTGCACTGGACATTCTGCAGCTGTGCAGGTTGGCCTTTTTCTTCATGGCTCTTCCATTTCCATGTCAGGCTCTTCAGCTCATCTTTGCTCCACTTATCCTTCACCTGGTGGCTTGCCCTTTCTTTGCCTCACATCTAAGCTCTTCTTTTCTTTGCATTTACTTTACACTTTCCTAAGCTGAGTACAAGAAGGAAGTTGTGGCATTTGTTTGTTGCTCTTATGTTACTTATTCTGTTTTGTTCTTTCCCATTCTTTCTCCTTATCTCTTGAAGTTATGAAAGGAACATCCAAAATAGCTGCTAGGCCTTTTAAATACCAGGACTGCATAAGGTAGTCATTTTCTCTTCCGTGCACTCAATATTCCCATCTCAGTGCTGTTTAGTGTAACTTCATATTCTGGTCTATGATTTCTTATATCTTTTGTGACCTCTATTTGCTACACCCACACGTCCAAAGAAGCTGTCATGTGTGTTTAGCCCAGGCTCCAGTGTGAAGAGGAAACATTCATGAACTAGTCAGTTGGCCTAACATGCCTGAAAAAAACATCCAAGTGCAGGAAGGCATATCAGGGTTTGAATTCTTGTTTTATGGCAATGGAAAGTTTCAGATAAGAGGCAGATTTCACTCACTTCTGTCCTCAGCATTTTCTGCTGCTTGATTGGGTGTCACACAGCTCAGTGCGACTGCTATAATCCCAGTAGGAAACAAACTGTCTTTGTTCACATAGTCAGTTCAACGCCTAGATCTGGGCAGCCTCCCATTGTGGACCAAAACAACGGTAGTTCAGGCGGCCCAATCTGTCTAAGTGCATCTTTGCTGTTGACCCCAGGCATTTCAGTATATGTATTTGAGAAGAACTAAGGCTCATGACAACCTAATGGATTTGTAGAACATGGAGCTGGGAGATACTTTATGTAGCCTATGATCTGTTCTTGATCTCGGTGTAGTTTTAATGGCCCTTCCATGCACCATTAGGAAAGTATTTTCAAATCAAACAATAGTGCAATGAAGAAGGACATCAAAATTACATGCAAGGTAGGCTAGTGCTATCCTTACTTTAAAGCATTGTGTTACATTTAAATGTGTTTTTATTTTAGAAGATCATTGTAGTAGTGAAAAGGAGGAGTGTATTTCTAGAAAATGCTAGCTTCTGTTGAAGTGCTGCTATTATCCCTTGATAGTGAAAGCAATATTTATCTTTGTTTTGATGGCAAAATAATATATAAACAACATGAGAAGACAGGGGCTTTTTAATGTAAAGCAGTTGGTACTTAATTGAAAACCGGTTTGGTTTTTTTATTTCTGAGGAAATATATGACACAGCTTAAAGTCTTTTTAATACCCTTTAAAAGGGATCTTACATGCAGCCAGTCATACTGGTACATGAAAAGAACTGCATGCTCTGATAAAGATCCTCTTTTTCATGTTTTCAAACAGCAACTGAGCACCATACTGTGGCAGCAGAGAACAATCTGAGAAAATGAATACAGATTGAAAAGGTCCCAGTTACATGACAATTTCAATGAAAAAACTCAGCCTTAAGCCCACAGTTAGACGTTTTCACACAGAATTCCCTGTAATTGTGGACATACCTGTCTACAGAGAGTGTTTGTTTTTCTGAACTATCTAATCTGATGTTCTAACAAATGTGCAATGTGGAGAAATGCAAAGGAGAGAAGAAACCATCCATTTCAGGAATTTTCATAAGTATGCACAAAACACCCCAAACCAAAACTACAAAACCACCAAAAAACCCCAAACCCAACCCAACACAAAACAGTTTCAGAATTGTTTTTCTTTCTTTCTTTTATTTTAATTTCCCATGAATTGCATCCAATTTTGCACTAAGTCTTAATTAGTTAAATTTTAAGAGGACTCACTTTCTCTAAAACGTAATGATTTAAGGATTTTATAATAAATATATATCTTTTCCATTTAAATTTTCTGTATTAAGGTGGATTATAATAATTCATTAATATCTACAATGATATTTTTAATGAGCTTCTCAGTTCATTAAGAACAGCTACATATTGGTAAAGGTAGTTTTGGTTTTTTAAATTAAGTTTCTTAGAATTAAAATATTGACTAGTCTTCTCTATATTTATGAAAGCTGCAGGATTCTGCAGCATTGAATGTGGGGAAGTCTTATGCCTATCATTAAAGAAAATGCAGATTTTTTCCTAGAATTTTTTCTCTAAGAGTCTCTGAAATACTGTATAAATGCCACCGAGTTAAAGTATATAATATTATTCTGACTGTAGTACCATTTTTATAGGGAGGAAGACTATTGCAGAAACCTGGTTCATTTAGAAGCAGCCCGTGATAGACTTTGTTATTAAGTTTCTAAACAGAATTAGTTTATGTGGAATTTCACTTCAGAATCAAGTTGTGAGATCACTCTCAAGACCATGGACAGTGCCTCTGAGTTGACTCTTTGAGGCACTCACAACACTTTCACATGCAGTTTTGACAAGCTGAAAATGCAAACTACTTTTTTCAGAATTGTCAGTACACAAAATTGAAGTCCTACTTTGGATAGTTACACACTAAAAAGAAGTTTGATATTTTGGGAACTAGGCCCAAAACTCTTCAAAGCCTGGTCCAACGTGTTCAAGAGAAAAATTAGAAATGTGGTCTGAAATTTTGCACAGTTTGAATGATTCAAGACCTCAAAAATTTTATTTCTCATTTGCCACCTGAGAATGAAAAATGACCAGTAAAGTGTTATGTCTGACTGAAAATTTTTAGGAATGTCAGAGATGACTGATTAAGAGCACTTTGTAGATTAACAGACGAAGACTAAAACAGGGTTTGATGTTACTGTGTTGCAAAAATAGGAGATATTTGGGCAATACAGTGAAGGGTATCAAGAACTGGGCATAGACACTAATCCAAACAATTAATATTTCAAAATCTGAAAGGTAATGAGTAGAACAAGAATAGGGTTACTACTCCAAACAGGATGCTCAGAAGTATTGTTATCTTTGTTGTGGGTGGAAATGGATAATCTCCATACTGCCCTGTAGTCTGTATCTTTTTCTATGCTTAAGGGAGTGGTCTAGATCTTTAGCATGCTTTAAGCAGTTGACTTATCAACATAAGGTACTTTTATATGTTCTGTGTGAGGACCATCTCTTACAGGAATAACTGTTATTTTAGGGTCCCAGAGAATGCATTAAAGTTGGTTCAATTATGTTTTTTTTAATTGTGGGCGGCCTTTTTATCTTTGTTAAGAGTACAGACAGTATACACCCTAACTCTCAGGAGAACAGACTGCTCAGAACATGAACTGAGGAAAAAAATAAGTGTTTCATAGGTGTACATTTCTGTTGTTGTAATCATCCTTACAAGATACTGTGGCAGCACCAGATTTACCATCAGCTACAGATGATTTTGAAATCCTTTGGAGCTTTAAGGAATAACCTGCACATATCATCTAGATTTCTTTTATAGAAATAGACAAGATTTTGCAACAGCTAATACCACTGCAAAGCTGAGCAAAATTGTCCTCCCATAAATGAGACCTAGATGCACTCAAACCGAATAACATTGTAGACTCATACTACAGACTCATAGAAAGAAAAAGATTTTATATTTCTCATGGTCAAACAGAATTCCTGTATGTTCATCTTGACTGAAATTCCCATTAGCCAAGGCAACCAATACAGATAACAACTAATTTAATGCTGACAAAGAGGTGGGATGCATTGATCTATTTGGCAGAAAACTTTATTTTTCATTCCTATAATTCAAATTTTCTCATTACTGGACACAGATGGCAAAACACAATTTTATTAACTATTACCATTTGTTTTGCTGTTCATCAATTAAATTCCAAAGAGTACAGAGACTAGTTTATGCTTGCCATTAACAAAAACAAGTTAGTAGCTGGAGCTATACTACAAATGGCTATAGATGTTGCATACAGTGCTTTAAGATCATTTGTTGCTATGACAATAATGAAGCAGAATAACTGTGGTCTCTGAAATCTCAAATTTTTCATCTACACAGCGAAACACAGTTAAATACAAACTCTTCTTTTAGTGAGCTGGACTTCCTTCAGAATTATCATGAATTTATATAGTTATGTTACATAATAAGTAAAGAACTCTCAGCTTTTTAGAAAGTTAAATCAGAAAAAAAAATGTTGACGCGAATGGATTGCAGACTGCTGTACAACGACCACCTCCCCTGATATCTACTGCCAGTGTCAGTAGGAACCATCAGGAAAATGCAGTGATTGTTCCTGTATACCTACCAGTCCCAATCAGCTCTAGAATCCTCAGCACTAATTAAGCACACATTTAGTATAAGTGAATGAGGACTGCATGTCAAAATCCTTTCTGATCTCATGTGCTTTTCCTTTACCTAATAAACAGTACACCGATGTTCATTTTTTTTAACATCTGGGGAACAAATTAGATTCCTGGAAATAGAGTAGCAGTATCATCATTCTCTTTGTTGTTTTATTAAGCTGTTTTTATCTCAACCCATGAGTTTCCATTTTCTTTTCTGATTACCCCTCCTCCATCCCACTAATTGGGGAGGGGTGAGAGAATGGTTGCATACAATTTAGCAGCCACCAAAGGAATAAATGGCAACACATGTATTTGTGTCAAATAATGACACAAATTTCCTGACATAGTCCATCTGTAAACTCTGAAAGGAAATTAGTTCTTTTCTGCAACTAGTGGCCATGGAGTAGTTGCTCCATAATCCCTTCTAAATAGCCTATGACCTTTTTTTATGCTTTTTTTTTTTTTTTAAATGCAGATCTCTCTTTTGTATTGTCACAAATAAACTGTACCTGAAATAATGCTGAATCACAACAAGAGATTTACAAAGACCATGATCTGGTTAATAACACCCATAAACTGCTAGCATACAAAAGACTCCTTTTTTTGATTAGTTTCAGTAGTTGCTGACTATAATTTGAAATCTCGTTCATGTGCTAGGATGTAAGATAGCCTTTACTTTGGCACTCACTATTGGAAAACATCAGAGAGGTGCATCTTTAACAGAATAAGGAGCCCAAGAGCACAGACAATTCAAAACATTGTGCTTCTCTGGGAACTGTTATTACACAGAAATATACTAGAAGTAACAAAAACTTTAGACTTTGAACATTTTCTTCCTTTCATTCAAAAATACTACTTAATAACTGTAAACAATGATCACAGTCTACTGGATAAAAGCAATGTGTTACGATAGTAAATCTCTGGAACTGAATACGCTTCATCAGGTGTTCCTGACAACACTTACCTTACCAATATAACAATGATGGAAGTTGTATTTCAATAATGGTCATGAACAGAATTCCTTACAGCAGCTTCGTACTATATTTTGTATGCTGGGAATATCCATCTGCAGCCCTGTTTGCAGCCAACACGAATATGAAATTTTACAGCTTTTGTTCCAGAGACAGGCTGAGTTAAACCTCTCTAAGAGAGACCTTCATCATGTCACAGTTGGGTAAGCTGATTGCATGTTGTTTACTCAAATCATCCTGAAAGCAAAAAAAGTAAACCAATTTTTATTTTAATAGATAATGTATAGCCAAGTTTTCTTCTCTTCAGATGTCCACTGTATTTTTTTCTCTCATTCTAACAAAAAAAAGAACATAATCTCATACCAGTCATCTTCTTTTACATCTTAAAGTATTACATGTAGACATAGCTTGCTTTCAGAAGGTGATATTCACTACAAGTTTAAACATGCTATCTAATGATAAGCTGTAATCTGCTAGAATGGCCTGAATTTCTATAAGGAAAAAATATGTTATATTTTTTGCATTTCCTGTTTTCCAATCAATGCCACTTGATCTATTTATTGTTGATCATTTTGGAAAACCTCTTTTCTCCTTTCCTTTCTTTTTTATTTTTTCTTTATCATTTTTTAAATCATAGAGCATCTGAGAGCACCACAGTCAAACTGAGTATTTCATAATATTGAATTCAATTTCTGTAAAATTTGTCAAAGCATTTTAAGGTTTATTTTTTTTATTATCATCAAAACTTTATATTTTTTCTTTCATTTCTCATGGCTTTGACACTGAGGCATTGGTCACAGTGTCATCTGTCTCTCTCCACCAAAGTTGCCTTCTTCTGAGTATCCTGTCTGTTACAGAAGCAGCAGTGCAAGGAGATCCGATATCTCTCCTATGCTGTGTTTTATTATAACAAACATTATCCTAGATGACATCCAAAATGTTTTCTCAAAGTTGTTTCAGAATTAACCAGGTTACTAAATTATCTGTATGTTCCTTAAACTTCCTGCTAGTTTTGAGAATATCATTCAGTTCTAAGATTCCAGAAAGTCTTTAAACTTCTACTTTCACAAAACTCAATTCTTTACATATCATTTCAATTTATTAACTCATCGCAGGTCTCTACTCTTAACAGTATCTAAAACACCCAAAAGAAAGGCATAAACTGCTTTAGCAGTACCTTGTAGATAACATTCTGACTATTGTAGGTAAATCAGTGGGGAGTCTTTCATACACATTGTGTGGGTAGGGTTGGCTTTGCTTCTCAATTTCTTTGAATAGAACAGTTCTGACAGTTTCTTCATCAGCAGAGTAATCTTTCATTTCTTTAATTTACTACTTGGGAGTTTCTCAGTGATATGTATACAGAGGCAACTGTGCATAAGAAATGGTAAGATTAGGTACATATAAATGTTCTTTTCCTGTAAAATCATTGTGCACATCACTGCATATTGGGTTCATATCATTTATTATAGCAGAGGAAACAGGAGCTCCAGACTCGTGGCTAGCAGTAAAAGAAGGGAAAAACTGGGTCTAAGTCTTTGAGAAAAACATATGAGGTCATCTGGTTACCATAAGAGATATGTAGATGTTCTCAGTAGCTGTTTGTCTTTCAGTGTCATGGATGAGCCCATGATGACATACAGCCCTTGTGCTTTCTTAAGTTCCGAAGACAGTTATGACAAATGGAGTTACCTAATGATGATGATTACCAGATTTGGGAATATATATTTCAAGCATTACTTCAGAGGTCAGTTTTAGCTTTTTGAACTTCAAAGTAGGGTGTGATTATTTTCAGTCCCAATGTAAGTTTATGGGGAATATATGTGATGAATGAAAGATACTCAAAACTGTTTGTTTTGTTTTCTTTCTCCTTCCACATATATTGGTAATATTAGAGCTTTTTTTTTAAAAAAAAATGTTCCTTTTCTCTTTAGATTTTGAACGACTGTAAAATACATGAGCCTTGGAGTGTATATTTCTTTCATGCATATCAAGGAACTTGAATGTGATCATACTTATATTTGTGTTAAACAGGATTGAAATACACAACACTTATCTTGATTCTTAGACTAGACTACCATGGGTCAATTAAATTTCACTATATTAGTTTCAAAGGCAATTTTTAACATTTTAATGTCTATACTCTTTTGCAACTGAGACAAGAAATGCACATAGGAGTGTCTTCATTCTGCTTGAAATCAACTGCAAGTTCCCACCACACTCTGAAATTTCCCAAGAAAGGTTACACTTAGAATCATAGAATCATCAGGCTGGTGATTCTATCGGATCATCGAGTCCAACCATTCCTATCAAACACTAATCCATGTCCCTCAGGACCTTGTCCACCCATGCCTTGAACACCTCCAGGGAAGGTGAATCAGCCACCTCCCTGGGCAGTCTGTTCCAATGCCCAATGACCCTTTCTGTGAAAACCTTCCTCCTAATGTCTAGCCTAAATCTCCCCTGGCGGAGCTTGAGGCCATTTTCTCTCGTCCTGTCACTTGGGAGAAGAGGCCAGCTCCCTCCGCTCTACAACCTCCTTTCAGGTAACTGTAGAGAGCCACGAGGTCTCCTCTCAGCCTCCTCTTCTCCAGGATAAACACCCCCAGCTCTCTCAGCCACTCCTCATAAGGCCTGTTCTCCAGCCCCTTCACCAGCCTCGTTGCTCTTCTCTGGACTTGCTCCAGAGCCTCAACCTGGCACCTTTCTAGACAGACTTCTCCTAGTCTGTAGCTGCTCAGGGTTGTTGTGCCCCAAGAGCAGGACCTGGCATTTGGCCGTGTTAAACTTCATGCCACTGGACTCTGCCCAGCAGTCCAACCTGTTCAGATCCCTTTGCAGAGCCTCCCTACCCTCCAGCAGATTGACACTTCCACACTGCTTTGTGTCATCTGCAAACTTGCTAAGGGTACCCTCAATGCCCTCATCCAGGTCATTGATGAAGACATTGAACAGGGCTGGACCCAGCACTGAGCCCTGGGGAACCCCACTTGTCACTGGCCTCCAACTGGATTTAACACCATTTCCCACTACTCTCTAGGCCCGACCAGTTAACCAGTTTTCTACCCAGGAGAGTGTGTGCCTGTCCAGGCCAGAGGCTGACAGTTTCCATAGCAGAATGCTGTGAGAAACTGTGTTAAAGGCTTTACTGAAGTCCAGGAAGACCACATCCACAGTCTTTCCCTCATCCAGCAGCCAAGTCACTTTATCATAAAATGCGATCAGGTTAGTTGAGTGTTAGGTTACTCGAGAACTCCTAGAATTTATATACAGTGTTGCATTCCAGAATGGATATGAAACTGCTAATAATTTGCAGTTTATTAATTTGAGATGTCTATTTTAATAAATCTGAAAAGAGGATTATTTCCCTCATCCTGATCTGTATGAAAGATCTCTGAACATGTCCCTTGGAAGAAATGAAATGGTAAAGAACAGCTGTTGGAATTCAGGGTTGCTAGAAAGGGGAAATATTTATAGTTGCATAATCCAAATATCTGAAAAATCTTGTATAACCACCATTGTTAAAGTTCTGTGCTCTTTGCAAGTGTTTAGTTGTTCTGGAAAGAGCAGTGTGTGCATTCGGTTTCATCCATCAGAGACAGAGTAATGTTCAATCACCATGTTAATCACAGCACAACAGTTTCTACTGAAATGACTCTATAGAGAATTTATTCTCCAATCTATGCAGATGCATAAAGGATTCTTTTTAATGGGTGGTGCATATACTGCTGTAAAAGAATAGATGCCATTGTATTAAAATTACATACCTGGGATTTTAACATAAAAACGTAAAAATCCCACTGTGCAAAACTGACTTAAACTCAATTTCCCTCTCCCCCTTTCACAATGTCAAGATGCCTAAGCACTCAAGTGACTGAATAAGTACTAAATATTTAATGCATGGAGGTTACATTAACTGAGTCTTTGATCTGAAACTTCTTAAAAACATCTTAAAAGCCCTTCAAAAATGGGTTAGTATTTCATTACAGTCACTTAAAGTAGATTTATTTTATCAAAACATCCTGTCAGAAGCCCCAAAGCTGTGATTAACAACTTACAGCATTTTGACTAAAGCATCTCCTAATACCAGTTTCCTAGTATATCAACAGATTGCCTGTTGATATACTGGCCCTGTTGCTTCTGTCTGGGACTTGCATGTATGCATTTTCTCTTCTGAGAGTCTGAGCTGGTATATACATTAGAATCCACAGTGGGGTTTTGCATGCTTGATGCTGTTCAAACAGAACATCTCTCATTTAATTATGAGATTTTTTTTTTCTTTGTGGAATAAATTCATGGGTTTGGCTCATGCCCTTCTTTTCTACTTCCGAATTCATATCTGCTTAAACAGTGGAAAGGAAGACAAAAGATCAGTTAAGGAACTAGTGTGTTTCTGTCTCATCAGGAATTAGTACGTTGCAAAATCTTAGGTTTGTTCTAGGGTAATAAAGGAAATTAAACACTAGATTCTGAGCTCAAAATGGGATCTCATGTAATTATATGCCAGTACTTTCTCAAAGTGAAAGTTACAAATTTCTTCTTGAGTCTCCCTCAATACTAGTGAAAGACACATGACTGTATCCTCGTAAACCACTCTGAGAATATATTCCTTGTTTCTTAAGGGAAATGCACCTTTGTCAGTGTATAGCTGTCACGAAGACGTGTTGCATATAAAAACCATGTGTAGACTGAATTCTGTTATATAAAGCAAAGCTGATTTTCTGTGGAGCTCTTTTGTAGTACCAACATTAAAAGGATTGTTATAAATAAAAGTGGAATATAATTATAAATGCCCTTCTGAGGAAAAAAAAAAAAATCCTTGATTACCTTTAAATTCTTTTGCCCTTTAAAAAGGTTATATTTAACTGGTTCAGTTTCTTACTTGATGTTTCAGTTCCCAAGGGAAATCAACCTCCAGTAGGAAGTGTTTCAATTGGGTTACATGACTTTACTTTGTGTCTTGCATTTGTTAACAGACAGGTTATATAACACTGCAGGCTAAATATACATTGTCCTGTTTTCAGCTGCCAGTGGTTCTTCTGTGTTCAGAGGGATGACCAGAAAAGTGGGAAGTGGTTTTCAAAAGTTCTGCCGAAATTAACCCTTCCTGATAGCAGAATAAATTGCTTGAAATTAGAAACTTCAGAAGCCGTGTGATGTTATAAATCCTAAACTATAAAAATCTATTTAATGTTTTGATATGCTCCCTATCATCTGTGTTTTTTTAACGACCAAAAAGAAGTGGGTAAAATTTGCCTTCATTCCCAGTGGCATAAAATCTGTGGAAGCGCTATTGACTGGAGCAGAATTTTCTTGAGTTACTGATGTTGTAACTGAGAAAGTAATTGGAGCATGTTTGTGCTGCCTTACTGAAAAGCAGGAGGCTGAATTCTAGGGGGATATTTTCAGTTTTTAGGTAGGTTGGTGCTGAACATCTTTAGATTCATTATTCTTATATTTCCATCAAGTAATGCTTTCCTGGTAGAGGAGGAGATGAAAGGACCTTTTAAAAAAATATCAATAACAAAAAAGAAAAGAAAGAAAAAGGAGTTTCATCCAGGCTTGGGTTTTTTTTTTTTTTTTTTAGTCACTGATCAATAGCCCCATGAGAGTGCCGTGTTTAGAGAAGAAAGGCAAGCAAGCAAGAATCTTAACTAACTAGCAGGAAGTTGATTGTAACATTCTGGTGTCCAGGCAACTGATGAGAGAGGAGGAAACATTTATGCTGAGAATCAGCAAAAGCAGGAACATGCTTTACCACTTTGTTGATTTCATTTCCCAAATCAACATACTACACAGAATCTGGAGATAAATTTAGACTAGGTTTGTTAATTGCATGGCATAAAATTTGGAATGGGATGGACAATGAGATATTGCAAATAATATTTTGATGCAGTATACAATAGTTGTAGCTGAGGTGCTGCATTCGTGGCAGAAATATGAGTAAATTATTGTATAGATTTGCAATGATCTTAACTGTCCTTGTGCTGTAAGGTGACACACTGGATGTACCCACCAATCACTGCTCTGGCAGCTAATTCCTTGCAAGAGGCAACAATGTATATAGTACTATCATTTTTATGTATATAAATACACGAACGAGCCTCAGTTAAAACTCGCTGTATTTTACTGTTGTACAGTCTATGTGAATGAAAAAGGCCCTATGGTATGACAACATGCTTGTTTTTCAGACCTTAAGGAAACTTGCAGGCCTTGTTTCTGTATAGAATTTATTTTTTATTTTCTTTTTTACTTATTAAAATTGCATATTCTATCCATAATGATCCCTAGACACTTTTCTAGCACTGCTGAGTAAGCCATACTACCTATATATTTTTTTAGATTCACCAGTGCTCTTGGCAGGCACTGTTAATTTTACAGAAACTTACTTGATTGCAGGTTTTTTTTTAAAGAAAGTTTTGTGGTTTTTTAATGTTTGATTTAAAATAATAATGATAAAATGATTACTTTAAATGTCAATATCTCATAAAAAACTATATTTTAAAAAACTCAAAAAACTTCCAGAGTATGCTTTTCTGTCTCCACCCTGACAAGTTTGTTCCTCTTATTCACTGTGAGAGTCTCTTATATCACCTTTAGGCTGAATAAACTGCTGTACCACACCTTCCATGGGAAATCCATAAAATGTCAGATCTGTCCTACATTAACTCTTTCAAAGTCTTCTTTTTAAAATATTAGTATAAATTATTTTCTTGCCTCTTCTGTAATTCACGTTTATTTAAAGTTGCTTGAGGCAGAAATAAATCCATTTCTACCTCCTCTATTCTGCTTTACTGTGTGAAGTAATTCCATGTTTGGCGTTAGCAGTTAGTTAGTTAGTGAAGTTAGATTTCTAAGAGAGTCAGGAATTTTGAATTATATTTGTAGTTCTGGAGTTGTGTGTGTTTTTAGTAAAACATTAGCATGCTTTGTAGGATTTTTTCCACGGTTCTTTTAATATTTGCATGGAAAGTTTGAATCAGGAAATGTTCGCTCTGATGCATAATGGTGTGATCCCCTTTACAACCACAGAAATTGGGTTATTTTGCTCATGCTACTTTTAATCTACCACACAATAAATTTATTTTTCTTTCTACTATTCCCATCATCTTAAACCTTCATATTCCTGCAGAGCAGATTATGCCTTTCCTTCCTTCTCCTATATTTAAATTCTTTGTCATGACTAACCTGTTGATTACTTTTTTCCTTCAGGGAAATTTTTTTTTCTCCTTAGATTCTAAGCATTTTTTGATTAAACAAGCTATTTTAACAACTATTTTTATCCAGGAACCATTTCAACAGTTAAAAGGTTGGCCTGTAGTCTTCTGTGTGGGAAAAGGATTTATCAGAACATAATAGGACTGTTACCACAAAAATCTTAAATGAGAATTAGCTTGTCTTGTATGCGGCATGTCTGCACATTTTATGTTCTAGATGGCATTTGATAGTGCAACTTGTTGAGGTGACTAGGGAAGAATGGAAACCTGCCTTGAGAAAAAAGTCCCCCACTTTTTGCACAGTTCTTATTCTAATCAGTATCACAGTAGTAAAGATTCAGTGTGATCAAGGCTTTCTCAGTCTCTGTCTGTAAAGGCACTTCCTTATCTAGGCTCTGTAAGGGGTCTAAAGATCTGCAGCAGTATCCAGACTTTATTGCCTTTAAGTTCTCCCACAACTCTTTCGCTGTGTCAGCCAAAATGTTCACAACTTACCCTTTCTGTTATTCAGCATTATTTAAAATCAATGTTGCCCACTAATTCCCAACTTTAATTAGCTTTCTTACTGGATCATGTGTCCTGATATGCAAGTTGTTTCTTTGGTTTCCATCAAGCTTTTGCTATTTGGAAACAGATCTCTGTGATTTATTTCAGAAATAACTGGTAGTATTTGCTTTTGTTCTACTTTGTTACAATTGTCTTGCATCATAACTATCATTTAGGGCAGTAACTTAGGAACAGGTTATCTTAAGTATTTTTATTCCACATCATCTTCATTAATATTTCTCTAACATTCAACTTGTAACCAGAGTAATAGCATGTATACTCTGTGGTTTAAATGCTCTTTGTTAACTTTGTGTGTATGCGGTAAAGATCCCCTAAACCTCCGAATGCAAAATAATTTTATTTGTGGGCATATGGGAGTTAAACTTTATTTCCCTTACAGTTTTCATTAGCAAGAGGCTTACTGGTACCATGGCAGAATGCTCAAATAAGAATTTTAATGCTCAATAAAGGTCAACACACTGGAATTTGAAACCATTAATCCTTTTGCTCTTAAAGCAGGCAGAACTTTTACAGACTAAATAACACATTAAATAGTACACTCTTAAAGATCTGAAAAGGAGAAACATACCTTCAAATTACCAGTTTAGATTTCTAGAACTTTTCATCTTCTGTTGTTTTAAGCAAAATAAGTTTTGAGTTTTAAGTGGGAGTTTTTTTAATATTATTTCATTTTTTTCCCCTTTTTCTGGTAGGAAAGGATATTTCTGAGTTCAAAAAGCTGTGAAAAAAAGAGTCCACAGTGTACAAAAAGATCATGTGTAATGGAGACAATGCCAGTACTTTCAGGTCACAATAATTATATTAGTCTATAGATACAAAGGCTCTCCTGTTCAGAGGAAAAGAAGTTCGGGCTCTCTTTAAATTAATTTCTGTACTTTGAAAAGTTATGGCAGCTCTCTAAGACATCACAGAGCGTTAGATAAAACCTGAATTCCTTGTGTTGAACTTTTAACCTATGTATGACTGAAGCTTGTCTTTTGGGAAGGCAGCCAGTTTTGATTTTAAAGCATCAGGAAACAGAATACCTACTACTTCCTTTGGCAATTTGTTCCAGTGTCTCATTAATCTCCCTTTTAAAAACATAAATTTAATTTTTGAGTTGAATTAATCTTGGATTATTTAGTTATTTGTTTTACTTTGGAAGCTAGTTTTTCATTACAAGATTAAGAAATGATTGTTTATGAGATGGGGCGGGGAGGGGAAGTTGATGGAAATGCAACAGATTTCAGTACTTGATTTTCACTTCAGGATATTTTATTCAGCCCTCATGTATTTTCTGAGGCATCTTGCTGTAACTATTTAATTTTCTCAACATGTTTTTAATAATGTAGGTTCTAGATTTCTGTCATTTTATTCAGCTTTAAAAATACTACATTTCGAAAAATTAGGTATTGAACTTTATTCATGACATCCTGACATGCGTGTAAGGATCTCTTTGCTGGGAAGTTTCATGGAGTCACAGGAGTAGGAGGACCATAGCATAGTCTTGATCACCCTTCCTGCATGGTAGGATTAGCATTTATTCTAGACAGATTTCTGTGTTATTTCTGACAGCTTTTTTTCCGAGATTATTCCAGAACTTCCACTGGCAATCTGTCTTCTCTTTGCTTCACTGCTTCTTACTGTTTGATTTTTTTTTTCCCCTAAAAATTTAGCCTCAGTCTTCCTGGTTGCTCTTTAAGTCATTTACGTCTTGCCTTTTCTAAAATCACCACAAAGAACAGCTTGAGGGTTTTATCATTCTTTCTTTTTTTTTTTTTTTTCAATGGAGGTACAGTTCCTCAGATTGTATGAAGTAATGCAGCTGCAGCTTTGGCCAGTGTTTAGTAGAATGATTCTTCTGTAACTTTCAAAATACACCTAATTTATGCATTGCATTAGGACATTTGTCTTTTCTGGAGCAGTGTGATATTCTTGATTGATTATTCAGTTTGTGATCCACAACTTCTCATTTTCTACAGAATGCTACCAAGTTAGTGACTCTCCATCCCAAGCTGTTAATTATTCTTGGGTAAATCCATTACTTTGCATTTAGCCCTACTGAATGAGCACCATGACTTCCAAATCAGAACTTTGAATTTGCCAAGGTCATATTAAATTCTGATTTCCAGTCCAATGTATTTATAATGCCTCTGAAGAGGACATTGTCACAGCAAGTATGCTTGTAATGCTGTTTTCTAGGCAATTAATCAAAATAAATGTTACCAGACCTAGGAGCGTCTTGTACAGATTCTTAGTTTGAAATATCTTTTCAAGCTAACCACTCTCTGAGTTGTGATATACTGAATTAGTGTTGTGCCCACTTTGTACTTCAATGAGTTGCTTAGAAGGTTTCTATATGAAAGAGAATCAGAAGTAGTCCTGAGCGCACATGACATATGATTCTTTTCCTCTGTCCACAAGACCTGTTACCCTATCTGGGAAGAAAATTAGATTGTTTTGACATGATTGTTCTTGACAAATTCTTTTTGGATGTTATATATGTACCCATTACCTTCCAGGCACTTACAATTAGTTTGGCTATTTGTTTCATAGAATCATAGAATCACCAGGTTGGAAGAGACCCACCAGATCATCGAGTCCAACCATTCCTATCAAACACTAAACTATGCCTCTAAGCACCTTGTCCATCTGTGCCTTAAACACCTCCAGGGAAGGTGACTCAACCCCCTCCCTGGGCAGCCTGTTCCAGTGCCCAATGACCCTTTCTGTGAAAATTTTTTTCTAAATGTCCAGCCTAAATCTCCCCTGGTGGAGCTTGAGGCCATAAATATTTTCAACATTTTCATTATTTTTCAATATTTTTCAATATTTTCAATATTTCAATATTTTTTCATTAACTGAAGATAGACAGATTGGCCTACAACTCTAAGACAGACTTTACACTTACAGTTTCTCTAGTGTCTTTTTTAAGTTCTCAAAGGTAAGTCTTAATGACTTTGAGATTCTTCGTTAGCCCTTCAAGTGCAGCTAGATGATGTTTATTAGACTTAGCATATTTTAAAACATCCACCTTTACCTAAGTACTCTGAATATTATACCTTCCCTGTTTGAGGCTGAAGTGTGGTCCTTTGTCAGCAATATTAATTGTGATAGATACGTGATTGCAATGGAGCTTATAATACAGACTGAAGTGGAAAAAAAAAATGAGATCTTCACTAATCTTTTTGACATCATCTATCATGTTCCACTCCTTTCTTGAGGAATGGATTAGCCTTTTCCTTGATGTCCTTCTTAGTGGACTACTTCTAAAGTGATTTTATTACATTTCTCATGTCTTGATTTTTGCATCTCATCTTCGATGTACACATTTGAATTTCTTACTTTTATTCCTGCCATGATAGTTCCATGGGTAGTTCCTTTCCACTGCTATATCAGTCCTTGTTCTGTAGGTGTAGTCTGCGTTTTTATTTATAAACACATAATTTCATAATTTCACATTTCCTTGTGTCTAAATCACACAGAGTTTGAACTGTCCCAATTAACAAAGTGACCTATTTTCTATGTTTAATCTACCCCTCATCATCATTCAACTCTCCAGCTGTCTGTCTCATCCATATGTGAGAGCTGTACTACATCCATCTTTTCTTCTAGATATTCAGTTAAAAGTTTGGATAGTGTTGGGGTAATACCTATTTTTGTGGATTTCCATCAAAACCATCTGCATTACATGTAAATTCTTTAATTACTAGTTCTGGGGAATTTCCTTTAATTAGCTCTTCATACATTGAGCATATGCTTCCTTGAATTTATGGAATTACCAGTTTTTAAATTCTAGTGACATTTTGAAGTAAGTATATAGCTTTATGAAATTATTTTTTGCAGAAATCAGTTGCATATTTTTTTCTGTACTGAGATTTTTAATTTTATGGAAATGGATATCAGTCTTCTAGAAGCAAAAGTGAGGAAAAGGTAAGATAGGAAGTCTGAACTGGGATGAGTAAATGACTAATACAGTGATACACAAAAACTTCCATCTTATCAATAACAGAATACAGAATATCATTTGTGAAATGGGGAAAAAACAAAGACAGAATTAGAAAATACCTCTGTATATGCAGCTTCCTTTCAGCTCTATATTCCCTCAATGTCTGCGCTATAGGTTTTCCTATTTCTTTAAACTTCTCCAATACAGACATGTAAAGCTCCACCAAATAAATGCCCTTACATTTACATCCTCAGCTTGCCACAGGAAAACTCCTAAGCCCATTTTTCTCTGCTTACTTCTAGCCTTTGAATCCTAATCTTTGGATGGTGGCTTCCATTCTTTCACACTTTCACACAGTACCATGGCTTTTGATTTTTGTATTGAATGAAGGGCAGCTTCATAGAGGTCTGTGATTGCTCATAGATCAAAGCCAGAATTACTAGCTGTCACCAGCCTTGTCCAATATAATGATATGCATTGACAATTATGATACTAAATGAAATGTGATTGTTTATAGATAATTTCTTGATTTAACCACTTGAAGTGGCTGTAATATCACTGGCAATAAAACAAATATAAAAAGCAAATAAAAGATTTTATTAATATTGTGAACTAATGACATAGGCCATTTGCTTACAAGGAAACCTGAAGGTTAATCATTCATACTCTAACAAAAAAATCAGACTTTGTTATATCATATTATAGTTAATTGAAGAAGGCAAATGTTAAGTATGAGAATCATCCATTACTTATGTGTGGCCTTGTTTATTGTATGACTGGATCTGACTTGCCAGTTAGGGCATGTAGAAATATATTTTGCACCGTATTTGGAGGATGGCAGTGGATGTGGCTCTGTCACATTTCATTACTTTAGGCTTTACTCTGTTTCATTTTGGTCTGCAGTAGAACTGCTTCTGAAATGGCATTATTGAACCCTACCATTGATCATGCTGCCCCAGCATATGTGCGTGTGTATGTGTGCAGTTAGTACTACTATCAAAGTATGAACATCTGAAGGTAAAAATAATACATGATCAGCAGTGTAAATAGTGTCTATGGATCTTTCCTTTCTCTTTCTTTTTTATCCCCTTTCTTTTCTGATGCTAGCTTAGTCTGTAAGCAGGATGAAAGGAAAAATTGCTACACTTGTGCTAGATTTCCCCTGGGAAAGTGAATTATGGACAAGCCTCCAAGGACAACCCGGAAAGAAAGGGATAAGATATCGATGTGCACTGTACCTCTCACTCTTTCTTCCTTGTTCCACAACTGAGCACTCCTTCAATGAAAAGTTACGAGTTCCTTGTTAAATTGAATTTCTCTCCTCCTTGTCTCACAATTTATTGTGATGCTGAAAATTTTATAACTTGGTAAAAACTGGCAGCAGCCTCATTTGTCCCCACAAAAGGCTATCCAGATTGAATAGGTTTTGATACAAAGCTATGAATGCTCACACTTAAAGACAGATAGGCATGTCAGTTCCCAGTTTGTAGGAACTTTTTTAGTTACTGCATTTTTTCATCCTTTTTAACTGTTATGCTTTTGGGGGTGGGGCAGCGAGAGAAGGAAAGGGAGTGGAAGGATGGCTGGTAAGAAAGAAAAAATATTGAATGGAGAGTGAGTATTATTGCAATAATATCTCTATAAACGTTGCCTGTTGAGTTTTTTAAAGAGGTACTGACAGACCTTACCTCCTAAATTTCATACTGCAACACTTTGGCATCCACCAGAACCTCAAGGGGCATTTGTAAGAGTGCCTTTAAGGATTTTTAAGGATTCATTTTTAAGTCTCTTCACTTTAGTTGTTGATGCACAGGTTGATAAGCATTCTTCTGGTGTGTGCTCAACTAGGTAAGGCCATGCATCTTTTTCTCTATATGTGTTTTAATAAAGGACTAAAGATGAGAGATGCTAGATTTAAACTTTGCTGGATTTGTTAATAATGTCTGTCTTCATGGAGCTAAAACCCATGAAATGCTGGAATTTTTGGGGGGAAGGAGGACAGGAGGAATGGGGATTCTTCTGGTTTCATCTCCAGATACTTTGATCCAGCAGTATTTGGCTCTGTGATGTCTTGCAACTCCTATAACCTCCTGTGTACCATGGTTCCCTGTGTCCTGAAAGCTGCCAAAGTTTTTACTGATTTCAGGTTTTTTAAATGTTCCCAGGTTTTCTTGTGAATTCATAGGTGAGCTGATGAGAACTGACTGGTGTTTTAATTGTTCACTACATTCTCCATATGCCTTTGGAAGATTTGCTCAAGGTACCAATGAATTTCAGCTTTCACCGACCTTTCATGTTATGATGGGTTGTGGCTCCATGTTGGTCTGACATAGCAAAGAGTGATGGGGCCCAGTGCCATAACTGGCCAGAAAAGGTGATCGATAGATAATTTGGCCATTTGGAACTATGTCTAGTCTCTCAAAACAGAGAAATATTTAAGACAAACATCTGATAGCCTTAGATATTCCACCCCTGGTGTGGTTCCTGCTGTTAAGTCATGCAAACCACAGGAAAGGTTTGAATGAAAAAATACCTCCTGATGATTTGTTAAGATGCACATTGAATGGCACCTCTTATATCAGATCTAAATGTTGGATAGAAATTGCCTTGTTTTTTATTCTGGTAGCTCTCCCTGCAACCATGCAGGGAGAGTGAAGTGGTGAAATGGTCTGTCTGGTGAAATGGAAAGCAGAAAGACTGATATGCTACATGACATTCCAGTTATGGGAAAAAAAATGCAACAGACTGACAGGCAAATAAAGATACATGGAAGATTTCTCTCTTTAAAAGACTTAAAAAGGTTTAAGAGAGGTTTCAAAAGAGAGGGATATATGTGTATATAGTGAGTGAGGCACTAGGCATAACTGTTAGAAAAGACAATTTCGAGAACAGTGACCTAGATTATTAGAAATGACACTTCTGGTTGAACCCTTTAAAGAATGCCAGGACAAGCTCTAAAATTGTTGGATGCACTGTCCAGATATTCCTTGCAATCATGCCTGGAAAAGCTGGAATGTCAATAACAAATAGTAAATAGCCCTAGTGATAGGTGCCTTATGATTACATCTTCCAGTTAAAGCATACATTAATCTTTACATTAACAAGATGAAAGTTTTAGCTATTACAATCTAAAATTATATATTACATATTTGATACATGACACCTACATCTGAACCTTTTATGACTATACAAGTGTTTTGCCATGAATAAAGACAAAACTAGTATTTGAATTCTGCCACCGATAGGTTCAGGATTTTTTAAAGAATGTGATTCTGTGAGTACATTTCAAACAATACCTTACTTTTAACAATAAATTAATATACCTCTGTGTGTTTTCTGTCTCTTGTGAGAAAAAAAAAAGGTGATTACAAACATCATGCATCTGCTCTGGCATCAGATGACTACAATTAGAGTAAATGGCTTTTTCCCTCTATGTTTGCCACAGCCTTTGTTGCTCATTGGTTAAATCACCTATCTCTTTTTCCTGAAAAGGACAGTTCTTATATCTTCAGTTTTCTGGTATTCTTCTCTATTGTTGGTGAGCCAAGGAGTCACTATTATGCAACAAATTGTATACATTTCTAGCACTGAGATTAAATGAGCATGAGAGAAATAATGACTGATGCATAAACATGAGTATAAAATCATTTTATCAGTGTATGGGTCTGTGTTGGAAGTTTTGGTAGCAGGAGGTTACAGGCATCGCTTACGTGTGATGCTCCCATGCTGGAGCAGGCCTGCTAGCAGAACTTTTGAACCCAGGGGTGTTCCATGCTGGAGCAGTCTGTTCCTGGAAGACTGTACCCTGTGGAAAGGACCAATGCTGGAACAGTTCATGAAGATCTGTAGCCTGTGAAAGGGACTCATGTTGGAGAAGTTCATGAAGAACTGTCTCCTGTTGGAAGGCCCCCACGCTGGAGCAGTTGAAGAGCATGAGGAGTCCTCCCCCTGAGGAGGAAGGAGGGGCAGAAACGACATGTAATGAACTGACTGCAAACACCCTTTCCCATCCTCCTGTACCTCTTGAGGGAGGGGAATATTGGGTGTGAAGTTAAGACCTGAAAGAAGAGAGGGGTGGGAGGAAGGCGTTTTAAAATTTAGAGCCACACTGCATATTTCTATGTCCACAGCCAAGCACCTAGAAGGGAAGAATCCCTTCCCTCCTCAAAACCTGCACAAGTCCCCAAGTGCAGGTGGAACAGTGATCACCTGAACCTGCTGCTTTTTCAGTTTCTTACCTAGATTTGAAAGAACTTTTGATTATTCCCTCTCCTTTGCTGCTTTTGGGAGAACAATCCTTCCTGGATTTAGTCAGCCAGTGTTGTTAGTCAAGGAATGACATTTAGTCTATATCACTATTTAAAATTCCCTGCAGTGTGAGGGTGTATACGCAAAAAAGCTTGAAGGAGAAAAAAAAATTAATAGTTCTTGCTCAAAACCTGTTGTTTGTACCTGCCTTCTCAGCTCTTCTTCCCACTGCCTCTTCCTCTGAACACTTGATGGATTTCTAGGGAGGCAGATGTTGAGAGGAAATGATGCTGTGTGACGTGTGATTTTTCTTCATGGTAATAGGACTTCTTTACTTCAAGGTACTGTTGTGCCATGTTAAGGACCTCAGAAGCTATTTCTCAGTGTTTGACTGTATGCATACTTGGAAAGATTATTTACCGTGATTTCTATGTGTGGTGTTTTGGTTTTCAGTTTTTTTGGGGGGGCTGTGGCTTTGGTTTTTTCTTGCACTGTCTCTTGCACCATCCAAGTGAACAAATTTTGTCATTAACTTCAAAAGAGTCATTAGGTATCAGCTTCCAGACTTACCTGTGCATGATGATGATGATACAGTTTATTTTCCTTTGTTTACTTTTATATTTATCTATAAAAATCTGTCAAACAACAGATACTATTTTGTGACAAAATTCTAAAGTAAGAGCAAATGTCAGTTTTCCCAAAATTACTTCATTCACACTGGATCTGAAAGTCCTGTGACATAATTTTCCAAGTGTTCAGGCATTCTCAGCTATACTGGACTTTCACAGAAGCTGCAGATATTCAGCACCATGAGATCTGGTGGTGATAGTCTCAAATGAGGTCATGAAAGGTGAGAATATGGTGACAAAGTTTAAATACTTTGTGACTAGCAGTTTTCTGTTTGTTTTCTAAGTTCCTGTGTCTGCAAAAATATACACGTGCACAAACACTTACGTAG
The DNA here is from genome assembly GCA_033558105.1 of Coccyzus lansbergi. Lineage (NCBI taxonomy): Eukaryota > Metazoa > Chordata > Aves > Cuculiformes > Coccyzidae > Coccyzus > Coccyzus lansbergi. The sequence continues at coordinate 571,830 of JAUMJK010000784.1, read as the reverse complement.
ATATTATGTACTGCACAAATGTGTTCCAGGAAGGGGATAGGAATACATCATAATACAGACGTAATGTCATCCTGGAATACTTTAGTGTAAGAGCTAATGTCTGGTACTGTTTCATGCATAGGAAAGCCAAGGTCTTAAATGCAATGGTCAAGCCATTTCATACCTCTGCTAATTATTAGAATTGGTCTATTTTAGCAAATTGAAAAATGCATTTCTTTATCAAAAACCTATATTCTTTGCCATCAGCAATGCCAAGTCTCCTTTTGCCTGACTGGGTTAAGAGCCAAGCCGCTCAGCTTTGTCAAAACTCAGGCAATTTTGTGTGGGTGCCAAAGCAGAACTTGCTAGTCTCCAGTCAGCTTTACAGCTACAAAATGCAGAATGAATGGAATACAAGTGGCAGCTGAGGTTCACAACTCAGGATCACAGCTCTGGGTTTCTGTACCAAAATTCCTCCTGATTTCAATTTTTAAGCCTTCAGGTCCTTTTTTAGACAAAATTCCAAGCAGTGCAGCTGACGCTGCTGTCAGAATATGAGCTCTATTGAGGCAAGGTTATTTCTCTCCTCTCTTAAAAGTATATGGACGTATATGACTGCGTAGTTTGAACAGCTTATTTCTATAATGGCATCCTCAGGGTCCTATACGATCATTTGTTATTTAAGCAATAAGAATATGAAACTTTATTCTCAGAAGTTGTTTACACTGTACAACATGCATACCATTCTGATATCTAGCAAATTCTGAAGTAGATTGTGAACGTATTATTGTAATATGATTGTGATAATATTGTTTATATTCAGTATCCACCTTAGAACCTTGGGAGCCAATTTCTGAGCATCTCTGTGCTTCATTGTGCTCTGGTACATACTCTCTATGTCAAATCCTTTATTAGGCTGCAGTTTCTTAGCCTACAGAATCTGGAAGCCTGGGCATACCTAGTAGGAGAGGAATATCTGGGTGATTTACTTGGCTTGTGTCTACATTATCTGCTGCTGAGTGGAGCTATATACCAAGTACTTCCAGTGCTTAGAGTGGCTTGTGAGTCTGTCAGAAGCTGAGACAAATGAAATGTCCAAGGAGCGGGTCTATGAGACTAAGGGAGCACCCAGAAACTGTCCATTTCTTTCATTGTCAGGTCAATTGTATATACCACTATCAGCATCTTGAAAATAGTCCATTGAAATCTTAGTTGCCAAATCAAGTAGATGTCACTGTAATCAGCTCTGTGTTTACCCTAAACAGTGTGTGTCCTTATTAGTGCCTTTTCAGTCCCTTCAGACATGCTGATATTGATTGAATAAACACTAACAATAATCTCAATCAGCAATAAGACATGATACGCACACATACTGTAACCTCTGTGTTGCTGTCAATAATGTCAGAAGATTTCATTTGCATTCATTGCCTTGGTATAAACATCACAGCGTGGTTTGCTCACTCTGTTTCTGTATCTCCTTTAGTGTCATGCATGTTACAGTCCAATTCTTCCATGTGTATTATTTCTGTTGTCCATTTCACAAAAGTATCTCAGTGCAGCTTACAAGCATTAATACCGACAACAGCCATTTAGCTGCACACAGCCACACTGCTCTGTTCAGAACAGGACGTACAGTCTTCGATATCCAAATGAAAATGCAGAAGTGAGTTGAGATAGGCAGAATGTACCAGACTGGGAGTTTGACTGGGACATGTTCCTGTTACAAAAACAGCCTGGGCGTCTTTAATTACAAGAATGGTCAGGACCATGATTCTTGCATTACAAATGAAAGATTATGTCTTCTGCTTTCTAACACCATTTCACGGAGTTATGACTCATAATATTGATTGGAAAACTGTGACCTGCTGAGTCATAACTGTCTTTAATGAAACATTTATTTACTAGTATTTTCTGTTTCATGTTGTTTATATTACACTACCAGTAAGCAGTGTGTGAACAAATAAGAAGATATCAGGTTTGGCCAAAAGATGCTAGAAATTGAGGGAAAGACTCAGATAAAATGCTTCCATGTTTTGATTGCTTAAAATGTCTTTTTTTTTTTTTTTCTGGAATGGCACACAAAATAACCACACTTGGATCACTAAACAGAGCACGTGAGCTCTGTTGATTCTTCCTTACATAGGAAATGCTCTTATCCATGTATGACCAACTAAATAAAAGCAGAAAGATAGAACAAACATCTTCTGTTTGCTATGACTTCACTGTTTGCTATCTGTCTGCCTTCTAGGTTTCTTTATGCAAGCAAAAATATTTTGTGAAGCATAAAACCCTGTGGCAAATGCTAATCTAACCAACAATCAGGAGAATAATTGTTTTGCAGGGAATGTTCTCATTCTGTAATACAGAACAAAAGCCTTGCAATTAAGACAACAGAACATTAATAACACACATTTATCATTCTATATGAGCTTATTATTTCCAATCCTTTGCAAATAGTTCTAATTTATATACCATTCCTTACCAAGCTGTATGTTAATATGATCTGCTTTGCTGTGTTGGTATCTAGCAATATTTTTAGCATCTTGCACTAAACTCCTCTTCTCTGGTTTCTTTGAAGGATAGATCACAACCTTGCAATCTGTGAAACATACTCTTAACTTAGTCTTTCTAGCCTGATACTTCACTACCTTCTTCTTCCTTGAATCTAAGAGCTGGATTATAGTTTCCTTTTAAAAGAAATCAAATCCCTTCATTTTCAACTCAGTGTAGCAGGCTTCTTCCTCCTACACATCTCATTTTGTCCTTCATTCTCAGACTTCTTGTTATCAGCTGACTGTTTATGCCTTCCCATTCTGGCAGTCCCATGCTCCTATGGGTGAATCTGTGCCTTTTTCTGCACTGTCCTATATGTCTGGGCTATTTTGCCTTTCTTGGTCAGTCCAGCTAAGTTTTCATACTGGGTTGTCATGGATAATCCCAATGTTGCTTTCTCCTTTGCTCTCTGAGACAGATGAATTTACTGGGAATGAAGCCATGGTTTCATACTGGTGTCTGTCGGCTAAGGAGGCACTGGCTGAATTCAGAGGGGAGAAAAAATTGCATATGGTAAAATGCCATTGCTGCTAGTTGGTAGATGTAAGTACTTCATGTAAGATGTAGATGTAAGTACTTAAGTGCCGCTTCTTGAACACTGTGTACAGTTCTGGGCCCCTCACCACAAGAAGGATGTTGAGGCTCTGGAGCAAGTCCAGAGAAGAGCCACGAAGCTGGTGAAGGGGCTGGAGAATAGGCCCTATGAGGAGCAGCTGAGAGAACTGGGGTTGTTTAGCCTGGAGAAGAGGAGGCTGAGAGGAGACCTCATTACTCTCTACAACTACCTGAAAGGAGGTTGTAGAGAGGAGGGAGCTGGACTCTTCTCCCAAGTGACAGGGGACAGGACAAGAGGGAATGACCTCAAGCTCTGCCAGGGGAGATTTAGGCTAGAGATTAGGAGGAAGTTTTTCACAGAAAGGGTCATTGGGCATTGGAACAGGCTGCCCAGGGAGGTAGTTGATTCACCTTCCCTGGAGGTGTTTAAGGCACGGGTAGAAGAGGTGCTGAGGGACATGGTTTAGTGTTTGATAGGAATGGTTGGACTTGATGATCCAGTGGGTCTCTTCCAACCTGGTTGTTCTATGATTCTATGATTAATACAGAATTCTTACCAAAAAGGTAGCTTTGTTTCATTTTAGTTGCATTCCATATGCATTGTTCTAGTACAATATCTTGTATAGTTACCACAGTTGGCCAATACTTATTTTGTACATAGGAAGCTGAACAGTGGTGGAATTATTCAAATACTAGTGGATTTTATTCTTAATAATCTCTTTAGCAATATATAATTTTCATTATGTAAATACTGAGGATTTATGTGTCAAAGGATTAATTTAAAATAATGTAAATCATATATTTGAATGTAGCTAGCTTGTAACTAATTTTTGTCTTTCTATGGCTGTTGCAGTCTGATGAAATCCTCTGACTGAGATTAAGGGAATGAGCATGTGAATAAATTACTGATATTTAAACAGAGGTGTTAATTTGCAATGCACGAACTGTTCCAATAGTAACTGCTTATGTGTGTGCTCTGACCTGGTGATAACTGGAAGAGAGTGTCAGTTAGCCACTTCAGTTAAAGTTAGTCCAAAGAGAACAACTTTTCTTCAGAATAACTTATCTTTTCCCATTAGAGGGTATTTGCAGTGAGCTACTCATGCAGCAGTGCTGTTAGGAGAAATATAAAAGATAATAAATTGCAAAAAAATGGAGTCACAAGTGTGACAATTTGCTTGTTGGATGCAGACTTATGGTCATCATAAATGGAGGCAACTTTCTCCACATGGTTACTGGTTTTGCTGAGTGAAAAGTGTATAACATCTCTAAGATCAAACCCTTCTGTGAAAGTTCAACTTCCACTTGTTTAACTCCAGTTGTTGGCCGTTTGAGATAAGATTCAATTGTTCAGAAGTGGTTTTTAGTGTTCTTTTAGATACCTTTGAGTATCTGGAACATTGACATATCTGGGCTAGCAAATATGGAGACCTACAGGAGACTAACACTCATCCAAAATGGCACTGGGAGACTCTTGCAATTACACTATGTTTCTGTGTTTAAGCAATTGAATTCATGCTCATTGTCCAGAATTCATGCTCATTGTCCAGAATTCATGCTAGTTAGACGAAGCTAACCTCCATATTTCTCTTAAATTATGAAGCTTACTGACATATAGAGACTGTTCTAAAGCTTTGAAGTCTGTTGGTCTTGCAAACCAAAATGGAAAAAAAAAAATTGAAGTTATTAATTTGAAATATATGAACTTGTATCAGAAAAGCATTCTATTGGGATAATCGCAGAAACACTGAATGGTAGAGGTTGGAAGGGATCTCTGGAGATCATCCAGTCCAACCACCCTGCTGAAGCAGGTTCACTGCAGCAGGTTGCACAGGAATGTGTCCAGGAGAGTTTTGAATACCTCCAGAGATGGAGACTCCATAACCACCCTGGGCAGCCTGTTTCAGAGCTCCATCACACTCACAGTAATGATGTTTTCAGTCATGTCAAGGTGGAATTTCCTGTGATCCTGTTTGTGCCTACTGACCCTTGCACTCTCACTGGGCACCACTGAAAAGAGTCTGGCCCCATCCTCTTGACATCTGCTCTTTAGATATTTATAAGCATTAATCAGATCCCTTTTGAGTCTTGTCCAGGTTAAACAGATCCAGGTTTCTCAGCCTTTCCTCAAAAGAGAGCTGCTCCAGTCCCCTCATCATCTTCATGGTCCTCTCCTGGACTCTCTCCAGTAGTTCCTTGTCTTTCTTGAGCTGGGGACTCCAGAACTTGATACAATACTTCAGGTGTGGCCTCACTAGGACAGAGTAGAGGGGGAGGAGAACCTCACTCAACCTACTGGCCACACTCTTCTGAATGCACCCCAGAACGGCCTTGGCCTTCTTGGCCACAAGGGCAAATTGTTGAGTCATGGTTGACTTGTTGTCCATCAAGACTCAGATCCTTCTCTGCAGAACTTCTTTCAAGCAGGTCAACCCATAACCTGCACTGGTGCATGGGTACAGGTTATTCCTCTGCAGCTGCAGGACTTCACATCTACCTTTGCTGAACTTCATTAAGGTCCTCTCTGCTCAACTCCCCAGCCTGTCCAGATCTCACTGAATGGCAGCACAACCTTCTGGTGTATCAGCCACTCCTCCCATCAACAATTTTATATTTTTTTCTTATAATTAAAGAACAGTTTCACCCAGTTCACTTAGTTACTTGGTTTATTCAGTTACTGCTGGACCTGAAGAATTCATTGCTTTTCTTAACCAGTATTTGACAACTGTCTACAGTGTGGGAATATAGACAACAGCCTTTAAGAAACAGTTACTAAAGTTAAAAGGATTTTTTACAACAATTAGAAACCACCTTTGGAAGATTCACCTTGATTCCCAGCCCAGTTATATCTAATTTCAGCCTCTATGTACACACTTTTTCCTTTGCCAGGTTACAAGGTGAATTATGTGTGTGATAGTAGACTTGCCTTCACAACTAGAATTAATTATTCAGGTGTCCTGTTGTGGTTTTCAGGACACATCGCTAACTATGGGCATATGCATTATTTCATACTTTATGATAAAAAGGATGTGGAAGTTAGATATTGTCCCACAACAAAAATTACAAAGCATGAAGATATGCAAGGGAAAGAAAAAGACCTCAGAACATGGTATTAAATTTTCATCAACAGAGCCACTTGGAAGAAAAAAAATTAACACAAAGAATGAAGAGTTATGATACTAAAGGTGCAAGCATTATATCTATATGGAGAATGAAAGAGGAGGACCGGAGCAAGGGCTGCATATACTCGTGTTTCATTTTGTTTTCATTTTGTACCTTGGAGTTCAAGTTTGGGTCTGACAGTGAGATAAATATAGCAAATATATTTTCCACTTTTCCTTTCCCAAACCAAAGCAGATACTTTGCTCTAGGGCGTTTTGGGAGTGTACGATATATCAATAGTATAAATAAAAAAATTATTTAAACATTAGCAAAGTGTTCTTAAACATCTGTTACCATAGTATAATGGTATTCTAATGCTGCCACATAATGTGGGAGGAAAATAGGACACTTAGGGAAAGTAACTTCTGAGATAACTTTGATGCGTTTATTTTAGAGGGACGAAAGAGGGTCTTATGAGATTGTTTTACTTGAATTAATTGTGTTTATGATTGCAAATAATTTCTTGTCGCTGTAGGAATACAGTGTGCGAGTTATTTTTTTGTGCCCCTCAGAGGTACATGGTGAAGCTTGTGTGGAGACAGATCCTTCCCCCTTTGAACCAATGTTCAAGGGACTTGTGCAAATGAATCTGAGATTTTCACCTCTGTTTTTATCTTCCTTCAATTAGAGCAGATTAACGGGCTCATTAGAAAACTCTCTCTAACTTCACACAGTCCAGTGCCAGTCTAACCAAATATATGATAAAAGTTGTGTTGGGCTGTGTGTTTTTTCCATTTGTCTTTTATATGAGTAGCTGAAAATCTTTTGGTATTGTAGACACATCTTTAATTTGGTCTTTGTTAGAAACATCACATTTCTGGCTAAGGGAAACAGAACAGGCTTCAGTAGGAGCTCATACACTGTTGGGGTCTGGAATCATTGCAAATTAAATGGTGTTTTGTAAGTTTGCCCTTCAGAAATTTGCTTTGGGAATTTCTAAATCCAAATAAAAAAATACCTTTGTTGTGAGTTAATGGAAAAGTTGCCACCAAATGATATAAAGTGCATGCTGTTAGGTATTAGTCCACAGTCTCCACAATGTTACTAAAGGGCTCAAAAAGCTGGATTAGCCATCTTTTGGGAATTAGTTTGTTTATATGACTAAGTAAGTGGTCAGCCATACAGCAGTGTGATTAGCTGCCATGGATTTATGTTGGCACAGTATCACATTTACCCTGTCATGTAATTATTGTATTTTAGACAGGTTAGCAAAGGAGAATTTGTAGCATGTACATGCTTATTCTCTGCTATCTTTTTGAAGAAAAAAAAAAAAAAGTAATACCTCTCACCATTTTATATAATCTCCCATTACAGAAAGCGTTCTCTATCTCAGAAAATACATAAAGACTGTATTTTGCCCTCCGGATGCCTGCAACTTAGTGGTCAATCTGTAAAGCTCCTTTTAGGTAATAGAATGACTTCTCAGTATTTCTTTGTCCTTCATTTCTGTTCCATTTTAAGGATCTAAGTATCAAGTGGAAGCAAAATGAACTGCAAAATGAGCCATTGCTGATATTTTTGTTCTCTGAAGTCTTGGATTATTGTAACTTTGTTTGGTTTCCTGACTTATTATGGGCAATTTGTCAAGCAGATAACATTAGTACAATTGTAGTTCTAAAACACTTCTGATCACAATCTATTTGGCTGCAGTAGAAATGTGAAAAAGTTGTAAATTGGTTATTATCCTGAGTGTGATTTCAATATAAAAAATTCTCTTAAAATGAGACAGAAAAATGAGGACTTAAATCAATGAGAAGGTGCTTGCTGACTGTACAAATGTGAGGCCTTGTTGATTTCTATGCTATTTTCTTTGGAGGGTAAAAAGGATCACAGCTCTTTCCCTTGCAAAATAATTGGTTCCAAATTACTAAACCTGCTCTGTCCCAGTGTACGAACTGCCTGCAGTAGCCTGAGGCTTGTTTCCCTCCTCCTGTGGCAGGAGGAGGGAAAGCAAGGACAAAAAATAACCATTGATGATTGGCCAAACTCTCATCCCTAAGTACGGAGTGTCAGGAAGACAATGTTTAATACTAAAGCTTTATATATGTCTATTTTGACCTTGCCACCTGTTTTGCATAAAACGAGGTCTTCTCAAACGTGAATTGTAATCCTCTTTAAAAGGACAAGGTGACATCTGAAGAACAAAGATCTGGGAGTTAATGTAGGACCTACACATTCAGCCATTTGCTAATTACACTGAACACAGTGGAGTATTCTGAATATATGGTGTCCAGGGCTGCCTGAATTCTATAGCATATTGTGTGTAGAGTATGCTGCACAGCCTGGCAAATGTTAGTGAATTCAGTAGCACTTCTGTGACAGTAATGACATGTCACCATCTGTGGTTTCGCACCTGCAGAAACCAGTGTCAGCTGTTGAAGTTCAGCAGCCCTGGCTTTGCATGAATTTATTGCCAAAAAACTCACTCATGTACTAGCCATGGAATTCAGATAACCCTTTCGGTGAACTTTAAGGTCTTACATATTATACAGCAAAGCAACACTCCAGAGAGAAAATCTCTAGCAGGCTTCCTGCCTTAATAAACAATGTTTGTACACTGTGGTGATTTTATAGAGTAAATAAGTTTACATAAAACTAATATCACTGCTGGTACTGGGACACTGGTTAGCCCTCCCACTGGTTTTTGGGCCTTTTCATGCAGGCATTATATGAATGCATGGAGGCACACAAGCTTTCCTCTAAATCATAGAAAGAAGGGAAGATAAACAGAGGCATGGAATGGTGAGCTGGCTTTGCAGGCTGTACTGCAGCACCATGGGGAATCCAGGAGTAAAATCTCTTTCTTGATTTTCCCACCAGTGCCTTAAACACCACTTTATACCATCTGTTATGAAAATGAACAGGACTGGCTTGCTTTCTCTAGCTTCAGACTCTGCTAGCAGGCACTCATGTTAAATGTTTTTTTATATAACTAACCTCGGAATAAATACAAGCTTTGTTTATTCTGCTAACAAGAGGTGTAGCTCTATTAAAAGGGAACAGATCTCAGCCATTTCTTACTAGAATGTGTACTGAACTTGGCATTTCTCACGTGACCATTCTGATTCATCAAAGATGTTGTTGTTTTGTTTTCTATATCTTTTACAAAAGACTTTTATGTAGGTATGCAACCTTTATGGTTGCCACAAACATCTTCATCCTTTTCACATAAGTTCTACTGCTTAGGCAAAACATGAAATACGGAGATGGAAAAGATTGTGGAACCAGGGAATGTTTGACCTGGCAAATCTTTCAGTCTATTCCATAAATATTTGGTATCATAAAAGCAGCGCTCTCTAGACAGATACATATTTTTTATTTTTCTATAATGAACAGGACTCACGTGGAGACTTCTTAAGTTCAAGCTCATAGGACAAATGTTTAAAACTTTAAGAGAAGAACAAAGAAGTGAAAATGTTTTAATGATCTTACTAACATTTCCACTCTTCGAAACACATAGAATCATAGAATGATTTGGGTTGGAAGGAACCTTAAAGGTCATCTAGTTCTAACCCCCGTGGCAAGACTAAGTTAAAAAACATCTAGAGGAGTTTTTGCTAGGATGAACAGAAAACAGAGATTATTTTAAACCAAGATTTTCCAATATTTCAGGTTTCTCCAACACACTAATAAAGTCTGGGACACTGGACACAATCCAAATCTCTTTTTTTTCATCATGTGTTCTTCTTTTCAGTGGGGAAACTCAGAAAGATTCAAAGATGATTATGATTTTTTTGAGAAGTGAATGAATCAAAACCTTTCAGTTGCAAAAGTTGGCCTATTGCAATGGCAGCTTCCCACAAATGTAATAGCTTTGCCCAACTTACTGACATCAGATAAATGATCATTTTTCCTAATTCTTGTCATTATGTGATTTAAAGAAGAAACATACATTGCCAAGAACACACAAAATGAATGAATGATTTTCTTTATCACAGAGACGGGGGAAAATCAATTTGTTTAACAATAGTTTGGTAAAAAATGATAATGATTTAAATGATGATAGTTGCAGCCTTTGAAGATGTGCTATTTCAGCTGCAGAACAGGAAATGATCTATAACTGTTGGAGGAATAGACAGCGTAGAAAGGAAGAGCTGAGAAAAAGTAACATCTCTGTGCTGGAAAGACTCATGAAGAACTCACGGAAAGTTCACACTAACTTATTTAAAACTGTCTCTTTTCCTTGAGCATTAAGTAAGTTGTTTGCAGTACAAGATATTAGATATTGAACTATTAAAAATATGTAGGTTTTGGTAAAAGTATCTAAAAGAGGAAAATTTTTCTTAGTTTTTAAAGTAAAGAAAGTAAGCCCCACTTCTTGTATACTGCAGTATTAATGCACTTACATTAAGTATACTCATAGACTCACATAATTGGATGCTTAATTAGTAGTTAAACCTGTTGATGAAAAGAACTCTTTATTACTAGCACCTAAGAACTGCATCCTATTGACAATTTGTTTCTAGCATTGTAAGTTATAACAAAAACTTTTTTGTGTAGTTGTTAGACAGCTTCTTTTCTGCTTCTTGAAGTAAAGGTCCTAATGGATGTAATGAGTATTTATAGCTTACAAAATGGCAGTGCACAACCTCTAGGATCAATGTAATTAAGGAAAATCAATAACAATAGCAAAATCTCAATATGTCAACGTTTATCCAGCAGCTGGCAGGGCTAGTGTCTACCACGCAGTACATCTGCAAGATCAAATAGATTTTGTTTTCCAATGCTCATGGTATGGCAACCATTTTTTGCTAAATGGTTATAGTGTAAAAGTAAAGCAGTACTGCTGTACTGTACATATATTTATTCAATACGAATAACATCATGACTTTTGATACCACCCTCCTGGTCTTGTGCTGCATTTAGTGTAAAAAACTGTGTGTGAGAGCATAAGAACTGTACCGAGTGAGGGAAGTAAAAGTGAAAAAAGAAAGAAGTGTTTACTTCTTTCTATTCTCCAAAGCCCACTCTACTTATTACCTTCTATAATCTAGTACATTTTTCAGGTTCTGTACCACTTCCTACTGTGTTTTAGATTATTGAAGTGCATGTGATTTCACCAAGATTGTCTCTTGCCACAATGAGCGTACTTAGTTCATACTGGGTTAAACTATACTTGTGTCCTAAATAGTTTATTCAGCTATTTTGAATGTCTTTCCCCTTAAAACTTGATTTCTAAACTACCTAACCCTGCAGTTCACTTAAGTTATTTGTCTTGAAAGTAGGCATTTATCTTTATTTAAATCTTTGCTGCCTTTTCCTTCTTGAAACTTATTAACTGATTGATGTGTCCTTTCTCTGCTCTCTTCTCTTATAGGTCATAATCAGACCTCAAGCATTATTTCTCCTAGACTTGCTGCTTAACAAAGCTATTTGCTGAGTTTGTCAATAGATAAGAATTCTTATTCTTCCTGCTTATTTCCTGTAAATCCTACATTAGTACCCACATGCATCTTAGACTGACCTGCTCTTTTCTGTTTTGACTATCACGTATTTCCTGGAAAGGAAACTATCAGAGTGCCTGATTCCTTTCTGGTAGTTCCTACATTTTCATGTCACTCTACATGATAGCAGGGTTGGTAGGGGCTAGGAAAAAAGCTTGGATTTGGAAATTGTCATTTTTCATGATGAATATGCAGATTATTTAAAGTAACCTAATTGAAATGGACAATGAAAAGAATTTAAAAGTTGTTAAATTTTTAGAGGCAAGAAAAACTTGGTTGCTGACACCAGTGTAAGCATTGTCTTCTATAGATAGCTCTGTTGTAAGTACTAAATTCATTTCTTCTTCCTCTTGCATGTCCTACAATGTCTTTTGTGTAACAAGATCAAGTGTCAAGTTGAATAAATTATCGTCCAGTTTTTGTCCATTTCTTTCACTTACTCTGAAAAGGAAGTCAAGAGGCAAACAGCTGAATTTACTCTGAGATGCCATATAACGATTGCAGGGTAAATCCTTTGCTCATACATCAAGCTTTCCTCCGTCCTTTACCACAAGACAGCATTACTGTTATTCTCTGAGTCATAGTTATTTTAGATAAATAATGCTCAAATAGGATATAAAAATAACATTCAGGAAGATAATGGGGTAATCAGAAAAACTTAATGCAATGCAGTTGAAACAAGAGATCCACAAAACTTGGACAAAATTGTTTCCTGACATGCATTGTCTAACTCATAAGACTGCTAGGTATCTAGGTTTCATCTAAAACATCTTCAGTATTTACTAAAACAAAATTATTATCATTTTAACTAACACACATGCATCATTGCTGTAAAAAAAGTTCTGCTGGTCAATTGTAGGTTAGAATCACAAAGTACCTTGTATTTATTGTTTGCACGAGTTTTTGATGTATCTGCTAAGTAAGGTTGTCTCAAGTTTTCAGCAAGAAGGGATGATGAGAAGAGTCTGAGATGCCTTAGAAAAACGCTTTCTTCCACTGTCAACAGGCACTCCCAATGAACAGCAAAATAAATAATTTTATGAAACCTTTCAATTTTTTAATAAGTCAAAATACACTTTTCTGACAGTATAATTGCTTTTCATAGTAGGCCTTAAATCTGCACGACTATAAAAGAATAATGCTACAGTAGATCATTTGTGAAAACTTAATGAAAACTGAGTTAGTGAACCTTGGAGTCAGTAGACCTTGAAATTCACTTTCAAAAACTAATTTGCAGTAAACGTATGAGAAACATATTTAGTCATGATAAACTTTCAGTTCTCTGTTAGCTAGGGGCAGAAGTTTATCTTGATTAACGTTTTTTCTTTTAATTAATGATTCATATATGTAGCCAAGATGTTGTGAGTTACACGTCCATTAGTAACATTCACTCTACACGAGCAAACTTATTTTTTCTTAGCTTGTATAAAGAATGTAATATGTCAAATCACGGTATTTCTTTGGTACCCTTTGCTTTGTATATCTTACCTGTCGCTGAAGATCTATTGGCTATTTTGATTATAATTGAGACAAGGGAAAAATATAGACTGTGTTGGTGAAAAATAACTTTAAACATTTATTTTATGTGAGTATAAATGCTTCCTGTTACTATCAGTGTGTATATGAAATAGTTAAAATAACAGTTGGGATATCTTTCACACTCTTGCTTGGAGTTATACAGGTTTTAACACCATAAAGTCACTGTTACCGTAATGAGAATGATGCTTAAAATGTATCAGACTGATTAGATATTTATTTGAGCTTTCAAAATATCTATTGTAGTGTATGAAAGAAATTAAAACTCAAAAGACACTGGAACTCCAGGCTTACGATCCAATAGATTGTCATGAAACCTTTTGGCACATTAATTTTCTCAACAGCTTTTCTAAACGTAGGAGGGTGTAATCATTGAATTACCAAAGAGAGAAAGAGAAGGAAGGCACAGGTATGCTAGTTCTGTTACAACAAAATCAAGTTCAGTTTATCTTGCCTCACTGATAAACAGAAATGATTAGTTTTTTGTTTTATTATGTGATCCATTGTAAAGCTTTCATTTCTGATAATAATAAATAATGGTGAACAGTTACACAGCGGTTGCCATCAATAACTCAGCCCTTCTTGAAGATGAATAATATATATTTAGTTTGATTTTAAAGATGGAGTAAATAAGATGAATGCCTTTCCATACTCACAAAGGAAGACAGTATAAAGACTAAGTTGTTTCTCAGACCCATTCTTCATCCACAAAGTCTTCATGAATTTCTTGAAATATGCTGTAAACTATTCTGGCACATCCAAGTGCATCAGGTAATTTTCTGTTCTGCTCTAGTCCCATGCATCTGGATCAGTCAACTTGAAAACTACCGATAACACCTAAACTTTTCATAATAATCTTCTACTTAATACTCTCTTAAATTTCTACTTAGAAATCTCTTTGAATAGCAACTGATAGTTCTTCCACTAGTCAGTGTAGTAATGCACTCCACTCAATGAGCATCTTCTGTCCCTGCTTCGTTACAGTAGTGGGGGAGCAGTTTGGAATCCAGTGGTCCACTCCTGTTCCTATTGACGTCAGTGACAAAATTCCTTTGTACTGCTGGGCAGCAAGGCTGGACCACAGGTTCCAGGTCCACAAAAGCTTTAAAGTAAGGTTTCTCTTACCTATCCCCTCCTGTCTTCAAGGAGACGAATAGCAGCTAGTTTGCTGAAACGAATTGGAACTGTCACTGTGTAAAGTGCTTTAATACTTAAACAGGTAAAGCATTATAGCTGGAAGTTATTGCTTTGTAATAATAAACTAAAAAACAGGTATGCACAGATATATTACTAGCCAAATCATTGAAGAGTTGAGCATTTCTTTCTCTTTTTTAATTGCATAGATCATGCCCTAATCTGTTTGGGATTGTTTCACTTCGCTCTATCAGTCCCTTAAAAATACTGAAAAAAGTTTTCACAGAACTCCAGATTTGCCCAACTTTGTAGTCCAAATGTAAATAATTAAATTAAATTTCCTTTCCAATTGTCATTTCATAATTGACTCAAGTGGAAATAAATAACACATGACACATGACACATGGAAATAAATGAAACATTACTACCTTTAGAGTTTTACAGAACTGAAGACATTCCAGTGGACTTGTATGTCCCATCATTTGCACTTGACTGGTTACTGCAGCACGTGACGAGAGTCTCTTGTGTGAGTCCTAGGGAAGGACAAGCCCTTGACTTCAGTGTTCTTGGCTTCTAGAAGCATGTGGAAGAAAACACCTTCCCACTATACCCACAATAAAACAAATCCAAAACACAAAGGGATTGAAATAAAATAGTATCTCTGATCCATATCATCTATTTAAATATAGATTCAATATACAAAATTAAAAAATAGTTTAATTACTTTGTCACAGATACATCACAGCAAAGAAATGGGATTATCTGCTTAATGATAGAGATATTTATTATTGTGAGCAGTGGTAAATTGCAAAATGTGAGGTGAAAAATGAGGGTTTTTTACTATGAATATCAGTTGGCACCTTCCTAGGTGGCAGAAGGAAGGGATAATGCAATATATATTGATTTTTAATCTTTTCTTTTTTTTAAAACAATCCTGGCATTTGTACAACACCATTAAATTTCAGTTGTGGAGTTTATCAAACTGTTGAATATGCAAAGCATCATTTTACAACTACTTGCTTCTCCTGCTCTCTCAAGTTTAGAATTATTGAAAACTCTCCTGAAGTACAGGGCATTTTTACTGGATTCTTTCACACATGTAATACTGACACATCCTGGAAATCCTTCCCAATGGTCTCAGCCACAACATGTAAAGCTGGCCTTTAGTTGTTTTCTCTTGCTATTTGACCGGGGATTTAAAGCCCTTATATGTGGCATATCTCAGATTTAGAGCAAGAGACCAGAGAAGCATTCAGTGGTACTAACAACAGGGAGGAGAGCAGTTTCCTGAGAAGTAATGAGTGCACTTGGATACAAATTATGTTAGTGTGATGCTGGATATAAAAAACCTTCAGTCCTAACTTAAACTGTCTGAATCATTCTTCCCAGATCCAGGAGCCTGGTTTGCAGGTGTGGAAATTAAGCATCTTGATTCTTAAAATAGGATGTGTGAACATGGCCTAAGTGCCTTAAAGGCAGCTCATTTTTGTTCATCACTGCTAATTGCTAAGTGAATTTCAAGGTTCTTCATTGTGTTAATTACAGGATACTAAGAAATCCCAGAATGAATCTCTGTGAATTCAGAGAGCACTGCTCTCACTGTATGTATCTGTCTTCAATTATAATAAAATTACAATGGGATGGCCTAATTTTAAAAATTCAGGTTTAAAGGGGGAAGAAAATAGAACTGTCTCCTGTACCTTATGCAGCGGTAAAGAAGGGTAGTACTGTATGCCAGTGTTACACCAGCCTGACTCATCTTTCAGATGATCGGCTTCATTACAGACGAGGACATATTAATCCAGTGTGGAGGTGATATTTGGCTCACATAAGAGTCCATTACCTCTGCAAATGTCTTCTCTCTGTGGTCACTGATGGATACAAAAATATGGCTAACTTATATTTCAGGATTAGTTCTATTGAAGCTGGAAAACAAAACAATACTCAGTTTTCCTTGCTGCAAGAACCAGACATTGAAGAACAGTTTTGGAAGGCAATCTGCTTTGCATTAGCATGGAGGCGATCATAAATTTTGATTGCTACGGAGAAGACATTTCCAAGAATTCACAGAAATGGTCTATAGCCATCAGTTCCCGCAGGCACATGTACAAACAGAATCAAGTAAGGTAAATAAAATTCTGGCCAACGATATTACTAGCATTGCAAATTTTCTTCCAAGTCATGGAGGAACCTTTCATATATGGACAATCTCAGCTATATTTCTCAGTAAGCATGCAGCCCCGTGGGTCAATTAAAATTATGTCATTAAGTTAATGTGGCAAGGGAAAAGGATCACTATAAAATAGAGCAGATTCTAGCATATTCTGTGATAATAATGAGGCCTGATCTTCATTCCATGCTTTTAGCAGCTGAGTAATAAACCTTGTTGAGACTTCGCGTGATTGATAGATGGCTTCTATCCAGTGACTCCAGATAAGGCAGTAGGGAAAAAGAAGCACAAAAATAAAAGAGAAAAAAATAAAACTGATCTCAGTCTGTTATGGTCTGATGGCTCAACGTGCTACTTTGTGTCTGCCAGCATGTTGATTCGTTGCATTTGATAGCACTAAACTGGCATTTTTACCAACTGAAAGGATATGATCAGGAATGACAGAGCAGAGGGAGTCAGTGCCTAGCTTCTGTAGCTTCAAGGCAAACAAATCGCACGGCAATGATTTACTTTTGATAGAGATAAAAGAAACTGGTGAAGTTGACCATTGACTACTAACCTTGTGTTTTACAGGAAATCCTTTGAATCATTTTCTGTTTATTGTTGTTATTCAGATCTACAGAGATATTACAATACAGAATGAACTTACACAGCTCTTTTTGTGAGTGTTATCAGCGAGTTTGTGTGTGTGGTGTTACTAGAGCAGAGAGAGAGGTGTTGTAAATCAGTATTTTCATATAAAAATAAAGAAAATTAGCAATATATTCTGCACAAAATAGTGACTATGTTTGAAAGGACACAGACTTTAGGACAAAGATGACTAATGGTTTACTAAGTAAACCTCACATATAATTTACACAAAGAATCTTGTTTGAAGTTATACATTAATAATTTGGATTCAGTTTCCTTATAAAGTCCTCTTCATATCAATAAGCATCCTATACACAGGGAAAGAATAGAATATGACAAAGAGGATCTGTCATGTGAATGGCACATTTTTTAATGTTCAGGAGTTATAGTAGATATGAGTAAAACTCTTGAATTACTGTATTTTGATTTGTATTGGGGTTTTGTGTGTGATTTTAATTGGATGAATGTTGCTTGGAAAATGTGTTTAGATGACTTCTGCTAGAAACTGTGCTGTACTATGTATGAGGAGTCATTCCTATTCCTGGATTTTAAAAGGAAATACCTTTATCTTCCTATTACACATAATGATTAACATTCATCCCGATGACTGAATTATTCCCAGCTTTCCCCATGAATAGTTTAGTTTGTTGCTTAGAAATGTATTATATTCTTGGATGTGTAGTGGTGGAAGACATAAGCAGGGCAGAGATACATACACATTTGAAAAAAACATTCAGACAGCATCCTTCAGATGTTCTAAATAGTCAGATTTTACTATAAATGAGTAATATCTACCAATGTGAAGGTAGTAATGTGGAAACATTACAGAAGGCTGTATTTCCTCTGTGTGGGTTAGTTAAAGATTTAATCCTTTATGCAAGATGAAAAGCACTGTAGGTTTCTGGAAGGGTGTATAAGCATTCACTGAGCCAGAGAATAATTATAGCACTGTGAGTTATAAAATTGATGTTTCTATGTTCAGTTTCATTGTCTTCTTGTAGCCTGTGTCTTAATGGATTAATTAACCCTCCATTAGTGTGTTTACTCTGGGAGGTGGAATAGTACCTGCTTGTATTTATCTGACTTGTTTTTTAACTATTTTTTGAAACCTGATTTTTATGCGACTATTTGATTATGAAATTTCCATTTCCTAAATGGATAAAAGATGAGAGGAAAAAGGAATAGATATGTCATAGTATTTCAGATTTGATTTGTATCCAGTTTGTACTGGATTTACTCAGAAGTCAGATTTTTGTAGAGTTGCGGGTGCAGATATTAAAGATTAACTTCTATTTTATATTAAGGAATTGAGATGTGTAAACTGGTTTACATTTTTGTTACAAGTGCTACCTTTGTTTTTCTTGCCACATTCATTCTGTCGATGACTCAGTTGCTTCAGACTGTCATCTGCTGGGTTTCACAGTGTTGATCTCAGCAAGATGGTATCCAGTGTTTCAGTATGTTTCTGCCTTGCAGACATTTGAGGACTTTAAATATTGTTGAAATTATTACTTTTCCCCCTATGTCTGTCCTTCTAGGATAAATATCGTCAGAGTGAAATTATCAAAACAGCTGCCTGAGTATTGATTCAACAAATATAGCCAAGGCTTGAGCAATGAGCTCTAAGAGTAGCAGATCTAAAAGGCTTGAGCAATGGTCTGCTCATAAAGCAGCACCATCTCCACTCCTTCTGCTGCATAAATACTCTTAGTAGAAAGATGCAAAGAATTCTAACCCCATTCCATTTTTTTCTCATTGGTTTTCTCCATTTCTTTGTACCTGCTCATTCTGTTCCTTATTTCTGGCTGCTGGTTATATTTAGCGTTGTTGTCAAAGCCAGTCTGTAAATCCTACAGCAACTAAAATTTGCTTTCCTATGTAGAATGAAATAAAGTCTCACAATAATCTTTCACTGTACCAGTTGCTCTAAACCAGTTCTAGGTTTTCTAGGTACAAACTTCTAACCTTGAGACACAAAGCTGGTGAAGGGGCTGGAGAACAGGCCCTATGAGGAACGGCTGAAAGAGCTGGGGTTGTTTAGCCTAGAGAAGAAGAGGCTGAGAGGAGACCTCATTACTCTCTACAACTACCTGAAAGGAGGTTGTAGAGAGGAGGGAGCTGGCCTCTTCTCCCAAGTGACAGGGGACAGGACAAGAGAGAACGGCCTCAAGCTCCACCAGGGGTGATTTAGGCTAGAGATTAGGAGGAAGTTCTTCACACAGAGGGTCATTGGGCATTGTAATAGGCTGCCCAGGGAGGTGGTTGATTCACCTTCCCTGGAGGTGTTTAAGGCACGGGTAGATGAGGTCCTGAGGGACATGGTTTAGTGTTTGATAGGAATGGTTGGACTCGATCTGATGGGTCCCTTCCAACCTGGGTGTTCTATGATTCTATGCTTCTAACCTGCTGTGCTGACAACATTAATGTTATAGACAATTGTATAGATTTCAGTTGTGCGCTAAAATGGGAGGTTTGATGTGAGACCAGGTCACGTATGGGCTGATTATACAAGGGGAAACACTGATTGCTTTTACAAGCTTTCCTTTCTGCGACAGAGTGAATCTTGTAGAGAGGGCTGGCCTCTTCTTCCAAGTAACAGGGGACAAGACAAGAAGGAATGGCATTAAGCTCTGCCAGGGGAGGTTTAGGCTGGACATTAGGAAAAAAAATTTCACAGAAAGGGTCGCTGGGCACTGGAACAGGCTGCCCAGGGAGGTGGTTGAGTCACCTTCCCTGGAGGTGTTTAAGGGATGGGTGGATGAGGTGCTGATGGACATAGCTTAGTGATTGATAGGAATGGTTGGACTCCACGATCCGGTGGGTCTCTTCCACCTGGTTATTCTATGATTCTATGATTCTGTGCTTGCTATATATCAGTGATAGCATTGCTTATCCTGTGGATAGGTAATATCCACAACATGGTTTACTGTGTGACCAGTAGACCATAAATAAGTGATACCTCTTACGCTTTTCAAGGCACTCTTCTGAGGTTCACATTGATAAAATGGACTCCCTCATCCAGCTCCTGGGACTTTTCCCTCCTTCTCAGAGCATCCCACCATTTTATAGATACAACCTGTGCACAGTGTGAAGGAAGCTATAATATTCTATTTGATTTAATCATAGATCAATATTACTCTTCTAAGACAGGCAAGCTTTTAATAATGAAAGGAACATACATTCTATTGTTTCTTTAAATTACAAGAATAAACTCTTCAACACAAGTGAAAGCAGACCATATGCCTTCCTTTTGGGTATCCCTTGGCACTGAGGTGCTGGCATCACACTCCTTCATGTAGAAGCCAGGAAAAGATGTTTAATGGCTTTCAGACTCTGAAATGAGTTCTGCGGCCATGTGTGTCCCACTCCAGTTGTCTGAGGAGATGAGCTTGAATTACAGCTTAGCCACTGCTGCCAAGCACTCCCCATTATTCCAGCAGACCAGGTTGCCAAGCAGGATTTATGGTCCTTTTAACTCAATATCAGGCAGTGGAACAGCATTGTGTGATACAGACTGTATACCAAAGATTGTTATCAATGGAACAGGACTCTCTCAAATCGGGGAGATAATCAAGTCTGTAACTATCACATTGGCAATTGGCACCGCTCAGAATGTAGTTAAACATAAAAATACAAAGTAGGAACACAGAAGAAATGACTTTGTTTTTACTGTAGATTAACGCATCATGCAGATCATACAAATTGCTATTACATTAAGATTTTCTGACCTCCTTCCTTGCTCTTTGTCGTAGACATTTTGAATATACTTGCGATACAGTAGCTCATGTGATTGGGTACAACCTTGATAATTGCAGCTGAATATTATTTTTAATAAGTTGTCATCTGAGGGAACACAGGCTCGTCTGTTGCTAATAGTGATGAAACTGTGAATATATGAAGATTTATTTTTCATTCCTATGAACAAAGAAGTGGCTACACTATAGAAGTAAACATTTACATACAGATCTAAATGAATAATTGGTTTCTTCTGTGGTATTTGCAGTTTAAGACTCAGTTTTAGCATGAACCAGAAGTCTATCCTTCCAGTTATATATAGCCAGAAAAAAAAGGCAAATAATTTTAGAGTGGTCTACATATATTTGCAGAAAAGATAACCTATATGACTGCCTATGCTATTGTATCTCTACTAATTTGAATATAATGAGCAAACCCTCACCTCACAAAGACTGGGTCCTGGGGGTTAACATATTAGCTTTTTATCTTCAGTCCTATAAAAAAATGTCATTATTATGCCAGCTAATTATATTAAAAAATACAGATAAGACATACATTGGAATAGTTGCTTAATAGGCAGTCAAAAATAAATTGCATTGCAGCTATAATTTTCTTTTCCAAAACACTCCTGATCGCTAAGATTTTTTAAATGCCCTTGCCAATGATACAAATAGCACCATTGACCTTTAGCGTAAGCTCAGAAACAACAGCTGTAAACCAGAGGTAAATTAGAACATGGCTTATGTCAGTATGATTACAGTATCTTTGTACTACTCAATAAAAATAAGAAACAATAAAACAAAGAACAACATTTGCTCTTTACAGTTCACCATAAAGTATTCAAGTATTCAGGCAAATTATTCTTCTGTGATAAATAACTGCTGGTGGATTTTACTGGATGTTGGACTCAGCTTCAAAAAACAGCTTATCCAGTGACTCTTGTAAAAATCTGTTTCTTTTCCTGTGCCTCTGTTATACCCAAGTTTCAATACCGTTTATGTTACGTATGAGATTGTTAACATTTCGGTAAAAGTTCCTTTTAACTATGTGTCTTGTCCTGACCATCATGAATACGTGTATATTTTTCCTCTTCTATTCCACCATGTTGCTTGAGAACAAAGGCATTGTATTTAGGTTACGAGGCAATATAGCTAATAGCTAAATTAGTAGTATTCAGCAGATAACAACTAAAGCTAAATTTGTATTGATGTTTACAGTTTCCAATAGATTTATGAATGACTAAAGAAACCAATCATTAAGCTGAAATAATGAGACCTGATATTTTTGTGTTATTCCACCATCTCAGACTGTACTGAGAGAAGTTTTAGAGGACAAGCTATGAAAAAAAACTTAAATGAAAATCACCCATGGAAAACATGTTCCAAACTGTAGTAACTTCTTAGATAAATAAAAAATCACTTCAACAAACCTATACTAGAAGCTGAACTACTTTCTCACAGCAGTGTCAGTCAGTCTTCATAGTGTGTTCATGGTTTGCTCATAACTCCATTTTGTATTCTTTTCCTTTGGTTAGCTTTAGCTGGGTTTAAACTTATAGAAACCCTAAAATAGGCTGCAACTAAGAGACCATTCTTTTCTTCACTTTATTAGGAAGGACCTCAGAGGTGCTTCTTTATATCTGCATAATTCTCCACACCAGTGAAGAGTTAGCATCTGTTAGGTTCAATTAGGTGCTTCCCACTGTGTCTGTTGGCGGTGAGTGTCCTGAATATTTTCTGTCAAATGTCTCTTTCCTTCCTAAATTGGATCTATTTGATTTATTTCTTGGCATTTTAATTCAAAGAAATAAAAAATGAGGTCTTCGTAGTGTACATTTGGGCTGAAAATGAATGTTTTCCCTGAGAAGGTCTTCTGGGGATTTTCCTCTTTGGAAGGTGCAGGATTTATTCTTCTACATCAGTAATTCCCAGAGATGCAGGGCTTCATTTCTGAGTTCCATATAACCATTATAGTCTTTTATGCCAGCTTCAATTTCCTTTCCATGGAAGTTTTAGTGGGTGAAGGATGCCATCTTAAAGGTAAACAGTCAGAGACTATACAAACTGCTTGTAGATTGTGGAAAGTGATACATATTTCTGCATGGTAGATGTCTTCTTGTTCCTCTTCCACCTTGCAGCACATGGAGTGCAATTGCCTGGAGAACCTGTGAGCCCAGAGGAGAAACACTGACTGTGGGGTACCTCAGGGGATGGGTTCCTCTCTATCCTGGTGTTGAGTCAGAAATCCTTACACTGGAAGATTTTCATCCCCACCATGGGCACATCTGTGGGAACAATTAGTCCTGTGGAGAACTCTGGCTTTTCACACTGTTCAGTGTTCTCCTTTGACTTGAAGGCTGCCTTGGTTTGTGTAATTTTACAAGCTACTGAAGCAGGACCTATTGATATTTAAAAAATAATTAAAACAGTCAGAGTATTGAGTATTAAAATGCTGCCTTTATGCAGTGTCTACTTTTCATATTACAGCATAAGATTTTCACTCTACTTTTGCTATTATGAATCCATTACATGTAAATGAGTGAATACTATTGTTAATAACCATTTACAGCATACAGTGTAACAGCTCCAAAGGAGCTATTAGAGTTTACTGTATGCTGTGAATATATATGAAGAACAATACACAGACCTCAGCTAAACTGTAATGAGAGCATTGACATAACATAAGCTCTGAAAAGAATCTAAGACTCCGTAGCATGTGAATGGCAAAACAAAGAAATTTTAAGTCCAGAATCCTCTTCTTTAAATCACCCGCCTGCAGTATTATGTGATAGGTATAATTACTGGTAAGAGTTCTGCAGTGTTGCTTGTCATGGAGTATGCAATGATTACCTCTTGTACTACGGATTTAGTTCAAATTGTCACCTGCTGTACCTCTGGGACAACCCTTGCGCACAGCTTGTGTGGGAAGGTTCATAATTCTACGTGTCTAGTTTGGAGTATTTTAGGTAGAATACAGTCTAGCTTTTGTGTAAGTATGCACACTTGTGGCAGAAAAAGGTTATGAGAAAATGTTTGCTACATGTGTCTATATTAATGCTAGATTTTTTGTACAGGTGCAGATCTCAATAAACACAAACAAACAATAGGTTTAATCTCAATCACTGCAATATAAATTTCTTCTGCTCTTAATACAAACCTGGAGATAATTTTTTTGAGAGTTAAAATACATTTTGCCTCCCTGCTAACTTGATTCTCGCATTCCTGTGACAAACTTCATGGTCTATTGCCTTGTTGCTGGAGTGGTAGGGGACCGCTCAGATGGAACTCAGCAAGTGCCCATGAATTGCTTTTGTTGCTACATCCATTAGGCTGACCAAGGACTTACGGTTCCTACTTTTTCAATTATATTTTGTGTTTTAGTTTATTGCTTTTGTAGCTTTAATCTGTTCAGGAGGAAATGTACTGAAATTCTTCATATTCATTGACGGCACTTAGGAATTAGCAAAAATTGAAACTTAAATGGTTGTCCAAATTTGGTGCTAATATTGATATCATTGGCCTTTTATTTTCATTTTTAGAGCTTTTCTTCCTGGTGATGTTCTACTGACTTTCAAGAATATGAACCAAATTATTGCTCGCTGACACAGAGCTGCATGAGGAAGGTCACTAAGGTCATCCTTTAATTTTAGTTTCCTCTGAGCCAGTTGTAGCTCCTGAAACTTTACTGAGAGCTGGGAGTGCTCTCTAACAAGCAATCCTTGTGATGTTTGCTTTTCTGAAATGCAGGTGGAAGTCAAGAGAGAAAGCAAAGTTTTGATCTTTGGAGTCCAGACACAATTCTCAAAATGCAGACAGCTCTATGGGGTAATGCTCCCTAGAGCTTTCTTACCATCCACATGTGTATGTCCTGCAGAACACAGTCCTGGGCTCTAGTGGCTCAGTGAAGTCAATCGCAAAATTGCGTTTGAGGTTTTAAGTATAATAAAAATAATTTTCCATCATATAGAAAAGGTGAAATTCTGTCTCTCCTGAAATCAGAATATGAATTAAACTCATTAAGCCAAAGAAAGGATAAAAAGGGTCCATATGAAGGAAAATTAGGTAATATCCCCTCTGGTGCCAGGGATTAACTTCTTCAGGCCTAGGACATGAGCGAAATGGAGCAGCCCTGCAGTCAAGTTCTTGGAAGAAGCAAAACCACACTTTTCAGTTTGCTCAGCAGTTGAAATAAAAAAAAAAAGGGTAACAAATATGCAGACAGAAATGTGTCGTATTGGCAAGTTATATTTCTGGGAGGCATCAATAAAACATCTGAATAGCAAATTCATGGTAAATCTGTTCTTTGTATTTTTCTCATATATATTGAAGGAGACAAATTAAAACTTCTCCTCTCATAGTATATACTTCTGATGGAAAGGTATGTACTCATACCTTGACATCATGTTCATGAAATTAACCTTTTTGACATGCACATAAGGATAACCTTTCAAGGACACTGTAAAGATCAGCAACATTATGGAACAGTATTACCTCCACAGCCTTTCAACTACTCTTAGAAATGTGCTGTGTTGATAACCACAGAATTTTAACAAGCTGGGCTGTTTGACAACATCAGGAAATCAACCCCTTTAAAATTTACACTCTATCTTCACAGTTTCTCATCTCTAATCCGAAAGTAGTGGACTGTTATTTTAATATCTGTTTTCTAAGCACGTCTCCTTTAATTAGGTCCTGTGCATTTCTTAGATTTGTTTCATTGCCAATATTAAACTGTTTTCTGTATAGCAAGCAGATTCCAAGGCAGATGTCCAATCCTTTTGGATTTTGCTTACTGATTGTAACAAATTTATTACTTCTTTCATGCAAACATAGAGCTAAATTCTTTTGTTGAGCAACAGACCTGCACTGAGTATCTGTAAAACCACATCAACACAGCAGGAACACAGAAGTGCTAGTGGTAATAACTTCCTCTGTATGGCATTTCCATGTGTTTTACTTCAGGTTTCTATTTTAATTTCTTCCACTTCCGTGACCAAGGATTTGACTCAAGCTTAAACTTCACTTTGTTATATGTGCTTTGTTCATAAACTCTCAAGTAAAATTGTTCAGGAGGATTCTGAGGTAAATCAAATACCCAAGCCCCCCACAGTTGAGAGTGCAAACCAAGTATATACCAGAAGAGAGCTAGAACTGGTGAAGGGAAGAATTAATGGACTGGATCAATTTGGAGAGTAGACTTTCAACAGATTTACTATTAGGTATAGCAAAGATATGCTTAAATGTATTAAGATAAAAGATTCCTTTTTGGTATAGGGACTGATGCAAAGAGTTTTTTATAGGTGCTTGACATAGGATGAATATAGAAACAATGTCAGAGTGTGCAGGTATGCAGTGAGGAAAGTTAAGACCCACTCGGAATTAAATCTGGCAAGGGACATCAAGGACAAGGAGAAAGACTTATTCAATCTTATCAGCAGTAAAAGAGAGACTGGGGAAAATGTGTGCCCACTGCTGAATGAGTGCCCTTGTGACTGAAGAAAAGGTGGAGTTACTGAATGCTTTCCTTGCTTCAGTCTTTACTGCTAAGGTTGGCCCTCAAAAGTCCTAGACCCTGGAGGAAAGAGGGAAGGTCTGGAGGAAGGAAGATGTTTCCTTGGTTGAGGAGAATTGGGTTAGAGATCATTTAGGCAAACTCAACATTCACAAATCCATGGACCCTGATCGGATGCACCCCTGAGTGCTGAGAGAGCTGGCAGATGTTGCTGTTAAGATACTCTCCATTATCTTAGAAAGATCATTGAGAATGAGGCAGATGAAAAGCCAATGTCACTCCAGTTTTCAAAAAGGGCAAGAAGGAGGAACCTGGAAATTGCAGGTCAGTCAACCTCATATCTGTCTCTGGAAATGTGATGGAACAGCTCATTCTGGATGTAATCTCTAAGCATCTCAAGGAAAAGAAGGTTATCATGAATGGTCAACATGGGTTCACCACGGGGAAATCATGCTTGACCAATCTGATTGCCTTCTATGATGGCATAACTGGCTGGGTAGATGAGGGGAGAGCAGTGCATGTTGTCTACCTTTACTTCAGCAAGGCTTTTGACACTGTCTTCCGTAACATTCTCACATGTAAGCTTAGAAATTATAGGTTAAATGAATTGACAATGAGATGAATTCGGAACTAGCTGTCTGTTAGTGCTCAGAAAGTTGAGATGGTATTGTAGAGTCTAGTTGGAAGCCTGTGGTTAGTGATGTTCCCCAGGGGTCAGTACTGGGCCCAGACTTGTCCAACATATTCATCAATGACCTGGATAAGAGGACAGTGTGTGAGGAAAACTGCGAGGAGTGGCTGATACACCAGAAGGCTATGATGCCATGAGGTAAATCTTTACTGTGAGGATGATAGAGCATTGGAACAGGTGGCCCAGAGAGGCTGTGGATTTTTCTTCACTGGAAGTGTTCAAAACCAACCTGGACATGTTCCTGTGCAACCTGCTTTACTTGAACCTGTTTTAGCAGGTTGCTTGGACTATATGATCTACAGAGGTCCCTTCCAAACTCTATCATTCTGTAATTCTGTGAAATACCCACACCCAAGTTTTGTTTGTTTGAAATCCCAAACAACTCAGTTATGCTCAGTGAAAGACCAGAATGAAGTTAGACAGGAAGTACTAGGCTCTTGATTATCATTCTTCAATTTTTAAGTAAGAAATCTAAAAAGAAACAAGCTGAGAATAAGTTCCTGATTCTATTTGAAGTTAGTGTCATCTTAAAAGATGCTTTCCTAGAGGTCCAGGGTGTACATCTGCAACTTGAAGGAGTCTCTGCAGACCCATCAGTGAATGTTGTAATTGTCACCTCGCTGTATTGTATCTGCATTTCCATATTATAATATTAAAAGGTCACATTCTATGTCCACTATGAAAGGCATGCAAGACAAAATTATTTTTGGAGGAATCTGCAACTATTCTAAATAGAATCATTGTGAAAATCAGCTACAATTTATACCCTACTTATGCATCATGCATCTATACTGACTGTATCAGACAAACTGCACATAAACAGAGTCATTACCAATGTACGTGCAGTGATTTGACTGGCTTTGTTCCAGGCTGGAAAGGCTCTGGAGCATCATGGTTCCCAGGGCTACCACACTCCTTAGCTATGACCATGCTTGAAGGGTTCATTGTGCAAACACACAAATTCAGTGAGCCTTCTTGAATGCATATAGTCGTGTACGGGGTGAGCATTCGTAATTTTGGGACCATGCTGAGCCCAGTCAGGTTGTGTTGCTGTCAGGCACCTAACTTCCAAAAAGAAATAAAAAAGAAATGTGTCATTTAGGCTATTCTGTGTGTTGTTTGTAAGTACTGGCAAGGAGGACAAAGCACATGCTCTTAACAGCTAGCAGGAGGAGTATTTGTTTGTTTTCTCTTTGTTCCTATTAAGACACTCTCAACGTGCCAGAGCTGAGAACCTTTAATTTATCACCTTCCTGTGTTTGGGACTTTATTGCATTCATTGCTTAAACTAATGCAGGTGGTCATGCCTTGCTTTGCAGCTGGTTTTCCTGTTAGTGATGGTTACAGTTTATGTTGTTTTTTTTTTGCTCAGCCCATATTTCTTAGACATAGAAATTATTTTTTCAGTTTATTTCATTTGCATTTATCAGGTCTTTATCATTTTATTGCCACTCCTCTGCTGTGAGTCTGAAGCAAGAACAATATTATTCTCTCTGCCCAGCAAGCTTTAAAATTTGTTCTTTGTGTTACAATTGTTCTTTGTTTCTTTATGATGTAGCATCATCTATTGTTTACAGTTTATTTACGAGCAGCAAGGACTTTATGCATTTTAGAATGAAATGCCTTCATTCTTTCTAAAAATCTCCTTATGTTTTTGTAAAACACCAAGTATTCTGGTGGTGTTTTAAAAAAAGGAACATGATTATGAGTGTAATGGAGAGGAAGAAAACTGTCGATCTAAAAATGGTTCCTCTTACTCAGCAAATCTTCTCTCTCTGTATTCGGAATCATCGTATGATAGTAGTGACATAGAATCCAGTGATCTTTATTATGCCTGTGAGTACTGTGGAGTAATATAACTCTTAGAGTATAAGTTGGATTTTACTTTGACTCACACATTTTTTTATCTATCCCTTCAACCTGAAAAGACAGTTATGCACGTACGGAATAACTTTAATTGTCAATTAAGTAATTTAAGGGCTCAGTTCTATTTTCAGACATGACCTATGTACTTTAGGAGCCCAAATACCTTGGCGTTTTCACATCTATGGTATTTTACTGAGTTTTTTTTTGATGTCAATGATCACAGTCCAATTGTGAATATATTTTTTTTTAAAAAATAACACATGTAGGGTTGAGGTCAGGTATCCCCATAACAGAAATTGTATAGTGGACATTAACAGTAGACATTATGGTACAGATTCATGTTAAATTACATTGAATAAAGTAACACCAAGTTCCAGCCATTCTCATACTAAAACCTGAAGGGTAAAATTAAAATTTTACTAAAAATCTTACACTAATATAGGAATTAAGATCATGAAATGGAAAAGTATGTAGAAACAAAACAATCAACTAGATATTAATTTTTTTAATACTAAAAGTTACAGCTTGAAGACTCAAAGGGCTTTTCAGAGATGGAATGTGAGCTGCTTGCATTTTCGTGAGGCCAAATTTAAAATAATGTCCTTCCTGATTAGCGCAGTGATCATCATTGCATTTAATTGGGTAATGACCTCTACTTAGCAAATGTTATAAACTAGAGTGAAATTTGAAAAGAGGTACAATAGCAAGCTGCAGTAATCATGTTTCTGTTGGTATTGCCAATTGAAGATCATGAATGATAAACATTAAACCACAACATGTAAACTGTTTTTTCCCTGCAGAATTTAGGCTCAGACTGATCACTTGTCTCTCTTAATATGATTTGTCCTGGCTATTGAAAACAAGGACTCCTCCCTCCCTCGATATCTCTTCTAATGTAATTAGCATCTAGTCAATAATGTTCAGCATTTCATTTTACCGCTTTAATTAACAAATTCAATTTGTTCAAACCACTGTGAAAACAAATTAAAAGCCCAGTGAATAAAAACCTCTAGTGCCAGGCATGTGTCTAAGGTGTTCACCAACTCTTCCTCTATGACAATATCATCCTTTTAATCTTTTCTTCCTTGTGAAAATGATTGGGATGTTCAAAACTTGTTCTTTTTAGAGAGGTTTGTGCTAGTCTCTTGTCTTGAGTAACAAGGGATAGGATAAGAGGAAATGGCCTGAAGCTGTGCCAGGGGAGGTTTAGATTGGTTATTAGAAAAAAATTCTTTATCAAAAGAATGGTGAAATATTAGAACAGGCTGCCCAGGGAAGTGGAGTCTCCATCTGCTGGTGGAGCCTCCATCACTAGAGATGTTCAAAACATGTACAGACATGGCACTTTGGGATATGGTTTAGTAGGTGTGGTGGTGTTGGACTGATGGTTAAACTTGATGACTTTAGAGGTCTTTTCTAACCTTAATGATTCTATGATGGTATGACTTTTGTTCCACTGGAGGAAGTTCAGATTCATTGTGCCAGGGTTTGTCTGGATTTTTAATGCTGAAGTAAAAGGTTTCACACCCTGAATCCAAGGAACAAAGCAAGGTTTTCTTGTCACATTGCATAAGCTGTGAATGTTGAGCACTCACTTTTAAACCATTTCAAAGCCTGGTCATAGCACTTCATCTGGCACCTTACTGTGCCCCTCTCCCAGTCCACACCAACAAGTTGCAAGAGGGGTTTTTTAGTGTAAATGCAGCAGTCCATAATAGCCATAGCTGCCTCTGTAATGGCCTGTGTGTGGCCAGGGCAGAGCTGCTGCTTTCTGCTTTAGCTTTTAACAGTGGAATGTCCTTAGTCTGCAGCACAGGATACTCCTACTGGTCTTATACCTCTCCCATGCACCTCATTCTTGTGCCTAGGAAACTACCAGGGCTGTAAGGGCCTCTGAGTCCAATATTGTCATTCTTTCATTTTACTTTTCCCCCATTTTCTTTTGTAGATGAGAGCATTTACTGTACAAACATTGGCAGAGCTCTGAAAAGGTTGAAACAATACAGATTGGGTTTAATAACTACTGTAAATGTCCCACAAACTTGGTCAACAGACCAGAGTGTATTTATATGCATGATAAACACAAACACACTCAATGCCCGTATGACTGTTTGGAGGTCAGCCTTCCCTTCCCGAAGAAGGTCACTGGTAACTGTGGGCTTCCTGCCAACATGCAGTATTTAGCTTTGCAATATTCATGTGATGGGTTTTTAATATTTACAGCTTTAGATTTGACACAGCTCTCCTTATGTATTCTGATTGCTTTGGCGTTTTCTGAGATGACTGTTCAAGAAACACGTTTAAGAGAGTAAATGTTAGCTACTGAGCAGTGCTGGGGTTGGAAATCGAGGCTGCTGAGGTGGGTGTTGCACCTCCACAAGCCAGAGGGGCCTCAAGGAAATTAGTTCGTTGAGATTCATTTTGTAGATCAATGGGTAAGCAGTGGACTCTGTATGCTGGCTCCCTGCAGCATTGCTTCATCTGGGTGTTGTGATGTGTAACACTGCCAAGCTTAGACTATGAGTTTTCCTTCAGCTGGGGATCTAGTTTGACCCTCCCTCCTTTATATGTCTGTGTAAAACCTATCTAAATGCAATATCAATCAGATGTCCTAGAGAAATTTAGGTAAAATTGGCTGGTGGGTATAGCGGGTTAGAGAAGACTGACAGATTAGAGGGGATTTTTACATAAACTCATTTCAGGACGCCAGGCTGAAAAAGATCCTCAGTTTGCTGTATTTCCCTTTATAGTGCCCTGCAGGTGATCTGTCATATCTTAGTTGGAGAAAGTGGCGTGTTTACTACTCCGTTGAATTCATCTCCACTTTTAGCTGCCCGCAAGTTCATGAAACCGCACCTGAACATAGCTTTTGAAATTTTTTTTAATATGATCATTTCTAAGAGTAGTCTAATATTAGCTAGAACTTTATCTATTTTGTCACTGTACAAGAAAAATTATACTATTTACCTCAAGCTGAAGACCTGGAGGAAATAAACCACTAAAACCTGAGATCTTATGAATGAGATTCTGAACTGAAAAGTATGATCATGTATTGTAAACAAATGGATGCAAGGCTTTTTGGGATCCTCAAATGAGAGTATTTAGAAAATTAGTGTTCATATTGACCATTCTAATTTCCCTGCAATGGAGTCACCAATGTCTATCTTTCACTTAAAATAGCTATTATAATATTTAGTGACTTGGTGAGCAAATCTGTTTCTAAAATAATGGTTGTATCTCTGCTCAGATATGTATAGCTCATGTCCTGTCTGTCTCTCTCAGCTTCTCAGTTTCTTTTCTTTTTCTTCCTTTTTTTTTCAAATGTAGCCACATGCCAAATGGTATAAATTATCCAACCATCTGTCCCCCTTTTTCAAAACCCCAAGGGAAAATAGATCTGAAGTGTAGCTCATTTTCAACAAAAATGCCAGTTGTAATAGATCCTCACTTTTGCATCCACTCAGCTTGTAATTGGCGGGAAATCCCACAGCCTTAAAAATTTTGGTAGCTAACTCAGACCCTTTAATTAGCAGGTGGCCAGTTTTGCCTCTGCTCAGCAATGGACCTTCTGGTTTTTCTTTCACCTCTGACCAGTAGAGCAGCTCCCCCTGCCTGTTACTTTTACAGTGTTTTTAAGAAGCTGCTGAACTGCTCACATTTTTCTGATATCTTCTTTGAGATATAAATAATTCCATCTAATTATATATCCCCTCCCCCCTTAATTTTCTGTCTTGTAAAACAATAATAAGGGAACTGATTTTGCCATATGAGCCAATTTGCAAATCAAGCAACCTTTACGTTATTTCCCTGTCTGCCTAGTCTCTGTGCTGGGTATCACCATCTCGCATATGTGTTTCCCTCACTCTGTCTCTCTGACTTGTCAGCTGAAGCTGAAATACTAATAGAAATTGAATCGGCTTGTCAGTGTGTTGCCACTGTGCTGCTCTCCCTGTGGTATGCTTAGCTGGTGTGATAGCTAACTGGGAGTTAGTAGCCTTTATATTGAAGGATCAAAAGTTCAGGTGAAATAATCTTCTTTCTTATCACTGCTACAACATCATGTGATGGGCCAAACTTGTTGAAACTTGTGGTCCTGTGTACACTTACTATACTGGATGCATCCTCCAAAGCCATGTCTATAAATCTATGTCCTGCTAAACTGCTTCCAAATACAGAGAATAAGCATGAGTAAAGGCACCAGACCCTGAAGTTCTGAAGTCCCGGAGATTTCTCCCTTTAAGCTTTTGTTGCTATTAAATGGAGAACTCATCAGCTATGCTTCTCCATTGCTCTCTAACATATTGCGTGCTCTTCTGATTTGAAGAGATAAAGAGAATCAAATCTGAGATTAGGAGAGTTTCAAATGCAAAGATCCTTCAAAGATACTTCATCCTGGTGGCTCGGTGATTTATGTGTTATCACTAGAGCTCTAAGTCTGAGGTGAAATGAAGTACATAGTCTTCCATACCTCATATATAAAAACCTTTTATCTTTCTAAAGGATCCATATGACTCTTATACTAGCGTTCAAAGTCTATGGAAAGTTGAAAAGCATCCATATTACGTCTGGGAACTCACATTATACTTCTTATATATCATACTTCAGAAAGTAGGTAAAGCTTCTTTCTTATACTTCACATTATACTTCAGGAAGAAGGTAAAGCAAACAGCTAATTTCCATGCATTAGTAGCAGAGTTTGTATTGGGTGAGAGATTCTTTAGCTGGGATTGTAGTCAATATTTCCTCATTGTTGTGTTAGTTTTATGTAGTTGTACATAATAATACACCTATAAAAGTACGCTTCCAGAATTTGCTGTGGTCAGTAAGGTCTGTAACGCTGAACCCAAGGTTTTAAGTAAGATGTGAATCTGGCTCGTCCCCAGGATGTATGTCCCAGACAGAGTTTTCATCAGTTTGAAGCTCACTTATTCATTCTCCTGCATGAGTACGTTTATACCTACAGTCATCAAGTGAAGTATTATTGCAGTTCTGCACAGGAATATGTACTTAGATGTGTTTTTGAATTTTGCTTCTGTTATACTGACACTGTGATATGAGCCCAGTCGTGATAAAGGCAAGTATATAAGCAGGCACAGAGAAACTTGTATGTGTTTTGGTGTGTGTGAAACTCTGGTATCCTTTGAAAACATTTCCTTTGACTCTGCAGAAAGTAGGTTAGCTGGAACTGTTTACCTTGCTACAGAAAGAATTTCCAGATAGCTTTTTTTTAGTTAAACGGTGGTCTTAGAGCTTATCTCAGTGTGACAGCTCTTCCATTTCAAACAGATTAAGATCTTTTCCAAATTACGCTGGATTGGTGGCTATCCAAGCATATATCATTAGGCAAAAAGGAAGGATAGATATTGAAAGATGTATTTTAGCACTCAGGTATTTGATGTTCTTTTCTAAAGAGACCGGTTCTGAAATAAATTTTATATATTGACTAACCACACATAGTTATTCTATTAGAAAAACTATTTAAGCCTTGTATCCTGTGTCTACTAACCCCACCATGATAACCCCAGTTCTTCCACAGAGCATCAACATTTCCTACAATGACTGTATTTAGAGCTTTCTTCAAGTGTTAGCCTAGCAAGACATTTAGAATCTGCCTTCAATTTGCTATCTGTAAAACAAAGATAATGACACACCTCAATGGTGCATTGTTAGGCTTAATCCTTTAACTTTCATAAAGTTACTTTCAGCTTCTGAGACAGATGGGACTAAAACAATGCCAAGTATTATTCCTACTTTTTTTTTATGAGTCATGCCCAGACGTTCCTTCTTCTTCATAGGAATTCCAATAAGAACTCATTTCTTTATTGCACAGAGATGATAGTTTAGGATTTCCTCAGGAGCAAATTACAATTGCTGAAGTGGCTAATGCATTTTTAAGAAACTGGTTCAACGTCCAATTCACTTTTGTTCTGAAGAGTGTTGACATGTACCTCTACTCTGACAGACACCCAAAGACTGATACCTTCCAATTGCCTGTGGTTTGTAATGTCAACTTGATGATTTTGAATTTCCGTAAGCTTAGGCTAATAACCACTGTGCTGAAGCTGAATAATTTATAGGGGTTTTGGTGGTCCAGCTTTGGAGATATCTGTAATAATGCATTTTAAAAAAAAAGCAATAATTGCTGTTTTATGAAAGTATCCATTCTAATAACTTCAACCTGGATAGGAAACAACACAACAGGTGTGTTAAATAGATAAAGAAGGACAGATGAAGACTTGTACAGGCAAGATGACTATTCTAAACCAAATGGATTAGCATAAATGCAGAAATTCTAGCTTGCTGCTTGCCTAAAGAGTGCCAGATTGGAGTGACTTCTAACTATCACTCAGAGGCAGAGGAAGGTGTTAAGAACATGTTTAAATGAGAAGATGATGGCAGCTCTACAAATTTTGACAGTCAGTTTATATGAGGTACAAGTTCCTTGCTCTTTGTTCTTCATCAGTTCCCCAAGGGCTTGATTTTTCAGAAGTACTGAGCACTTGCAGCTTCTATTGACTTCAAGTGGAGTTTTAAGTGTTCTGCACTTGTGAAAATCATGCCCAACTGGATTAGCACAAAGAGCTTTTTCTTTCATATCAACCAGATATCTCTTTTCTTCCTACCTGACTTTTGCAGCAATACACAGTTACTGTTTTCTAACAGACAAAACTGTATTATTCTATTATGTTTTTCAGTTCCTCGGTGTCTTAGTGAATATGTGTTGGACTTTATTATGTGTTTTTACTTTTCCTCTCAAAGGCAAAGAAATAAGAGATGGAAAAGACCTGCTTGGTCAGTACTCCATGTCACCAGTAGTACAGCATTGTTCCTTTCAATATGTTCTCTCGCGTTTTGTCCCTCCTAAATACTGGAGATGCCCTTGTTTGAAGTTGTAGTGAAAAAAGTAGCACAACAGTATATCTTTCTTTCAAAAAGAGCACACATATTTGAAAAGAAAAGAAAGCAGAATATTTTTAATCCTACCTCCAAATTGAGAAAACTATCCCTTTTTATTCTACAGGCAGTTTTCCTTTTCATATTGTCATCAGAGACAGCTGCTGTTGTTAGAAATAGAGGTGTAAATGCAGGATTCTTTAAAGGTTATATTTTTGTTTTTTAAAAAAGGAATGCATAACAAAGATCTTTGTATTTCTGCTCTTTTGCTGTTTCATTGCCTCTCTCTCTCCCAGCTTCTCCACTTTGGCATGTGACCAGGGATGCAAAATACCCTTAAGAATACATTCAACAATGTGGTTTATTTCCGCATTCAAATGTATCTTTGACCACCCTGCTCTTGAGAAGTCATTGCAATAGACATAATGGGCCATAATTCTGCCATTAAAACCAGGCTGATGGTAGGAAGAAGTGTAGTCATTCCAGTAACAAAACTGACTGCCCAGTACAATATAGGCTTTCTTTCACCCCCATCTGCATTAAATGTAATTACTGGAAGAACAGTCTCTGGATACATTTCAATGAAATACTTTCACAAAGTACTGTTTTCTAGGGCAAAATAATTTTTTGTCTGTTTTAAAAGCTCTTATAAAAGCAGTTGTCCTTAGAAATTTTTCTTATTTACATGATGAATCTCTCCAAAGTTCTCATAGGCAGATAAGACACACGTTCTTTAAATTTTCATTGTTATATCTATTTAACATAAAGTACCTGAAGATTTTTGCTTTTATTATTATTAAAATGGCTGACTAAACCCGAAGGAGGAAGGTAACCTTTAATTTATACTACTGCTCAAGAAGAGGTCTTTTTATAGTTACGTTCGGGTCATTTTTTTTTTCCTGTGGATGATCTATACTACTAAATGGGTTTTTATTCCAATTTAGGAGACACTTTGTCTTTAAACCTGTACTTACATTAACTTTTGTACAT
Source organism: Coccyzus lansbergi (assembly GCA_033558105.1). Classification (NCBI taxonomy): domain Eukaryota; kingdom Metazoa; phylum Chordata; class Aves; order Cuculiformes; family Coccyzidae; genus Coccyzus; species Coccyzus lansbergi. The sequence goes on along the minus strand of JAUMJK010000784.1, from coordinate 534,980 downwards.
GGTTGCCCAGGCAACAATGTAATTGTATGAAACAATGGCATTCTCCTATGTACCATTTATGGCAAGTCTGCATTTGAAAAAAACTTCTCATCTTATCATCAAAGCAGAATTTGTAACCTTCTGACAGTTGAAGGAATGATCAGGGGCCTTGATTCATATTCATCTTTCCTTGTAATTTTAATGGGTACCGTCACCTTTCATTTTCAGGGTATTTCTTTTTTCCCCTTATGATAGTTACTGTTTTACATGAAAATTCTAGACCAGGCAGAAGAAACTGATTAAAAAATAGCTCCAAGAAAAGGCTGCAAGTACCATTCTTCTAGCTTGTAGCCTGTGTGCAATTGCCACTGTTTAATTGATCTTCTATAAGCCTATCTTTCCAGTGAGATGTACCATTATTGTACATTAATCAGTGCCTCCAGACATTATCACTGAGGTAACCAAGAGCTAATCAAGCAAGAATGAAGCTGGCAGATGCCAAGATGTCACGGATGCCTTGCTGTGTACGAAGTCTGTCAGAGTTTCAGCTTCCAAGGGAACCTGTTTTTGCAGGGCTGCAGACTTTGTATAACCTTGTCATAGCAATGGAAGAAGGGGCAAGCACCCTGAATGTCAAATAGGCAGGCCATGCGAGGAGCCGATGCTCCTGGAATCCTCTAGATGGCAAACAACAAAGTGACACTGTAATAATAATAATAAATGATGCAATTTAAGAATAAACAAAATGTTGACATGTTGATTAGGTTTTACTAAATAGCAGTTTCCAAGGGAAGAGAATTGAACAAAGCAAATTTACAGTGGAAAATATGCAAAATATATTAATCAGTCATTGCAAAGTGCCACTAAAAATTGCATTCCTGCTTTTAATTTATTTTATTTTTACATGCTCATGTAGGAAAAAAAAAAAGCCACTCAAACCTCTGAATTTTCCTGAATGTTATTTCTGGCAGCTAGAGACTATATTGGGAAATTAACAGAATAGGAAAAAAAAATACCAGATTAATTTACTTAATTTAACTAAAACTGCACTTATTCTTGCAGAAAGATCTGTGTGACACTTCACTGCCAATTCAAAGAATCTGTTATATGGGATAGTGTAGAGCCTCAATTGAGGAAGGAAGCAGTTGAATCTTTATACTGTAGGTTCTGTCATGTGAGACGAGTTGGCATGTGTGAGCTACATCTTTCTTGTTGGCACATTGATGCCTCAATGGAATCACTTAGATATTTCATCCTATCATCTTGCTGGTGATAGTAGCGAAGCAATTCAGTACTGGCATTAGTGAAGTGAAACTATACTAGTGTGGACCTGTTCTTGCAGTATTCTTTTGTAGGATTTGTCCAAAAGATATCCAAGGACATGGGACCTAAAAGTATAGCTTAATTGTACCTTTTACTAAATTCACAAATGATGCAATGGAGTGAGAACAGAGCTTTGCCCTTAAACAGGGGATAAAACCCATGGCTTTTGGTTGCTTACCCAGAGCTTTGAAGCTCAGTGTTTCTGGAATCCTTTTCTGCTACATGAAGAAACAGCCAGGTTTTCACCCCACGCATTTGGAAGCCATGCAACTTCCAGGTACACTGGAGAAAGATAACTACATCTGTTGCAGGTAGCAAACAAAGTCATTGTCATACAATTTGGCTTCTGAGGCTTTTTTCTTCAGATTTTGAAAAGCCAGAGTATTTCACATGGTATAGTTTATTCCCAGTTACCAAGAAATTGTAAAATAAAGAAATAAACTGTGAAAGCATTAATAAGCAGATTTTGCAGTTTTCACTTTGTAATTCCTCTGACTTCTGTTGATGTATTCCAAATATAAACAGGTAACAGATCAAAATTTACCCACTGAATCCATATACAGTAAATGTAAAACACTGAACCAAATTGCCTGCTGGCATACATCCACTCACAAAAAGGAGCTTTGCCAGGAGGTAGTTTGGCTCATTAGAACTAGTAATTTGATTATTAATAAGTGGAAAAATATTACTAATAGTTGCTAAGCTTTATTGATGGCATTCTCAAAAGTCTATTATTTCTGTAGAGTGAATCTGTCGGTACTGCTTTACATCTCTTTTTGATTTCTCTGAGGATTGCATATTCATGGTGGTTTCCAAGACCAAGGTCATTAATGAAGATGTTTTCTGTTGAGTGGGAGGGAAGGTTTGGTTTTGTTTAATTAAAACCCCCATGAAACAGAAATACTGCAGAGAGATAAATGTTTCCCTTTCTGAATATAAACATCTTGGCATCACCTCACTGTTTATTTTCAAAAACTGCCTAAGTTTTGCTTCCATATTTATCTAACAGCGGGGGATCATTATCCTGTGACAAAGTTCTATTCCACTGACATTATCTCTTAATTAGAATTCATCCTTTTCTAGTTCTACGTAGTCAGCCTATGGTTCCCCCAAGTCCCATGAAACAACGGACATTTTTGGAGGCAGAGGGAAGAGGGAAGGTCTTGCAGACCATTAAGAGCCTTTTAATAAGCAGCCCGGTGTGGAAATGGCTGCTTTTATTTTACATAGGTTTATCTATGCAGAATTACTGATGAGGACCAGCCTCTGCTCTCTCTTACATCATGCCAACTGACTTTAAGTGATGTGCCAGGCCAGGAGAAAGGGCACAGTTGAGAAAATAAATTACAGAATCACAGAATCACAGAACAACCAGGTTGGAAGGGACCCATCGGATCTTCTAGTCCAACCATTCCTATCTAACACTAAACCAAGTCCCTCAATACCTCATCCACCCGTGTCTTAAACACCTCCAGGGAAGGTGACCCAACCACCTCCCTGGGCAGCCTATTCCAATGCCCAATGACCCTCTGCGTGAATTGCGAAATTGCTTGTCTTCCTTAGGAGAGAAGGAGAGGAATTAGCTTATGGCTGTAATCACAGTACTCTTGGAAGGTAGTGGGGCAGATAGAGGTAAAAGTCAGCCTTGCAAGATGCTCTGCAATGTGTGGTGAATGTGCATTAGAGTCACAGTTGTGAATGGTACCGTACCTATTGCTAAGGATGATCACAGTAGTCTCCCACGACTCCTGTTTTAGAGATGAAGGCACTTGCAGCTATTAATGCAGCTTTCCCTTCTGTCAGGAAGTGTCAGTGGCATTGTTCTGTTAGTTTCTTCACAACAGGAGTTAAGCAGCCTGATCCCAGAAAATGTTTTTGGGCATGTAAAACAGAAAACACTGAAAATAATAATGTAGAGATATTAAGCCATGCCCTTATTCCTGCATCATGACTTTTAGTAGTCCATTTCAGTGATGCTTACAGCATCACTAAAACCACTTTAATGCTGAGCAGCAAACACTAAGTTAGAATATTAATTAGAAATCTCAAATATATAGTAGCTCCATTTCCATGTTCAGCATTTCACGGAAAGTGTCATTTGGCACTAGCAAGGCTGCCCGAGGAGGTGGTTGAGTCACATTCCCTGGAGGTGTTTAAGGTATGGGTGGACAAGGGGCTGAGGGACATGGTTTAGTATTTGATAGGGAAGGTTGGACTCGATGATCCGATGGGTCTTTTCCAACCTGGTGATTCTATGATTTCAGTGAGCAGAAATGTAAGTAGTCCTTCCTACGGGGGCTGGGACACACCTCATCTTCTGAACTAATTGGCATCTCCTACCCAAGGTCTGCATGTATGACTGAGAAAGCTGCATAGCTTGGCAAAAGTGATGGAACAATTAGCATCTACTATAGAACAGTTTTTCTTTTATGTGGGTGCACTACAACAAAAATCACAGTAAACAGATGTAATTGTAGTACAAATAATAGTTATCCACAGGTTGGCAAGAATAGTGCCTGCTACTAGAATGTTAGCCATGTAAAGTATTCAATGTGAAACTCCTTAGAACCCTGTGTCATAGAAACGCTCCCCTAAGATGATATCCTTGAATGCATGTCAAGAGAAACTAGAATTGTAATTGCCTGACAAATTTCAAATAATATTAAAGTATATGCTTCAGCATTAAATTATTTCATTTTAGAGATTAGGAAGAGACCAAAGGGAGTAACATTATCTGAACAGCGGTGTAAAGTAAGGCTTTGGGACGTTTTCACATTTTCTTCCAAAATATATGCTTTTAGATATTGTTAAGGAAAGAATGATGGAAAAGATTGGTTCATGAGATTCATTAATTGTGGCAATTCCTACGCTGGCATGATTTTTTAAAATGGTTTCTTGATAATGTTTTGCTATGAAGTATTGCGTGAGGATAAAAGAAAATTTCCTTAAAAGTCCCTAATGTGTAAAGTATCCCATGTATAATTTCACTTCACATTTTAAAGTGATGTTCTCTGTGCTGCTTTTCACATTCTTATCATCTTCATTTACACCCTGTAAGTTTCTTCAGATATCAAACCCCTTTCTCTATCCAGAGATGCAAAGAAGAAAACCCACAAAATATACAAACCCAAACTATTATCAAGTTTATTAGGAAGCGGTGTCTAATAGAAAAGTTTGCTAGATTTGTTCAGTGATGTGATGCTACTGAGAGCTGTTATTATGCAATATCATAGTCCATTGTCAAATGTTTCCTTGGTTCTCATTAAGGTTATGATTCATGCTAATATTATATCATTTAGTCAGCTTTCTCAAACAGCGTTTTATTATTATTTGTTGATTTATGAAGCATGGTTTTAGTGTATTATTGTTCTTTTAATACTAAGGAAGAACAGAATATTAAACAACAAAATGCAACTCATGGATAAATCAGCTTCTGGGAGACAGCATGTGTAAGGAAACAAAGGAGATACATTATATGCCCCTCAGGAACACCTGACAGTTGCATTTCAGCAAAACTACTTGAAACAAGCATTTTTGGCAACACCTATGTTGCTAAGGGTGGGTTTACTGATTTCTTAGCTTCTGATGCTCTTGCTCTAATTTTGACATTTCTAAATTGTCTTTACAATAATTTCTGGATTCAGTACATCCAGAAATCTTTTAAATTCCTTGCTATTATAAACCATTCTTGGAACACACGTTATGCAACAGAAATATGACCATACTTTTACAGTTAAAGTTCAAATGAAAACTCTCAGGAACTTTATTAAGTATAGGTATGTAACATGGCTGAGGCAAGTGAACTTCACGAACAAATCAATATGATTTCAGATGAAGTTTTTTATTAAGGGTTAAGTCGCTGTTTATAGAGACCAAGCAGGCCAAAACATCAGGTAAACATTGATTGGTCACTTCTGCCCTAGCAACTAGCCTTTTTTGGCAACCGCCCCACCCACATAAGCTTGCAAACTCCTGCCCCCATCTGCTAGTTACTTCATTAACATAACACAACAAAATCATTTACCACTTTTGTGACTTTCCCAACTCCACCCTGACAGGACACTTAAAGAAACAATTACCAACAGGCATGCACACAATTTTCCATGTTTCACCGGTGTGACTTCTGGGACTATGCTCAGTGGCTTTCACAGGCTAGGTGAAGAAAAGTTTTGCTGATGTATTGGCCTCTACTTTAGCTGTGTCCCATTCCTTGCTCGTGTTTCACTGTTACATGGAACTTTTCTTCTTGCACTCCTCACCTGGAGTGGCAGAAGGGCTGCATCCATCTTCAGTCTCCTAGTTCATCTGACCTGCTAGAATTATATTTTCTCTGCTTCTCCTTCACCAGGAGGACAGGTTTTCTGTGGCATATTATTGAGAGATGGTACAACATGTTGGGGCTAAGGATGTCACTGAAGCGCTGATCAGCTCATAAAGTATAACTAAATACTGAAAAAACGTTGGTATTCATATCCTGATATAAATATGATGTCTGTTCTCCACTTATCTCTTCTGATTGTTGTATTTGCAATGCATTCACTATGTTCTGAAAAGCATTTCCATGCTGTTACCTTCCAAAAGCCTTCAGTATGTTGTTACTGTCTATTTACTGCAGGGGCTTGCATTTTCATTACAGTTTCCCAAGACCCTCAGCCCCACTGGAAGGCACCATCTGTCTTCTGAGGAGTGGGATCGTATGATCCTGCAGACTTCAAGGAATCTTCAGTCTTCCTGGGTCTTTGATTTGGCTTCTGGTCACCAAATCAATTTCTAGGGTGTGAATCTGTGTTGAACTATTCCCGGACAGGGAAAAAAAAGTTGGATGCTGAGACATATGAATAGTTAGATCTGTGGCACATGCGCGTGCTGCTCATCCTCTGATGTGACTGAGATATCTGGGAAAAACAAGACCCTTCAAGTTCCTGCTGGAAACACCCTTGGGAGCCTATAGCTCTCTTTATTTCCACTGCTTTGTGACTGAGAAAGCAGTGTATAGTGTGAAACTGTTTAGCTCTCTGAAGAAAGGTATGAATTTAATGACTATAAACAAATAGGAAGTCACTTGCTCACCTCTGCATGTACCTTTTTCTATTTTCTCTGACTTAAAATAAAGATACATTTTGAAGATGAGTAGTTATAGGAAAATGTGTAACTTGGTCATTTAAAAAATAATAATAATCATAAGAACAGAAGGAACCAGCGGATTTGAAGCCAAACCTCCTCCATGTCATAGAAATCTTCATATAAGTTTCATAAATGCAAAATATTTATTAAAATAATATGTAAATTAATATAGCACAAAAATAGTTCTCACATACAGAAACTTAATGGATCTTCCAAGAAAAGACATGTACCAGCTTTGATCTTATATGATGCATTTTGGTTTTATTTAAGGAAGGGAAAATTAAGTTTCTCAGCAAGTATCTGAGATCTTGGATTGTGTAGTCATCACACAACTCTAAACAGTAAAGTGCTTTGAAAAAGTATTGTACTGAACATAGCAATATTTGTCTCCTTTAAAACACTGGCTATTCTTAAATTCTTCCAATTCCATTTGCTATGAAAGAAAAGTATTAAAAGCACAGATTTCCTCCCCACCCCCCTTTCCAGGTTCCCCATTAGTGGTCATTATTTTCCTGCTTTTGTCCTTTTTTTCCCCTTTGCAATTTTGCTGTGAGTGATTCTCTCTGTCATCTTGCCGTAAATTGATTAATACTGCCCACTGATGCAGTGCACCACATGGCTAATATATCAGTTAAATGGAAACAGCAAACACCACCTGCTCCTTCAAGCAAATGGCACTTTGGAAAATGGAATGTGTAATCAATAGAATTAAACCTTAAGCAAAGCACTGCAAACAAATCCAGGGGCAAGGTCTTCTTGATTCTGTGGTAAGAAACAGTTTTCCTTTAAAAAATAACCCACAAAAAAATTTCCATTTGGCTTTCTTTCAGTATATCGAGTATTTTCCTTGTGATATCCAGTATTGTCCCTATAACCATTGTCAAACAATTTTATTTGGATCAAAGGCGATTTTTTATATATGGAAACTTTTAGGTGCGTCTGCTTCCTTTTATATGTTGGAGATTTACAGGGCCAATTCTTGTCAATGGCAGTGATAGGTAATAGGATAAATCCTTCCCATTGATAGGGAGATAAATGCTGCTTGAATTTAACTTTCAAATCTGGTAGAGACTGCTTCACATTAAGGCATTTGCCTCATTTGTGAGCACTTTAAAGATTAAGGATTTGAGGAGCAGATACAAAAGACACACAGAACTTTTCAGCTGATCTCAGAATTATACTCCCCTAATAAATATTTTTTAGAAACAACGCAACTTGTCAGCTTTACTTCCCAGGGAAAGAGTAACATTTTAAAACAGGTTTTTAAAGGGAAAAGTAATAAATACATAGTACATATAAGAGGACTCTTTCAATTTGCATACAAGGAGAGAAAACTATAATCTGCGCCTAAGATCATTTGTAAGTAATGTTCTTCTCTTTCAGGATAAAGTTTCCTGCTTGGAAACTTTAGGCTGCCTAACACAGAGAGTTTAGTAACAGTTTTTGTTCAACACATGGTTAAGAAAAAATGAATTCTGCCCTTATCTGTAGCCTCCCATGGATCAGAGAAAGCTTTCAGGTTACTTTCCACATTGAGGTAGCACCAATGCCTCCCGACACTTCATAAATTTGTAGATGAAAGCTCATGTAAAGTTCCTCTTATACTATATTGTATAGCCATAAATTGCTACCCTTGACAGATCTGTGAGTTTATGTAAAGATATATTTTGTCTCAGAGAAAGCTTGCAAAAAAAAAAAAAAAAGAAACTAATAAGTCTGATCATTAGTACCTACCAACTGACAAACAAGTAGTGGGCTCCTGTTACATGAAAATAGCCCAGGTCTATCTCATGGCTGCTTCTAACAACTCACAGCAGACTCCATTCTCTGTTTGTGGTGTACTAGTAATTATGTTCTCGCTGGCAGAATTTAGAGTTTGGTTGCCAGGGCCCAAGCACCATGTAGCAAGTGTTTTGGTAATGAATAAAGACGGCAATCAGCAGCAACCTGAGAGCTAGCTGAATGAGACAATCTGGCGGACACTGAGGGGGTCCTGCTGGCTTGCTCAGATGGGCAGCAGGCAGGGATGAGATAATTGATAGGAAAGGGTAATGAAAGGAAAGGAAGTGGGAGCGGGGGGAGAGGAGAGAACAGATTTAGAAAATAGACAAAGATTTTGACCTTAAAGCTAATAGGCTACTTAGGATATTATTTTATAAAGCCTAGAATAAAATGAGCTGGCAGCTGAATGTCAGCATAAACTATTGCTTTTTGTGTGTATCCGTGTGCATTTGTGAATATGCACATGTAGTGGGCTGGGGAGGGAGGAAATCCCCATATGAAGCTCTTAGATGATATCTGGGAAATAACAGAAACAACATGAATGGTTATTCATATGATGCAGAGTATTGCAATGTTCTCTACCCACAGAGCCTGCTAAAACATATCAACCAGGTTTTGAAGTGAGAAGCTTAGAGGGGAGATATTCGAGCTGAGGTAAAGGTATGGGAAGGGGGTTGTATTTTGGAAAGCTGGGCCTTCATATGAGACGTAGTAAGTCCAATAAAGAGAGTTCCACTGATTTTTAAAGATCTTGAACTATTCTGACTTTGAAAAACAAAATAAATATTTGTCTTGCTATTCTCAAAATTATGAAAAACCCTACAAGAAAGAAGCAGCACATTTTTAATTGTATGACCCAGAAAAGGAAAGATTTTAAGAATAACAAACGAAGTTTGTACATTCTTTTCTTTGCAAATAAATATTTTTTTAGACTATTTTTTAAACTCTTGCAACATAATTACTCTTTTAACCTTCACTGGCATAGGAAAAAATAATCCCCAGATAAAATCCTTAGTCATAGATGTCAAACTTCTCCCAGGACACAAGTGGCAGGTTTTGTGGAGGAAGATTTTTCCTGTAGTTTTGCATCCTTCTGACATCAGGCATGCTTCCTCCCAGCCTTGTGGGCATAGGAAAAGATGAATGATTTGCATTGCTGTTTCATTTTATATATAATACATATATATATATATTTAAGAATAAACATAGAGTTTAAGACAGACAGTTCGGAAGATGGCAGCATGAATCAAATGAAGATATTTTATGCTTGGGTTTAGGGCTTTGTTTAGATTCTCTTAAATACTTCTAGGATACATTTTTGCTTAATATTGACAAACCCATTAGAACCAGACCCTTGAAGATTTCTCTTTAGCAAACTCTTTTTTTTTTTTGTTTTGTTTTATTTTTTAAGCATATTATGGATTTTAATACAAGTCATCGTCTCCAGACTTTCAGGTATTATCATAGAATCATAGAATCACCAGGTTGGAAGAGACCCACCGGATCATCAAGTCCAACCATTCCTATCAAACACTAAACCATGTCCCTCAGCACCTCTTCTACCTGTGCCTTAAACACCTCCAGGGAAGGTGACTCTACTCCCTCCCTGGGCAGCCTGTTCCAGTGCCTAATGACCCTTTCTGTGAAAAACTTCCTTCTAATCTCCAGCCTAAATCTCCCCTGGCGGAGATTGAGGCCATTTCCTCTTGTCCTGTCCCCTGTCACTTGGGAGAAGAGGCCATCACTCTCCTCTCCACAACCTCCTTTCAGGTAGTTGTAGAGAGCAGTGAGGTCTCCTCTCAGCCTCCTCTTCTCCAGGCTAAACAACCCCAGCTCTCTCAGATGTTCCTCATAGGGCCTGTTCTTCAGCCCCTTCACCAGCTTTGTTGCTCTTCTCTGGACTCGCTCCAGAGCCTCAACATCCTTCTTGTGGTGAGGGGCCCACAACTGAACACAGGATTCAAGAGGCGGCCTCACTAGAGCTGAGTACAGAGGGAGAATAACCTCCCTGGACCTGCTGGTCACACCATTTCTGATACAAGCCAGGATGCCATTGGCCTTCTTGGCCACCTGGGCACACTGCTGGCTCATGTTCAGTCGGCTGTCAACCAACACCCCCAAGTCCCTCTCCTCCTTGCAGTTTTCTAGACAGACCTCTCCTAGTCTGTAGCTCTGCATAGGGTTATTGTACCCCAAGTGCAGGACCCAGCATTTGGCCATGTTAAACCTCCTGCCATTGGTCTCTGCCCAGAGGTGCCGCCTGTTCAGATTCCTTAGCAGAGCCTCCCTATCCTACAGGATATAGACACTTACACCCAGCTTAGTGTCATCCCCAAACTTGCTAAACGTGCACTCAATGCCTTCATCCAGGTCACTGATGAAGACATTGAACAGGGCTGGACCCAGCACTGAGCCTTTGGGTACCCCACTTGTCATTGGCCTCCAGCTGGATTTAGCACCATTTACTACCACTCTCTGGGCCCAGCCATCCAACCAGTTTTCTACCCAGGATAGTGTGCGTCTGTCCAGGCCAGAGGTGACAGTTTCCGTAGCAGAATGCTGTGAGAAACTGTGTCAAAGGCTTTACTAAAGTCCAGGAAGACCACATCCACAGCCTTTCTCTAGTCCAGCAGCTGAGTCACTTTGTCATAGAAGGCAATCAGTTTAGTTTGGCAAGACCTGCCTTTCGTGAACCCATGTTGACTGGGCCTGATCACCTGATTCTCTTGTATGTGCTTCATGATAGCATTCAAGATCACCTGTTCAATGACCTTCCCTGGCACTGAGGTCAGACTGACAGGCCTGTAGTTCCCTGGATCCTCCCTGCGACCCTTTTTGTAGATGGGCACAACATCAGCCTCCAGTCCAGTGGAACTTATTAGGGAGACTTAAAGAGGGTTTTTTGTAGCTTGCTGACTTAAATACTGTAGGAGTGTTTGATTTGCTGTGTCACTGTGATTGGAATCTTTTAATGTCTGATAAGTCAGTTTATCTTGATCTGAGGCAGTACTTCGATAGGAAACCTAGAGCATGGGTTTTGAAGGGCATATTCCTGATGATTCAGTAATTAATGCCTCTCTTCTGAACTTATTCTAAATAAGTTGTGATGAAGTGGACAGTAGTACTAGATGTTCTTTGGACAGCTGTACATCAGCAATCCAGGATTTTTTCTATTGAAAATGTACTATACTAGTGAGAACTTAACCACAAATGTGCCTTTTTTTTTCTGCCTAAATTTCAAACAGAAATATTATTCTTCATTTTCTGGGATTTTGAAAAATGTCATGCTGTGCTACTATGTGAAGTTCATCAGTGCACTGGTTTCTCAGAAATCTGGAAACATGTCAGTGATAAAAGAAATTATTCCATGTAGAGTTTTACAAAGCATTTGGGGATCCTTTTAGATAAAAGATACTATATCAGACATTATGATAGGTAGTAGTTATTAATACCTGTCATATTGTGACTTTCTTAACCACTTTTATTCTGCTTGGACAGTCTCCGGAAACTGTCTTTTACCCAATTTACCATAATTGTGATGTGACCCATATTGTACCCTCCTTCTTTCCAAGACCTTTTGAAATATATTATAGATGTTCTCCATGACCTTTCCTAAAAGCTTTTTAATTGAAATGTTGTCATGCAGCTTCCATATTTAAGATAATTTCATATTTTGATGGCCTTCAAACACAAGTTGAAAGTATATTACAAATAAGGAGGAGGGTAATTCAGCTGGATTTTCTGTGGGTTTCATCTAGTGCTTTGCTGGATATGCTAGAATGCTGCATGGTCTAAGATATATGCCGGATTCCTCTCTATCTTTCATTTTTACTGAAAGTAATTACTTTCTGCAAACGTTACTGTCCAAATTCTATACAGAGAGAAAATCACTTGATACTATACAGTATTAGAAAGTGTCTTTGTATTGACTGCATCTTTGACTGCTCTGTTGTGCTTGGATGGAGGGTGACTCTACTCTCAGATGTGTAGCAGAGATTGTGACTGGACTAATTGATTTTTTTTTTTTTTCTGGGAGAGGACTGTCACCTTGGTTTGCATTTATGTAGTACTTAGCATAGTAGAGTTCTGTCTTCTTGTTAGTACATTATGGTACTACAAATTATTGTTCTTAAAAATAATTGTTCACTTGGGAAAATGAATTCTATGACTTAATTAAAAATGTTGATCAAAGTGTCTGGTTGACTGAAAGCAGAGGCTTTCAACCTCCAAATACTTATAAGCTGAGAAACTGTAAGGTAGTTCAAGCATATTTTCTTAGGAATGTGGATCCTGAAATATCAGCTACATGGATGGAATGCTATGTACTTAGCAGCAGCTTCATCTCAAAATAAACATTCAAGCTATTTCTTTTTGTACATAAGATAGAGTACCGTAAAATCATCACAATAATTAAACAAGTTACAAAAGTGATCATCCACTCTATTCTATAATGAAAGCAGTAGCTTGTAAAGTAGTAAATGATAATATTACTCCATGAAAAACTCTGAACCTTCTCTAAATTCAGAAAAGAAGATTACTTATTATACTAGGGCAAAACCCAGTATTACAGTCCAGAACTGAATTTATTAATGCCACAGATTTTTCTTCAATATTTTTCATGAACTGTTTCCACTACTTTCATCTTTTGACCTTCTACACATGAAGAGGCACAAAATATGCAGCAAAGATTGGTTGCTGCAGATAAAAAAATTGCTGTATTGATTAGACAGGAGAATTATTCACTGGGCCAGATTCTCCATTCTGTAATTTTACTTAGCTGTACTGAGTTCATTGACTGATCTTTATTGACCTTATTTCTTTTACTTCATTGTGGGTATGCTGATTTACATCAGCTGAGGATCTGGCTCTCGGTATTTAATTTGCACAATAAATGATAGAAAGTCTTTTGAAATGGGATCTGCAGAGTAATTAATGAGAACTGATACTTGAAGTTGGATCCTTTCCCAATAGCCTGTTATGCAGCACTACACTTTATGGGCCAAGTACTGGTTTCACATTGTTACGCCAAATTCATATTGACCTCAACAGGAGTTTCATGTGAGAAATGATAGCAGGATATGTCCTATTATTTCTTGAAAAGGTCAGTGTTCTGATGAAAGTGGATGAAGCTGTCTTTTTCATAACTGTCAAGCAACTTGCCTTGATGTAGTCATAGAATCTCATCATGATAGTAGTAATCTGGCATGTTTGCCTTGGTACACCATCCTTTAGCTAAGAGTGAGTCCTTGTCCTTGGTTTATATGATGGCTGAAATCCTGATTTTTCTGAATTAGATTTTAGTTACTGGAACTGTGAGCAGCTTCAGCTGGAGGAGAATGTATGCCTCTCTCACCAACGTGTGTTAACCACTTATATTAATTCTTTGCTGAAGTCTTACTCCTGGATTTCATGTTTGGTGCATGAGGAAGGAAATCCTTGAGTAGATTTTTGGTTCACATCTAATAGTAGTGTAATAACTACAATTCAGACACTGAACTGTATTAGGTTACAGAGAAAAATCAATCTGTTGCTGGTCCCTCAACATTACTTCAACCTCTGGCAAAGACTAATCACAATATTCTCTAAATTTGCTATAGCTGTTATTTACCATTATTACAGTTCTGTGGCACCTCATTTTCCATCTGTGATTTTTGTCTGCTTCTTGATCTCCCAAACTGCTTTTAAGTGTGCTCAGATAAAGCTGTTTTGACTGGTTTCTGGTGTTATGCAAGGAGAGTGCTTGTGCTTATAAACCACCACAGAAGGGCAGAAGACTACAAACACAGAGCTGTGAAGGTATCTTCAGCCACTTTTTACGCTGCAGAGTTGATCGATGTGCTGACCCAAGCTGAAAGAGAACTACTCCAGCTACAGCTTTCTCTGTAGGAAATGACCTGAATCTTGGTTCAGCCTCAGAGGCTTTGGCTATGCCTACGCTTTCTTCATCCCCTGACTTTCCATTTTGTCTGTCAGATGCCAGACTCTTGCCTCCTAAGCCTATGCTCATTGTTTGTTCTTCCAACTGCTGTGGATATGTAGGTTCTCCTCTTAAAGCAGTAGGAAAGTCTTCAGATCCTTTTGTCCCCATCTGGTTTGGATTAAGGTATTGGTCTACCTCTGTAAATGTCTACAGCCCTAACTGATCCTTTTTTCACTGAGATTTCCTCCAAGCTAGGAGCTTGATCTTGGGCTTTCTGAGTAATCAGTGAAGGAAAAGGCATTTTCAGTGTGAATTTGATCTTAAGTCAGCTCAAATGCTTTCTGGAGGTGTCTGTCTCTCCTCTGTAGCTGTATAAGTTGCTTATGGTGAGTTAACTCCTAAATAAGGTGCACCAATTCAGTTACAAAAGCGTATGTCCTCCTTAAGCTAATCTGTGGATGAGTGGGTCTAAAGTAGAGTAAAAAAGAAGGAGCTATTGGCAGGCTGTTTACTGGTAAGGAACCCTGATTTTGGAAAAAGTTTCTGTCATTTGAAGTTGCCTGGATTTTATTTTTCCCTTTGAGAGATGTGCTGGAAGGCTGTATGTGCCCCCAGGCTTTCTTAGGAAGATCAGAAAATCATGCATGTTTGAGCAGAGGGATTGTTTGGGTAAGACTTGACTTCTGACAGGTCAGGGTACTTAGTAAGTTTGTATTGCTTTATTATTATAAAAACAAACTGCTGTGGTGAAAAGCACAGAGGTTTCTGTATGGACATCTTTTTTTGGAAACAATGATCCCATCAAATTGCCGGTATGACTCATATTATGTGTCTGAATCATTTTTATCGCACCGCTGTTGATGGCTTGGAAAAGTCAAATTTTCTACATCAATTTATTCTATGGCTTTTATATTGACTGCCTATTGTACATCAGAAACGTGGTCATTTAGACATTTTATGAGTTCAAGGAAAGATTTTTTTGTGTAAATAACATCCTATCAGGAATGAAAAGCAAAATGTGCACATATGACCTGATAATGCATAAGTATGATGGCTTTAAAGATGCATTTGGTTTGTAGTATCATAAATCAGAGGACTACATAAAGAGATTGCTCAACTGACAAAAATACACATTATAATGTTATAGGACTGAAAACTTTTATTTTTATGCAGAGCTAGCTTGGTCCTGAAACATGACTGGTAACCAACTGTTTTAGGGGCAAAAATGTACACAAAACAAACCAAAAAACAACAATCAAGCAGGCAAACCTCTTCCCCCCCGCGTTAATCTATTTATTTTCTGTCATGAATTGTTTTCCATTTATTTTCATATTGGTTATACAAAAGAGTGGGGAGGGGTCTTCAATTAGATTATTTTAAAGTAGCTTATTAATGCCTTGTATAGGTTATATATGTACTTCTTAGGCAGAGTAACTGCATTGTTTTTTTAAGCATTTGCTTCTCACTTGATACCTCTTTCTTTGCCCCATTTTGCAACTATTTAAGATGCCTTACTGCAAGTCTTCCTCCTGATTTATTTTATAAGTCTCAGCTACACTTTAACTTAGGCTTCCTTTACTTTGAAGCATCCACTAAGAAGATTTGAGAATGTTAGGCAAATGTGGGTTTGAAAGTTGAGAACAAAACAAGGTAATTTCCCCCAGTATTTATTTTGCAGAAACAGGTATAACCTGCTAAGCATAAACATGCAAGTGACCTTGGTGTGGACTGAGCACCATTTCACAGGCAGGGTGTAAGCAAAAAGAAGTAGTAACAAAGAACTGATGATTCTTACAAATAATCCTGTTAAAAAGCAGGAAGTGGCAGAATTTTTTGGTTTAGATCCGAAAGATCACAAGGTCTCTTTGGCAAAAGTATGCTAGTATATTATATTTAAACATTTCAAATACCTATATATAAATACTAGCTTCCAAATAGCTTGAAGCATTTGAGCAATTTTACCTCAGCATAAGGTAAATATCATAATGTCTGCACTTTCCAATGAAGAAGAGGTTTTTTCACTTTGGTTGTACTTTAACTAGTACAGTAGGTTGTGTTTGAAATCCTCAGTATTATGCCTTAAGGAAAGCTCCAAAAAAACCATACAGTACAGTCTGAGTACATTTATCTTATTTCACATTAGATAAGGGTAAGGCTTGCTTGTAGTCCCATTATAACCAGTGGGACTACTCCCATTAGTATGACAAGCAGGATTTGGCCCTTTGTGTGATTACACATTCTCTGCTTGGTCTGTTAGACTGAAGGGTGTAATAAAATTAAACTATTGGATTAGAATGGTAATTTCTAAACACAAATCAGCAAGGGAACATGATTACATTTCCTGTTGGAGGATAAAGCAAAACATTCCTATTTCTCTCTTGGTGTATCTAGGCTGCCTAATTGAACTAATTGTGTGTATCCAGAACAAAAATGTGAAAAAAAAAGTGGAATTCTGGACAGAAAAAATGTGTTCCTAGGGAGAAGGAAAACAGACTACAGATTCTTCTCATTCTTCTTGACATTTAGATCAGTAACCGCATCTGAGAGCTACCAAAAAGTGTTAAGGCCTGCTCCTGAACAGATTTCATCTGTATGGGACTATGAATAGCTTTTATGTATAAATAGCTCTCTTTAACCAAAAAAGAAGCCACTTTTTTTTCTTTTCTTGATGAACTAGGATTGTGACTGTAGCACAATGTTCATCTGGAAGGGGAAACAACTTCCAGTTTCTGTTAGGCTGTAGCTGTTAGGAACTTAAAAGTTCATCCATCTCCGTTTAGCTTCAGAAGATGATAACAGCATGAGTTACAAAGCAATTGTTCTTATCCAGTTTCCCACTGTTAAAACTGGTATTCAACAGCAAGAGCTACATGTTACAGGGCATCAACTAAACTGTTGGAAGTTCATGAAAATTACCCTGTTGAGTTATCTATATTTTTGGTCCTTCTGGTAGCAATTTGCATTTCAGCTTCTACAAAATTCTTTGAAACATAACATATCAAACCTCTGTGTTTTCTGTCAGGATATATAGCATAAACCTCATGTAACAGACTGGCAGAACTAAGGCCACAAATTATTCAAGCTCGGGTATCTACCATCACTTCAGCTCTATAAAAAACATTTCCCCTCTATATTTCTGGTTTCTACTCCTCTTTCACCCCTGGTCTCTGACATTTCAGAGTCTTTTTTTTTTTTTCACCATAATGGTCTCTGGTATTCTTTCTCTGTAACCCCTAGAAACATGTCAGATTACATCTGATGTCTTTTTTTTTTAAAAAAAAAATACTGTGTAACAGTGCAATCTGCAAATCTCTCAGAGCACATTAACTTTTGCAAAGCAATATAGAAACATCAGAAATGCCCTACTGAGTCAGATAGTGGTCTGTTTAACTCAGTGTACTGTCTCCCATAGTGGCAGCAAGAGATGCTGTATAAAGAGAACAGGTGAGCCTGACCACTAGCTACAGTCCCTTCCTTTCTCAATCCTTCAGTAGCTACAAGTGATGGATTGAGGATATTTAAGAATAAATTCCCACCCATTCTCTTTAGGATCTGTTTATGAACCAGTGGTCCCTGAGTCATCAAATCTGTTTTTTAACTTGTCCATGCTGTCTGCCTCCGCAGACTCCCATGGCCATGTATTCCAGAAGTTCGGTGCCTGCAGTTTAAAAGTTATACTTTTATCTCTTTTAACCCTGTGTTCCACTAGTTTCATTGAAAATGATGGCACCTGGTTTTAATTGTGGTATTTGATGAGTAACTGCTCTTTTTTTTTTGAACTCAGCTTATCCTTTGTCTCCAGGATTTTGTCAACCTTGATCATATCTCACAGCCTTCTCCTCTCCACATAGAAAACTTGAACACAAGCTGCAATCTGAGCCATTTAAAAAATTTCTTGTCTTTTTACGGGTCAGGGATTTTCTCTGTTCACAGTTTAAGAAAACAACAGAAGTGTAGTGCCAATGATGATTAGGATGGTTTATGGTTAATGCTAGCAGTTTATGGCTAGGAATGAAAAACAGAGAAGATTATCTTAAAGAAGTCTGGTTAAAGTAGCTTCTGTGTGCTTTATTTTTGTTGTTTTTCAAATTAACTCATACTGAAACTGGAGTAAGATTTAAGAAAGGGAACAGAGAACAGGTAGAAATGTATACCAAGTTAAAATAATGCTGAAATATATGAAATACTCTGTCATTCAGCCTATGTAAAGCATTCCAAAATCCTTGCAGACAAAACAAAATTATCAACATCTTCCCTCTTTATGATACGTTGCCAGCTGTTGCAACCTTTTGTTGTGATTTACTTGCCACACAGATATTTTGGTAAGGTTGACAGACACAGGAATGACTGTAGGATTAACTAGAGTTGTGGGTGCAATAGAAGGGACTGTACACTAGCCCTTGGCCAGGCAAAAATTCAGGATGTGGCCATGATGTGCATCTAGACCTTGAAGACATTGCTGGACCCTGCACATAGATGTACTCAGAGAGGGAAGAAGAGATCTGGGGTCCATTGCACAGAACATACTCCAGCCTTCCTTCAGCAACTATAAGTCATGTTTCGCTTCATCCTACTGGCAGCTCTAACTGTTTTGCAAATATTATGTTCCCTCTCATGCTTATTGCCTGACCTAAGCAAATGGGATGTGGCGTGGTACAAATACAGACCAAAGCCACAGTCTTTGTTTCTCAGTAGTAGTGTTTGCACTGAAAAAGTACAGATAGCCAGGCAGAAATGACTGTTCCAGTCTGTTCAAATTTGAGTAAACTAAATTTTATAATTTTTTTCACAGAATTGTAGAATGATTTCTGTTGGAAAGGTCCTTAAAGATCATGTAGTTGCAATCAGGGTGGGACACATTCCACTGGATCAGGTTGCTCAAAACCTTATCCAGCCTGGCCTTGAACACTACCAGGGATATGGGGCATCCACAGCTTCTCTGGGCAACTCGTTCCAGTGCCTCACCATCTTCATGGTAAAAAATTTCTTCCTAATATCTAATCTAAATCTCCCCTCTTTCAGCATAAAACCATTACTCCTCAACATCAGTCCCAATATGAACTCCTGAGGAATATCACTCATCACTGGTCTCTACTAGGACATTTTATAACATAAAGAATATATTTTAATAATGCCATATGTTACTAAGAAAATAAAGACTCACTATTCAAAAGTATATTTATTTTCATGGCAACTCTATTTAGACTATCAGTTATCCTCAGGTGAAGCTGTATGAAAGACATAAAATTGTCTCCTATGCTTGTTAATGACTCCCAGTGATATTCATCCTTCAATTTCTTTGTCATTAAAAAAGTAGGTAGTTAGTAATTAAATATGTCAAAAAAAACCCCGAAAAATATTAATTAAGGATTAGGTGAAACTTGTTTAACTGAACACGAGTAATACTGTAAGAAGGAAACACATACTTGCTATATAGGAAAGTACCTGCAGAGTTTGCTGCACTAAAGACTCACCCTACTTAAAAGGAAAGTGGTGAAGTAAAGAGATATGGTTTGTCTAAGAAGACCATAAGCTTTTGGAATTGGTGGTGTTCACATTAGGTTTCTGAAACTGACAGGATTATCCTTTTAAAAAATGTAGTGATGAAACTTACATTTCCATACACTGTGTTAGGTTGGAAAGTTATATCATTATGTTCTTGAAATGGAAGAAAAAGCCTGGAAGTCTTTTAAAAAAAAACATATTGTGAAGACATTTTGGTGTTGTATTAACAGCATTTCAAGCCAAGGCAACTGATTTAAAGAAGATATAAATCTCTCACCTTGCTATAACCCACAGCATCCTTAAGTCCTTCTGGAAAGAGAGTAGTACAGGAGATGATTTTCCTTTCTATGACATCTGATACAGACAAATTTAAAAATTGCACAGAAAAAAATCCTGTATCTGCAGCATATCCAAAGTGTATAGTAATAAAGTCAAGACCAGCAATGCCTTTTGAGCCCTATTGCTAGCTGTGGGTAGCTAGTGGCATGATGAAGCCCTACCTTATGCTAGTCTGCAGAAAAGAATACTTGCTCAGCTCTACCTGACAAGCAGTCCTGGAAATATAAACTACTATGATACATTAGTCCTGCAAGGCACTCGTGGAGTTAATGCATTTCAGCTGCATAAACTGCAAATGACACGGCATATAACATGGCATATAACATGGCCACTGAATCTTTAAAGGGAAACAGGCAGAGCTAATAGGTTTCTTTGAATATAAACATCAGTATATATTTTTGTGGCTCAACTCAGCATATTCTATATGGGTTGTAATTTTAAAATTAGTGGTTGGAGGAAGAGATAAGCACCATCAATAAATTAAACTGTAACCCAGCGGTTTAGTCATGAAAGGTTAAAATAAACTTGCTTGATTGATTATGAATTTTAAACAGTTTTTCTCCAATGTAATCAGTGCTCTACCAATGTCATTGCTCATTAAAGAAAAGATTTTCATTCCAACATTTGATTGAGGATGTTTTTTCTCATTTGCATTTTGCTTTCTACCGAGTAAGCATCTTGCCTTCAGAATTATTAGATTTTTTCCCCCCTTGTCTGTCCATAAAAACCGTAAAGTGGGATAGAGCAGTGATTTAGAGGGATACTACATAAAGATTGAATGAAGATATTGACTACCAGGCCCTAATGCAAACAGGACTGTCTGACGGACTGTCTTTGACAGAATGATGGAAAGGGGCCTTGTGGCCTACTTAGCTGCCCTTCTAATTGGCCTTTATGAATATTTAATGAAATCAAGATGAAATTCAATCATAGCTTTTACCTGCTGAATCTTAGGGAAAAAAAACAGGATATTATTAGATTTTCCTAGCCCTCGTATACAATAAAACTGTACTGAAATGCCTGTGTGTTATTCAGGTGGCTGAGATATGCTTTTCATCCAGGGACTTGGTTTCTTCCAAAGGAATTAACCTTTTTACCACAAAAAGCAACACGATTTTCCATTTGCATGCATCACTGGTATTTTATTACTGGCATAGTATAATGTTTAAGCCATAAACAAGCAACAGCTATTCCCTTTGAAAACATACCCTTAGCAAATTCTTAGCCTATGCCAATTTGAAGCCTTTTAGGGAACTTTGAGGTCATATAACAGTTTCAGAACTGCATAATGTCGTAGCCTAATATTTTGTGCCACATTGGTTGATGTACAAGAGAGAATTTGCACGATATCATTTCTGAAACATAATCTAGGTTGCATCAATAACATTACATTATGGCAATGAGGTATAAAACAATCTGACAGGCTCCTGCTGTAGCACACTCTTACATTCATTTAAATGTAGATTTTGTTTTTCTGAGTGGAATGCCAGAAAGGCTTTTCATAGAAGCACAATGGACAGATTAATCTATAAATGGCAAATTCAACAGTAAAGAAGGTTTCCCCCATTTTTAGTATTGTGAATTTTATCTTTCTCCCCCAAGATAAGCTGTTTATTCACAGTATGTCGCTTTTATGCGTTTTCAATATAATTTTTTGGACAGAAAGGAGTTTGGTATTCGGAGATAAACACAGCATGTTAATACTACGCAATGCAAGAGTAAAACCTTACAGATGTGACTGAATAAGAACAGTTCAATATAATTATTGAAAGACTTGATTTCTTAAGAAAGGTGGGCATCAACCTTTGGGTGTCTAATGTTGATGTCACCCTGTATTATAACACATACTTGAGTAGCAGAGAGGTGTATGGCATTATTAGGTGTCACGCGGATGAATGAATACCTAGCTTCCCTCAGTTTTTAGGTATGTGTAGCTATCTCTTCCTTTACACAAGTCCTAATGGTAATATTATTAGAATTATTCATACAGGACTGTACATGAAGACTGTGTGATAAACTCCCAGATTCTGTGAGAAGCTTTTAGCCTGGTGCTTGTACTTCCATGTCCCTGGGCAAATATCAGGACATATACTAAATAATGCAATAACATCCATTCTGGGCTAGACCACAGGTCTGTGCCTTCCAGTTTCTTACTCCAGCAGTGCTCAGTGCAAATACTCAGGGGAAAGTTACCGGTGTCGGTCCCTAATCCTAATAGGGTTCCACCAAAAGTCACAGTAGTAGCTGTTCCAGACTCCATTGTGGGACAGGGTTTCTTGAGAGCCTCCACAGAGCCTCCATGAGTTGCTGCAACAACTAGAAATAGAATATTACAAATAAACAAATAAATATAAAGGCAGTGATAAATATTATAGTGAAACTGAACACACCTGTAGCACTGATATTTCTGTTGGTATTTAACTGAGGTGTACCTATATTTACTAATGCCTAATTTTTGCTTTACTGTGAAGACCCAGGCTGAGCTACCACTAAGTATGCTTGGCCACAAAGAGCCCTAGGACCATCAGGAAGCTGCTACAAAAGCACAAGGTGAACAAAAAGGTGCATTCACTTGCCTGTTCAGCTCTTACACTGACACATACTTAACCTTTTAACTGCATTTTTTTTCCTTCTCCCTTTCAATGGTGTATGAATTGTGAAACATGGGAGTTGGGAATTCAATAAGCAAAATCTGAATGCATGTAGGAAAAGCAGTTCTCCCTAAAGATCCATTCCTTTAGGTAGCTCTTTACTCCGGGGACAGTCATCTAGTGTAAATAGCAGCCTACACCCTGATGAAGGAAATAATTTTAGAAGAAACTACATGAAGTTATGTCAGCATATTTGGGGGTTTTTTTGAGTCTACTCAGTGTGAACAAAAAGTTGGAGAATAGATAAGGGATCTCAGTCTTTGAGATACAGTGACCCAAACTTAATGAAGCAGGTACAGAAAGATTTATAACATATGGAGCATTATTCCTGTCTGATTAATCAACTCATATCTATATGATCTACAGATTTTCTGTGCAGTTCACTATATGTAATATATTTTCAGATCATTTTAGGATAAATACTACCTAGAAGCAAAATACTATGATGGTATTATCCAGTGCTTTGTATGCCTAGGAAATGAATTCCATTTCTTGGATCAGACAGAAATGAAACCACTATCTGAGCCACTGTAATATCTACATACAAATTCAGAATGCTCTGATCTCTCATCCTCAGAACATGACATGAGATCTTTCCTCAACTGATGTGGTATTAAGTTGATTAGAGATATCTTATGTAAGAGTATCTTTGGACTCCATAGCTCAACGGTTAGAGCTTATGCCCAATTTAGTTTAGTTTAATCATGGTGTTCCAGTAGAACTTAACTCTTTTTCACATTTTCTAGAAAATAGAACTAAACTGTGAAACAACATTTGAACCTTGCAATTCAATCCAAATCCAATTCACTTGATTCTAGTCAGAATTGCATTCAACATTGATCAGTAAACATTTCTGAAGTAAGCAGAGAATGTGACATGATGCCAATGAAGAGGATGCTTTCACTGTGCATTGGACCTGGGATTTTTATGGAATTAAGATTTCTAGATAGGTAATATATATAACTGTTTTCAGGGGAAAAAAAAAAAGGCAATAAAGAAAGAATATCACAGCCTTACAAATACAAGTGATCAAGCTGTTGAATTACCCCACAAGACTAAGAGCTAAAGTGAAACACAGTTTAAAATCAGATACGAGACTTTCAGCTGATATAAAACAACTAATGCTAAATACCTGAAGAGCTGACCCAACATCCTTGGACTTGGGATAGGACAAAAAATTTTGTGTGAAATTTCTGGCAAATTGGATTCTTCAGAGTAGCTATTATTATGAAAAGAAAAGGACAATTAAAGGGGAGGAGTGGCATTTTAATATTAATAACATAATATGAAACAATCACTATAAATTAATCCCAGAATACAGGGTATAAATGTTTAATTGTCATGAATCTAAAAAGTAGGATGCATTTCAACTAGAACACATAGGAGAAACAATTACACAGATGCATGTACATTATTGCATTGCAAAATAAATGAAAACCTTAAATTATTATTAAACAGTTACAATTCTTCTCCCCCACCCCCTTTTTCTTTGTTTTGTGAGGAATAATGACTATATTTATGTGCCAAAGGAAGGCAAATATGTATTAGTCAGACTGCTGGTTCAGGACTGAAGCCTATGACAGTATCTTTAATAATATACAGTCTATTTAATATCCGCTTTTTTTGTGTCCTGCACAACTTATAATTATTACCAGCAGGAAAAAATAGGAACAGTAGGGGAAAAGAATACAGTGGAAAAATCTTTCCTGATCTCTAACAAATGCTATGAAAAGCATAGGCAGAACATATTAGAAACGGTGTTTGGATTCATGTGAGTGGAATGAATTGTACGTATACTGTGAGACAATTAAACCTTGGAAAGGTCTTACAAAGCCTCTGTGGCATCATATGAAATGAAGGGTTTGTAAGATCTAAAAACCTAAAGCAAAACTGTTTCAGCCTGCTGGCCTCTTTGGAGTTTGGGCTGTGCAGTTACAGGTGCTGCAGATGGTGGAAAGCTGAAGGTGCTATTTATCTTTTTGGTGGCAGACCAAAAGTACTCATGTGGTTGAAAAAGGTGCTTCTAATTTGCTTTAGTCTCCATGTGCCCTCAGCAGCACATACTGTGGTTGCTTAGAAATGGACAGGTTTTCAGAAAACTGACTACAAGTTCAAGGGCCAAATTCCCTGCTGGCAGAGCTACACCAACACTAATGGTGTTAAGCCAGCAGAAAATTTGGCTCCAAATGCTGTCTGGCCGTAGGCTTCAAGAAACCTGCAATTTTTTGATGCAGTTTAACTCAGGCTAGGATAGATACTGAATATAGGCTGCATTTTTCATAGAATAATTACAGTCAGAGGTGCTCTAGGCTATGGTGTAGAAACACAACATTTACCTGTGTTGCTAACCATTCACTTTTGGAGGACTTGGCTCAAATTTTTAGGAGTTTTGAAGTCAGGAGTTTAGCAGCCAGGTGCTATTTCTGTTCATTTAGTATAGATACCAGGAAACCTCCATGCCAGGGACTCATGATTCTAAAATGGAAGTCTCTTCATATGATGCTTCCAGCTGGTCAAAACCAAGACATATTGAGAGTGATGTGGTAGGATGGACAGTAATGAACTGTCCATTCAGGGTTATATACACAGACAAATTTATTTCAGAAATACTGTTTCTCTCTTTCCCTGGTTCTTGGAGAGGATTCTGTGGTGGGTTTTTTTTGTTTTTTTGTTTAAAGACAAGGCTATGTTGGCTCTTCATACTATTAGGTCCTTCAAAAATTAATATTTGCCATTTTTGAGTGCCTTTTATTTCCTTTTGGACACATAAGCTTTTGATCTCTCAATATTTTCAATATTTGGTGAAATTATCTGGATAATTTTAGATGCCAGATATTTGTAGAAATTAGGAGTAATGTTTAAACAATATCTAACTGAGATAAGAAACTGAAATCTTGCTTAATAAAGGTCTAGATCTATAAGGCCTCTAGATCATGTCAGCATTTCCAAAAGCTTTGTTTGCCAAATTTTATATTAGTTCGGTAAGTAGTACATTTTATGACCAGCAGTTAAAAACAAAAGCTTCAAAATTTGGCAAACATATCCAATATGAGTGTTTAAACATTCATAGACAGTAACGGGAGCCACTGTGACTGTCTGGCATTGGCTATTTTAGACTGCTGGATGCAAATGTACGTGAACATCTTTAATGTGGAGTCAATAAGTTCTCCAATATAACTGACATTGAATATTAATCTGGGGAGACATTTTGATTCCAAAATTAATCTCTGCAAATACAGTTGCACCCAGATAACTAAGGCTTTGTGTTGCCACTCATATTGTTTGTTTTATTGTGCCTACAAATCCCTCATTAAAGAATGCGGTGGTATCTAGACTGATAATCTTGGTCCAGACATACAGTGAAATTCTGTTTCTTTTCCTAGCTTTAGTGCCATACAGCTTTTCCATTCTATCCTTTATTTCTATGAAATATCTGATCTCCAATTTCATAGAAGCAGAAAAAATAGAGAATTTTTTTATTAGTTTTTCCTTTCACTGCTACAGCAACAGACTTAGAAAATAATTTACAGAAACTTGGTAACACTCTCTCTAACTAAAACCAGGCACTGCTTCCTTCACTGTGTTTATACCAATGTGAACAGAAACTCCAAAGGCCTCTTTACTAAAAGGACTGATATGAGGGAAGAAAACTCAGTGGTTTTCACAAGTAAGCCAGAGCTTGCTGGTATGCTCACAAAAAATGCTTCCACTGGCACTGGTGCCCCATAAGCACTGAATTAGATTTTTGATACCAGGGTATTTGTGATTCTCTTGTGAGGCATGACAATCATTCATCTTTCTCACAGGTCAGGACCAGTACTAACACTGCGCGTGTTGTTACTGTTGCTCAGTACTAGATTTATTGGCATCCTGTCTCTCAAAGTAACAGGTGGTAGCTCAAAGTCATCCCTCTACAGCAGCTGTTAAATAAAACTTCTCTCTGCTAGTTGCCTTCATATTTTAATCTCAAATCAACCATATTAGAGAGAAAGAGGAGTAGCACCACAGGGAATAGGCAGCAGAGATGGAGAGCTGAATTCATACCATTCAGCTTTCACTAGTGTTGACTACGTCTAGCGCTATAGGGTTCCAATTCTCCATTCCCTTCCTTGAGCCAAGTCTGCTCTTTATTATTCAAACATATCTGTCACTCAAGAATTTACTAATCTGTTGTTTTATTTGGAATAATTCTTCCAACCTAATTTTATCATTTAGAGTCAAGCATTTTCCAGATTTCTTCAGTACTAGACGGAAAAAACCTCAACACATCTACAGGGCAATATATTCCATGCTGAACGTGATGTTTACAATAGATGAGACTAATTGTCCTCTGAAGGTGCCTGTTTCTCCTATTTTAAGAGAATCTTTTTTGGCCACCTTAGCTTTGATGTATATCCTTTAAAGACAAGAAGAAGGATCCCATATGCTGCAACTCAACTGAAAGCCATTTTAAAACAACTTTATAACGAGAGAGTTCTCCTTCAAATGTATTGTTTGAGAGACTGTAGATGGCCAAGTAGTGCTGAAATCCCTCTGACATCATCAGACCAAACTGTCAATTTGTATGGTTTTCTTTCAGATATTTATTACTATTTGTTTAGTACTTCCTAACTTACTTTCTTAGTGTTTCTTCTTCTTAGCAGACCTAAGAGAAGTTAATACCAGTTCCTACACATGATGTATGATGGAGTTACAGAATTTGTGGGTGAAAATGAGGGAATGCTTTTACAAACAATTATTTGAAACTCCTATTGAAAGCAATGAATTCACTTCATCCCTACTATTTCTTCCAGGGGCTTAATTTACAAAGACACTTCCTCGTCCCAACAATTACATTAAAAAGATGATCATCCGTATAATTTCTCACACGAACTCCTTGTCACAAAAATGTGCAGATATGTGGGTTTTTTAAATACATAGAAACATGGAATCACTAGGTTGGAAGAGACCCACCGGATCATCGAGTCCAACCATTCCTAGCATCAGGCCCATATAATTCTTCTACAGTCTAATACTGTTTTGTTTTTATCTGACTCTGAAAAATGGATATATATGTGTGTGTTTATATATGTATTTATTTGGGGTTTTGTGGTGTACCTGTCCGTTATGGGTCAATTATAACTGTTCAGTAAGATGTAGCTATTTTATTTTACTTGCTTTGTGCTTGTTCTTGTGAAAGCAGAATGATCTGAGAGGAACAGAAGTTCCTCAGAAGTAGAACATTCATGGAACTGATGATTAGAAGGTTATAACTCATTTTGTCAGAGTTTTTATCTCTCTGTCTTGTTCTCTGGTGTGTCTGGATGTTTTTTTCCCCAAAGCTGCAAAAGTATCACGACAGATTTAACTGCATACATCTTAGCTAAAAGTTTTCCTAGCTACTGAGCTTACAAACTTTTGGGAAGGTTGTTCTTAACACAGCTATATTAAAGTACATTAAGTTGTTTATTTCCCATCATCTTGTTCAGGATTTCTTTTGAAAATCACAAACAGATTGTGCAAGACCTGCTCATGCATCTCAACTTTTCTACTTGACTGTGCAAGTAGTGCAACACAAATCAGCCCCTAACCTCAATGCTGAGCAGGTTGCTACAATATAAAGCCTCAGCAATTGTTATGTGCTCGTACTAATGAATACAGGTATCTGGCAGAGACAGCCAGTGGTAGATTTCAAGCTGCTGGAGGTGATGACTTTAGAAGCACAGAGAGAAGATCAGAAATTACAAAAAAATTCCACTCCAGACTGTTGGGAAAGTCTCTCATTTCTTTCATGCTTAATTCAAAGTATTTGGCCTGTTGGACGTGTGGCAATGTTTGTATCAAGAGTTCTTCCTGTTCTTTCAGGAGTCTCAGTCTCTTACATTTCTTCAGATGTGTTGTTCAAGCTTTGTCTTCTCAAATAATTGAAGTTAATTGGATTTCAGAGGATAAACAGAACAAAATGTGTTCAACCCTTAACCTCCTTTCCTTTTGCTATCTCTCATAGAAGTTATATCCATTAATGCTAACTGGCTTTCTGATTCAGAAAATCATCCTTCTAGAATGGTATTACTTATGAGGTTATACTTAGTGCCACTTGAAATTCATCTGACTTGTTTTGCTTGTTATTTCTGCTTATGTAATGTGTTTTAAGTATTTTGAAACTCCTTACCGTATTTTTAGATTTTTCATATTCTATGTAATCTCTCGCTAAAGAGACTTAAACTAGAAATGAAAGTTTCTGCTTCTTTTCTTTACTACTGTTTTGAAAAATTTCCTACCAAGATTAATTTTAAAATACCTAACCTAGAAAGAAGAATCAGCAACCAGATGTTTCAGAGAAGTGACTGTCCTCATGTGAATTCCAGTCTTCACAAACTTTAGGATGAAATTAATTTTAGCTGATGACAAGCTGTATTTGAGACCTTGTTCAAGCCACCAATTTGGGCTCTATTTTAATGACTGCTGTGTGCAAGGAAGCTCTAAAAGATGATTCACTCTCTCCTAAGACATTTGTCTTAGCGAAGTAAAAAGATTCATCCTATAGAATTGATTCTCTCCCTTCATTGACAACGGAGAGCCGAGATGACTAGATTGCACCAGATGACTGGTTTCGAAAAATCTGAATTTGTGAAATCAGTCAGTCCCATGAAACATGGAATTCTTGCATACAATCTTACAAAAATTATATACAACCTTATCCAAATCAGTAAAACAAATTATTTCTGAACAAGAAATAAAACTAAACTTGATTTGGGCTGCCTCAATGATACCTTAAATTGTCAGCATCTTTTCAGTGAGAAGTCTAAGTGTTACCCTTATCCTAAGCTTAGGAGCTTTAGTTTCCATTGAACATATATTTATCACTCATTCAGCATAGCTTTCCGTGTGTATTTTACAATGCTTACTATCTAAAAAGATGCAGGGAAATAAATATGTTGACTCCTGAACAAGGCTGAAAAATCTTGGTACTCAAGGGGCTACTCTAAGTGTTATACATACGTCATTACGTACTGAAGCATTTAAGTTAAGAGGCTAATCAACTTAAGATGACTGTATAGCATTGACAGTCACCCAGAATAGGGACCCCTCATGTGTGTTCTGAATTAACCTCTGCATCAGTCTTTCTTTACACTACTAAAAATGGAGACTAACCAGCTAATGAAAGCGCCTAAATTGAATACCTAAATTTAGATACTGTCAATACAGCAGTACGGCTGAATTCAAGTTTCAAAAGTGAACGGATTTGTCATTTTGTGTTTCTGTTCAGAAATTGCTTTTAATTTACAATCTAGAGATACAAACATTGAGACTTTGTGGGTCTTGTTTCTATTCATGTTCTAAAGATGCAGATCTAGAAGCATTTACATCAAGTGGGAATTTCTCTTGCAGTCTTTAAAGATGTATAAAAGCAATTTATGAAATGTTTATTAAAATTAGGTGACTTTTTTTCCATTTTATGCCCAAGAAAATTCTTATTATTCAATCTCTTTGTGTAAGTATTTTAAAAATAGCCTGCTGGTAATATATTCTATGCATACTTGGGATCAAATGCAATTTCTTCTGGGAGATTTATATGCAATTACTTTATCCAGACTCCTTCCCTCTTTAGCCATCTTAACAGTACCCAAGGTTACTTTAGATCAACATTGATAAAATTCATTCTCTGATTAAAAAATAAAGCCTGATATCAAAACTCTATGTACACTGTAGACTTCCATTGTTATAGAGTACTTATTGTCTTGGGTTCACAGGAAGCAGTCTTTGAAATATTCAACTACTTTACAGTTTTCTATATTATTCTTTTCCTCTCTGCATTTTAAAAATCATTTGTATATGATCATTTTATAGATGCCATTTGAATACCAACAAATTTGCACATTCTTCTAAAAGAAGCTTATGCTAGAAAAACAACTACTGCTCAAAGATATCTTTTAAAATTTCCTGGATGTTATTAAAAAAAAAAAAAAAACACGAAGATAGTAAGTGTTTTGGAATCACCTCTACTTTAGAATACTCAAATATATCCTACTATTTATTATTGTAATTATATTTATTGAGGAAACCATATAATGTCTAGAACAGGTAGAGTGCAGTGTGAGGTTGAATTTTGTATTTGTGAAGCTAATAAATTGCTGAAGATTGCTAAAGAGGTTTATGGCAAAACCAATAATAGATCAGTGATATTTTAAAAACGGTATCATATATCTCTGATATAATAAGAGAAAATGTCCTCTGAAGGAAGGAGTATTGCTGTACAGTGAAAACGAAAAAGCAACAAGGATTGTTTCTGTTAGTTTATATCACTAAATCAGGGCTCTATTCAGGCTAAGTTGTTTGCAAATTTAAGTAAAACTAATTATCAAAAACTGCAATTTATTTTTTTCTAGGAATTTATTGAAGCATCACCTAATCTGCCCACCAACAAAAAAATGAACCACTGTTTTAACAATGTTGGGAAGCAGATAGTCAAATGATATTATGTATTTAAACTACATGATTGAAATTGCAAGTCTGGAATTTTAGCAGACTTCAGCACGGCTAGTATGTTTACTGGTATTTTATGTGTGAGCTCTTTAAAGACAGAACATATAGAAGCATAGTTCTATCCCAAAGAAAATGACCAAATAAATATTGCCAAACCCCTGTTGAATTTCTTAATTGGAGAGTCTCTGCCGAGTGCTCTTTTGCACTCATGATGAAGGTCATAGAAGATTCCCTTTCTAAGACAACGCTCCTACTGAGAGAACTGCAAACTTGCAGTGAAGTGTTTCACTGACATTGGACAGGTTCAGGGAGGGGCAATTAATCGCTGAATGCATTGAGAGAGGGATTGAATTTTCCCACAGAACTGCAACGCTGCCAGCTGGGCCAGTCACAGCATGTCTGATTGTGCAGTGAGACCTGCCCCAAGCCCTTGGAAGCAAAGCTCTTTCTAGGAAATGAGGAGGCATGCAAGAAAAACATGAGTTGCTGGAAAAACATTAAAAACAATTTTTAACATGCCGAAGAGCCGAAGAAAGCAAGCAGCTATTGTTAGAGAAAGGAACAGCAACAGTCAGCAGGAATCTGAGAAGCACTAATCACTGCTAAATCACTGTAAGATGTCCCCACGAAGCAGAATTGCCACCCCTGCTAACCAGCAACCATTGACATTAAATATTGTGGAGCTGAGCTCAGTTCTCTCAAAGGCATGCTGATTAAAAATGCCCTGATGAAATGGTGTGTACTCTAAGAAGTGGTACTTAGTATTTTGTCTTAATAATACTTTAAATCGCACTATATCCCCACAAGGTATTTTGCCATTCTCCATTAAAAATGGGCAACTGATTTTCTGAGGCACAGAACAGCCACAGTGCTCAGCTGACTTCATTTCCAGTTTGAGGATGCTCAGACATTTTGAAAAAGGCCCTGAGATTTCACTGTTTGCTAGGTAATAATGAATCATTTTTCTTTACCATACATGTTTTCAAACCCTGTCAGTGTCCTTAAATCAGTCTTAATACTTCTTGCCTAAGATTGATTAAAAGTCATATGAAAGGGTAGAAACTGTTCCTGCCACATCAGTGCAAGATATTATGATTCTTTTTTTGTTCATTTTTTTTGGACCATGCTGATTTATGATTTCTCAGCAGTAGACCTCTATTAAGGTCTAGGAAGGGTTTTCAAATCATAAAAGCACAATGATTTAAAATTCTTTTAGGTCAATTTAATGAAGTAGTTGAAAATTATTCCAGCCCTAAAGTGTTTTCTGTAATCAAGGAAAAAAACATCTGGTAAAATACAGGAAAGCGATGAAAAAAATAATCAAAAGAACTGGCTCTTGATCATAGAAAGTCGTTTCTGAATAAAAGAGTGGGAGAGTTTTCCTTTTGCTTCCCTGCTTTCCCAAATACTTGTGGTGTGCCCTGCCCTAATATTGGTCTCTTTGTGTTTTGGGGGATTTTTAGAGGAAATAATAGAAAAATAAATAAAAAATGTTCCCTTTCTTACTAAAGAAGGTCACATTTTGACTTTTTTATAGGAATTCAGTAGAATCTTCCACAACCCAGTAAAACTTACTACAGAAGTAGATGGAAAATATAAATTTTGCTCTTCCATGAGCAGAGGAGACCCTCTTTGCTTGTATTCATGTGGAATGACCATGCCTTCTTCTGCTTCCTCTCTGCTATGATTTCTGAGGAGAAAAAAAGCCATAGCTATCTACAAAGCCTACGTTTCATCCTTCTTCTGAATTTTTATCTTGTGTTATCCCAGACTTCCTTTTAAACTGTATGCTTTTGGAGACGGAAGTTGTATTTGTTTTCTGCAGCCCCAGGGATATGCTCTTTACTTACCAATTCAGATGAGGTTTAAACACTGTACAGTTAGCAAACTGAATGAAACATATAGGACTCCATTGCCCTCAAGGAATTGTCAGAGATGACAGGAATTTCACTCTGCTTTCTCATTGCAGTGTAGTCTGATGTGTAGAAGGGAAAGGGTGAAAGGGTTAAAGGAAGTGGAAAGCAATAGATGAGGAGTTTAGGCAGGATTTGCCCATGGAGCAGGCTACAGAACAGACACCTGGCTCTGTGCTGCACTTGTGAAATACCCCAGGAGGCAAGTGGCAACCTGTTCTGTCTGGATGGCAAATATTTTGTAACAGTGTGGGGCAATGACTGTCCCTTTCCCAAACACTTGAGGATTTTTATCTAATATTGCAATATCTGAACATCTTCCGTATGAAGTTAATATCAGCAGCAATACCCATAATTTAACTTAAGGGAAGTGGAGATGTTCCCTTTACAGAAAAAAAAAAAGTCTTCCCTGGGCTACGGTTTTGAGGATGTTCTTGTTTGTTTGATTCTTTAACATTTATTAATAATTTAGATTTGGGGAAGAAACATGTGGAATCCTTCAGGTGCTCAAGGAGGCATCTAGAACCTAGTACAAAACTTCTCCTTTAAAGAGTCAAAGAAAATCCTGACAAACCCAAAGCAATACTGACAGTCCTAAGAAAGAGCTCTCCTCAAAGCCATATGTGTTTTGTTTCTCTTGAATCCATAGAGAATCCCCTGAGGCTGCAAAAGAGAGACACAGTAGTGGAAAGCATCCCTCATCTTCCCCATCATTTGACTAACTCACAATGTTATATAGAGAAAGAAGGAGGCTGCTTAGGGAAGACAAGTGCTGGAAATCAATATTTGATCAGATCTGCTTGTGTTTATTGACATAAAAGAATATTTCATAGAATCATTGAGGTTGGAAGGCACCTTGGGAGATCATCTAATAGACACTTAATGTCAGTAAGTGTTTTCTAATCTGATTGGTCCATTTCTATATACAGAAATGGTCAAAAGATACTTCTGCCTCCAGGCAATGATACTGGGGAACTTATGACAACTGCTATCTGAGGCAGCTAAGAGAGAAGTGCATATTGGCAAGCAGGTGCCCACGCTGAGACTGGAATAACTGATTTTATAGCTTGGTTTCCTACTATGGTTCTTCTGCCCTGATACTGGAATTTGTCCTAGCAGTTGGCAAAGCAGAAAGCAATTGCTTGTGTAATATATAAAGGTGAAATATAACATTATACCTGTGGTAAGTATAATATTAATAAAATGAGCACTAATGTTCAAGGTGGTTATTATCACATTAATTTTATAAGATCTTTCTCCAGCTCTGGAATTTTTGTGCAGTCAGTAGCAGAGTTCACTGGTTACAAACACGCCGTTCTGTAACTGGATGTTTGAAAAAACATATTTTACTCTTGTGAAAAGTTATTTTCATAAATTGTTTATTATTGCTAACTGAAGATTCTGTTCCACAAGAGAGAGATGTGCCCACCTCCACCTTGCTTTTGCTGATTTGAGGGCCTGTTGAAAAGCATTTTGTCTCTGAAGGTGACTAATATAGAGTGTTTCTCAGATGTCAAGAAAAGTCCAGCTGCTCCTAAACAGGTTTTAGGTACGTCTCTCACACAGCTGCTAGACTCCATTGTTGCTGCAGTATGATCTTTAATACTGGTACAAGCATAGCTGGGGTTTTTTTGGTCTTGCAAACCTACACATACCTACTAGGATACTACTTGCAGCAATAACTTCTATTTTGAGACATAATACTTGAGACCATACGTTTGTAAGCACTGAAGGAATATAATTTCTTTTTAGAGATTCATGGTGTTTCTCTTCACTGTCACATATATGTGCTTACAAGTTATAGTTAATTATAGTAGGTAGTAATAGATAGTCTTCCTATAATAGCGATATTGTCGGTATAATTCTCTCTAAGTATATTACACTTTATTCTTGGAATATATCTTCTCTGCAGTTAAAGCTGTACTGCTGACTTAGGTAGACATATGTAACCTAGTTTTAGACTTTCTTGAGTACCTATCAACAGGAAAGTAGCTGGAGCAGAATGGATCTCAGAATGGGCTGGAAAACTTACTAATTTTAGTATAACATTTCCTTCAACACATTAAAAATTATACTGTCGAGAATGGGGAATAATGCATCTCTCAGAGCGACCACTGCATATTTGTTATCAAGTATCGCTATAGATGGGTGATTTCCATAATCCTATTCACAGCCCATAGAGTTGAAAACTTGTTTATCAATGTATCTGTAATGAACATGTGAATGCTGTGGGGAGGAGTGAAGCAGGACAGTGCTGAAAACAAAGGGGGGAAAAAAAATAAAAAGGACAAATACCCTAAGCTTTGGATGGTAAAATGCCAAATGATAACAGAATATTACATGCTTTGTTAACAGTGGTTTTCTATGAGTTGTTTAACATTGGGGAATGGAATAGATAAGTGCATGTAAGGGAGCAAGGATAAGTAGTTGAAAAGCATGGAGAAAAAAAGAAGCAGAAAGTTGTTTGAGAACTGATTGAATAACATATGTATAGCACCTTAAAAGATCAAAGTGGTTGCTGACAGTGAAGCTGTAAATAGGAACCTTTAAGGGAGGTTTCTACATGTCCAGATTTCCGTGGCTGTTTTCTCATTTCTGTGCCATTGCTGCAAAAAGACTGTTGGGTGTCCAGGCACTCAGACAGGGTTGCTGTGAATACGCAGTAAATCTGAAATGTCTGACATGCATCACTCTGACTGCAGGGAAATAACTGTGTATTGCAGGCTTATTTGTAGGATGGGATTGCCTTTTATTTTTTTTTTTAAATTCATTGAACAAATGTGTTAAAGAACCAAAATTTGATGCTTTTGTGTTTCATCAAACTGCAGGGAAATCACATTTTTTTCCCCGTTTCCTGTCATCAACATATTTTCTTTATTCATGTAACAGTAGGTGTCATTTTTCTTTAATTATGCCCAGCTATCATATGTTGCTTTTATTTGTGGAGGATGTTAGTTTCAGGGAAAATAATTTAGACAGTTCCATTTTTCAGGCAACAGTACACTAAATCCTGTGCTTACAAATTGCAATTAGATAAGAATTCTTCTTTCCACAATCAAATGTGGCAGTTTCTTACTGGAAAGCAATGATGAATCAAATTTATGCTGTAAAATGGGAAGATCAAAGCATTCAACAAAAATGTAATGAAGAAAATACACTTTCATAGCTTGGCATTTTAAATGTCCTCTGTTATATATCACCGTGGCAGCATACAATAGTATAAATATTTCTTTGGGAATGAATACAGATTAACGCAGCCTTATTTTCTGCATCAGAATTTACTTCTTATTGTTATGATATTTCTTTCCCCCCATTCCTTGACTTACCCTACCCTTCCCACTCCCAGACCTTAAAAGTACTTTAAACATGCTTAGCCTGTCAACAAACCTTTGCTAAAGGGTTTTGTAGCCTTTGGTAATGACTTCTAATTTATGTGACTAATTATCCCAGGATAAATAGAGATGAGGTGCTTTAGGATAAGGCTAATCTGCATGTCTGCTGGAAGCTTGAATAGTGCATTTTATAAAGAGAGAAAATGCAGCAATTCAGTGAAATTAAGGTTGTGACAAAAGGCAGGCAAATTCAAAACGGAGGCAAATTCATCTCTTCCTAAGCTGCTACGGTCGGATGTGAGAAAGGCAGTGATAACATGGCATGAAAAGACTCGCCAGCCCTGATTCTGGAGTTTATTTGGATCCATACTAAAACTTGAATAGATTTTGCCTGAACTGTTTACATAGATACATATTCATATAGAATTGCATCATGATTTACCTGTCTTCATCATCCGTCATATCCCATTTGTGTTGTTATTCCTTAAAACTTAGAGGTTATCCATGACCACTTAACCCTTGATTTATGCCACAGTATAAACAAGAAGTGATGTATGTAAGTATATATATATACATATACAGCAAAGAACAATTTGTGCACAAAAAACTTAGTCTAACATCTTAACATTGCAAGATTTATGCACAAATAGAAGAAACTTACACTGCTAATAGTGTAAAAGAATGAAAGAAAAGAAGTATAATACCCTTTTCACTGAGCTGAGTGGTTGAGTTTTCAGAAGAGCTCTTGAATTTAGAACTTGACCTCCACAACACTACACAGAGCACCACGTAAGTACTTTAGGAAGTTCAGTCTCATTTTCAAAACTGATCTAAGGTTATATACTTCTCAGGATGCTTTTACAAAGTCACTTGCAGATAGGTCTAGCACTGCTCTAAGGTAGAACTACTCAGTTCAGCATTGTTCTTTGCTTTCTATAGCTCTGCTAGCAACTACTTCCCGTGCTCACATTTCTGAGTGATTTCATAACCACAGTCAGTTATCACCTGCAAGATTAGAGATTGAAATGCTACATTGTACCTGTTTATGCAGACATGCTTTTAATTCTTATTGTACACACTGTTAAGTTCAGCTGTTTTAGCCACCTTACTTCTCAGTCAGAGATGTTAAAAAATGCCAGAATTCCAGGATGTGCAAAATGGAAAAACCAGACCTGTGCTCAGATATGTACCCAAAATATTATATTACTTGCTAGTATTCCTTTTGAAAACATGATGTCTAACTCTTTTTAGAAGCCCAGTGCTTAAGACATCCAGAGCTACCTTTCCTAGAGCAGGAAGAATGACAGATTGCTCAATTCCCTTTTCAATTACTTAACCACAGGATCATCATTCTACTTCACTCAAATTGTGGTATATTGATTTCTGTTGTGACTCAAAAGATTTTAATTTTTAATAAAAAGTTAGCATGATATTCTCTTTACGTATATAAATCCAGAATAATCTACCATTTGCAGACAGACTATTAAAATTGAAAGACCCTATAATACCTATAATGTTTATAAGGAACACTCCCTGAGTTCACTTAACCAGTACCCCCTTGCTTAGTTTCCCCACAGGACAGCAGTAATGCAATAGCTTTTGAGGCCTAGATGAGATAACTGTAACATAATGAACTTTTATATTTCAATAAACCTTAACAAAAACTGCTAAAAAGCT
Source organism: Coccyzus lansbergi (assembly GCA_033558105.1). Classification (NCBI taxonomy): domain Eukaryota; kingdom Metazoa; phylum Chordata; class Aves; order Cuculiformes; family Coccyzidae; genus Coccyzus; species Coccyzus lansbergi. The sequence continues at coordinate 496,969 of JAUMJK010000784.1, read as the reverse complement.
CCCATGGTTTAGAATGAGTCTCAGAATATCAGCTGATGTAAATTACAGGGAAGTAAAAGGAAAATATTAACCAAAGTGTTGGTCTTTCCTAATTAAGACCAAACCATGTGTTTTGGTAAAAGTAAATACTAAAGGACTTACCTTAAATTAATTCTAGGCTCAGCATATTGAAGCCAAACTCCATTTTACTGAGAAATGTAGTAGCAGTTCAGGTTTCCCTTGGAAATCCCAACTCCCAGTTAACTGAAAAGTCAGGTTTAGCAATGCAACCCGTGCTCAGGGTAAAGCTCTTTCTCAAGTGATCAGCATCTCTTAGAGACCTTACGTCCTGGTAAAAGCTTTTATATTACCTACTACCAGTCCCACTAGTGATAAAAAAAATTCTAGGTGTTTTTCCACTTGACAGCTCAACTCTAACCCTGAGCTTCCATGGAAAAGCCACACATTGAAACTCAAAAGGAAATCTCTTGGGGACCCTCTGTACTTTCTGGCACACTTCCCAGGATTGGACTGATCACTGAAAACACATTCTTCACGCTTGTTTTTTGGCTTGTCCTCTGTGACCTATTTTCTTGACTAATCCTGTGATTTTTATCCCAAACAATGCCAAATTACCTCTGGTTTTGCCTGCTCTTGGCTATCCCTAGAACTCTTAGCTCTCAGCAAGTTCATGGGGAGAAATGTGGAATTTTGAGTGCTTTTTCTCAATCCAAGATCTCTAGAGAATTAAAGGACAGTGCAAGTAACTCCAAAATTCAAGACCAGCAGCATTCTTACTGTTGGTAAATGAAGATTTTTGTACAGAAGAGGTCTTCCCGAAAAGATAAAATACAATAAGGTCAGTCTGTGTCATTGATGTGAGCTTTGTAGCACTGTAGTGATGATCTGTGAAGCTTTTTTATGTTGCCAAAAGAGGGAGCCCTCACAGAATTATATATGCTCTAAGCAATGTTTTTGCTTTTGTGATCTCTTCTTTAAAAGGCTGCAATTTTTTTTTTCTTACAAAACTTGGGACCTTTTTTTGTTTAGAATAAAATAAGTTTGCGGCACAGATAACATGAGCTGTGAGTTTTGCTCTCTTCAGTTTCATGATGACCTCAAGTTATAAATAAAGAAAATAAGCTTTTCATTTGCAGTTATGCAGCTGGTTATTATTAAGTACATGATGTGGTTTCATTAAATACTGTATTTTAGCATATTATTAGAAATAATGGTCCCGCCAAACTGGATAATACTGATTGGGTACTGAACTTATCATGCATGGTTTTGTGTCTTGTAATTTGTGTTCCATTCTACCTTCTGTTTAAGTGAGCTGGAATTATCAAAACTAATACCTGATCTACCTCTTAGCCATCACAGAATGATTTTTTCTTTTGGAAGACAGTGTTTGAAAAGGTTGTGTAGGCTCTTTCCAGTTTGCCTTATGATGTAAAGGGTAAATTAGTGCTAGGTTCATTTGTAGTCATTTGTAGAGAGTCATTCAATAAATTTTGGAGGGACTTCGAGAGTTGCACAACTTGTTACTGTTTTTTACCAGTGGACTAGGTTCAAAGCAGTGAGATAGTGCAGACATTTTTATTAGTGTTTATCTTTAGAGTGCAAGCCTTTGTCTCAGGGTCTACAATAGAAACTTCAACAAATAAGTTTACCAGAGGGGTTCATGGATCCCCCTTGCCTCTTTCTGAGCTTGAACTGGTTACAGGAAGCTCTGACCAAGAGAAATTACAAGTACTTTAGTTGATCTCTGCCAACTCTTCTGAACCTGTTCTGTTCCCTAGACTAGTTCTCCTTTGAAGAATTATTTTTCAACCAAATGGCTTCTGACTTTGTGGCTCCAATACTCCATTTGGTATCTTGCACAGTAACTCTCTTTTCTGTTGGGATGTAGTCTGAGTGGATATGGCAGTCTAGTGTTTCTTATCTCCCCTGAATCAAAGCCAAACTTACAAAATAGCTTAACCTCATGGGAATTCAAAGCCAATAATTGGGCAGTATGATTAAACAATACTTTTAGTTGATAATTTGACACATTTTGCCTTACTATTATTACATGCAAATTGAGAGGATCCTGCATGACCTGTTCTAATGAGATTTTGATGCTCAGGACCAGATTCTTAAAAAATACTATAGTGCTTAAAAGACATTTGGGTGCCTAATTCACTCCTATGTCGGTTGTTCTTGAAAATATCATGTCCTAGCTCTTGGCAATGCTGTAAGTTTATATAGGAGGATTGCTGCATCAGAGTAAAATCCATTTTAGAAATGCATATTGATGATACATTGTTAATAGGTATTGTGTGAAGATTGCTGTGTGATTATCGTACCATAATAGTGGTGAGATTCAGAATAAATACAAGGAGTAGATTGGCTGAGAGAGGAAGGATCACATTTAGAAGATAACTTTTTTTTTTTGTCTTTTCCATTATGTTCTTGTTGACTTTTTGAACACCATTAGTATTCTCGGTGCTGTACAGAAACATACGGGAGACTTAGGGCAGGAACTAAGTTGACTGCAATCAAGCTATGTGATAAAACAGGAAAATCAAACCAAAATAATTTTATGCATTTTTATTTACAAGAAGCACATTCAGAGTTAAGACTGCAATGGCCAAAATGGGCGTTTCTGACATTTTATGGATGTTCTGCATAGGTAGTGTGCCTCCAAATATTGGATGCTCCTATATACCATATGTGCTGCAATTCCTAAGCAATACAGCAGATGTTTTAGGTGATCAATTCAGAACTCACTGGCTTTGTTTAGTTCTCTTCATTCCCATTTTTATATGATGTGAATGTGCCTGTCATCATAAGTAGAGGAACAGTTCCATATTTAAAAATCTATGCATAATTCAAATTTGACAGAGTAGCAATACTAAAACACTCCCCAACCTAGACAATCACATATTTATAAGAGTCCAAAACACCTAGTTAGGAAAGGCTGGGGCCAGTAAAAATTAGCTTTGTATGGCTTGAATCAGAACCTAATAATTTTTTTTGAGTTTAAGTTTATTGTATAAGGTAGATGAAAGCTGACAGTTCTGATTTCTTTGCTGATCAGAGGGCTGGGTAAGCTGGTTTGTTTGTTTGTTTATTTTTAAGAGAAGGTTCATCTTATTTTTACGTAATCTCCTCTAAAACCAGCATCCTAATGATGCCTTTTTATCTTCACTTCTCCTAATGCTATCTTCGCTGCTGCCCCCTGCTTTGCCAGCTCCTAGTATACAAAATCCTTTTTCTGTCCAAAGATGATATTTTCTTTCTTTTTCTTTCTTTTTTTTTTTTATTCTTTCAAGAATTCTTTCAAGGAGCTTTATTGACAGTAATCCCCAGTGATTTTACTTAGTTTTCTGATCATGTGGGCTGAAAATCTATTCAGACTTCATTAAAAAGCTCATTTGAAAATACTGATTCAATTGTATTGGCTGAACTGTTCTGTTTATTTATTTGGGGATATAAAAAGGCTTGAATTCTTGTATTTTTTTCACTTATAAATGAGCACAGATATATATCTGATGGCTAATATGGTAGAGAGACTTTCTCCTAGAGTGATCTACAGGGAATAAACTAGCTGCCTGCTAATGCCTGTCTGCCTCTGCAGAGGCTGGGACTGGTGAGGGCTGGCCCCATGTCTTCTCCACAACCTGAACCTGCAGGACTGTGGCAGAGGGAACTACATTTTAAAAGAAAAGCTATTCTCTGTCTTCAAGGCCCAAAAGACAAATTTAAGATCACCAGGAACAGGAATGAATCTGATACCTATTTTTCCACTATAAATTGGAATATCTGCATCTGTGTTGGTCTTTAAAAAACAACATAAAAAAAAAATCTGAACTATAGCTATCTGACACAATAGAGTTCAGAGAAAGAACAAGGATAAATTTTCTTCATATGTTCACCTATGGAAGCTTTGTTCACCTCTCCTGCCACTGTGCAACTGGTTTGAAATGATGGACTGATTCGTTCTCATAAGTTACTCTTAATAAATCATAGCCCTTTTTCTAACTGAAAAATATATAGTCTTTGGCAAAGCAAAATGTGTTTCCACAGGGTATAAGTTTTGTTGTTAACATCTAGATAATTATTTTTAATAATATTTAATATTATTATTATAATATTGGATGGATGCTTAGAAACCTTTTGGATTTCTTCTAATAAAGGAAGAACGTAAATGGGGACTGTGGAAGCAGTTTAAATTAGAGCTATATTTTCTGAAAACTGGATTTCAGAATAATTCACAAATCATAGATAAATATCTATATTTCATATTTGCCAGATAAATATATATGCTCAGTAACCCAAAGAACAATAGCTTTGCCGTAACTTCATGACATAGTTACTATGTTCCTGGTTAAATGTTACACATCCATGAGCAAATCTCAACTTTTGTCTTCTGGAAATGTGATTCTGAGAGACATGACCTACCCTCAGTGACAGAGAGGGAAGGGGGTCTAGGGAAAGTCAGCCTTTGGTTTGACTGAACCCAGAAGCTACTGCACATTTATAACTCAAAATGAGCAGATTCATATAAAAATTGGTGAATAGGGCTTTTTGTTCCCTTCTCTCTTCCACTGAAGTCTCTGTGCTTTTGGTGCTTCTCAAAAAAGTCTTGTGTTTGTCAGCCACACTTGCAGATTTATCGCAAGTGGTTTTTAACCACTATTAAATATATATCAGATAGCAGGTCCCTTATGAATTACTTACACAGGAAATGTAAAAGAGTGATAATTTGAAAAAGTTAGCAACGAGACCAGTGAAAAGAGGATTTCAGACCTCTTATCTCTGAGCATGCACGACAAATGTTATTCCCTATTTTGTTAGCCAGAATAACCTGGCATGGACTGAAGAGAGGAATAAAATAGTACTACCTGATGGTCTCATTTTCTTACAGAAATCTCCATTGGAGGCTGCTCTCGGGTAGTGATTTTGAATCTCTGTGATTTTGATGAACCAAACTTTTATTTTCTCCTTTAGTATAACATGATGTATTATATGTGACATATATATCTCTCTTCAACTGTTGTGAATAAAATTGCCTCTGGAATGTATTTCACAGTTCAAAGCACCTGGGTAAAGAGTTTGGGCTAAAATGCCAAATTTCAGAAGTGAGATAAAAATGTTTGGATGTATAGATTAAAATACTACCTTGGCTCTGGTAGCCTCTGTTTTATTGTTTTTATTAACAATTCTGGAAACACCACCCATAGATTAAACATGAATTATGCTAGAGAGTGTACAAAGGCACAGAGACAAAGGCTGTAAGGAGTCCCAACACTACCGCATTAGTTTTTGAGAGTTTTGATACAGGTTGCAGCCTGAGTGGAATTTGTTCTAGGTTCTGTGGCTGAAGATATTCAGAAATGGAGTTTTACTAATGATTTTAGCATGTACCATAGCAAACTATAACAAAATTACTTCAGAAATGCATGAGAAAGTATTGGGTCTGTTTGGAAAAGTAAGATTGTTCTTTTTACCTCTGGGATGGCTCCTGCTTCTTGCTGCCATTTGACTTCTTTAAACAGTGCTTTCATGAGATTTATTGAAATATGCAGTTTTTAGAAAAAAGAACATTGTGATGCTCTAAATCATTTGTTAAGTGAACATGACAAGCAGTAGTATGGTCTGGAAAAAAACCCATTTTTTCAAGCAATAGAAAAGCTAACTCATGCTCATGGAATATGAAAAGAAACAGGCTCAAACTGAAATGAAATGAAAAGCTTGAAATTAGATGAGACCACAGTAGTTGGAGATATAAGTTTATATATTTGTCCATACATACTAGATCCTAATTTAACTTTTCACTATTACTTGGATCATATTATCTTGACTTATACACAGTAAACAAGGAACTTTGCACAGTATGGGGGGAAAGATTTTCTGATAAAGTAATCCTTCAAAATTAAATGTGAAAACATATACAGTTATTTCCCCCCTTCCCTCCTGACTGCTCCTGTTGCAGAAAAGTCTTTGGCTGTACTGGTACCTCAACAGCCAGAGTAGAATTTTTCTTTTGCCCCTCTTGTTGCAAAAGAAAAAAAGACTGATTTTGTCCAGGCATTGTGCAAGTCTTTGGAATTGGACATTTTCTGTCCTATAGATTTACATTTCCATAATATCAGCAGTTTTAAAATGCAGATGAAACTGGAGTATAACACTTTGGCTGGATGGAGGAAATGAGTAAATAGGGAAAGAGAGAGGAAAAGTGAATGTGACAGGAGTGGAGGGCCTGTGAATTTAGAACTGAAGATTAAAAAATGAAATCATCCAGTTTGGTGCATTAAAAATCAGTTCTATTGACTACCCTCACACTGATTTACTTTGGCTCCTTAAAAAGATGCTGCTTTAACTAGGAAATGTGTGTGCTGTCATGTTCCTGTTGGTGACAAAATGCTAGCTCGGTCTTGCATAGGTAGGATAATTTTGAGTATTTCCTAGTATTTTCCTAGATTTTTCTTCTGTATCTACAATATATAGCCTATACCAATTCCTTTTCTGTAAGTGTTGTGCGTGAATACAATTTTATAAACATTTATGCCTCTCTGTACAATGCAGTAGTCAATTCACTCCTCATTATATGTGCACCTGTGTATAAATACATGAATGCTTAAATGTAGCTGTGATTGTACACATATGTATATGCAATATGTATGTACTTATATACAATTATAGTATGGGTAAGTTCAAAACTAACTGTCAAAGCAGTATAAGTTCTGTCTTTTAATTTTGAATGCTTGGATGCATGGTGCTGTAGGTGTGAAACTGGTAGTTTTGAAACTGTGTGGTGATGGTACAAGTAGAGATCACCACATAAGAGCCACAAAGCTGGTGAAGGGGCTGGAGAACAGGACCTATGAGGAGCGGCTGAGAGAGCTGGAGTTGTTTAGCCTGAAGAAGAGGAGGCTGAGAGGAGACCTCATTACTCTCTACGACTACCTGAAAGGAGGTTGTAGAGAGGAGGGAGCTGGCCTCTTCTCCCAAGTGACAGGGGACAGGACAAGAGGGAATGACCTCAAGCTCTGCCAGGGGAGATTTAGGCTAGAGATTAAGAGGAAGTTTTTCACACAGAGGGTCATTGGGCATTGTAATAGGCTACCCAGGGAGGTGGTTGATTCACCTTCCCTGGAGGTGTTTAAGGCATGGGTAGATGAGGTGCTGAGGGACATGGTTTAGTGTTTGATAGAAATGGTTGGACTAGAAGATCTGATGGGTCCCTTCCAACCTGGTTGTTCTATGACTCTATGATTCTATAAGGATTTTGGAGATGATATAGCCTGTACACGTCATGCACACTATCTTGCAGTCATAAAGTTCTGCCAATATTTACTCTGTTTTGTGTTTTACAGAAAATCCGGCTACTTGAACTTGCAGGCAAAAAAATTGGTTTGCTTGTAGAGCTGAAATAAGCTCTGTTGAATGTTTCTGTTTCTGAGATGTTTGAATGTGAGATACCAAAATTACAGCCTATTATTGAGGCTTTCTTCTATATAAAAGAGCAAGCATCATCATTATATAGGAGGCACTTGATTGCCTTTAAATATTGCCTTCTTTGAGTGGAAAGGGAACATTTTTGCAATGTTTGCAGAATATCTTCAACCATTGGAACTGTGATATGGAAATTGCTGTGCCATGTTCTCACATTGCTTGCTTGCATCTCAGGCAAACTCCAAAGCCTTAAGAGAAAATAACACCTGAGACAAACATAACCCGATAATTCTGAGAAAATCAGAAGTAAAAGCGTAAAGCTCTTGGAGGGGGAGAAATTTAGGCTCTAGAGAGTTAGAGGAAATGGCAGGTAGGGAAGTTGTGTGCTCTCATGTCTATTTTCACTTTGTTGTTGAATCACAGGGACTTTTCAACACATAATTCATAAGTTTTATGCATGAAAATGTAGCCATTTGGGGGGCATTTTATATTCAGAAGGAATTTACTTATGTTGCATCTTTCATACACCTTTTTCTTCCTTCCATTTGTATTGCTGTCCTTATGGTGTGAAACCACAGGAGCCTTGTTTCTTAAAAGTTTATCAAGGATACTGGGCTCAGGTGTATTAGGAAGTGGATCGTATCAGTGCTGTAATTCAGAGCTTTGTTTTCTAGTTAAGTGCTGTCCTGAGCAGAATTCTAATACAGAGCAGGAGCCAAACTGAGCAAAACCACGCACTGCTCCCCAAACAAGATAGTATTCATTTTTTACAAAGAAGGACTCTTCTAGTGAAAATTTCTTATGTCTCAGAAAACTTCCCACGAACACCCTCAGAGTTCTAGATGTGGGGTTTGGGGTTTTTTTCCCTTTTCACTTTTTTTTCAAGACAGTTTTCTTTGAACTCATGCTTCTCACTAGCAATGTGCTGGCTATACTGACATGATGACATTTTGTTAAATTTAGCATTCGTTGACATGTTGAGAGTAGGGCAACTGCCACTAGCTGGTAACTAAACTACTCAGGTCAGATATGAATATTAGAACTTCATTTCATATTTGAATAAATATTTAGTTAGCTATATACAGTAAAAGAAAGTTTCAGAGAAATGATCTGTTTGTCAGAGCACTCGTAACTGGATATAAGGAGCTGAAGTTCAGTCCCAAGGTCCAGGTGGGGCAGAGGAGGGATACAAACCTCTGGATTTGTGTTCCCTTACTGGGTGAACACTGGCCCTTCAGCTATATTTAGTTTTAAAATTGCATATGTTGAGGATGAATCTGTCTTATCTGTTATCTAAACCAGCCCATAAACACTGGCTAGTTAGTCAATATCCCATTACTGGTATAGGTAGATATGCTTTGTTTCTAATTAAACATTCACCGAACACTGTTTCTTATACCACCAACACCCTCCTCCTCCAACAAATGGGGGACTTTGGAAGCTCATAATTGCTTCCACTAATATTGCTCCTCTGCTTTGTAAGACAGGAATTCACAACAGAGAATGGCTGGGCAATGCCTAGTGATCTGCTTAGTGTATAGTTTTTGGTTGTTAATGGCACTGTGTGTGGTCTGTATAGTTTTTCCTGCCCTTGTTTACTCTTTTTTCAAAATGAATAAAATTTAAAGAGAAGATTTTATTAGCTACTGCTGCTTACTATGTACTTAAGACATAATCTGCTGTTTGTGGCCTTGCAGACATCTCCATAGGCATTTAAGTAATTGATGTCACAAGCACAGGATTATAACCACAGCTCTGCAATTTACATAATAATACACCAAACTATGAAAAACCTGCATGGTGGTTTGTTACCAAAACAAACCCTTTAAAATACTGAGTAAATTGTGGAATGAGTAGATCCTGAGCCCTTACTGTGTAAATACATATCCTTCAGTTAAAACGTGCATACAACTACAACCAGGTTTTTATTTGTGGAACTACAAAGAGGCTTAATTCAAACGTGGATGTGGGGCAAGACCACAGAGAATTGGGCCTTATTGTCTTACTTCATTTCTTTCAGGCCCAAAGCTTTTGGGGAAGGGCAGAACTAAGCACAGACAAGGTATTGGCTATGTCATCCATTCTTTTTACCCAGTCTATACGTGGTCAGAAATACCAGTGTTTGTGTTTGTACTCCATATATCGACGTACTTTAAACAGGCAGCAGAGTGACTAGAGCACTGGCTACCTGTGCACTAATTTGTCTCAGCATTTCAGGCTTCAATTAATGAGGAGGATAGAAGCCTATCAAAGTGGGAGCTCTCAATCATTTTTAACATTTGGGTTCAATAAAGTGATCAGATTTGCTTGCCATATTTTGTCTTCGTTTAAAAAGACATTGCTATTAACTAATCAAGAACATCCTTTATCCTGCACATCTGAGAAGGTGCACTATGTATGCATAGTACACGTCATCAAACCATAAAGTTGTGATGAATCTACCTTTGTGTTCCTTCACTGAGATGCATAAAGATGCTTGTATTTCACAGATGCAGACATCAGAAAAGAGACTTTCTGTCATCATGATTCTCATTGGCAAAGTTAAAGATCAGTTCATTCCAAAGCAGTTTGTTCCTTTTTTCCTTCCTTCCAGAGATAAGGTAGTCTTAAGGGCATTTTGTTGTGATTGTAAATATTTATAGCAAACAGATGCACTTTCTTTTTGGTTCCTAGTGGTTCAATAAGAATCTGTACACTAAGAGTAAATAATTTATGCAGACGAGGCAACCTATAGATAAAGCACCAGTAGATGTCACTCATGAATACATGGAACAGACTGTGAATTTGTGTGATGGATAAGACTGAGTGTCCACATTGCAAATGGCCTCTGCTGCACAGCTGCTCAGATTGCTCAGCCTCCTATGGATGTTGCTTTGAGCAGCAATCTGCTTTTGGTAGTAATCTACTCAGCAAGGCTTTGCGGCTGCACCCTCCTGCTTCTGTCATAGGAAATACAGAATGTTTGTATGTGTGCCCAAAAGATACCCTGCATGGCTTTTCAATCTTGCATTCTTAAGACAGTCAAAGGAGGGAGAAGAAGAGGTCTTAGCTAATTGTTTGGCAATGTTTCTGAAAAATAAGAAAGTACATGTATCGTTGGCACTTGTAAACTTTTTGGAAAGAAATGAACGGGTGTCAGATATTAAGTAGAAAAATATGTGATGCAGAAAGGATGAATAAAGTAGCTTAATGGTTCGGTGCTGCCTTTCATCATTTGGACTTGGTTTTGATTCTAAACCAGAATCGAGGTACCAAATATTGCAACAATCAAATGTCTGTAGAGGTCACTGTTAAAATGATTTAAAATGCTCATTATAGCTCTTAGCGTGAGCGATAACATGTCCCAAACCACTTTATAAATGTTCTCCCACATCTAAATTATCAAAAATTGATTCCACAGAGTAGGCAACAGCAGATGCAGTTTACTAAAATCCCAGTCAAGTGTCAACAAGCTGACTTGTTCATTTTATCATTACACTAGGAAACCTTAGAAGCAAAGCATAAAGGAAGTACAAAATGTAAGATCTTGCTTCATTATATGAACAAAAGCCTGTGATTTCAGAATGGAAAGAAAATACTATTGATTGCCACAGCATTTTTAAAACAAAAACAAAACCAAAAAACCTTTAAATCATCAAATTATCCGTTTTAACAGGATTTGAATTAGTAGCTCATTGGGGTCATTACTTTAGAGAGTTTCTGTTTGGAAGTAAGTCTTGCATTCTGAAGGGAAGGAGAGTACAAGTATCAAAAAGTGCATTTGAGGAACTAGACAGATTTGAAATGCTTACTGAGTTACATTTACTTTTTTTTCTAACACCTTCCTTTATCTAAGCCTTCATTGGGAAATTTTCCCAGATGTTGATTAGCCCTTAATATTTCTTAAACTGTCCAATAACAACCAACCAAAAGAATATTTATGCTTTTCTAGACAGAAGTGTCTTTTGCATAGGAGCAGAGTACATCAAGGTGCGCAGCTTATCACCTCTCAGGTACCAATGTGGAAGGACGGAACACAGACTTTAGCCTCTCCCTCCTCTGCACTTCATTCCTCTTTCTTCCCTTCCACTGTAAATCCCTGCAGAACAAAACCAAGGAGGCGTATGGAGGTGCTTGTGGGCAGCCTTGTTCTGCCATCTACAGTGGCCAAAGCTGCACTGTTGGGATCTCTTAGATCTTTTTCTGAGCTTTGGGGTTCTATAATGCTAGAGGATAAGTTTCAAAAACCTGGGCATTATGGAGTCTGGCACTAATAAAGGCCATGGAAATGTGAAATTCATACTTAAATACATACTCAGCTTTATTTTGTGAGAAGATGTATTGCTTTCAACTACTCACTCTGTCAGTACATTTAGTTTATAGAAGTGAAGCGCTAATTTAGAGTTTAAAAGGAAAAGGCATAATTAGTAACAACTTGTGACAAGGCTTCCAGGAATAATAAAAAAAAAATAATGCACTTGATTTCAATTTTAATCCCTCTGAATTGCATAGTTGATTGAAGATGGTAGGGACAGAAACCTGTTCATACAACATTAAAATTAGATGTAAGAGATCGATAGCAGAGACCAGGCTGGTAAAATACTTTTAGGAAGACAAAGTCCTCCTGTAGTCCCAGGGGGTTAATTCCAGTTTTTGTACGGGTGGGTTATGACAGACATTGTTAGTGAGGTGGGCAGTTTGCCTTTGACACAGAAATTACTGCCTGCAGAGTGAAGGCAATGAAATGGCACAAACCCAACAATAGCTTTCTAAAGCTGAAGTTGATCTCAGCTCTAGGCTTTGGAGTTTTATATGGAAACTCAGAGCAAGGCAGGTATAGATGTCCTTGCCGTCTAGAGAAACCTGAGCCAGAGCACACTATCTCCCAGGACTTGGGTACACAGGACTGGTGATGGAGCTTCCAGTACGGCAGCCGCATGTCTGTGATTCCTGGGATTCCTGTATGGCTGGCTGCCACCTCCATCTCTGCTTACCAGCTCTGATGGATGTTATGGTCTTGGAGATGCTGTACTGGGACAGAAGGCAAGGGAAAGGATGTGTTTCGGATGCTGGCGGGAGGAGTGTGGGAGTAGGAAGATGACTTTATAATTGCTTTTTTTTTTTATCACTCTTTCTGACTGTATTGACTTTATACTTGACACAGCTTTGGCTGGCAAGTGAGGCCCAGATACATTCAGAATTAGATATGACTAGGCTCATTCTTACATGAGAAGAAAATCATCGGTTGCTACAGAAACAGCTCCATATCAGTCTCGTGGGGCATCTTTGCATCTGGCTTTTTTTCCTTCTCTTTTGCTAATCTGAAGATAAGAGTCAAAGCAAGTGCAGCACATCCCACATCTATATGAAAGGCTGGAGGAACTCTACAGAGAGCAAAATGTGAAAGAACATCTCATAGATAAGCTAAACTAAAATGAATGAGTTAATTTGTACTCCTCTATGATTTTTTTCTAGTTTTGCAACTCTTGCTGAGTTAATTGAGGTGAAAATGAAATGGCATCAGTCAGCAACTTTATTTTAAAGACCACTAATGCCAAAGAAGAGAAAGGAGGTACCCAGAAAGAAACTTACTAAGAAAAAATCAGGAAACAATCCAAAGAGTGTGTTACAATCTTCGTCGAAAATTGCATGTCGCAATGGAATAATAATCCAGACTCACTTTCAAGTAAATTGTTTAACTTGATAAATTAAGGAATTAGTTAAAAATAAGTGTATATTATGAGTGAACAGGGACCATTCTGCACATTTCAGACCAGCTCACTAGCAAGGTTTTTCAGCTGTTTCTCTAAAATATCATAAATTCTTGATGCTTAGTAGATTAATATTTATTAAGTGAATCAGTGCTTAATTTATTAAAAAATTTGCCTTCTTTGTATTTTAATATGATTTATTACTCATCAGTGCTTATTGCATTAATTAAAGATTGTGTTAATTTTGTGGAAGTGTACACAATCTGCTGCAGGTTTGCTGTGGGGCCCTAATACACCATAGGGACTGTGCCTCTGGGTCACACCAATGATGGAAAATTTCATGAGGTGGGAAGTCCATATGAATCACCAAAGGCCTCTTCCTGTCTTTGGGTTTTCAAGTAGCCAACAAAGTAAAAATGAGGATGCTGCCCCTTAAGGGTAGGATAGGATTATAGCAATAGAGATGCTGTGGTGATACAGGGAATCTTTCTATTTGCCTCTAGTGAATTACAGCTGATGCTGTGGAAATCATTTTAGTGTTTCTCACAGAATGCCCTTCTGTCAAAGCAAGTGAAATCCAGACTTGGTGATTTGGGAAACTGTCACCTTTCACCCGACCAAGGACAATAGTCATCGCATTTAAGTGCTCAGGATGCAAGTAATTCTTGGGACAGTAGGTTGCCTGAAGTTTGGGCTAGTCTCAAGCTTCTCTGCAAGGGCAGGTGTTTGAGAAGTGGAAAATTACTAAAGGCAGAATAAAAAAAAAGCCAGACATCTTGTGAGATGAGTCTTTCAAGAAATCTGTCAAAACAGGGAGAGGATGATCACGCTGGAGGGGCACAACAGCTGCAATTTGCATCTTTCCGCACTGAAGGGAGAAGTGAATATATAAAGCCCCACAGCCATGATACTTCTGATGCAATTATTTTATTAATCTTTGTGACACTTGTAATGTCTCTCTCTTTAAATTCAAATTCTGCTGATTTTACAGCTCCTCATAAGTATGTCTGTATTTTTATTTTTTTTTTTTAAAAAATCCATCTAGTTGCTAGATTGCTTGTATCCAGCTGAGCCCTGGAAACGGCAGAGAGCTAGCCCCTGAGATCTGAGCACAGGCTTGAATTTCTGGAAAGCGATTGGATACATAATTGGTGCATTTTTGCATGTTTTAAATCCATGATTCTGGAACGAACTTTGCTGTTTTCTCCTCTCCAGGGCTTGGGTGAGTATTCACAAACTTCCCTTGCTGAGCTAAATTAGAGAAACCTCTTCAAGGTCTGCTGAAGGTCAGAGCAGAGAATTTTTTTCTTTCTCAGTGCACTGGTCAGGTAGCAAGCATCGTGCTCCAGCCCAGAGCGTCTGGGTGGAGTCAGTGCCAAGAACCTGGTGGCATTTCAAATCCCTTGCAGCAGTTAGGTGTTAGATGCAAAAGATTAGTGCTGCTCCACTTGAAGGCAGAGAAATAACTTGAGCTTAAAGTTCAACACAACAAAAAGATTTTCTGGATCTTGAGATAATTTGGTTTTTTCAAGGCCAGATTGAAAGTAGCATCCAAAAAAGAAAAAAGTGAACATTTGAATGGTAGTAATTTAATTTTACTGCCCGTTTTATTTAGACTATTCTATATGTTTGTGTTTTCCTGCAGAATCATGTTAAGCTATTTTTCTCTTTTTTTTTAATTTAATATTTATTTTCACCCTAGTTAAGAGATTGAAGTCAGGACCAGGGTGCAGCTGGGCTATATGCCTTTCTCTGTATTACAAATCTCTATGTTTTGCAACCTTCTTTGATGCAGGAGATTTATATTCCACCTTTTTTCCTAGTAGAGACTCTTTCACAGAATATAGGCTTTGGATATATATTTTCTGCTCTAGTTGTTCATTAGATATGCAGCATTTGGAGTTCCAGTTGCGCTGAGGAATGTAAGCAAATCTTTTGACCCAGTGGGTGCTAAGCCCTGGAATTTCATAGCTTTGTACATATGAATCAGGATCAAGCTATGGGATCTATATAAAATTTAGCTTATTAGGAGATATTTTGTCTTACAGCTCCCACTGGCAAGATGGGTCCTTTGCTCGCACTATGGCTTTATTTTATTGCTTCCTAGGAGATCAATGGGGGGTGAGCAGACCACAACAAAGCAGGGACAGCATTTCTGAATGGCTCTTGTGGACATTACACAGCAGGGTCTTCTGCTCCCTTTGACAATTACCCTGGCACACTTGGAAAAATGATTGACATAGGCTGGCCATAGTATTGATAGTAAGGTAAATGTGATCAAGCACACCACTAAGGTCATACTCAGACTGACTTGTCAGAGTTAAGAGAACAAAGAGTACTGATGAAAGCAGACAGAAACAGATTTTCTCACTAAAATAATTTGTATCGTATAACAGTTAAGACTCCGAAGGCCAAAAAGGTTTCAGAAAATGTGGTTTTTCAGCCTGGCACCCTACTCAGCTTCCCAGCAGGCCATGTTCACTGTTGAGCATGCAGCTTAAGTATATTCAGTGCATGGACAACTGTGTCTATACACTTCAATCAGTAAAGCTTCACTTATAAAGCAATTATGAGTTAGGAAAGGAGTTTCATCAGTTATAATTTCCAAGGAAGAATGTTCATGGTGGGGAATACCAAGTCAAGGTTTCTTCCTCAAGGACTTTCAGCTGTCAACCAGGGAATACAGTGAATGTAGTGATGAGAATTAGATTAGAAAAAGATCAATGGGGCTGACAATAAATGAAAGTAACACAGACATTATTGAGCAGATTAGGAGAGAGAAATTAACCTGGACAGTATAATCTTCAATGCCAGCTAGACACACAAATGTTGGGCAAAGTTAGGGGAAAGAGAGTAAGTTGTAAAGTACTCTGAAGAAGAGGCAGTAACAGCCTGTTAGTGAGATGGGGAAAATTCTACTAGTGACGGAAAGCTCTCAGCTCATGCAAGGGTTGAAAAGGATGATAGCACTCCAGGATCACATGATTTTCAGTGCAGGCCACAGGGAAAAAAATGGTTGGGAGGTCACCTAAGGCTGGGAACATAGAATAGGCAACAGGGGAAAGGAAATCTCAAATGCATACCACTATTACCAAGCCATTGGTGGAATAGCTTCTTCTAGGCAAATTATTTTCCTAATCTTCTTGTAGTACATGTTGGTTTTCCCTATGAAGCTCTGCAGCCCTTCCAGAAACCATTCTTATGTTGAAACTTGATTATTTTCCATTATAACTGCATGTATTTTGCTGTCTGTACAAATACCCAGTGATGGTCAGGCCTGGAACGATTTGGGGGTGAGGGATATCTAGTGGTAATGAACTCCATGAGCTGATTGCATTCAGTATCGAAAGAAAGTTTCCTTTTATCAGTCTTCAGTTTGTCTCAATCCTCTTACATGTCTTTGAAAGGTTCACCCCAAGGCGATATAATTGTGTTTGATCGCATACAGGCTATGAGTCAGTGATTGATATGAATAAAGAACTTAGAGTTTCTTGTCTTGGTTCCTTGTATTCTTCCCTGTGGAATCAGAAATCACTTTTATAAATATATCGGTCCATCTGTGCTTCTAGCTATCCATTTTAAGTATATGTTCCAAAAAAGAAATAGTAACACGTTATAAGTGCAAATAAAAACATGTTAAAAGGACTGAGCAAAGGTTTTTTCTTCCTCATAAAATACATGTGGATCCCATCCAAAAGAGTTACTGTGAGCCATGTAACTTGTAATTAATTGTGCTATAAATGTCAGAACACTTACTTTGCAGGTCTAAGCTGACCCTCTAAAATTAGTCCCCTTTTAACAATTCCTTTTATAATTTGTTTTTCAGCAGAAGCGGCGGCTTGACCTCCTGACAATAACCAGCCCTGGTAAGTGAGCTCTGCTGCATGGCTCTCTTCTCTCTTCTTAAAGAGATGGTTGTCTAAATGTGTTTTTTCCCCATCTCTGACATGCAAAATGAAAAACACTGTTCCCCAGAAAATCTTTCACGTAATAACAAGTGACAGCTATATTGTGCTTGGCAAAGCCCCGGGCAGTTATCCATTCACGGAGTTGCCTGTTCAGACGTTAACTCTATGAATTTGAGTGCTGATATTTCTTTAAGCCTCCTGGGGTTACAGTTAGCAGTATGTTTGCAGGGCAGATGCCCTCAAATTCACAGTGTGTGTTCAAGTATCACAGAAGTGCAAGTTTGGCTTTCCTTGGTGGCAAATGTGAGCAGTGCAAGGACTAAGGAGACAGTGACCCTCTGTGCCCACGGTAGAGGACAGGAAGTCCAGGCTTAGATCTGAAGAACCCTGAAGTGAGTCAGAAAATATTTAGGTAAAAGTAAAATGCTCTGAATGATCAGCTTCATAATGACTTCTATCATTTGCCTATCAAGGAGATAAAGGGAGATGTGTCATACTGGGAAAGCATAGGGCTTTTTGGCATAATGAATTTCAAAGGTCTCAGCACTGCGATTGAAATGCACGTTGTTTAAATAGTACTCCTCTCTGATCTCAGCTCTTGAGGCTGAATGGCTTTTAATTTATTGCTGTTTTCTGTCCCGATTTCTTTCCATTAGCTGGTACACAAGTTTGCTGCCCACCAGCTTCAGATATACACTTTTGGTTAACTTTTTCAGTTTTGCAGATGTATGTATGTATTAAGCTTTCAGTTTAGCTTTAGTTGGGACTAATAAGTTCTGGGTTTAACAGGGTAAAATGCGTTAATAAAATGAACAGGTGTTATGGGAAGTGAACAAAACGTGACATACATTTACTTGGATAACAATTTTGCATCAATAATCGTTCTGACACTCTAAATGCAGATATCATCTATGACATGGTTTCTCCTTCACTAACCTTGTTAAAATAATAAGAATTGAAATAAGGAGGAGAAATACTTTGTTGGGACAGATGTTTGAGGCTGTTGGCAATTGCATCACATTTTTGTGTGTTCACTTTTCATGCAGTTTGCAATTATGTTAATGTATGCTCAGGGCACTTGCTGATAAAAGCAACAATACAGTGTGATACAGCCATTGTCACTAGTCTGACTGTAACTTCAAGGACAAACACGGCACATTTTTCATTTATCATATCTTCAGCATTCCCTACTTCTAGAGGAAAAAGATCTCTGAAGGTCTTAATCAGAATAAACACTCAGATCTTGGATAAGGGCACCAAAGTCCATAGACATTTTTTTAATAGGAGTAAAACAGAGTTGGGGACCTGACTAACTTAATCTGAGACTTTTCTGTAAACAAATTTGTGATACTTTCCTGATAATTTCAGATACAGTATTCAATGGAACAGTAAAAGCATTGATTAGGTTGAGTTTGTGCAGATGGGATCACAGTAAGTAGTTATCACTTCAGATCTCTGAGTTTATTACAGCAATCTACTAAATCAACATAGCAATTAGTTGGAAGGATCAAAATAGCTAAATACTAAACCAGCTTTCAATAACTGCATAGGTAGACTTACTACACTGAAAGTGGGGGGAAAGCTTTCTATACCATGTATTTTTTCTGGAATACAATGTTTACCTTTTGTTATTTAGCCAGAAATCTACAATATTTGGTTACATAGGAAAAAAAACTTAGCATTTTTTTCCATGATTATATAATTGAGTACCTACAGTTTTGATTTCAGTAAAAGCATTTTCAAATGAAATGCTGGATCAGGCTAAACTTACCTAAGAGCCTAAAGCTGAGATTTTTCCAAAAGGCTAAAAGAGTTAGGCAGTTAATTCCTAGCAGGACTGGAAAATGTCAGCCTGTGGATTAAAGGGTCTAGTCTGGACCTTACAAATACAAAAATAAAATAAAGTAAATCATAGTTTTGAGACTTTTATCTGTCTTAGGAGACTCCAACTTTTAAATATTTCATTCTTTGAGCCCTAGCTCTAAGATCTGACATCAACTGACTGCTTTTACAAAGTTGTGATATCGTTTACGATGGCTGAGATCAGCCATAACCTCGCTCCTCGATTTACTGATTCAAATTAGGGAGTGGGCTGTTTATTTGCAGCTGTTAATCCTCTAGGACTTGTTCCCATTCTCCACCTTGCCGCAGGCAGGCAGCCTTCATTTGAGGTCACTCAGCCTTATTTATAGTATGAAAGTCCTCTGCGTCTCACAAGTAGTATCAGCCATCAAAGCCTTATTGCTTAATCGTAAGAATAGAAAAAGGACTTCAAAACCAAAGGTGACCTCTGTGATTTACTTTTCTGTCATGATGAATATCATCTTTCTTTTCTGTGTGTGTGAAATTCCCAAGCCAGGTTCTTTTACGTTTAGTCAGGAATTGGTTGGTGATCCCGTGCAGGTATTACCACAGTGATTCTCCATGCCCTGCTAAAAAAAAAAAAAAATACCAAAAATTGATCAGCCAGTTTATGAGATTAATTGCAAGGTAAAATATTGCCATAAATGGCATGTTAAGGGATGTTGAGACACAAGTGCTAAAACATTGAAAAGAGAGTTTGTTTTATCACAGAAACCATAATTTTACCTCATTGCATTCGCATTGTATACCGTGAACCTTTACCTTGCCCACACCATGCGGAGCCCGTGCTGTGACAGTGACCTTCCACTGCCTCTTATCTTACTCCAAATATCTCCCAAACACTGAGCAGTGCCAATGCAGCTCTGCGAAACCCAGTTGAACAAGTGCTTGACTTGAAAGCACATTTGTACATTAGACTGAAGATGTATAGATCATTAATCTGTAACCTGGACTAAATACACTCTGGAAAGAAAAAAGGAAATAAAAGAAAAAGCAAAAATGCAAAGGGTAAGACTGCAGCTCCAGCTACAGATTTTGCATGCAACATACAGAGCTGACCTGTTTTGGCACCCTAAGAAAACAGCTGCAGAAAGCTCCACAATATGCCCCAAACTGGAGGAAGTCTTTGCTTTGCTGCGGGTCTTCAGAAAGAGCCAGACACAAATGATGCATAAGCTGGGAGTGAGCCAGACTCCCTCACACTCAAATATATTCCTTTGAAGTAACTGACACCCATGTAAAATGTGGAGGGGAGATCACTGCTCTGCCTTACTGCTGAGTAGCTGGAGGAATGTTAAGTTAAATTTATCAATGCTCTTGCCACACTCCTTTCTTCTCACCCCTTGACATGTGAGTTACAATTAGACTGTAACATGCTGTACGGTTCAGGGTGCTGGAGTCAGAGCTGGTGTGCGCAGTGGGGTGGGGGAAAGATGTTAAAAATTCATTAGTAGCTGGCAGGGACAAGCTGGCAGGGAGTGGGACATAATGAGGTTTAAGTTTTGGTAATTTAAATTGTCTTTAAACTTAGTTTTACCTCTGAATTTGATCCAAAAACATTTCCCCAACACTACTGCTTGATTTTGGGTTTTAGAACCAAAACTTCAGGTGGTTTTATTTGGCCTTGCTGCACAAAGGGGCTGTAGGTCTGCCCTTAATTTCTGTGTGATCATGTTCTTCTAATGTTCTGAACATGCACATACAACCACAGCACATTTTGTCGTAACCACTCGATAGCTGCAAATAAGATATCCCTGTTTCCATAGTTTTTCCATGGAGACAAAGCTTTTTTCACCTCCTGTGTTTACGATAATAATACAGCTTTCCAATTTCTCTTCTCAGTGAGGTAAGTTTGTCTCCCACTGAAGTATTTTTTAATTATTGATGCCATAAATGGAAGTGTGTTGGAAACTATTGGCTTTGAAAATAGCTAACATGTGATACTATCCAAGAAGCATCAGGAAAATTCTTTTGAAATTCTCTTTGATTCAGCCGTCCTCAGGGCTTTATCATTTTCTACCAGTCTCTCTACTGCCAATTTAAAATAACATTCTCTTGAAATCAGTGCAATGTCAGGAGAAATTCATCAGCACCATAGGTGCATGTTTCCCAGATGTATATAAACGTACTACATTTGGCAGCAGTAAATTGATTGCATTTAAAAAACTAGGGTATTTGAACATTCCATAGTGCCCAGCTTGGCAATAGCATGGAATATGAAGTATTTTAAGTTTCTTTTGGCTCTGCTCTAGGTGAAATAAAATAAGAACTGACTGTGCAATTCCTTCCTTTTGATTTACTCAGATTTTCCTCTGACTGCATTAGAGGTTTACATGCAGGGACTAAGATATTCCTAATCTCTCTAGTGCGGTATTGAGATTTAATCAGAAATGTTAGTGTCTTTGTGTGCGTTTTCCCCTAATATCCAAGCTCTCATACTTTTAAACGGTGAAAAAGGCTTGATTTTGAAAGTATTTATCAGACTCATCTATGTGGTGAAATATTCTTCCCCCTTTAATATCATCAGTGCTGCATGCTCTAAAAACGTCTCCATTTCATTAATTTGTGATTCGCTACTACATCGAATCCTTTAAGGTGGCTTTAGTTTCTGCCATACATATTTTACTGCTTTAAATTATAGATATAGGACTGTTGCCTAGTTAATTTCCTCTGGTTAGGAAAATATATTTTTACTCTCTGGGCATTGCATAAAGTAATATCTGGGATATGCTATATTTTTTAGCTGATTAAGTTTTGCATTTCTTCATATTACAGCTTATGAGACCTCAAGTAAAACTACATAAAGGAAGAAGTTTTATAGTATACTTGAAAGTTTCATTTAACTATAAATTCCACCGCTACGCCCCCTTACAAGACTTTTCCATTACCTTCCTGGATAGTCTGGCTATCTACTTCTTTCTAATTGAAGCATGAAAATAATATGAACTCAAAGTCATGAAGCTATAAGACAGGTATTAGTAAAAATGATACAGAGTAATAAAATGTGACACAAAGTTGCTTGCTGCTAAAACTCAGGTACTATTTTTGCTAGTCCTTATTAATTAATTGTACATTGATTTTCATCTAAGTATGTGTCAAGGGATAGCATCTGAGTTTTTTAACAGCCTAATGTAATTACTGTTCATGTTTGTTACTGAAGTTTCACATGGTGTTTTATTTGGAAAGGTGGTGGAGAAAAGAAATTACTTATCTTTCCAGTAATAATTGAATCTTTTAATGTTCAGTGTTGAATAGAAATGAAACTATTTCTCATATCACTAAGGTTGGTTGTTAATCCACTAATCTGCCTACATTTTTGGGGGACGGTATCTCATTGCTCAGCAAGTCAATAGACATCGCAACATTTGAACCCACAACAGAAAATATTCTCTGCAATAATAAAATATATATGCTAAATTCCTGTGCTGTCAGTCATAGCTGAACCCTAAAACTACAGGAAGAAAATTTTTCCAGACTTGATGAAACTTTAGCAATGTGATGGACTAGAAGAGAGAAAATGTGGAATTTTTTTTTTTTTTGTGTGTGTGTGTGTGCCACTAGGTTGGTTTCAGCTTTCCAGAGGCTAATTAGGAAATTTGACTGTATCCAATTCTTCATCTTCACTGTGTCTGAAGAGCTGTAAGAATTTCCATTTGCTGTGATAAGGAAAAGTAATATTGTTGCTTGTAATTACTTACTTGTGCAGATCAGTACCTTCCTAATTCTTATACCTCTCCATGTGACAGAATAATGACTGCAGAGATGCTACATACTCACTGAACAGGGTTGCTGTTCCCACTGTCTTTTTCCTGCATGGACAGTTTTCACTCACAACATGTCTCAAGAGAATAAATCCACCTGTTCCCTGACCTATCCCCATCTGTCTCCCCAAACACCATCTATATCCATCTCAAATACCACAGTTTTGAGATCTATTGAAATGACACTATTTTTTTTAATCCAATAATGAAACTGGATTTTTTTCCATTTAGTTGCAATGTATTTACTTTCATTAAGACAGTTTTATCCCCACCTTTGCATTTTAGAAAAAATGACCTTTTTTTGGATACATGTAGAATATGTGATATTTACAAAGTCAAAATAAGACTGCAGAGAAGGTATCCTAAAAGCTAATCCATTACTTTTGAAAGAAAATATCAAGCTTTTCCACAATACCTTATTATTATTCTGGGTCACCACGATGTTTCCATGCACCTTGGCATGTCCCTTTAATTGGATCCTCACATAGGAAGGTCCAGCACAGTTGCATTGAAAGCTGACATTTCTAACTAACTGACCTTTTCAGGCCCAGTGATACTCCTATAATGATTATCTTCTAGCATTGTTTGGACACAATACCACATACTTCACAGCACATAAAGAATATGTTCTTTGAGAACTATTCAAAATGCCCAATCTCAAGTTAGCAAAATGAGAAAATTGGGTGCAAACATTCATCAGAGTGTTATTGTGCAGGTATCGATTTGAATGCCCTTTCATTTCTCTGGGAAAAAGTGTTGTATTATAGAGCTCTAAATTAACTTCTGTTCTGTTTTTTTTCCCCCAGTAAGTATAAAAAGGTCAAATTCATTCATAAGGCTGAATAGATTTGCAGGATATAAGCAATAAGATAGCAATCAACCTTCAAATAACCTTTAAAGAGACAGTATCTTTTCTTATGAACAGTAATTGATCTGCTCATTAAGTCAGTGCATACTCTTTGGGGCTCACCTAGGCACAAATGCATAAGACCCGTGACAAAAAGGTGTCAGCTAGAACAAAACAGGAATAAATCCTCACATGAAAATATAAATATTTTACAGGTTGGTGGGGGTGTAAAGTTGATGAAAGACTTGACATTGTGATGTGAATTCTCTGATTTGACTGTTGCAAGGCTGAGTGAAAAAGACCTAGAAAAGACCTTGGAGTGGGAATTTGGTATTAGTGAGGATAATGATGATACCATGTTCATACATGCCCGAAACTTGAACACATCTTCAACTTCCCTTCTAAACCTAGGGCCTGCGGTGGGAAGGTGATCATTGCAGTTTGCCTCTGGTTGGTGCACATACAGGTGAACTTCTGCAAGGGATCCTGCTACACGCTGTATCTGTCTCGCCATCCTATATTGCAGTTCCTCCTTTAAAAAAAAAGCCAGATTGGCAAGTAATGGCTTGCTTTGCACCATGAGTGCTTTTTGGATGTATGGGGGCTAATCACCTCTGACTATGCAGAAAGAAAACCTGCATCTACCTTGTTGTAGTGCTAATTCACTGGCTGCAGCCTGCTGTAACCTTCACGGGGTCCTGGGCTGTGTCTCTGCAGCTCCTCTTGTGTAAGCGAGAGCGATTAAAGGGCTGCTGGAATTTTTTTCAAGGAAGCACTGTCTAGCTAGATACTTGCTTAAAGAACTGGGACTGTCAATTTAAGATACCAATCACAAGATTAGTGTTCTGTGTCCATATTTCTTTTCTGCATGTAAGTCCATGTTCTGTTTTTAGTCTTATTTTTATGAATCGTGCATAATGCTGAGAACTACATGTGCATAATTGATTACAAGGAGTTGTCTTGGTTTTTATCTTTGATCAGAATTTTCAGAAGCAGCAAGTATCCCAGGTGACAAGGCTTTTTATGCTGTAAATGTTTGCACATAATGCTCTCTGGTTTACTTCACAGTGTGCAGAATGAGCATCTGGCTCATTCAGAGACAGTGAAAATGAGCAGTTCTGTGCACAGGTGTATTGTGCTCCTCCTCTTTTTGTGTTAGCTTGAGGAAAACTTAAGATAATCTCTTTTTTTCCTCACAAAAACCCCACCCTTTCTTGAGTATCAGGTATTTTAGAAAGAATTGAAAGCTTTCTTCCATTTTATTGAAATCTTAATTTGCAAGGGCATCTGTATGGAAACAGTCTCTTCACTTATGAGTGGGTTTGTTTTTTTTTTTAATTCACTGCTGATTGACCTGAACAAGATTTAGAGAAATCAGTGTATATAATATCTAGAAGACAGCAGAGGATTATATTGACAGTACAAAATGGAGTACAGTGCAGAAATGCATGAGCTGCAGAGACCGGAACAGCAGAGCTGTGCAGTTTGCAGCAGACCCACCAGTGTGGGTCCAGATGTTGACAAGCATGTTACCTGGATGCTACACCTGAGATAAGTGAGCCTTGACCCTTTTTTTTATCCCCTGGCTTTGGAGTGTTGTCATTCTAGTGCTGCTAAATTGCACCTGAACCTGATCTTGTGACTTTTTTTCTTTTAAAACCTAACTAGGCACATACAGTTTCATTTCTACTTTAATAGCATCCACGTATCCCAGTCCACAAGGATGTCATTGCGCTGGATGCACACAGTGTGACACCAAGCTGTTCCTGAATAGTGGCAAACTTAAACAGATAATGCAAAGGGCAATGGACAGGAAACAAGAAAAAAAAAGAATATAAAATATAAAAGATTATCTTAATAGAATTGCATTTTATTTTGAAGGAGCCCATTGCTGTCTTTGTCTTATAGACCCCCTATGCCTCTTTGCTATCCCTTTCCCCAGTCTCTGATGTCACAGAAAATGACAAAACAGCAACGATTACAATGGCTTGCACTGAGGAAGAAGGGAGCTGGAATCACACAAAAGGCTATTCCCTAGCTCATTTGTTTCTAAGAATTGCCAGTGGGCTCATTTTTTTGGTATGCAGAACATTTTCTGTTAAAGCAGTCAGCCAAGGTCACCGGGAAACCCACAATAAAGGATAACCTAGAGCCTTTATCATTATTTTGAGCTTGTAACTTCAAGGCACGAAGGAATTTTTAGGAGAGATTGGATGAATGAGATGGGGAAGTTATGATGGTTTTGTGAATTCAGACTCAAAGTGCAGGATAAGCCATGATGGAAAAGTGACTCGTTCATCACACAGCTCAGTGCAGAATTGGAGGGAGTTATCTGAGATGCTGCTAAATGTGATAATGTGATTATTGTTAGGCGGTAGTATCACTGCAGTGTCCTTAAAAAGCAGGTTAAAGGAAGGTGAAATACTGTTTTAACACCACTGTCTGCTTCTGATGTTGCAGCTGGCTGTGGTATCTGTACAAGATGCTGCACTGGACCATGTAGATGCTGTGAGTGCCAGAACAGGCTGTTCTGGCAGATGAGAAAGGCACAGGAGGGGAAGGAATGCAAGGCAGCATGAGATTAGGTCTGCAGTGAGGCCTGGAGAGGTCAACGTAACCCATAAAGTCATATTTGCTGGGCCATATGATTCAAAATGAAAATAAGCGTATATGAAATGTCTAGGAGAAAGCAAGAGATTATATTATTCCTAAGGGGTTTTTTATATCACCTGCCCTGTTACACAGCTGTATCCATTGCATTTATCCTCTAGGGACTATCAGAAGGAATAATTATCTGTAGATACCCTGATTTTCCTATTCATGCTCTGTGTAGCCTTGGAGTGTTGCTAAATTCTGCCATGCTGCTGCCGTCCAGTGTTAAAGCTCCCTGCTTGCCATTCCTCTGAGGGACTGTGAGGATGCAGGATTTGTGACTGGATGTAAAAGGAATCCCCATCTAGTCACTTAGATCTGCTGCAGATTTGCTTTGGGGTCTGATCCAAAGCACTTACATTGCCTCTTACTTGGACCAAACCCCTAATCATTGTCAAAAATTTGACAAACCTGACACCAAGAGCAATTTCATACACTGCATCAGTGTGTGATCCTGAATTGAACCCCTCACTCTGGCAGATGGGCTTGAATTTTGTTATTCAAGCACAGAATTGCAGAATTGTTTAAGTTGGAAAAGACCTGTAAGATTGAGTCCAGCCATAAAACTCGCACTGCCAAGTCCCTAAGTGCCACATTCATGTGTCTTTTAAATCCCTCTTGGGATGGTAACTCTACTGCTTCCATGAGCAGCCTCTTCCAATGCTTGACAATCCTTTCCTCATATCCAGTCTAAACTTGCCCTGGCACAATTTGAGGCCATTTCCTCTCATCCTAGTGCTTGTTACTTGGGAGAGGAGACTGACACCCACCTCATTACAACCTCCTTTCAGGGAGCTGCAGAGAGGAATGAGGTTGCCCCTCAGTCTTCTTTTCTCTAGTCTAAATAGTCACAGTCACTTCAGCCACTCCTGTGCTCCAGACCCTTCACCATCTCTGTTGCTCTTATCTGGATGCACCGCAGCACCTCAATGTCCTTCTTGTAGTGAGGGACCCAAAATAGCTTTCTACATAGTAGAAATACTAGATTCCTAAATCATCTAGTTTGAATACCTAGGGCAGCTGCTTTGGGCTGAGGGCTGGACCACCACCAACAGCACAGCCAAGCCAGGTGTTCCCATCTCTCTCTCCTCTGGCACCCAGACACGGATGGTCACCTCTGCTGTAGCAATGACTTTCACATTGGCCACATGGATACTTGCAGCATCTCAACAAATGCCCCTCAAAGCAGGAGCCACGGTGCCATGTGCGTTTGCACCTAGCACAGAGATGCTATATAATAGTCCTGCTACTAATAAATATAAACCGTATAGATGTCAGGTTGCCCTGAGAATGTATTCTTCCCGCAAACCAGCTCTACTGCGGTGTTCAGGAATTAACTGCAGGAGTATTACTCTCTTAAGGCTTTGTGTTATAGTTCTGTTTTCTTCACCTTTAACCCTGCAATGGATTATGACCATACTTTCTCTTATAACTAAATGCTCTTCTGTCCTTTGACAAAACAGATTTGTGTCTTTTCATAGCTTTCTGTAGAGGGCTAATAATACATGGGAAAGCTTTACTGCCCACAGGAGACTTCGCCTGGCTGTAATAATAAGAAATGTTGTTGAAAAGTCATGATCAATGTTAATTCAGTTATTTTTCATTTTCTTTTTTTTATAATGAAATCTCCTACTTTGTGCCTTTTATCCAGTGCTACCCCATGAATTGCTGCTTGGAGAGAGGGGTCATTGGTTATAAAAATGAGTTCTTGTTGTTTGCCCTCACACAAAAATAACTGCAATATTTTGAAATGATGAATTTAAGGGAGAAAAGAAATGGAATCTTGGATGTACAAGAGATGTAAATATTGTTTTCCAGGTTTTATGGTTCCCAGATGCCTCCTCTAATTGCATCGCTAACCCTGAGTTTATTAAGTTATTTGCCAGAGTCAAACTCATTTGT
Organism: Coccyzus lansbergi; assembly: GCA_033558105.1. Classification (NCBI taxonomy): domain Eukaryota; kingdom Metazoa; phylum Chordata; class Aves; order Cuculiformes; family Coccyzidae; genus Coccyzus; species Coccyzus lansbergi. The sequence continues at coordinate 468,927 of JAUMJK010000784.1, read as the reverse complement.
AAACATGTCAGAATAAAAACTAAATTTAAAAAACCAAAACCTTTGGATTAGAATTCTGGAGTGATAAACAAACTAATTTAGAATGTATTTGCATGTAATTTACATGTGCCAAAATAGGATTGCATGTGATTTGTAAATACAGGTCTTGAATCTATTTAACATTACAGAACAGTGCAGAAGAAATTAATTGAGCTTTAAAAAAAAGGTTAAAATAATAAAAAGATGGCTTAAAATCGCCCATGTTTGAATGCGATTCAATGTGCAGAAACTGGTAAGGAGAGATAAGCATGCAGAGAAAGCTGTAAATTCTAGCAGCAACATCTGTAGTAGTTAGAATACTGTGTTTTATAGCAATCCCTTACCTCCCTCCATGGACATTACTATGGCATACATTATATTTATTATTCACTTTCTACAAGAGATGTTTTCCTAGCACAGCCTTAAAAATAAGTTCAGTTTTCTTTCATATAATGTTCAGATTTGTTCAGAGATAATGCTAACAGCTTCCATTTGAAACATTTTGGCCTCTTTGTCCGGTACACTTTGGCACAAGATAACGTTTTGTAGTTATCCTCTTGTTACACTGGTACCAAAGGATCAATCAACAGGTAAATCCTCTGCTTCTCTCAGTATAGTCTCCAACAGGAGAAGACTTGTTGGTCACTGGTGTCTGTGAATGTTCCAACAAGGAACAGACATAGACAAGGCAATGTGAGAGAAGGAGGAGAAGGTCATGTGAACCAGTGAGCAGTGTTGGTGATGGGACTTGTAGAATGAAGCTGAAGGGAGAGGACGTTGAGAGAGGGAGAGGCTTGGAGCAACAACCACATGGAGTCGTCAAGGTGTTGTCAGGAGTATTGCAGGTGCTCAGGGTGCAAAAAGATTCATGTGCTGGTTATTTCTTTTGTTGCACCTGCCAGAAGGAGGCTTTCACTGTATCCTCCACATTTTTTCCACTCAAAATACTATTATATGTCAGCTCACAGGATGGAGGGCTACCATCTTTGCCTACTGCTTCAGAAATATGCAGGACAGAGAAAAACTTGCTCTGTGGAAGTCTGTGGTAGAAGGAGTCACATCAGCCAATATAGGTAGCAGACCTTGCCTTGTTTATTCTGCTTCTGCCCCTGATGTCAACACGGAAATGTGTTTTTGGCCTTGGGATTAAAGCAGCCATAGTTTTGAGGAAAGAGGAAATGTTCTTTGGATAATAAAGGATTTAGTAAATCCAAATATAAGGACTGAACCTACTAGTACTAAAATGTGTTGCTGGAGTTATGGGGGAAAGGATGCGTTAAAAAAATGTAATGTATGTTTTTAGGTTTTTCTTCAAATATCAAGGAATATCCCTTTCTTCATTCATAGTCTAGCAGCCTGGAGTTTAAAAATGACAGCGAACTGTTTCCACTATACTTGATGTAAGGAGGTTCTGTAGAACTCTTTGGTGTTTGATTTCACTTGTTTTCAGACTTCGCTGAGAATATGTAGACATGTAAGGATTTCCCTTTTGACTTCTGTATTTTTTTTTCTACACTGCCTTCATTTCACACATTTTCTTTACTTTCAAGACAAGAAGTAGGAGAAAAAGTAGGAGTGGAGGGGGCAAAAATCAAGCTTTTAGGGATAGGAGATGGAGCTTTTGTTTTATACTGGCTGCTCAGCTTTTGCTGGAGTACCATGGAAGAATAAGGAGGACCAGATGTCAGGAACATTTCCACCACTCTTTCAGGTTATAATACTTGTCTTTCAATGTGCAGGTAAATGTGTCTAAATATTTTCTTGAACTTCTTATCATTTAATCTCTAGAATAAATTAATTGTAGGTTTAAAAAAAACTTTTATTTTATTTGGCTATAAACCATTTTGTATATGTGCTTTAAATATTAATTATTAAGTAGGACATAATCTATTTAAGTCTCTTTAGCTGTTTGTTTCTGCCAAAGAAGGCATCTGGATGAAGCAAGAATGATGCGTCATAGTACTGATGATAAATTAGCCTCTTATCTCGGGAAAAGACAGCTTCTCAACACCAAGGTTGAGATATACCAGGGGCTGGAGTGGAGGAGCCTCCCAGCTTCTGTCCACTCGGTGTTTGCTACATAGCGTCAGTCTACTAAGATGGATCTTATAATTGAATCATTGGTAGTGGTGGAGCATCATTCCCAGAACCTTTTTCCTATCAGGGTTTTTGTTGCCGGTGAATGGACTTAGTGGGAGGTTGGTGGAAGGTTAAGTGTTTTCAGAATTACATTGGAAACTGTGGAGTTAGAAAAACAATAGGAGGTCATAATTAAAAAAAAAAAAAAATCAGCAAGTAATAAAAGGCCTTTGTACCTATGCCAAATGAAGCAAATCCCTTTTATGAAGATCACTGAATCTGCAGCAGAAGTACAGCTTGCAAAATCTGCTGACTGAACTTGCTGTTGGAGGTGGGGAGTGTGGAAGGATTATATATCTTTTTACAGACAAATGACTTCTTAACAGAAAATACGTTACGGCTACCTTTATCAACTGAGTCCTGAAGATGAAATGTGAGGCTGGCAATCAGCACCAATGACCAGCTGTGAAAACAATAGTTTCTCTCATTTAGTTTAATTATATTTTTGTACAAATATTTACGCATTTTATCTCTTATTTATTGCAAACTTTATTATCATTTTCAACAGCAAAGGAGGCACTTTGGATTAAAATTTTGCATGTTTATGTGTTTATCTCTTCCTTTATTTGCCAAGTTAAATGTAAAAATGAGCCCTTGTTTATATTAACATCACCTATATGGACTTATCTATATTAACAGTTGAAAAACTCGGTATGAAATTGCATAGCTCATGAGTTTAGCTTCAAACCTTACCCAGCAAAGAGATGAATGACTTTGGAAATCTACAGTGTGTTCCTCAAACTTTAAATGATACCATTGTGTTGCCTGACGCAGCTTAGTGGTTCACAGATCAATGGCTGATAAAGCTGGAACATTTTCTCCTGTATTTTATCTCTGTCCACTGTTCATAGATGATCAGTTCCAGAAAGTAACACCGTGCCTGTGCTATTACCTCCAAAAAGTTCCCTCAGTGAAGCACAGACATCCAGTCCAGATCAGATGCGCGTTAAAACGTTGTAGAGTTAGATTACAGATAAGTTTGTAACACGACCAATAATATACCCTAATTTCTTTTCCTGTAACCCATTCTGTCATGTACTGTTGTGACATTGCTAAGAACCATGGAGAAGACAGACACAATTGAACTTTTGTTCTCTCCAGGGCCTGGGCAGGCAGCTCAGGCAGATGCTCTATTTTGCATCCAGAGCCAGAATTCTTGCATGGTCCTCATTTTCTTAAAATGTGGCTGGCAAGAATGATGCTAACCTGTAACGGACTTACCTTGCTTGGTGAAATCCGCAAAGCAAGTCACTGCTTCTAGGATCACATTTCACTATATAGAAACTAAAACCTCCTTAAGATAAATAGGTGCACTGCCTCAAATTTCTGTGCAGTAGTGTTGACTTAGCTTTTACCTCTCAGGGGTGGCATCTTAGAGACATTGCAAATGTCTGCTTAGAGCACAGCAGCAGGCAAAAATGCAAACAGATTATTTAAGAATGTTAGGGAAACTAAAGGAGAAATCAGAGGTAACAATACAATCCTCTCAAAATAGGTGGCAGAGCTAGCAAAAGCACCATGAAACACAATGAAGATGATTAGTAAAATGTCTTCCATCTGAAGAGAAATCATGTAGAAATGTGATCTTTCTGTAGGATCTGCCAATAGCATGAATGGAACTTGAACTAAAGTTCATGATTTGGTTTTTTTTCATAGTTAGAAAATGCTGCAGCCACTGCTGCATAACTGTATTTTGAACCACATGATTTTATATATATATATATATATATTTATATATATATATAAAGAAATAGAAGTCACCACTGGTCAAGAGAAGATGATTGCAGACTGTACTATGTGTTGCTTAAGGACTGAATTCCCCTAGCTGTAGAAATTTCTTAGCAAATATTTGAACTTTTTTCTTCTTTAATTTTTTCTTTTTAAAAATGTATTAATTGTTTATCTCCATATCCACAGGCCTTGACAGGAAAGAAAACAATGTTCATTAAAAATCCATTCTGGTTCAGTGATACAGTGAAGACAGCAAGAAAAACTGAAGTATTTATCCTTAGTGGAAATAGGGTACATATATAACAATCAAGTATAAATAGAAGAAAGGAAAATATAGAAAAAAAGAAAACCAAAAGGCATGAAGGAAAAGTCCATGTGAGCAAAACTGAATGTTCAAGTTTTAGTACATTTGCTAGGATATCTTTTACTCTAGAGTAAAACTCAACAGGTTTTAATTCATAATGATGATGCAAAAATGATGTGTTCAGTTAGACTTTCTTTTTGTTTCTGTGACCTTGGATTGAATACTTTCAAGTTGACTAATAATTGAAAAGGATGTTGTTCTAATATCTGTTGGGGATAAACACTCTTAAGTCAGCAAGCTGGGACAGACATTTGTTGTACAGGAATCCTAGAAGTGCTGGGATCACTTTCGACCCAGCAATTGCTAATTAAGGTGTCTTGGAAGATGAGGGGGGTGGGATATTTTCTTGTGCAAAAAGGCAACTAGTGTGGCTCAGGTTAGCACAGACTGCTATTTGACAACAACCCCCTGCAAACTAATTAAAAGACCAATGGACGTTTAGTTAACAAAAGTAAAACACTAATGAAAGGCAGTCAGCCTTTCATAAGAAGGAGCATTTGTCAAACCATTTATCTCACTCTTTGAGTATGTTATAAATTTAGATGATAAAGTTAGCTGTGGGATCTTTTTAAGGTGTTTGATTTAGTACCTTACAACTTTTAAAAAATACAGAACGTATTAAATAGGTTAAAGATCAGTCAACTGACACATCTCACAAATTACTCATCATGAGGAAATCTCACCTGAAAAGGGCTCTTTTAAATGGGTTTCTTTCCACGGTAGTGGACCCAATACTATTTCTAATGATGATTTGTCGGTGATTAAAACATCACTGTTGAGTGGTAAAGAAAGATGTAGAGACATTAGTGATACACTGTAACCTTGATCTCTTGATGAGCTGGATCCATTCATACAATATGCATTTCAATATAGCAAGAAAACCAGATTTTTGCTTCTTAAAGCCAGGAATAGAGTTGAAGCTTGCTTAATGGAGCAGTATTGATTGAAAGAACTTGGGATTGTGTTTGTCAAGTAATTAAAATTAATGTAGCCTTGAAAGTTTTATATCAAAACCAATATTTTTTTTTTCAAATACACACAGGGAAGCAGAATGGACCAGAAAGTCAAAAGTATATCTCAAAATATTTTGTACATCAGTGTGTACTATTCTGATTTTAGAAATAAAAGTATTGGAGTTATATACCTGTGTACTCCCAAAATGAGAGGTCAATTTACAAGTAAGAACATATTCACAGTTAAGAACTGCCAAAAGATATTTTGTAAATCTTTCACGATTAGGACCAGAATCTCATGGAAACAGGCAAAGCTATTTTGTACAGCATCATATGGACTTTAAAGTGCAGTATTTTCAGTAATATTAACCAGAGAGGATGGTGCATTAGCTGGACTGGTGTTCTCAAAGGCTGCCTGAAATGATATGAACTTACTTACAACAGAGGGATGAAATCATTGGTTGCTGGATCTTAGAGTCAAGTAGGTAAATAATTTACAGCTTTGTTTTGCTTTGAACCTCTGTATAATGCTCAGACACTGTCAAAATAGGCAGAGTACCAGAAATAGATTTCTGGGAAGATCTGCCCTTTAGTCAAAGGAGATAAACATATTCGAGTGTTACCAGGGTGTGATGAAAGTGAAGAGTTATTATGATAGCAGAGAGTAGTATAGTTAGGAAAGCTACCAGGCAGAGGTGATAACAGTTGGAGTTTAATAGAATATGTGAAGCTTTACTGTAGTTTCAGCACAGGAGCAGAGCTCAGAAGTAAGCTCTCAAGCACTCGGTGTATTTTTCCCTCACCAATTTTTAGGTGACCAATAACACCGTGTAAGCTAGTAAACGTATTTAAGGCTGTATTAAGCAAGGAAGACATAAAAAAGAGAGCGACATGGGAGTAAAACATAATATTTCGTCTACTGAAGCACTGTGAAGTTAACAGCGCTATATAGACAAATGGTAAGATGCACAGAAAACCAGGCATAGCTCTGAACAGTCTACCAAAAATTATACTTCTGTTGCACTGCCTTTCTCTTCCACTTGGTACAGTGTCCACCATGATAAACCACAGCTGGAAATCCTTGGGCTACATTGCTATGTCCCAGAAAAGTAAAAAGTATTGAAAACATGCAGAATAAGGAGCAAAGAGAGTAGGCAAAGTTCTGAAACAAGACTACTTTATTCTTATTTCAGCCACTGAACTCTGACTACATCTCACAAAAGTTAAAGATCAAATCAGAAGTGAGACCTTACAGTGCTAAACTAATAACATGGAAGAAAAATAGCTTGCATGATGTTGAACATTACTTTGCTGCTTTACAGGCCTTTTTGATTTGGATGGTTGGAAGTTTATGTTTCCCCTTAACAAGGCAAAAGAATTTAATGGCTTTATATTGTTTGGAGTTGAGTGAGAGCCTGCAGGCTTGCTTGATGAGAAAAGTGACATCCTGAGGAAACACACAGCAAATTGCAAACAAAATCCTTATTAGTAGTGGCAGTTACCTCCTGGTGTAGGATTGATTTGGAATCCCTGTAAGGATAGTGCTCTCCTCGCTCAACAAACTTGACAAATAAAAGCATGTCTTAGGAGTTCATATTCAAGTTGTGTTGGCAGTAATAGAATTTAACTTTCAGATTCAAAACAATTAAAGCAAGGTAGTGAATGTCACTGTGCCTGAGAGTCATTTTGAAGGTTACACATAAATCCCTTTTCTATTGCAAATGCAATAAAAAAATCTGCTGCTTCTGCTCATCCTAAGATTAATTCTGAAGAGAAAGATTCAAAGATTTGGGGTGCTCCCAATGTAGCACTCACTGTGCAGATCCATGTTCTGCCTTAGCTCCAAAACCCAGAGGATCATCTTGCTCCATCCTCTGCCATGCTCTGGAACATGACATGGAGGATATGGAGGTAGTCTGGAATAGCTGACAACAGCAATGTGAAGCAGCAGACGTTATTTTGGAAACTGTTTTCCTAAAAAGAAAATTATTTTTCATAAGTAAGCAGTGTAATAACAGCCTTGACAGATATCAAAACAATCTGCAGTATTTGTTTTGTTTCCCATCAGCCACTCTTATGTCACTGCAACAGAAGTGAAAAGTAACAAAATGTTTGTTCCTCTTTGCCCCATAGAACTCAAATGTCTGAAAACATTTACTTTGAACATGCAAAGAACTTCTGGGATAGAAACAATTGAGAGAAATGCTCCAGCTCTGTTTAGATTAGTTAATATTATGGACTGACAGCAGTGGGATTTTGCAGCAGAACAGTTTGCTCTGATGGCATTATGCCTATTCTATCAGTCTGTGAAGATTTTATATTGGACCAGCCATAGTCTGCCCCCATGACTTGAATGCTTGTGGATGGTTAGAACACATCTCCTACTTCAGTTTCATCTGAGAGGAATCCATTTGGTGTGCTCCAGGATTGCTATGTTGTGAACCAAATTATAAGAAGTGCAGATAACCAGGAGACAGGCTTCAAAATTTAAAGTGCTTAAGATGTCATACAAAGTTAGGGAGTGTCTTGTTAACTTTCTATTTTTCAAATATATTTCTGCCAGATTCTTTTTTAAATCAAGGTACCACCAAAATGCTCTCAAATTTAGTTTGGTTTAGTATTGCTTAACTTAGAAGAAAGAAAAATCACTGTTAACACAGTAAAATAACAGCTATTAATGTAGTGCATCAGGTGGAAAAGCAAGTATCTAAGTATTTACTATTGTTTGGTTGGAATGATATTTAGTAGCTAGTATCTCTGTCACTGGATGGTTGGACTTCTGTATTTGATAAATGAAATGGTGTGGATCTTAACGTGAAACCTTTCAGAAATGTTTTTTCGGGTTTCTGATTTTAATTAGTATTGCACATGTATACGCTATATTCTAAGATGGATACCATGCAGCATTGTCACATTTTATGCATCAGAGCTTGATGCGCAGGTTATCCCAGCAGACTATGGTACTCCATTGCCAAATTTTTCTTCTCAGGAAATGATTCACATCGATTAATGCAGGAAATGAGGCAATAAGTTAGCCAGTCTGGTTGCCAGTCTGTTCTCCTAATGATAATTCTTTGTTTCTAAGGTACTCTCAGTGATCAATTGATCTCACTTCAAGAAGGATTTTATAAATATTATCGATGCTATCTTTTGTGGATTTTTTCATTTTTCAATGCAAATTATTTATACAGGTTTCCTTTTATAAAGCACTTTTTTCTCTTCTCCTCTTAACTTCTATGACTTTTTACTGACCAGTATGAAGAAGTTTTTTAATTTGGCTGCAGTGGGGAGAAGGTCAAAAATTTGATCATGGAGTGGATTTGTTCATCTCTTTAGTTTTCATTTCTTAAATGGTCTGTTAGGAGAGAATCTGTTCAATTGAAGTCTGAAGTAAAGCCAAATAAGAGACTGATTTACTCCAGAAATAGCACTCTGTTTAGCAAATTAGTTTGTATGACTTCTCACTTGGTAGCAGTCATTTCCTAGTTGGTATAAACATGGTCCACCTTCCAGGGTGACTCTTTGTTTGTATAAGGGCTCTAGTCTTTTACACACTAGATATCAGCTTTAGGAGTGTGATGACCTTATTCAATGACACAACAAAGTCATTACCTCCTGAAAAAGCTGGTACGTTTCTTCAGTTTTATCACAGCATTGGTGTTTTCTTCTCAGTGGCAGGCTTGAAAAATTTGACAGGGTAACCTCACACTTCCAGAACGGTGTTAGAAGAAAGATGCTCCTGTGCATACAAAGTAGAAATAACATTGCCTAAACTGTATTTCATATCCATAAGCCTTTCAGGGTCTGGGTTACTTTTTGAATTTTAATGGCGAGTATACTGAATGCTGACAAATGATTATTGCTAGCTTTGTAATGTCTTTTCTAGGTTCTATTTGTAATTTGTGCTTTCTATTTCTTTTCTTGTATGGAATGAATTTGCAGACATCTAGGCTGATCAGAAATTTCTAGCAGTGCTGTTGGGTGTGCTCATGCCCAAACCAGACACGACAAGGCCCTGGAAAGCCAAGTTGTGTCCCAGTGTACCCCAACACTTCCTCTGAGGAAGAAATGCTAGAGGAGGAAGAGGGCTATTCGGTCATTGTGCCCATTCAGCTTCTGGCCTTTTCCCTCGAGGCTGTCAGCAAGGTTGTTAATTAGTGTCAATTGTGACAGTGAGGAATGGGACTTGTGCCAGAAATGCATTTGCTAAACTAGTGTGCCAGAAAACAGGCTGCAGATGGACATGACTTTCGTTCACCACCAACTTGGACTGTGATGTAATGGCAGACCCAAAGGTAAAAGTTGTCTAAGGAGTCTGCACTCCTCCCATATTCTTTTGTTTTAAAGGAAATGCTGGAAGGCTGCAGTTCAAATGTTTCATTTTCCAATTTTAGTTCTTTCCCTCCCTGTGGTAGACAGGTCTGTAGTAATTCTATATTGATGAGGACGTTTTCTCAAAGGCATCTGAGGTTTCTGTTTTTCAGGGATCAAAGGAAGGAATAATCTGGATTTTTGCAAATGGATACATAACAACAGTGATGTATTGTCAGTGAATTGCAAAGTTAATGTGCTTCATCTCCTCTAGAGGCTATTCTAATACTAATGTGCTTTTGCACTTTAAAAAGTCCATGACCAAAATACAAATATGAAATACAGTATGATTTTACCATTTAGTTGTTCAAAAATGCAAGGTTTTCTGGCGCACCCTGGATGTTCATGTCCTAGTGTAGCTTCATTCTTGTCCATTTTTTTCTTTTCATCATTTTCTGCAATTTCTGGCATTATCCTTTCAATCCGTTGATTCTTTGGCTCTGGGATCACCAGATACTAAGGTCTCATATGTACTCCTCTCCACCTGTTTGAATGGCAATCAGAGACCCCAGCTGCCAAGCTCTGCAATATTTTGCTCGTTTGAGGATGGTGGTTGGCATCATTACAGATTTCATTTAGTTATGTTGGCAGCTTTCATACTACTACTGGGTTTGCTATAGGTGCAGACACAAGTGTTTTGGTCACTTTTTCTTTTTAAATAGAATGTAAAACCATGTTAAAAATGTGTCCAGGCAAGCTGTTCCTTCATCCAAATTTACTTTATTAAACAGGCATGCTATTTTCAAGGTGGAGGCATGCAATTGCACTCTTCACTTGGCATCACATTCTCATGCTGGCGGAGATGTTTGTGCTGCCCTTGGCATTCCTCCTCTATGTTTTTCTCTGTCACTCTGTGGCTTTGGCAGCTGCTCTGGCCAGATGCAAAGCTCTTGCCTCTTTTCCAGCAGAGGCATGTGAGGTCTGTGTAAAAAGCTTTCTGGCAGAGACTCTGAATTTTGCCTGGCTCTGCTTTGTTTCCCCAAGATTTACTCTTCGTCCCATAGTTGTACTATCTGCTGACCCCAAAACAAGCATGAGGAACTCCAATGAGCATGGTGGGTGTTTGGAGAGAGAGGAGCCTACCTAATGCACACAAAAAACCCTATTAGTCCTTCGTCTGCTCTGTTTCTGATGTATAAACAGTTACTTTGAGATTTAATGAAATTGTCATCTTATATCTTGGAAGCACAGCAATACCATGCACCCCTTTTGAATAAGCAGTTCTGTTAGCAGAAAGATTAATAATGCCTGCTTGCAAGTACAGATTTCCTGATCTTTAATAAGTATTGAGCTCATACTACAAATTTTCCTCTGATGAAGACATTTTAATGTCCTCTCTCTCCTTGAATGGTCTGGCTGTTTTCATAAGAAATGAAGGAACTTCTTATTTTGCAGGCTACTACCCTTTGTCTAATAGCTTGAAATTGTTGAAACTGTAAGCATGCACACTCCAGGCAGAAAAAAAAAGGAGATACAGTTTTCCTTAATCTGTGAAAAATCATCAGGACAAATTCAAGTAGGAATGTTATTACTGACTTCTGCCAAGCTGATATGGTCCTGGAGACTTTGCCCAGCAACAAGCAATACGCTTCAGTAATTTTTCTCTGAAGTTAATTACTGTAAGTGTCCTTTTGTTAACACATAATAAAGATCCACTTCTGGAAGATTTTGATGAAGTTAGTGAATTTGGTAGCCTAACATGCTACTTTGGGATATTTTAGTTAAATAACCAGAAGAAATTCTTTCTTCAGTCACCATACCTGTAGGACAGCATAGTTAAATCTGCTGCCAATAAAAGTCAGGACATAAGACATGTATTTATAGAACCACACAATAGTTGCAGAGGAGACACACTTGGCCATTCACCATTCAGGTCCCTTAGGAATGCATGGGGAGAGCATTTAGAAAAGTGGGGAATTTCCTGGGATCTTGATAGTTACTTCTCTTTTGAGCACAAGAAAGACTTTAGCATTTTTCTCTTCAGTCTTTAAAATGACTTGCTGTTTTGACACTTGGGAATTGGGTTGTTGGAAATCTTTTCATGTTAAAGTTGGTTATTCATGAATGCTAATGGTAGTAATATTAGCAGTATACTTTGTAACTTGTCACTTTATAATCTCAGTCTTTATGTAAGAATCAGGGCTTTTTCACTTCTTATGATTAACAGGCAGAGATACAAGACTTCTACAAACTGATTCTGTGTTGAACTTGGGAACAGGCTGTGGGATTCATGGCTTCTGTCCTCTGTCTGAGTCTCTACTCAGTAAACTGCTGCAGAAGGAATGTTTCTGTTCATTCTATTTTTCTAAATATTTTTGCTCGACCTTGCCTGCTTCTTTTTCATAGTTGCAGACATTCATAAGATGCCCATCACAGAAGCATTCAAGTGTCACAACATTAAATGAAAGGCAAAACCTTAACTCTAAATAAATAGCGTATACTCAACGCTGTCTGCTTTCCCTGTGAAACTGTTTCTTGTACTGGAGTTTTGATGAAAAATTGTTTGATTTTTCTGAAGATACCTGAGGGAATCACTACTGCTGTCATAGAAAAGCCGGATCAAAGATGCCTTATCTAATGAAACCCATGGGAAAGATGTTCATGTACTAATGGACCGTTAGGTGGAGCACTGTGTCCAGAGACCTTCAGTATCAGAAACATGAGAGGATGACGGGCACTCGGCATAGTGATCAAGGAATACTTCAGTCAGGTCAATGGTTTTACTGTGTATGAAGTTCACAAGAATACTGAGCCATTGTGTTGGACGTTCTGAGGTTGTTGAGTTGTTAGATCACCAAGGACTTCATAGTTAATAACTAGCACTTCAGTTCGCACCTGGAATGAGACTGGCAGTCAGCAGGAGCCCAAGAGCAGGTGCAATATGCTCTTGTCCACATACTCATTCCCTATGGCAGGCAGCCACGTCCTGCACCAGTTGAAGCTGCCAGATGTCCCTTGGGTCAGTTCCACATCACGTGCATTGCAGCAGTTGAGTTTTACTTGCCATTTGCTTTGTTGACTGTCCTTGCCAGTGTTGCTGCCTTGGCCTGCCAGTATAAAACTCCCTGTATGTACAATTCTGCGTTCCTCCTGAGGAATACCCTTGAGATGAAGGGGAAATCTTTTGGGCTGGAAACCTCCTATTGCATATTAAATTTTTAGTTTTTCCATCTGATGAGATAGCACATGAGCTACCATTGACATCATTTTAGATTATGTTTAGTGAATCGCTTACTCATCCTGCATTTTATCCATAGGAACAGTAAATTTTCCTTTATCAAAAAATTCCCTTAAGTCTCTACAAAATGTTATGATATATTCTGTAATTAGTAACATCTTATCTTATTTTTCTTAAACACCAAACTCAGTAGTGCTCCCTTTCAAGCTGAATTGGCAGAACTTGCTCTACAATATACTATTGTCATTCAGTTCAGGCTTTTTCTTTAATGGCAGCAGTTAGCTGAAGGCATATTTCAGTTTCAGCTGGCTGTAAGCATAGGTTATAATTTTCTGAGATGACTTCTGATTGTGGTGTTTGCCTGCTTCATGAGACAGTGAAGAACATCTAACATGTCTTCATAAATGTCATAAATTTTTATTTACAGGTCTAATTGAGGTACATGTTTAAAAGTTTTGTGGGTAGGAAGCAGTATTGATTACCACTTGACATTTTAAGAAAAACTACTGCAGCAAAATGAAATCATTCACTGTCCTTAGGCCAAGTGAATTTGAATAGTGTTTCTTTATAAGAAACAAAGGAAAGAGTGGAGATTATTGGGTGACCATTTTATATTAAAATTTTATCAGGGCTTGCATTTTTTGTCGCAGTAATCCAGCATATGCTGATTTCCAACTATTTCCCTCTTTTGTTTTGACTGCTTTTTAAATTGTTGCTTAAAGGGCAGAGTTAAGGTTGCTTGGCCTGATTTATCACATGCCTGTATAATTCTCATTTAGCTACAGACTTATCTTGGATTTTCTGGGCTTTTATTGCTTGGTTTTGGGGTTTTATTTGGGGGTGCTTTGGGATTTTTGTAAATAGTTTGGAAGTTTGTTTTGGTTTAGGGCTTTTTTAGTAGCTATGCTTATTCTTGCAGGGTTTGGGGTTTTTCGTTTGCTCTTAATTTACTTATGTATACTCTTAAACTTTACTGTTTCGTTCTCTATGAATATATGAAGTGTTTGCTTGCATGGCAACAATGCCTCTTTTTCTGTGGTCTCAGGTTTAAAGTGTAACAAGCTTGAGTGTATTTGTTTGTAGTTTAATAATATGCACATCCCCTATGTGTCTATGTTGCTGTTTCCCTGATGGTAACAAAGAGTGCTGTGAATCCTCATAGACTAATCTTTCTCTTCTCTTAAATGTCATAGCTGTCAGCAAAGAAGTGATGTAAAAAATATTAGAACAACATTTTCTAGATTCTTCTGTGATCCGTTGCTACTTTCTCTCATGCAGCAAGTGATGGGAATCATTCAGCAGGGACAGCTTAGAAAATGATAGCAGCTGAGTAAATCTGACTCATAGAATAAAATATCATGGATCAAATGGGCTTGTGCCAAACTTTCCCACTGGATTTAATGTAAGACTCTGACCCTTGTGGTATTACAAAAGTGGGTCAAATTTTCTGTGCTTGTACAGTAGGTCTTTTGACATTTTGCCAATGCCAGTATGCACTATCAAAGGTTTTATCATTGACTGCCAAAGAGATAACTACAAGTTTTGAATTCCAATGCAGCGTGTAATTCAAAGGACTGCGTCTCAAGAAAATAATGGGGGGAGTGGGGAGAAATGGGTAAAGCTGGATGTTATGCCTCTATGTTTCTATCAGGAAATTTGGCACTAAGGCTCAGCTGGAGACTAGAAGGCAGAAAGGAAGAGGGTTTTATCCTTGTGCGTAGGAAGATATTTCAGTGCTCCTCTCAGACCTCTGCAACCACCAGTTGAGGCTGTGCTGTTGTGCCCAGGAGGTGCAGGTGATCTACACTAGAAAGATGATTTGTGGCTCAAAAGGGAGATTTTCTTCTCTGTTTTCTCCCCTTAAGTACTAGCAGCCTAGTCCCGATCTTGACCATTCACCTATTGCTCTGAGTCTTCTAATTTTAACACAAAGATTTTGTGATCCTTCTGAGTTTGGGGTTTTTTTTATAACTTTTTATTGGCTGTTTGCCGTCTTCAGCACTAAAGATCCAGTGCTTGTTTTTCTCAAAGCAAAAATGGTTCTGTCCTCCACAACCCCTCTTGTGAGGTAGAATTAATGAAATTATTTATTGCTGCAGTCAACATTCCATCTGACTGCCAGTCTATAAAAGAAGATGCTTTGCATCTTTTCCATCTTACCTACTTCCCTTTGTCATAGAGTCTTGGTGAGTTGGTGAACCTGGAGCTCTCAATGTAGTCACTTTTCCCCCTGTATGAGTGGCACAACAGTTTGTCATCATAGAAGGGTTGCTAACTGCTTCTCAACCTCAGTCAGGGATAGGAAAACAGAGAGCTAAGGATAAACCAGTCATGGATGTCCATTGTTTACCATAGTTTCATCCAAGGCAATGGTGAAGAGATGCCAGAGGTACAGGGCAGCTTAATGGTGTGACAGCCAATGCTGCATTTGTAGAAACTTGACTTTTGTCCAAAATCAAATCTTCTAAAATGGTGATAATCCTCCTTAAACTACTAGAGTGATACTGGAGGGGATGATTTACCTGTGAGTGTGCTGTGTAACCTCAGACTGGTTGCACACCAGACCCAGCCTCCCTGGCAGTTCTCGTAACTCTTAATTCCAGCAGCACAGAAGTTAATAGTTTAGGAAAATTTTGCTTTTTTTTTTTTTATAATTAAGTCTGTAGAAGGTAGAAATCAACAGTACAGTGCGTTTTCCCAGCAGAGACCGTAAATTAATTAGGAGCAATTTGCTGTCAGAAGCAATTTCCATAATTTTAAGTAAAAAAGCAGAAACCCCATTTTTATCCTGAAGTGATTTAACTCCTGTGAAGATGAATTATGTGAAATTGCGATTTACCTGCTCCTGGCTTCTTGTACCCAGAATGATGGGGATGACAATTCAGGTGGTGGTTAATACTGCTGGGGCAGAATTTCTGAGAGTGATGCCTCCTTCCCCCTGCCATTTAGATCTTGACCTTTTCATAACAGAATTGTCTTTGACACTTGCAAATTCCTGTCAGGAGATAATGAACAAATTGCAGTGCTAATCGAACACAGGCCTTTTCTAGGCTTTTGCCTGATAGTCACGCAGCAAAGGTCACAGTCTAACTAATGAGGGCTTTGGTTGATACCTACACAATATGCGGGATTTTCTGAAAGGCCAAAATTTATGGGTGCCACTTGGGGACAATTCAGCTATCACAAGCATCTTAGGAGTACAGGAAAGGATGATCCATGCATCACTAAAGTCCCATTATTGGACTTAAACACTCAGACTCATATGCATAATTGCCAGATCCTGGGCTCCTCAAAAGGCCTCAGTGTCATTATGATAGATCCTCCTCCATGTTTACCAGGAAGCATGAACATGAGATGGTCCATTGTGGCATTTAGTATTTCAGCCCACCAAGATTATAGGGTGATTTGCAGATATCAAGTCACTGGGATCCTGATTTAAATGAAGGGAATCATAAATTTGTCCTATGAAGTCTATTATTTGGATACCTTTCTGCAGTTGATAAGCATTAAAAAATTTACTGCTACACACTTCAATTTTCTCCTCATTTTTTGGTGGCCTTTTCAGGTGTGAATATATTCATTAATTTTTACTTTCTTTACTGATGTACAATTAAAGCAGTTTGACCTCTAGCTGCCAAAGGTTTCAACAAAATACATTTTAAAATCTGTGGCTTCTAGAGGATGAAATCTGCTCTGTCATTAGTTCTTGCTTTAAAGCAGCACGTACACTTTATTAAAACTGTTTCCAAGTAGGTAGGAATTATAGGCTAGAGATGAAAAGGCACTGGAAGCTAAATTAGGGTACTATCCTGAAAATCTGCAAGTTACCTGCAGAATACTAAACCAGCCTGGAGAATGGTAATGCTGCAGTGATACCTACTTTCTCAGTGCAACAGATCGCAATCTAAGCAATTACATTTGGCCTGTCTCAATCCATTTCCACTGTGTATAGTCTGATGCTCTTTCCTCTTATAAAAAGGTCTGTAGGATTGCCATGTGCAGTTCTACAGCTGCTGCATTTCAGTGGTGGATGAAGCAATCCTTATGTATAGTTGATATATCAGTTTGGCTCGCACTCTCAGATGCTGTGGAATGTAAGGTGTGACATAAATGGATGATGTATAAATATTTTTGACTTCTAGAAATACAGGTTATAGCAAGTGATTGACTTAGAATTGACAGCGTGACCAGAATTTAAATTTCACGCTACAGGAATGGCACCTTGTGAAATATAGTCTGCTAAGTACCACCCAGCATCACAGTACACTTCCAGATCTTCAGAGGAATAATGAAAGCTGAGTTAGGTTGAAATCTCTCTTTCTTTCCTGTTTGTTTAGAATATGGCACTTTTTTCTGTTAAATTCTTATCTTGAAACCACCAGCTGAGGATATCTGTTTCAGCAGTGCAATGGTTGTTAGACATTTGGGTACATCTTGGCTTAAAGAACTGCTGAAAGGTAATGAAGACGCCCTTTGCTGGTCATCCACTTCATGCACTAATTTATTTTTAAATGAGCTTACAAACCTCTGTGTGTGTGTGTGTTTATTTAAGAATAATTATTGAAACTTAAGAATAATTTGGAAATTAGTGCTCATTTGAACTCAGAGTCCAAGACAGTGACATGAGGCATCTCTTTCAAGTAGCATAGCCACATGTGTCAAATGCCAGCTCCAGGTATCTTGTGCTGAATATGATAAGCTTACAGGCACTGGTCCATGCAGTGAGAAGCACCAGGTTGTATCTGTCCTTAAAGTTTTGGTTTGGGTTAGGTATTTTTTGTCATTCAGACTAAGGTGCCTTAAGTCAGTGAGTTTTGTTTTGAGTCAGTGAGTTTTGTTTTGAGTCACTGCTCAATCTCCCCTCCAAGTAAATCCTACTTCCATTGCTCTTACTGTTTATAGTGACAGCACCCAAAAAACCAAACATTACATTTGTTTAATGATGGGCACGTCTGGGTTGTAGCAGCAGGTATGAGAAAAAGATCAGAGGCATTTTTGCACTTAACTAATATATTTTACTTTGTGGAACCTTCCATTTATGAGGGAAATTGCCTGCCATGGACTATGCAGCATTTATCCTATAGACAAAACACAGTCAGCTCTTTCCCATACGGTATAGAGCATAAACCCTCAGAATTCCTGTTGTGTGTATAACTTGCCCTGAGTCAGACCAAATTAGATGCTATTTTGGTAAGGTGCACACTAGACATCACATGATCTTGTTTGGATATACAGATGTCTAAACAACATTAAAGCTTGAAATGTCTGTGCATATGTCAAATGCAGCATTAGCTATGACCAAACCTCTCCAAGAATATACACTTTTTCTAAAGATGTATATAAACAATGTTGGACACATGACGCATTGGTGATTAGACTTTGGACCTTTTTGGCACTGCTTAGATATAATCCTTCTAGCTCTTCAAGGCATTCAGCTAGTCTGCCTTCTTATGAGAGTCTTTGCTCTTGCAAGTCATGAGAAAACAGTATTAATAGAAAAATCTCCCCCACCTTCATCTAGCCTCCACTTCAAGGTCTTCCTTTCAGTTTTCCAAGTGTATGCACTACTCTTGAGCTACTGTTAGATGAACAACATTTGTTTTTAACCTAAAATTCCAGTTAAAAGTTTCTTTTACCAGAATGAGTTGAACTAGAAAATACCAGATCAGTAGAGGACCTATGATAAAAAGTTCTGGGTTTTTTTACCAGAATTAGGCTAGGATTTGGAAAGTTCCTTGTGGTCCAGACCTGCCTTCTGTGAACTGCTATTTCCTCATCCCTGTCATGCTCTGAGTACTGAATACAAGGATGGCTGCACTTTCGGGGTTCACTGGGCTGCTTATGGCTTTCTTCTTTGAGTTGAACACAACGCATCTGAGCTACAACATTGCTAGTTTTTAGCAAACTTCTGCTAACGCATTTCAGAGAAAACTTTTAGGAAATTTGTCAGGGCACAGTCCCAAGAATATCAATTAATAGTTTGGGACAATCAGTGCTAAAACTTCACTGACAGGCAATTCTATGACCAAGATAATCATTAAACTGTTGTCTCTGCTGTTGTTAATTCTCTTCCTAAAAGGCTGAGTTTTATTTGGGTTTTTTTTTTTTCTCCTTTTATATAAGTTTTGCTGGCTATCAGGCTATTGGAAATGGGGTTTGCCATGGTGTAGGAGAAATCTTGACATCTCAGGTCACCACTAACATGCTGATTTCTTGGTGCAGATGTATGGGAGGAAATGTGTGAACTCCTGCAACATGAAGGTGTTAAACTTTGTTAAAAAGACATTCCTGAAACCTCTTGGCGACATGCTGCTATTCATTATAACAGAAATGATTTCCATCTGATTTTTCAAGTGGTGGCTTCTGGTGGGATTGAAACAGTAGGGCCCTCTGATGGTTCCAGCTGAACAGGCTTTGGAACATCAGGTGGGTGTTGGGTTCTTGCATGCATTGTACTTCTGGGTATCATAATGTTAAATATAGTGTGTTCTTAGCCTTGTCATATAATTAAGAATTGCATTTAGTTAAAGCAGTACCCAAATTGGGAAGACCATTGTAACCGAGGCTATGTGTGGCTGGGAGAGAGACTCAGTGAAGGCAAATCATGAACTTAGCTGTGTCCTCTATATTAAACATTTTGTAAAAGATTGGAGCTAGGGGAACAAATAATCCAAGTAAATGAGTAAAACTCCTTGTGTTGTTTGAAAGGAAGAGATATGTTTGGCATGAATCCAAGAAAGTGCTTAAAAGCATCTTAAACATTAATGAGGTAAATAGTCTCATCTCTGTGGTGCAGAAAATTTAGGCTTAATTTTAAGCACATGCTTAAGTTCCTTGCCAAATTGGGGACTAAAAAAGAGTTACGTTTTTGCATTTGAGAAGCAGGAATGATATCACATGACTTCTATATTTAATCACAACTACTGAAGGCAGCTGGGATTTTGAATACAGAATACTTAAAGCAAACTGTTCTTGATCAATCCATAGAGAAATACTCAGAGGGAGAAAAAATATATACAGTAAATTTGAATAATGAACAATTTTGAGGAAATTGCAATCTGCTTCCAGACATTTGGAGAGCAGAAAGGAAGCTAAATTTGTTGAGTAAGTTACTTGCTGTGATCTATTCTCCTGGCTCTAATTAGAGGGAAGCGAGCAGTAAAGGAACCCAGAAAATGAGACTGCTGTGGACTGAAGTGCCCAAAGAGAAGACTTGAAGTTTGAAGGCATTTTTTAAATGCATTATTTTTCCCCAAGTATTCTTCAAAGAGGAGGGGGGAAGGGGGGAATGGTGTTTTGAAATGTTTGTTTGAAAGAAATGCTAACTGTATAAACAAACAGCATTGATGCTTGAAGAGTTTGACAGAAAACATTTGTGTTTCCTTTAGAATTTAAAGCTAAAAGTTTACTATGCAAGTTAACTGACAATTTTGTAATTGTTTAATGTTAAGGTTTGTTACTGTATAATCTAAGTTTTCATTGGCTGCTTCAGCTCAGACTTGCTCATTAGTGGCATTTAGTTCACAATACAGCATATTATTCTGCCTTTAGACACCTTACATGACTGATGGCTGCTGTGTGAAATAGCAAAATATAAAACCTGATACTATTCTTTCTTCTGCACAAAGCTTCTGGCCATCAAATGCAGGGTCATACCTGGAAAATACTAAAGGCAAACATTTCCCTGATGAGGCTGCCTCTCACCTTGTAAGAGGACCCTAGTAACAGACTTCCCCACAAAACTTGCTTTTTATAGTAATAGGAAAACTCATTTGTGGAGGGTAGAACTTTCTCAGACTGGTGGGGGAAAGAAAAATTCTGTAGGAATGCAAAACTATCAGGCATCCATCTGCTTGAAGCCCAGAGAATATTTCTTTAGGCTTATTTTCTTCAGTATGAAACACAGAGCATCAGCGTATGTTTATAAAAAAAAATCAAATCACCAACTAATGAAGAGAGTAAATGGAACCTCTTCCCTCCACTATTGGAGCATAACCCATGACAAGACGGCTCTTAGACATGTTTTTTTCATGTCTGTTGTACCAGGGAGTAGAATTAGGAGCTCCTACTTTGTAACTTTGTGTTCTTATTCCCAAGTTACTTTAGAGTTTTTTTAAAAAGATAAATTATTTTAGCGTATGTGGTGGCCTGTCTGAGTGCTTTTTAGTTGTTTCTATATCTCCTTTTACATAACTTCCATTCCAAACTTCCATAGCTTGTAGTGCTTCCTTTTGCAATTACTGCATCATCACCTTGAATTCTCTTATGGAACTTCTCCTTATACACAATTAATTAGACAAAATTGCAGTACTTGTGCCTTAATACTGCAAATGAGCAAAAATGCAACTGAAACAGTTACTCCCCTGTGCATGTATAGATGAAAAATAATCTGTCTGGAATAACTAGGGTTGCTTCAGATTTTCACAAGAAAAGCTGATAGATTTGAGTCCAGTAGTTTTCTATTGGTCAGCTTCTAACACAGGAAGTGCTGTCCATTCTAGCTTGAACAGTCTCAGGCAGTGAATGTCAGGACCTCATTCCTTCCTATATCCTCTCTCTACCAATGACATTCTTGTTCGTGCTACTCAGATCCATGTTTTTTCCCCTTGATTTCATTCACTGTATTGTAGACTTGCAGGATTGTTCTCAGGTTAGAACAGATTGTAGAAAGGTGTTTATAATAACAATTACACCTACTCCAATCACTAGAGCATAATCTTTATCACAATCACAAAAAAAAAAAAAAAAAAAAAAAAAGGAAAAAAAAAGGAGAGGGGGTAGAAGAAAAAATATACATCACAAACTACTCCAAAGTTCTGCTTGAGTTATTTTTCAATTACAGCAGGTGAAGCAGAACAAAATTGTTACAGCCATTTATTGATTGTGTTACTATCCATTAAGGTACAACAGAAGAAGTCCATCATATTGTGTAACAACTTAACTATTTAAAATAACAAAGGCTTCCTATTGTTTCCCTTTTTACTATTATCCTGACAAATACATTCTACTTCTGAGCTGAAAATCAAATTCAGGAATCATAATGAAGAAATTCTCTATTCAAGCTGACATTATTTCTTCCCATAGCTATTGAAATTCTTCAGCTTTTTTGTTGAAAAATAAGTGAAGCAGAACAAAGGTAATAAAATATATTAATTATATTAATGATATTTTACTGAAAATTAGACTGTTTCCTAAAGAAAGGGCATATAGAGCCGTAAGAAGAGATTCTATCAATGGGTAGACAACAGGTAATACTGTCACAGCAGTGAATTTAGCAGCCATGAACTAGTCAGCCATCTGACTGACAAAACCTTTGGATTTTTATGATGATGAGCAAAGTTTATCATATATTTTAAGGTGGGTAGATGTGCTTTGGTAGAAAGGAAGCCAGTAGCGTTGTTGTCATGGTTTAACCTCAGCTGGCAACTAAGCACCACACGGCCACCTGATCGCTCCCTGTGGCTGAGATGGGGGAGAGAAGAAAAGTAAAAGTGAGAAAATATGGTTTAAGGTAAAGGCTGTTTAACAGGTAAAGCAAAAGCTACACATGAAAGCAAAGCAAAATATTGAAATCATTCACTACATCTCATTGGCAGACAGGTGTTCAGCTGTTGCCAGGAATACAAGGCTCTATCATGTGTAACTGTTACCTGGGAAGACAAATGCCATCATTTCAAATATCCCCCCCTTTCTTCTTATTCCCCCAGCATTATATGCTAAATGTGATGTCATATGGTATGAAATATCCCTTCAGTCAGTCAAGGTCAGCTGTTCTAGCTGTTTCTCCTCCCAGCTTCTCGTGAACCCTCAGCCTACTCAGTGCTGGGGCAGTGTGAGAAGCAGGAAAGGACTTGACTCTGTAAGAACTGCTCAGAAGCAACAAGAACTTCTTTTCATTGTCAACAGCGTTCAGCACCAAGACAAAACATCGCTCTTAAGAAGAAAATTAACTCTATCCCAGCTAAAACCAACACAACTGTGTAACGAACGGCAGATTTAATGAGTGATTTAGATGTTGGTGATAGCATACTAGAGGGGTATGCTCAGTCCTGCAGAAAAAAGGTTCACAAACTAGGTGTTAAATTGGAGCTCATCAGTGCAGGGTATGTCATGACTGGATGCCAGCATCCAGAAGCAATAGAAAATGATAGATCATTGGAACTGTAATGCAGTAGTTGTAGTCTAGTGTGGCATAAGCCTGATGAAGAACCACAAGGTCTTGAGCTGGCTGCTTAAAGTTTCCTGTAAACTTGTTTTGTGTACACAAGTATGTGTTTGGCAGCTCAGTGGGAAAGAATTTCTGAACCTGTTTGGGACTGTGGTAAAAATAGGTGCCCATAGGGAGGGAAGGTTTCCCCATGTGACAAGGAAAAATACTGCTTCTAGCAATGCCAGTCAATGCTGCTTAGTTAGAGAGGTGGCAGAACAGGGCTGTGCACAGTATTGCTTCTCCTTGTAGGCTCTAGCAGTTTCTGCTGCATGGGATCAAAACACAATATATCAGACCAGTGTAGTATTCAGTTTGTTTCATGTTTACTTTCATGAATTCTTAATTTCACCCAAATACCAACTTAAACTTCCTACTTATAAGAAAAAAAATTCTTATAAAAATTTATGTGGAAAATAAGATCTTTATTCTACTTCCACCAATTCTAGTAAAGAAACTGTTAGGACAGGAGCCAGAGCCCTTTCCTCCACAGCACTGACCATGCTTTAACCTTGTTGCCACCTGTCTTCCCATTCTCAGTTGTCAGATCATTCTTCCCTAGCACTGAAAATCTCATACTGTTTTGACAACTGTTAACATAAAATATCCATTTCTTGGTTTTGTAACCACAACTTCTCTGTTTGAACAAATTCATCACACAAAGGCTTCAGGTTTCTTGTACCTACCTCCAAGTAAAACAGATTTTCTGTTTTAAATGTCCATTTAACAAAAAAGCAAGGATGGCATTCAGACTAGAGCACGGCTTTGTGGTACAGTAATTTCTGTCTTAAAATCCCTAATGATAATTTTTGGGTTTTTAATAATTGGGAAGTATTCTTGCCAATTCCGGCATTCTAGCTTGCTGTCATTGTATGTTTTTGCTCTTGCAGTACTCAGATGTCTTTTATTTGACTCGTATTGTAAATACTTGTCAAACCACTGAAGTTGTTTCATCAAAAAAAACCTTGATCTCCATAACTGATGCTGACTTGCTCGATATAAATACCAGTTGTGTGTATTGATGTTCTGTAGGATTGGCTTGAAAAACATATTTGTAGGAGAATACCTTCTGCATTTGTGTAGTTTTGTATGGGATACATTGAGCAAACATGAGCTGCGCATTGGGACTGGGTCAATATTCACTATCCTTTGTGCTTTCAAGATCTCTGGGATAATCTTTCTGAGCATATAAAGAGGTTGAAAAATAAATATAAAACACCTTAAAACATTATTGTGCACATAGATGTTATTTTTTTAGTATACCTCTATATATGTTAGGCAAAATAGCACCTCTGTATAATTGTATTTTTGAGGTTTTCCATTAATGCAGTTTCACTGACTGCTGTACAAATATTGCTGAATTACTTTGTGATGAAGTAACAGGTCACAGATAAATTTGTTTCCCTGAGCAAGCAGATACCATGCAAATGCGTTGTGTGATTGCCCATCAGGGGTTAACTTTGTTCTCAAAGAACATTTGGGATTGTGTTCAGGCAGAGCACAAAATGAAGGCTGCGAATCAAAGCAAGCAGGCTATCTCTTCCCACAGATCTTGCAGCAAAAATTCAGAGCTGAATGATGCAACATGTGCATAAAATCTTGATAATGTTTTTAAAACATATCACTTGAAATATGTTAACGCATATGTTCCTTCATTTAGAACTCTTTCAAAATACATAATTTGGCCCTTTAGCTTTACACTCAGCTCATTATGGCTCAGATACATAGAGAAACCTTTTTGAAATTTTCTCTTGGTCTTCTCCCAACACCACCATGACCTTACTTTCCCACTTAAGCCTTGCAATGTCCCTTCTCTCTGTTTGCATCTCACCCTCCAGCTCTTTCAATGCCATTTCCAGTCTGATGATGGTTTATCCCACAAGCATTTGCAAGGGTGGCAGCTAGCTGCAGTTTGCCTGAGGCAGGATTCAGCTTGCTCTCATTTCAAAAGTTTAAAGGTTTCTCATGGTTCAAATTTGCCTGATGTCTGTAAATAATTGCTTCTTTTTAACCATCAAGTGATGTATTTGGAGTTTTTAAATTATTTGTATCAAGATTAGATAAACAGAATAACAGAACTCCATTGTTGGTTCTGAAATTGTCAGTCAGACTGGCAAATCAAAGTTCCATGTTAGTTTCACAAAAAGGTTTAAATTCATGCATGCATGTACACAGAGGTGCACACGTGCTGTATAAGAAGACCAGTCTTATTTATCAGCCCCGGCCAGTACGTAATACAGCATTTTCATTTGAATACTGGAGGAGAAGCAGATAAATCATTGCTCAGAAATTCCTTGGATAAAGCAAGGTAACTCTTTTCATACCATATTTTCAGTTAAATAAAATATGACCTTTACACCGTGCTGTGAATTGGCCTTAAGCACACCTCTAGGTGGAATTACCTTCACTTCCAAAGTATCACATGCTGCAGTCTTCCACTGAGCCCTTTGCGCATGCATACATATTAGAATACTGATTTTGTAAAGTCTACGGTTACTCAGATGTATGGCTTAATCAAATCGGGCTCTTCCCTGATTTCTGAATTTTATACAATTTTGCTCTCTATAGTTCCCTTTCAAGGTCAAAAGCAATCTCTGTGTTATCAGGAGTATTCTACTTGGATACATTTTTTATGCTACTTTAGTTCATGATTTTTAATAGAAATTTATTTGTCTCACCAGATATGGGGTGACCAGATGATATTGAGCAATACCTGCAGAAAGCAGTGTTCTCAATCTGTCCC
This sequence comes from Coccyzus lansbergi, assembly GCA_033558105.1. Classification (NCBI taxonomy): domain Eukaryota; kingdom Metazoa; phylum Chordata; class Aves; order Cuculiformes; family Coccyzidae; genus Coccyzus; species Coccyzus lansbergi. The sequence goes on along the minus strand of JAUMJK010000784.1, from coordinate 443,223 downwards.
ATTTCATGTAAAGCACACTCGAAACTTCTGTTTTAATTAACACTATTAGAAGACTTCCTGTGCACTAGGGTCATGAAGAGATTTTGAAATACCAGATGCTGATCATGGTAAGACCAACTAAGATGCTCACTTACTCTCTTGAATATCTGAGACTGCCTGTTGATGTGACCCGGTGCAGAAACTGCATAATCCAGGGAAGAAAGGAAAAAAAAACCAGTCACCACATTTTCCTCCAAAGGCTGGCATTGAAATGTTGAAAATTGGACTGAAAAAGGAAAGAGGCTTCCTTATGAAATCTTTTTGTGTGTGATTTAGCAATCTGTTTTCAGAGGCTGAACCATCCTGGTTTAGTCTTTCGTTTTGTTTCCTGATCAACAATATTAAAGTATTAGATTATTTCTTTTTTATTTACAACAGTCCCTCATCTTCCTTTCTTGCTTCTCACTTTTGCTTGCTGAATGTTCTAACAGAAAGTGACTGGCCAGAAAATTGAAATAAATATCTTAGTGTAAACCACAGCTCCATTTCTAATACCTGGTAAATTTATCATTTCTTAGAAGTTAAAGTTTTATGCTTAAATAGTTGAAAGATCTGCCTAACTGTATTCTGTTTGCTGTTTAAGCTAAAATGCAGAAAATACCTCTGTTCTTCAAATAAATTAAGCCTGTGTTTTGATAAACCAGTAAGCATGACAATTTAGTCTTCATTTCCCCCACAACATATGGGGCTTTGTGTTTATTGTCTTTCACTAATTTTCAGTATTTTCCTTTGAGCTTTTGTCAGCAAAGGCATACACTTCCCTCTGTGATTTGTATTTCTTCAGAAAAACACTAGGTGAATTTGAGTAATTTCCTCTTGCAAGAATGTATTTGTTTTGAGAGTTTAGGTGAATTATACTCTGCTGATTAGTGAAGCAAGTGCTGTGCTCCATCTGCTAGAGAAGGGGAATAGGATATTTATAACATGATGGATGTTACTGTTGGGTGGGTTTGTAGTGCTTCAGTATGACTAAGCAGCACACTAGGGTTGTAGGCTGCTTCGTTTGGTTTGTTTTAAAGAGGACATGCTGACTTGGGCATAGAGACTATTACTGCAGAATCACGGCTTTTTGCAAGAACTACAATTAATGTATTCAGGAACAGGGACAAAGTGATGGCACACTACACTTTAAACAAGCAATTCAGGAAAACAAATGCAGAGAAATAGGGATTGATATACATGGAATATAATTTGTCTGTTATACGTGAATATTCAATGCAAGGGGTTTTTTTTCCCCTTAGACCAATTAGAGAAGGTGGAGATGAAATTTCTTCCACATTCATCATGCAGTGTCTAACAGAATGTTTCTGTTGTCCCAGTTTGCTCAGAAGTAGCCATCTACCTTTTCAGAAGTCATCTAAAACTTACACATTAACCTGTCCCAGGACCAGATATATATTTCAGTGCTGCAGAAATGATCTGTGGCATTGTTAGGGCAGCTGTAGCTAATGCATTCATTTGTTTCAATAAGCGGAATGAACACTTGAAAATGCTACCATTAATTTCTTAACATACTTTTCCTTACAATTTGAACAGAATGACTGTTTTTCAGCTTATAGAGGTGACACAGTTATACTAAACTAAGAAGTCCGAAAAAGACCCCCCAAACCAGGAAAACTAATTACATTAGAACTGCACAAGCATGTCTTAGTACTGAATGCTATTGAAAACTGCTGCTCTTTAAAAGTCAGGGGGATGTATTCTGCTCTGAAGTAAGGCATTTGTTTTTCTTAAGGTCATACAAAACAAAGCACATTATTCGAACAAATGTCAGAATAATATGTCTTATGAAATATAGTATTTACTTGCCTGCAGCATTCAAACTGTGACAAATCTGGAAAGGAAATAAACAGCTACTGCTTTTGCTAAATAGTCCTTTTAATATTACAAGTAAGTTTACATTGCTGGACCCATGTGTACCTTAACAATTCCTGCACTATGACTTGGCCCAAAGGAAAGCACAAACTTAATACTTTTTTTTTTTTTGTGAATTAAATGCAGCTAATTAAAATGAAGGGAAATTAAAAAGAATTAGGCAAAATAAAAATGCTACAGTAAAGCTTTTATTAAATGCTTGTACAGTGAATAAGGAATGTGCAGGAAAAAATGAACTGCTGATTCATTCATCTGAAAGCTGCTTACTGCAGCCTCCTGGGTAGTTAGCAAGGCACAATCTTCTGTGCTTTGCATACCCTGAGTCAGAACTTGCACAGGTTTGGTTACCCTGTCATTCCAAAAGGTATCATGTACAGAATGATCAAATGTGATGAAAATGAATCCACTTTCCACACTACAGAATGATCTCCTGCATGGATGGAATAAGATACCTATTGAAAATATTACAGGTAACACATGTGCTCTGGCAGTTTATCTGATGCTAAATGAACATTTGCTTTCGTCTCAATGGAAGTTAAGATCTTATAACTCACTCAGCTCCCATTGAGGTGAGTGGAAACAGGAGTAGATCCTTCATGGGAATAATAAATAAATAAAGACACAATAACAGAGACCTTGATGGTGATTAAATCACCAAGCAGAAGAGGTTAAATATCACTCACTCTGAATTTTTAAAAGCTGTTTATCTCCATCATTTACTTCTGGGGATTAATACCGATTACTTTCTCAGACATGCATTTTTAAGAAGTTATTTGTGCAGTGTTTGGGTAGAGTTTCATGTTCAGATTAAAGGCAGGCAAGAAGTGGACTCACAGATGTGCATGGGGTCTAAAAGATCAGAAAGATAGTTGGCCTCATGGGTAAGAGAGTATCAGGCACTGTTGAGAGTAAAACATCCCAGTTTGATTTTGATGTCAAGAAACTTCATTCAGAAGTCAAATGTTACCTAATAACCAGTCATACCTTTTTATTTTCACAGAACTGCATGGTATCCAACTTTTGCTGCTTTTATTGTATTGTAGGTTCCAGAGACAGATTATATTGATCTTCCAACAAATTGCAAGGTATTTTTTTCTGAACAAAACTTCCTTCTTCTGGCTTTGTTAGTGAGTCGGAGGGGGTCCCCCAAGTGACTGACTATTCTGTACATACCCAGCAGAACTCTGTATTGCTTGTAATGAGGGAGACCACTCTGAAGAGGGATAATGCAAGGGATAAAAATCTCGGAGAGTGGGTTTGGTGCTCACAGTGAAAGACATACTGGGAAATATCACTGAATGCACTAGTTTTATATATTTAGGTTCATTTTCTGTTCTTACCTGTGCCTTCATATCTCTTATTTTCAGGTCATTTAAATAAGAGACTTGTGGTGGGACTCTATCACTTAAGCAAAATTGGTATTCTGCCATCCATGAAATTGCATGGACACCTTCAACTTATCCCAAAGTGCAAATCATGTATTTCTCTCCTTCAAAAAGTCAACATGAATAAATGCTTAAAAATATGGGTCACAAAAAAAAAACCCATTAAAAAGGATCTTCCACCTCCTTGCCCCTCCCTGGGTTCATTTTATTATTTCCAGCTTTACTTTCCCTCTTTTACAGCAAATATATTGAGTTGGATTGTTGTTGACTAAATAACAGGAGTATTTATCACACCTGCCATCAACTTATTGTTTCAGTCCAGATGCTTCTATTCCTTCTATTTACTCCAGCTATTAACTCCTGCTGGAAAGGCTTTTTCATATAAGCTACATCTGTACTTTCCAGCCTGTCTACAGAAACAAGCCAGGAAATTTAGTTGATGGTTCCTAGCACATGACTGCTATGACCATGTTGCTATGTAGTGTCTTTAACTCCACTGTCTGTTAGCTCCAGCAGTGTCCAAGGCAGCTTGTTTGACTTCTTTGCCTGATGGCTATGAGACAATATTCTCCCACACTGAAGGATGTGAATGACTATGTGGCACAGGGCTCTAATTTGGGTTTGTTGTAAGCAAAATACAGGAGGAATCATCTCACTATACCAGATTCAAATGCACTCAGGAATATACAGTGTAATTCTTTGGTTTTGCAGAACAAGAATAGTGTCATCATTTGCTATAAGTTATTTGCTTTATGTTTGCACTCTTACTAACTTAGTATGTTACTCATGCCACAATGTAATTGACACTTGTCACAGGATATTACTGGAGTGGTCATCTGGTCCAACACCCAACCTGAGCTAGGCAAACCTGTACTATGCCTGAGGGATGGTTCTCTAACCTAGAGGGATAGAGAGTCACTGTTCTTGGTAGCAAGTAGCCATGGTATTTTGCAGTCTCAGATCAGAATGGTCTACTGATGTCTAAACTCAATAGACCTCGCTGAAATAATAAGTCCATTGCTTCTGCCCTCTCCACTAAAGAGAATAAATCATTCCTTTCCTTTTTCACCACAGACTTTTAAACATCTGAAGCTTGCTTTTCTTGAGACTGAACAACCTCACTCCTTCCAGCCATTCATTGTGCGTCACCTCTGTAAACGTCCTTGCTCTCTCTTGGACTCCCTGCAGAATACTTTCTTCACTGCTACAGCTAAGGCCTTATAAATGCTGAACAAAGTGAGCAGATGAAATCCCACATTTGATATTTGCCCTATTTGTAAAGTTCGATGATGTTGACCTGTGTTGAGTTTCTCATTTAAAATATGTTACAGTTTTTCTTAAAAAGTCTTTCTCTGGAGTTGTCCTCTAGCCTGTATTTGTTCGGTTAGTTATTCCTTATGTATAACTTTGTCCTTATTGATCTGTCACCACTTTTTTCATCAGGCTCTTTCTCCGATTTTTCATGCTCATTCTGAATTTTAATCCTGTCCTACAATATTTTTGTGGTCTTTTCAGCCTGACACCAATGACAGAGTCCCTGAAAATGATGAAGGGGGAGGAACAGGATACTCAGTCTGGATAACTTATTTCCTAATTCTGTCATTTATAATGAATTGTTTGGTCTCTGTGAAATGCTATTAGTAAGCTGATGCCCATAGTATCAGTAAGATGTATGTATAGCTATTATTTCCTAAGGTATGTTGTTTATGAAATATTGAACTGTTATGAAAAATTATGAAACATTGAAGCTGAAGGTGACAAACAATGGCAAAATACCAGTATGGATAGATATCCTGGATTCAGCAATCTGAGCAATCAGAGTAATACCGGCTGTTTGCATGCCTGGAGTGTAGAGAGAGCAGTTAAAGCCTACAGAAAGAATAGTCCCCAACTTCAAATTTACGTTACTATTTCAAAGACAGTGAACATTTGCAATTTAATCTGGAGTAACAGCAGCTTGGCTTCTCAAGTAAAGAAGATAGTGATTCAGTTAGTTAACATGTGTGACTACATTGAGCAATACTAGCCTATCTTTTAATGATGTAACACCTCTCCTCTGCTTCTTCATGTAAGGTGACTTGTAGACTTGTTCCTGCCTGCAGGGTTAGGATGTAAAATGGGAGCTTTTAATAATCCCAAATGCCAGGACCTTCCTGCTCTGTGCCATTTAGGAAAACTTGATTTGCTCTTCTGGGCCTGCTCCAGGCCTTGAAGATGGCGCAAGTTGGATTAGATTTTAACAAGATAGAATAAGATGAATACATAAAAAGACTTGATTCCATCCTTATGTCGTTTGAATGTGCTGTTCCAAGCCTACTTGCCTCACCCAATTTTCAAACTGCTGTTCACATATTGTTGACTAAAAATGATAAGGAAAAATACATTTCCTTACTGGTTGTGCCCGAATTTATGACTGTCAAGCATCCAACTTTCAGTTATGATCTGTCTCATATATGTAATAACACATTGTCCGCAGGTGATGCGGTTTCTGTAACTTGTGATGAACTGCAGGCAGTAGTTTGGTTTATTTCATAATGCTTCTTTGTGTGTACCTGAAAATGGGTATTTTTTCTTCTGCAAGAATCACAACAGGTATCTCTGCAGGGGGGCAGCCAGCATTTGAACTGCATAGGGAAGAAGTAAGAGACGCTGCCGTTCGGTTTACTCTGAGTAAACTATTGCTGTAGCTGGAACAAACCTACCTAAATGCAGGCTCTAAGCTTGTCAGGTTGAAATTGTTCCCAGGAATAAATAAAAATGATTATGATGAAGATTGCCTCTTTACCACATATAGCAGGGGGATTGGGAATTTGTCACTTGTGGGTTCTGGTTTGGGGACTGCAGAGATTGTTTCCTTGCATGACTTCTATAACAAGAAGTGTCAGACTTCATCCTGTATGTATCAGACTAGTGTGGCATTGGATATTAATCCTGATGGAAAAGGATTATGTGATTTTCACAGGCACTGAGATAGATTATCCGTTTTGGCCTGGCTGGAGGGTAGTGAAAGTCTCTTTTTGCAGATGTGGGAGCAGAGTGTTCCAGGGAGAGCAGCACCAGAATAACCAAGCATGAACAGCAGCTCTGACTTGAACTTTCTTTTCCTTTTCCATTCATTTCCGTTGTTTGAATATGCTGCCTTTGAGAACTTGCATCTCTGAGCAGGGGCGGTGGTGTTGATTGCAATGGTACAGTCTTTGAGAAGTCTGCCTGCTAACAAGCTCTTTGAAACACTGAGTAAAAATACCTGAAGGAACTTTTGGGATAACATCATGTTTAAAAAGAAGTCTATTTACCTTCTTCCTAGCTGCCCATTCTAACATTCTAGCCCGATATTTTAATAAACTATATTTTGTCCTTATGTCTGGACACAACTGATAATGTTGATGTTTCACAGTATCATGTTAGGCTGTAGTATCTCTGCTGAGTTTCACCTTGGATAATAAGAGAACCAGTAAAATTTTACTGATTTAGTACTTGCTTCTCTTTTCCATCTATCTTAGGGACCACAACCCATCCTCTCACCCCTCTAAATAGCCTCCTTGAACTTCCCTGGAAACACTGCTTTCAGAAAGGGTCAAGAATACATGCTCTTGCTTCTGAAAAAAAAATCAGGTTGCTCAGCAGTCTTGGCCACCAGTGTGAAAGATGCTTGCTATATGACAGCTCTTCCCATCTTGTTCAGGGCAGAAGTAGTGATTTGGGGAGGAAGTTCAAGGGTTGGATCCTGCCTAATGCTCACCAGCTGCACTGAGATGTACCAGAGTAATGATAAGGGATGCCTGCATGGGGTAGACTAGTGTCACTTCAGCCACTTCCTGGGGTATCAATTTACAACAATTGAATCATTCTAAATACAAATGTGTTGTTGTCCATTTGGGTTGGGACACTGCAGCCTGAGACCCCTCGCTGAATTCCATGTATCTTACACAAATTTTATCTTCTTTGGTATTTATAGACTAAAGCATAAAAAATACATGCGAGCAAATGTGGAAGTTTCAAAATATATATTTTAAACTCTTCCATATTTACTTTCTGACTTCTGAGAAATTTCATACAGAGAGTATTTTCTCAGACCTACCATATAGCAAATTGTTCTTTCCTAAAGCAGGTAACATCAGTTTCTTTCCAAAAAATGTACATTTTTCCCTGATGCCTTGGCAGGAACCTCAAAGACTGGACCCCTAGCTTTCAGACAGCCCAAGTAAAGAAAAATGAGGAAAAACCCCCATCCCTCTCCCTTACGTGAAAGCAGAAATGTTTGCATGCTCTGCCAGTAGCGTCTGCTTGTTAGACCTGCAAACTGCCCAGTGAAAAATGATCTGAAAATAAATGTGCAGCAATTCATTTTTTTTCCTTCCCTGATTTATGCCTTTAATTAATCACAATCAGTTTACAAAATCCATTTTAACTCAGATTTAAAAAGCATGCACGTTGACAAATAAATCTAGTAGCGTGTGTACAGTGTAATTGTTGCTACTAAAGACCTGTCAGCTACTCAAATGTGTCACCACTAATTGCCCAAGTTTCTAGGGATCAAACTACTATATTTTTATGTTAAGGAGGGAGTTGAGCCCTTAAATTACTGTATTAGCTTTAAAGTGCTTTAGTGCAGCACATGGAGGCATGTCAGTTTAAATTCAAAAGTAATAATTCAAAAAGTTGTCAATAATCAAAGACAGCAACATAGGCTTCTTAATTTCAATCCAGTTAGGCTTGTTCTTATGATTTGGATTCTTTCTATTTTTAGCCTGTATCCCCAAATCCCTTATGGACCTAAGAGACCAACACATAAGCAGCAGGTTAAGGTCATTATAAGCAGGTGAAGGCCATTAGAAAAATTAGTCTGTTCACTCTGATGAAACCCAGGCTCATCTCAGGATGTCACCTGCAAATGATAAACAAACTCAAAACCCAACCCAATGATAGAACAGAACCAAGTCACATATTTTATTACAGGAAGCGCAACCATTCCACCTCCCTTGTCTCTGCAGTAGTGCTTTATATTTCATGATACAAGCTTGCTGTGAGCACTCCACGTTTGTTGCCTAGTCGTATTTCGACTTATTGCCATTGCTGGGTTTATACCCATCTTCCCTATGTTTATACCCATCTTCCCTATGCTTATGCCAATGTTGCTTAAAAGAAGTGAACAGTAAAAAGACCCTTCAGTTTTCACTGTTGCAACTATCTTGAAGCAATTTAAGATCTCATTTAATCCCTTCCTTTTTCATTTAGTTTATTCTTTTTAAAGAAATTGAACGCAAGTGTGTACATTTCTTCCCTTAATAGGGACATGTTTATGACTTCAAGCTGCATTTTGCAGGAGTAACTTAAGAATGTTTTTCTTGCTTCTTTGCTTCTACATCTTTGCTAGCCATACTTCTGACTGGTGTTTAATCTAAAAGTTGCTGTTCATAGGCTCTATAACCCCAAAGACCTGTATCTTTCCGTAATTTACTAACAGCATTTAAATAAAGAAAAATCCAAAAAACTAATAACTTTGGGAAATATAAGTTTTCCAGAATAATGTAACTGTTCTTTACATAGCATGATATTGAGAGTATGTCTGAAATGTTCAACAGGCAGTAATTTACTCTAGGAAACTAAGGTAAAGGAAGCTCAGTGTGGTGTCGTGCTGTTGGGAAGGCTCTTGTTCATATTAGGCATTCCAAGAGTCTTAACACAACGCTTAGAATAGCCAGTAGCCTCTTACTCAGTTACGCTAAGCTGTAAAAATACTCACCCAAACTAGCAACGTAATTTGACCCAACAATGCTCTACACTATAGCTAATAATTTTTACAATAATCATGCTTTCTTGGTTTATTCTGTCCATGGATTGCTGCATGGTATTGGTGACTTTTTAGGGAGATTTTTATTGCATTTGGAAGAATGTGACTTATATTATACTCAGTCTGTGGCAAGAACATTTCTTAAACTCAAATCTTTATTAATAGAAGGGCATAGGCAGAGAGCTGTTTTAGATGGGGATGAAAAGAGATTTATTTTAATATTCTGGATATTTATAATTGGAAATTATTTTAAAATATGTTTTAGAATACTTACCTGTACATGAAATAGAATAGACATAATGTAAATAAAAGGTAATAAATATTCAGACCATGTTATTGCTGAATGACAGTTGATGCTTTCAGTGGATTTTATGTATGTCAGTGATAACCTGCAAATAATTTATTATAGTGTGCCTTATGAAATGATGAGATTTTGTTAAGTAACACTGAATTAATGAAATAGCATACCTTAGGCAAAATACCTACAACATGTGCCACTCATCACCCCCAAAGACTAAAATCAGTCTCTAAAAATGAGACAAGTGAAAGGCAGTTACATGTTGTACCGAGGAACAGCGTATTCCTTTAAATTCAAGGGTATTTCATTTCAGAATGCTCACTAAATGAGCTTCTTGATATGTTTTTTGGTTGCTTTGTGGCACTACAGCAAAATCGGCACACAGATCAGGAACCAGTCTAGCAGACTGTGTTTTCTCTAATCAGGGAGTTTTATGAGACTTCTTTTGTGGACATGGTCTTCTGCATCCTAGCTTGGGATAAATAGCTACTACTAAAGTGCAACAGATTGATGAAGAATCACTTCTCTTGCTACTCACAACTAAACCTCTTGTTCTTTGAATCCTTTTATTTCTTACCCATCTTTTCTATATTAGCACTGAGCCTTCTGTCCCAGCTGTCTAAATCCCATGTAATCCAAATCTTGTCTTCGGTGCATCTCTGCAATTATCCCCTGCATCCCTTCTGCTTTGTATACTCCTCCAATCTTAACGTCATCTTTATCATCATCATAACTTAACTACCTGATGCATTCCTGATACAGCTTTCCAAATTTTTGTTTACTCCTTTAAGCTTATTTCTGAGGGTAACATTGCCTGCATTTCTTACCTGCGTCATCTCACAGCCACCTTCTAAACCTGCAAAAGCATAGTCAGATGGCAAATGTTGTCGCGTGAATATCTTTGTTAGTCATACATGTGAATGAGAGCTTTTTGTCCCAGCCATGTGAGGTTCTGGTAGCTTCAGTTGGCTTACTCATGATAGCAAAAGCTACATTCAATCGTAAGCATTTGTAGCAGCATCCTCTATGACTGTAATCCCTTTTAAATAGGGAACGTGTCAGCATTTTATAAAGGGATGTAAGGATGCATGTGGCCCAGACAAAGTCTCTGTAATTAATTTTTCTCCATCAGTTGACTACAGGAATTTATAGATTGTACTGGCATGATACAACAGTCTATTTGAGTACAGTATTTATGAAAAAAAGGATAGGAAGCAAAAAGGGGGAAAGTTCTGTCAAATGTTTCTTGTCTTGGTAACTCTTTCTGTGTACATGATGTCCATCTGTTTAGAAACACTCTTGAAGATGGAGAGATATCCTCGTGATTTCTTTTCCAAATTCTAACTGCTACTTGTGTCTCAGATGTATCTCCTCTAATGCGTATTTGACATTTGGGATTATAAGCATAGAGAACCTTTGGCTGTGAATTCTATCAGGTATTTCTCTGTGAACTTTGTGCAAGCATCAGCTTGTTGAACTGTTTGACAGACTGAAAGAAAAGGAAAACAAAGCTCAAAGGACAGTAATTCTCCTTTTGCAATTTAGAAAACAATAATATAAAATATTACATCAGCTACTGGCAGTCGTAGGTTTGCCTGCCTGCTAATTTACTGTCACAAATGTTCCAGGATCCTTCATAATCCAACCATTCCTATTTATATTCCTAGTGATTTATGTAAGGACTCTGCGCATGTCAGCAAAAAGTCACCAAAGAAAAGACAAAATGAAGATAAGGTGGCTGAAAGTGCATAGAATAGAGAAGAATAACCCAGCAATGGACTTGAGATAAAGTTTATACACAGTAAATAGCTAAAAAAAGAAAAGAGAGAATAGCTTTATTTTCACCTAAGCAGATAGGAACCAGAGCCTCTGATTTTGGTAGTAGGCAGTTCCCATCAGAGGCTATTAAGAGCAAGGAAACAGGTGTCTGGTGGCCAGGGAAGGAAATGAGAAGCCGTAATGTCTGAATTGAGATCACAGACCTGCTCCTGCCTTTGTGTCTGGAGAAAAGGTATTAACCGCTTGATGCCTCAGTTCTGCTGCTGGCTGCAGTGACACCCAACTCACAGCAGTTAAAACTTTTTGCTTATTTATAGGAGTTTTTTCTATAGAGAACTGTAATGATGCAAGGCAATTCTATTATGCTCTGAGGAAAATGCTAAGTTAAGAAAAAACAATGAAGGATTGTGCAGTGGAGTGCAACACTCTTTAGCGTTGAGTCTCTAGGTCATTCTGAAGCAGGTATTTGAGTGGTGTCCCTTAGGATTTGCTGTTATACATGCTGAAATGATCAATCAAGGATAAAAAATGGACTGTTCTCATCTCATAGATCATTTCACAGTGAAACAGTTAAACTCCTGACTGCTTTCTGAAAAACAGAGATCTGCATTAATAAGGTGACCTTATCAGAGCCACCCCTGGGGGGAAGGGAGAGAGAAAAAAGGTTGTGGAAAGATTGTGAATCCTATTGTTAATCTTTTTTTTTCAGGGAGGCTTGGATTCTTGAATGCAAATTACTTTATATTTAAATTGTGTGAAAGCACAAAAGTTTTGCGTCTACAATTGACAGTTATTTCATTAGCTGACTCATGGAGCCTTGCAAATGGTTTCTGGCGTTAACTTTCCTTGGATTTGTTTTCTTTGTTCTGAGCAGATTTTGCAACAGTGATCATTTTGATTAATGTATTCAACATTCTGTTTTACTCCTGATTCATGTTTTTTGCATCAGTCAGCATTCAGTCCAGGGTAAGGAGGAGCTGCAAGGTGTCTTTAGTGTTTCTTCAGTAGAATTGGTCTGATGGGCTGGCTTCCAGCTGGAGATGAGAGAAGTGTGGAGGCCAGTGTAATGTATTTTGCATGACAGTGACCATAAACACAAGTTAAAACAGACTTTCATCATCAGATGTGTCTCAACCACATCCCTCTATGACAGCAGACAGGCACTGCATGGAATCTGTGCTGCTAGAATATCATTGTATCACTGTGAGCCTCTCAGGGCTAGGTATGCTGTTTTTGTCCCTCTGTTCAGATAGTTTTGTGGTCCACTACATCCCAAAACTAGAGTTTGTGTGCTTGTCTGCTTAAAAAAGCTGCTATGTGGGGTAGGAGAAGGGGGAAGGAGAATGTGTAGGTTAAAGTTCAACCTATCTTGCTTCAGGCACATCAATTCTCAGTGTCCAGTCTATAGTGTCAGAAGAGAGTGGTTCTTCCTACCCCTAAACAGATGGGCAATCTCTCCTCTGAAGGTGCTGGCCCTCCATTGACCCAAAAAACAAGCTTCAACAAGCTGTTCAAGCTTTAGAGTGTTAAATTTAGGGTAGATTCTGTCAACTCCCCCTACTTAACTAGACCAAGTAGCATTATCAAAATTTATGCATCTATGTAAAAAACAATTATGAAAATCACTTGATTAATTGCCTCAGATACACACTGATATGCAGGCAAGTTGCTAGCAGCCTGCAAGCCCGTAGTATCCTTCTCCTCTTTTCATCTTGATTTCTTTAACTCAGCACTACATTTTTATTCTTTTCAGAACTTCTTGGCATTAGATGTTGCAATTAATCTGCCATTCCCTGCTGATGCCTCTTATTGCAATCTTTCACCAGTGCCTCAAGCATTACATTGTTCTTCAATCTGCATCAAGTTCCTAGTCCTAAAATACAAAAAGGGCTAAGGCCTTACTTGTCTCCGTTACCCTCCCTGAGAGATTCCGCCTCAGGAACCTTATCACAGGAAGATCCCTGGACAAAATGCTTGAGATACAAAGGCAGAGACTAAGCAATAAAATGAGAAAATGTTCAGTCCTAACCACCTCTACAATACATTGCTTTGAAACTGTTGTTCCTATGAAGGGAATGTGAACTCATCAGAAGCCTCATGAATATTTTCAAGCTACTTTCCATTTTTATAGGAAATCTAATATACAAATTGTTTTTTAAGAAATGTTTATTTGTGAAAGTATAAAACTTGAATTTTTTCAGGTTCAGATCCCTGAATTTTTTATGCCAATTTTACACGGTCAACTATAAAATAGGGAAGGAAAAGTCTTGAGAGTGACTACAATTCTCTCTTCTTTCTGATTCAGAACAATTAATGTAAAAGGATTTTTTCAGTGGGTTTTTTTTTTTTTGACTTTTTAGCAGTAGAAGTTTGAATTAAAAATGTGAAAGAGAAAAGCAAGGATAGGTGGAAATGAATATCAGAATATATTATTATATATGAATATATTTGATGGACACCTGAAACTCAAGGAAAAGGGAATAACAAATGACTCCAGCTGTCAATAGAAATGGAACAGTGTTGTTCATTTCCTTTTACACTGTATTTTGAAGCGAAAAACGTTAAAGCAAATATTCTTAGAAAAAATTCCAGCAAACTGCTTTTATACACTCTATTTTAACAAAACATGAATTTGATACATAACTGGACAGCTCTTTCAGCCAACCTGGAAAAAATATTCTGATCTCTTTGTCAATGATAAGTCTGATTCAATACACAAAATACTAAAGAGAGAAAAAAACACTTTCTTCTGTTTATTTTATACTTTAAATATTTTTAAGCCAAATTGTAGACTTTCTGAACACTATCACAGAGAGCTGCTACTTGTGAACAACAACAATTTCAGTGTTTTTGGTTGAGTTTCAGCTTAATGTATGAATCCCACGTCCTTACTGTCACAAAATCTCCATTTTACCACTTTTGCAATATTGCTGGCATATGTCTCCAGCTGTCTGTTGCTGGCATAGAATTGCTTGTGATTATCTGATGCTGAGCTGTTGTGCTCTGGTTTTGTGTTTTTAATCTCTCTAACAATACCTGAACATGCTGTGCAGATCGTGATTATTGGGGCAGAATACAGTCATCTTTGAAATTTACTGTCCCACATAGAACATTGGAAATTCTTATGACCTTTATATCCAGGTTGAATGTAAACTAGATTTCTTTTTGTTTTCATAATCTAACATTGCAGACTGTTGACTATAATGTAAACATTTTCCACATTGGCAGACAAGTTGCCTTGTAGGAGTGTCTATGTATATTTATACATAATCCAAACGTTAAATGACATTACATTTCTTACTTTCCACTTCAGCAACACTTTTCTCTCTGGAACACAGACCCCTAAATAAATTACTGAGGAATAACAAGTTTCCCTTAAATCAACTGATTTGCAGTAACTGTCCATGTATGTGCTCTTACAATTGGTTAACATGAGTTAAATCAAAGTTTGCTCTCAGTGGAAGAGATACCTTACCCTGCAATGATAATTTGGTCACCTGCTGTGCTTTTATCTTTACAATGATGAGTAAGAATTCAACTGGAGTATAATACATTGAGCCTGATATTGGGAGACATGCATTTCTTTCCTTGTGTGTGGGGCGGGTGCTGTATGTGTGACTACATGTGTCAAGTTGCAGTAAGTAAAAGAAGGACTTTCACAACCAGAGGTACCGAGTGGGTGTCTGAACTCGTTCAGTGAGACAGAGGAACTAAAGGTAAGCATCTCATTTGTCAAGCAAGAACCCCAGTGAGGTGTTGACCAATAGAAGTTGGGAGACATAACTGTGGAGCACTCCTGGTCTTACTGGTTGAAAGAAATATATCTTGGCTTGTGTTCTGAAACGAGGTTTATATACACCTACCCTCAGTTGAGGATTTCCGTCTGTTAAAATAAGAAAGAGATACCCTCTTTCGGTCTTTGCTTCAGAGGAGGATGGGAGTTACAATGCTCTGTGCTCCATAATTTCTGTGGATGGGATTTTGGCAGTTTCCACACCGAGCACAGATGGTATTTGAGATCTTGTTCAGAGATAGCCCTGCTGGGTAAGCAATAACTCTGTGGGATTTCTTGGATTGTAAAGCTGCATATAGTTATTTGAGGTCCACTTGAGTCCTTTCTAGGTCCAACCTCTCTCTGAGTCCATTTCACAATGTGAGGGTGAGCAGGAGTGGCTATTGTCCTTGTTTGTCTTGATTATCAGATTTAAAAAAATAAAAATAAATACAGTGACCATAGTCAGGAGTGATTTTTGTGGGTTTTGGGGAGATAATGGAAAATCAGAATATTTGTGTCACACCTGGCATGTAAAATCATTGAAGAGGCTCTGTGGGCAGTAGCTGCTCACGAATGTATACCTAGAAGCCTCAAAATAGTGAAATTGCTCTCTCTCCCTTTTGTTGAATTATAATTGGTGTCCCTGTTAGTAATCACACTATGGGATTAAAGACTGCCTTGCCCTTGGAGGCTGACTGTGCCTTTCATTGTGGAGTCTCTCCAGGTCAGAGGCAAGGCAGATAATGGTGTCTACTGAACTGTCCTTACTTGTTAAGAAATATGTCAATTCATCACTTTTCATAGGTTAAAATTTATCTAAACCATTATTAGCTTACTTCCCAACCAGTTTACTATTTAAAGCAGTATCTTGATGTACTGCACTGTGCTGGTTCTGCTTTAGCCCTGAGATGAAATTCAGACTTCCTTTGCTCTGTGTTTTTTTCTTTTTTGTAACTTTGGATTAAAACTTGTAGGTATGCTTTATATATATGTTCACTAAATACTGTGATCTATTCTCAGTACTGCCACCTTTCGCTTGCAATATAATCCCTGTTATCTCCCCATCTATTTTATCTTTTCTATTTTATAACCTCTTATATAGAATCATAGAATAACCAGGCTGGAAGAGACTCACCGGATCATTAAGTCCAACCATTCCTATCAAACACTAAACCATGCCCCTTAGCACCTCGTCCACCCACACATTAAACACTTCTAGGGAAGGTGAATCAACCACATCTCTGGGTAGCCTGTTCCAATGCCCAATGACCCTTTCCATGAAATTTTTTTTCCTGATGTCAAGCCTGAACCTCTGCTGGCAGAGCTTGATGCCATTCCCTCTTGTCCTGTCCCCTGTCACTTGGAAGAAGAGGCCAGCTCCCTGCTCTCCACAACTTCCTTTTAGGTAGTTGTAGAGAGCAATGAGGTCTCCTCTCAACCTCCTCTCCTCCAGGCTAAACAACCCCAGCTCTCTCAGATGTTCCTCATAAGGCCTGTTCTCCAGCCCCTTCACCAGTTTCGTTGCTCTTCTCTGGACTCACTCCAGAGCCTCAATATCGTTCTTGTGGTGAGGGGCCCAGAACTGAACACAGGATTCGAGGAGCAATCTCACCAGTGCTGAGTACAGAGGGAGAATAACCTCCCTGGACCTGCTGGTCACACCATTTCTGATCCAAGCCAAGATGCCATTGGCCTTCTTGGCCACCTGGGCACACTGCTGGCTCATGTTCAGAGTATTTACCAGTATGTACTGGTAAATAAAGAGAGAATGTATTTGGAAATTATAGGTCATTCAGAAAATTCAGTGTATCATATCAGAGAATTTCATAGCGTCATAGAATGTTTTCGGTTGGAAGGGACCTGTACAGGTCCTCTACCTTTGATCATTTTTGTGACTGTCCTCTGGACCTGCTTCAACAGGTTCATGTCGCTCCTGTACAGAGAGCTCCAGAGCTGGACACAGTATTTCAGATGTAGTATCACCAGAGAAGAGCAGATGGGCAGAATCACCTCCCTCAACCTGCTGGCCATGCTTTTTTGATGACGCCCAGGATACGGTCGGACTTCTGGGCTGCAAGGTTGTGGAGAAGAGGGTGCTGCCTCTTCTCCCAAGTTACAGGGCACTGGACAAGAGGGAACGGCATCAAGCTCCACCTGGGGAGGTTTAGGCTGGACATTAGGAAAAAAAAAAATACACAGAAAGAGTCATTGGGCACTGGAACAGGCTGCCCATTAAGGTGGTTGAGTCACCTTCCCTAGAGGTGTCTAAGGCATGGGTGGATGAGGTGCTAAGGGGCATAGCTTAGTGTTTAATGGGAATGGTTGGACTCGATGATCCAGTGGGTCTCTTCCAGCCTGATATTTTTATGTTTCTATGATTCTCGCCTACCAGGACACCCAGGTCCTTCTCTGCAGGGCTGCTCTCAATCTCTTCATCCCCCAGCCTTTATCGATGCGGGGGATTCCCAGCTGCAGGAGCTTGCAGTTTGCCTTGTTGAACCTCGTAAGGTTTTCATAAGCTCAGTTCTCCAACTTGTCAAGGTGCCCCTGGAAATCTGAAAAATTAAGGGAACATTTATAGCTCACAAAGACTCAATCTATATATTAAGGTTGAATTTAGGGATGGACACAAGCCCTGTTTACTCTAGGTGTTCTGGAAAGACTGGGTCTGCAATATTTTCTGTCCTCAAAATGATAAAAAACTAGTTAGGATGAATATAGCAGAGAGTGAACTCTGCAGTACCTTAGACAGTTTCTTATTTCCATTGACATTGTTTTTTCACCAGTTTGAACTCTGTAGTGTCTGCAGACAATGTATGCTCAAAATACTGGATTGCTGGTTTTGCATACAAACCTTATAAAGGAAAAGAAATATCAGACTGCGTGTACAAGCATCAAAATTTGATTATATGCAGGATCTAATCTTAATATCACACCATCCTCACTGAAATGCATTGCTAGAATATTCCAATTCGTATTCTGAATGTTATGTTTCTCTGCAGTCAGCTTGCAGAATTCTTATTCCTACCAGGAGAATATCAGTACACTGAACTGAATAAAAATGTATACATTAAACTGCTTATTCAAATGTCCAGCTTTTATGTTTATAGAGAATTTAAATAGGAGGCAATATAACCTAAGCTTTGTTTTATTGATATGAGAGGCTAATGTCAGTTACAACACAGGAAAATGAGAAGTTGTATAATATGCTGGAAATGTGAAAAAAATGCAGATTTCAGTTATTAGCTTTCACAGCTGTATTTGCATAGAAATATAGTAATGGCTGGATGACATTTCATGCATGAACTTGATAGAGCATCCTTAAACATATTCATGTTAGAAGAGTACTTAAAGGGAAACTCAAACTGGAAAATTCCCATCTTTGTTTTTAAAAAAACCCAAAACTGTAGTTTACCAAGGGTTATATAGTACAAGATATTTCTTTACGAAACAAAGCTTTCCGTGTTATGAGGAATGCTGTGGAATGCTGTGACTGATTATGAAGGGCCCTCCTTTCTGATCACACTTTAAAAAGATCCTGATGCCCCTGAACGTTAAATATAATTGCAAAACAGATATTGCTGAGGCTTTTGGGGATAATACTAGCAAAGCATGAAGCCCCCTGAGATTTCAAACACCTCTAGGGTTATCAGTTTCCTATACCACTTTCTGTTTTGAGGGAACATCTTCCTTGTGTGCAGGGCAAAGATGAATGCCAGTTTTCTGTGCTGTGAGAGATTTACTCTTCCTTGAAGAACTTGTGTCGAGGTCTATCGCAGTTATCCCATACTATGAATTTTGGGGTGTTGGATGACTGCAATTCCCACCAGTAACATTTCCTTGTTGGTTTTGCTACTTTTTTTTTTTTTTTTTTAAATTCACTTAATAGTGCAGACCAGGTGCAACTTCATCTGTAACTCATAAATGACAAAGATGTATGATCTTCATAGAAGTAGGGAAGTTCACAGAATATGGTGAAAGTTTTCATATCAATGAGCACCTGCACTTTTTGGTTTCCAGCAGTTTCAGCATTCAGTTTGCCAACTGTGAAGAATTATGTTCTTCTAATTTAAATGTGATTATTAACAAGACACAGCTGAGGAAGGCACTTTTCCTAAATATTCTTAGGATTATTCCTGTTCTGTTATCTCTCATTTACTTTCCAAAGCAGGATTTTATGTGCTTACATTGGCTGATGTTCTTCAAAAGAGTTGCTGGTCCATCTCTGATTGTGGCTTTCATTAGAAGAAGAAAACTCTACCTTCTCTTCTGAAGTGATGCAGAGATGTGAGCACTAATTCCTGGGAATATTTTCTAAAAACTGACTTTATATTGAAATATAGCCAGCCCTGAAAGGGATTAGAAAGAGTATGTCAAGAGTATGAATTAAAAAGCACTGAGGTGTGAAAACATATATCTTTAAACATGCTTTTGATTCTGCCTTCATGGATGCAATCCTGGTGCTGAATATTGTCAGGAACCTTCCAAAACAGCAAGAAATGTCTCTAGGCCCAGTCATCTCCCCCTAAAATCAAACTTCGGAAGGGAAGAAGAAGTGTGAGTGTTTGGAGGTACCATTCTGGACAAAATGCAGTCAGCAGTAGTCGACTGCCTCGTCTTCTGTGCATATCCCATATTACTTGTGTGAACCCCTCAAGCAGAATAGGTCTATGCAGAAAAGGGCTGCAGGATCACTTTTCCTGTCAGCATGCGAAATAAATGCTGGTTCAAGTCAGAACAGTGTTGTAAAGATGTGAAATAGAAAAAAAACCAAAGTGGAAATACTATGAAGAGGGGTCATTAATACCGTCTTACTCAGAAGCTCTGTCTAAAGAGTAACACAATCACGGGCAGTGTCTAGTAATGATATGAAGCCTAAAGGTTACAAAAGCACTTTAGTCCTTCACAAATGAAAGTCACTTTGTCATCTCAGGTACAGAAGGAATCAAATTCTTGCAGTGGTGCAAAACCTGTATATGTGAAGCTACTTTTAGAGTCACAGTAGTAAAATGTCTGTCAAAAGCCAGGGGAAAGTCTGATTTAAAAAGGTAAGGGAAAATCTCACATCAAATTTCCAGATAGAGTGAAAATATATAGGCTGAAGCCATCAGTGGATGGTAGTACGAATAAAGACCATTTGGTCTGCAACACAATATTGTTTCAGAGTGGTTCTTGAAGATGGTGACAGTGATACAAGAAGGACATGTTTTAAGGGTGAGTCTATGCACAACCCAGTCAAAGAAAATGTCTTTCCCTCTTTCCTCTCAGGCGAGACGTTTATAGCACAGAAAACAGCATATACTGCCTGAGTGCAGAAGATGGTGTTTAGCAAGATTGTGAATCGTGTACAGCAGAGTGGGAGCCAAAAGTCACAACGATTCGAGAGTCTTTTGCAGCTCCCAGACAACTCAGCTTCTGGCTCCCCCCGAGCAAAGGACTGGGTGAGAGTGGGGAGAATTACTGCCTCACACCGAGGCAAGGCAAGGCAGAGCTGACTGGCAGCACTTCCTGATTCCTGTAGATTTTCTGTGGCACGTTTAACCTGTAATTTGGAAAAGGAAAATATAGTCTGGCACACATTCTTGAAGGGTTGCCAGTCCCAGATCTATCCATCGCACAGCCTGCCAGAATGGGAAAGATAAGTAACTTACGGTCCAGTATCCACAGCAACAGACACTGGAATTTTATCTTTTCAACACATATAAAAACCCAAAGAAAATAATTACTTTTTCATTTTCCACTTTTGTAATAGTAATAATGACCTTTAGGTCAGGAATTTTCAGCAGTTAATGACTGTCTGGCTTTTTCTTTGGCCCTTGGTTTCTCCAGCCAGTCATTAACAGCGAGGAAAGTGTCTTTTTCAATGGTCACTTTGGCTTAATCATTAACTTTTCATGCTATAGAATATACCAGCTGGGAAATAAGTGTCTCCTCTGTGACTGGATCCATAAAGTGTTCCTTAGGTTTCATTTCTTTGAAAGAATATTCTGTTAGGATATGTGAGTTTAATGTAAAAGATGATTGAGCACTATCCTCAGCCCCAAGAAAGTTTAGATCACTCTCAGGAATTGGGACTAGATAGCTTTGCAGTGATGTCCTTCTTATTCTGAGGATAGTTTAAGGCCATAGATTTAAAAAAATTAAATCTTAAGAATTTATCTATGTAATCTAGGTTCCCATACTATTCTCTTGGTATCGGAGGGCCTCGGAAACTATATGTTTTGACACAAATATCTCATCCATCTTCTAATCCTACAGGAACTGGAACTCTTTTTGTTTTGTTTAAGGTTTTTGGGTTTTTTTTTTTTTGTTTATTTTTAATTTCGTATGTAATCATTTTGACACTGAAAGCAGAGTGTGGCAACAGTGTCTTGAGAGTTAAAAATTTATTTAAAAATCTAAAGGGGAACAACCCTCTGGAATGCTAGCACTGTTCTGTTTGTCTAGTGAGTGCACTACCCCCTTCCAACTATCCTCTCTACCTCAAAACATCTAGATGTATATAATTTTGTTCAGAGCAAGATTCATTTCTACCTGTAAATGACTTTATTCTATACTTCATCGTGAGATAAAAAATGTGAAAGTATGAAACAGAAGTACCTTCTGACTGCCCTATTGATCATATTCTGGGTAAAAATTAACCAGATTACGAGTAGGTTGTATGTGTGTACATACCTAAAACTTTTAACCATCCTCAGTTCATGTGCATTTTTGAATTTATTCTTTAAGCTTTATGACTTTAACGTGCCATTGTTAAAATACAATCTTTCCTGAAACACTTGTGAATATATTTTTCCTTCAGTGTGTATTTGAGCTTGAAAACAGTTGTGTAAGAAACGCACCACTTGGAGGATAAATAAATTCACAAGAAAATAATAAAGTTTTCTAAACTGCATATTTAATATGTAGGGATTCCTAGTAGTGCTCCACTGTATTGTTACTGGTCAGGTAGCAGCAAAGCCCCTCCACTTGAAGGGTAAAAGAAAATAAGAATTTCTTCATCAGTAGATACAAAATCAATATAGTGTCCTTTGAGGGCTTGATATTAAACATGGAAGTAATGTGACTGATGAGCCTCATTTTAATCTGTTACTGTGAAAGACATTTAGCACCTGCATAACTATTACCAGTACTATAGCTTTTCATTTTGTACCTTTAAGTGAAAACACAGAGCACGCATCAAAACAGCGGGCACCAGCTTTTGCTTTAGCACTTTTTTCACTTCTCAAGAAAAATAACAGCACCAAAATATAGGCAATGTTCCAGGAAACAGCCACTCAAAAGTCCCACAAGGGCTGAAATTGTGCTTTGTGGTTTCCTGACTCTTGGAGTGACACTTTTACTTTTAAGCTGAGGTTTCATTTGTATTTTGAAAGTATGACAGTTTACTTCTCAGCAGGGTTGTGCTGTTTCTAAAAGCTGCACTTTCTAGAGTATTTAAATCTGGTGCAGATACAGTAATTCCCTTAACAATGAGCATTAAAATTTACACCTTTAAAATAGCTCTATGTCTTCAAACTTCAAGCTAACCTCTGTGTTAAAATAGCTTGACTATCCAGTAGCAGAAATGGGAAAGGTCCAAAAGAAATGAAGGCCACTACCTGTGTTTCATTCTGTGCTTAAATGGATCTTTTCCTCAGTTTCACAGCTAACCAGTGTAGACTATTTATAGAAATTAACACTTTTCTTTGTAGGAAGAAGAGAAATGCATGGGATCATTAATTCTTTAGCATTATAATGCCTTCTGGCTAAACGTGTGTGCTAGGGACCAAGTGTAAACATACATTTATCATCCTGCCCCTTAATCTGTTCCCAAAAATGTCCTTCAGTGGAGAACTGTGAAACAGCTTTTCTAAAGGATTTGAGACTTTTTTATTTTGTTGCTGATACAAAGACCTTTGCAGACGTTGCTGTAATTGAACCTTCTTCAAATGTTAAACGATGCAAATGCCAGTATAAAGTGTTCCTTTTCCAAAAAAAAGCCATAGACAAAAAAACTACCAAAAACATTTTGACACTAGTTGCCATCACATGAAGTCTTTCAGTTTTCTTTTATTGAGGCAAGTTACCCACGCTTCCTTTGTACCTAAAGAGATCTTTCCCCTTCCAAGTCAACCTAATTTTTGATTCCTCAGCCTCAATTTATTTTCCCCTGTTATTTCCAGTTTCTCAATTTTACTGTGTTCCTTTCCCTCAACAGCAGTCTTAGATGTTGCTAATAAAATCCAGATGTGAAGGAAATACAACCCCAGTAAGAGTTAGTGTACCAAATCCCTAGCTACCCACTGAACTTAGTGGCACAAAAATTGTCCTTCATGTACTTGTAACAGTGTCCACAGGGCAATTCCAGGTATTAGTCTATGCTCTCATCTTTCTGTAGCTCCTACCTCCACTTTAACATGAGGAAAAGGAGATGGGAGTGCTACGGCAGCTGATATTGTTTGATCAGCAGCACAATCTTTGCTGGAATTTCATTTCCCTTGCAGCACAGCTACTCGAATACATTTGTCATCCATACTTTGTAGCAGACTTATATTTGCTGTAATTACATACCAGTCTGGCAATACTTTATTGTTAGTATAAAGCACTGCCATTTAAATCCCCAATCTTAAACTGAAGTATTTGCAAAACTCCATAATTGCTAAAATAATAAATCTGCGATTATTGTATGGGAAGTTTACAGCTTGTTACTGAAATATTTACATCGTCTTAACTATACCTGTGTGTATTCCTTACGTTTTTACATGTTGCTTAAGAGACAGGCAGACTTGTGCAGAACATAACTATAATAACTTCACAGAATGGCTGAGGTTGTTAAGGACCTCAGCAGGTTATCTTGTCCAGGACTCTGCTCAAGCAAGGCCAAAACGAGCTGGCTGCCCAGGACTGTGTCTAGATGGCTTTTGAACTATCTCCAATGATCGAAACTCCACAGGCTCTCTGGGAAACTTGTGCAGTACTCAGTCAAAACTTTACGTCAGGTTTTTCAGCTTGTGGCCTGTTCCCTTGCACTAAGAAGTCTATAGAAGATTACTAGGAGAAACAAGTTCAGCGTGATTAAACTCAGTGTAATAGCTACAAGTGGTACTGCAAATGCTTAGGGATATGCAAACCAGAAAAAAAATATTATATTTTAGTTTCATTTGGTGTTGACCTTTTGCAAACAGAAAACCATTGATATCCCTCTCACTATTCATTATTTTGAGATTTACTTTCTTTTTTGCCTTTAAATAAATTTTCTTGTATTCCGAAGACTGATTGGGCAAAACTGACCTCAGCATTAGAAACATGGATGAGTTTGCTGTGAACCATAAGCAACGTTGCCATATTATTCTGTTTTCAGACAGGAAGCTCAGAACATAGAGTGCCTCCAAAAGCCTGGCAATTTGTACTAAAGGTGGCACGGTCATTCACTGTTGTTCTCAACTCTGTGCTGTTCTGGGTGATAACGTGGAAGCTTCAAGTTCTTCCCGCAGTCACCGCTGCACAGTCCCACTGAGTTCAGGTGGTTCTGCCTTGCCCTAAAGACCTCCAGGTAAAGAAATGTTCAGATTCTGCTGATGCTTGGCAGATGAGCATGGAGCTGTTTTGTTTGGTCATGGGGATCTGGTCTGGTCTCCACTACTCGTGTGTCCATAGTCCCTCAGGGGTCCCTTCTGTCCTTTCTCTCTGTGCCCCACGGCACTGTCCAGCCTAGGAGCAGAACCTCCTAGGCATCATCTCCACAAAGCTGCAAGATGACCTCTTTCTCTAGGACAGGTGTTAGGAATTTTTAACTTGGACAAAGAGCTTTCCAGGGCCTTTACTGTGATACTGAAAATGCCAGCAAATAAAACTTCAAGGCATTCTGGAGTTTAAGCAAGCAAGAATCCTTTATTAGGCCTGGGCAACATGAGAGAGTGATCTCCATCAATCACATGCAGCAAGGCAAAAGCTGGTTGCAGAACACATTTCCCACTTACATACATACACATAAATTCTCCCAGAAATCTTGTGTATATTCTATTACTCTCCAAGGACAAATTTTAGTGTTGTTATAAACTTCACACCAGCCGAAACTCTTGCTAATTTGGAACCGACACCAGCTCTCTGCTCGACCTTGCCTTTGAGATAGGGAGAAAACTCCAAACAGGTGATTACAGAAGACACATCTGTTCAGCACAGATCAGACTGAACACAAGGTGTTATTATCTTCAAAGAACAAATAGCATCTGGCAAAACACTATGGTTTCATGACAGATAGGATTGGAGGAGGGCTACAAGGATGATTCGAGGGCTGGAGCACCTTCCCTATGAGGAGATGCTGAGAGAGTTGGACTTGTTTAGCCTGGAGAAGATAAGTCTGAGCAGACCATATAGCAACCTTCCAATACCTGAAAGGAGCCTACAGGAAAGCTGGAGAGGGACTACTCATACAGGCTTGTGGTGACAAGACAAGGAGAAACATATATAAACTGGAGAAGGGCAGATTTAGATTAGACATTAGCGAGAATTTCTTCACCATGAGAGTGGTGAGACACTGGAACAGGTTGCCCAGGGAAGTTGTGGCTGCCCCATCCCTGGAGGTGTTCAAGGGCAGGTTGGATGGGCCTGGGGTAACCTTGTCTAGTGGGATGTTCCTGCCCGTGGCAGTGGGGTTGGAACTGGATGGGCTTTAAGGTCTGTTCCAACCCAAACCACTCTATGACTCGATGATCCAAGAGGTCTTCTCCAACCTGGTGATTTGACGATTCTATGAAATGAAACCTGCTATCAGAAGGATATTCAGCCTAACTTTCAAAAAAACCAAACCGAACCCAACAAAACCCACAACCGCTTAAACGAAACTTCAGCTTCAATCACGGCGCCGCACTTCTTGTAGCAATACCCGCAGCCGGGGCCGAGCTGCCGGGCCTCGTCCCTCCCATTCGGGTGCCCGGGCCGCTCCGTCCCCCGCAGAGGCAAGGTCCCCGCGTCCTCTGCAAGGCCGAGGCCGGGGTCCCCGTGTGCCTTGCAGGGCCGAGGCCGAGGTCCCCGTGTGCCTTGCAGGGCCGGGATCCCCGTGTCCCCTGCAAGGCCGAGGCCGGGGTCCCCGTGTCCCCACCGAGGCCGAGGCCCCGCCGGGGAGCCGAGTCCCGGCCGAGGCGGCGGCGCCGGGCGGGGGCCGCTCCTCCCGCGGCCGCGCGGCTCGCGTCGCTCCGCGTTGGATTGCTCGTGCCTGCCGGGCGGCCGTCGGGCGGCGCGGCCAGGCTTGCTCAGCCGAGCGCAGAGGCGGGTTCGGAGGAACAATAACAGCGCGGGGAGCGCGGAGCCGCGCGGCCGCCCCGCCCGCCGCCCCACCATGTACGCCTTTGTGCGGTTCCTGGAGGACAACGTCTGCTACGCCCTGCCCGTCTCCCGCGTCCAGGACTTCAGCCCCACTTCCCAGCTCGACTTCGACAACCAGAAGGTCTACACGGTGTACCGCAACCCCGAGGAGGCGGAGGAGGACGACGACAGCCCCGGCGAGTGGGGCGACCGCCTGCTGCTCCACAAGGCCCAGATCCTGGCGCTGGCAGGTGAGGGCGGGCCGGGCCGGGCCGAGGCCGGGGTGGGCCGGGGGAAGCCCGCATGCCGCCCTGTCCTCGCTGAGGTGGGGGGAGGCATCGCGGCCACACGCGCTCCGAACCTGGGCTGTGGGGGCTTCTCCCTCCCGGTCGTTGGGCGGCCCCGTCCCCGGGCAGGGCCGGCTAGAGCGGGGCGGGGGCCTGGGGGTGGTTCTGGGAGTGGTTCTGGGGGTGTCCCGTGGGCTACTGACTCTGAGAACTCTAGTGCTGAGCTCCCCGTGGGGGGGCCCTCCTTCCAGCGGGTGGGGATCAATTGGGAAACTTCAACAACAACGACAACAAAAAAAAGTTAAGGTTTTCACATACACTGTATTTATAGTGCGTGGAGTCATTTATGTAGCTTCACAGTTGGGCAGCCTGGTGCCAAATTAGAGGGGTACTGGTTTATATCCACGTTGTTAGTCTAAGTGACTTCACGAATTGGAAGGCAATAGTGGAGCCAGACCTTTAGATACTGACCTTGTTAAGCCTGATTTTGCTACATTTGGTTTGTTTCACGTCTAACTGAGGAATGTCTCTCTAGTGAAGAGGGCCAGTTAAACTGTATGTTGAGAAATAAACCTGTATTATGGCCATTTAAATGACTGCAGTCCTTCTGAGATAGTGCTTCTGCTATGTGTCCCCAAAATCACAACTCTTGGGCACCATGTTGCCTTCAAGACTTTCTGTAGTTTACTTGCAGCCACAGAAAACTCACTGCCATAGTCAGAGTTGACACAGAAAGTAAGTTTTATGATGTTTCTAGCAAATTACTTGCTAGCATGGGGTTACCCAAAGAGGTTGCCCAAAGGCATCAATGACCATTTGAAAAGTCAGCCTGGGTAGCAAAGAGGATATGGAGTTCTGCTTCTGACTTTTCCAGTTGAGGAGAAATAGTAGTTTTGTCTGTTTCCCCAAATATGGAATAGGTTTAATAAATTCTGTTTTCTGGTATTGAGTTCTAAGACTGAATTCTGACCTCTAAATAAGAGTAACTTGGTGTTAAAGGCATGTAAAGCTGGTATTTTTTAATTTTGTTTTCACTTTTGAAAGTAGAAGTTCCTAAACCAGTTCAGCCTGTTGGTAATCCTTTTGGTCCTCGAGTCAGTGAATTTTACTGTTATCCTGTTTCCAGTAGTGGCCATAAATGGGTGCCTGGAAAGAACAAGAAACAGGCAAACACGCATGTGGTTTCCCTGTAAAGCTTTTTTAATTTCTGAATATTTGCAGCTCCAGGAGTTGAGAAGAACTAATGAGATAGCCCACCAGAGGAGTGGATTTTCCCACTGAGTTTTTGTTGTCCTCTACCAGCCTGTGTTTTGTCTGTCCTGTCAATAATAGAGGATGGTTACTGTTTGAAATATGTCTTGCAAGTTACTTGTCACATCCTTGGAAAACAGCAGTGTCAGCGTTCAGGGTTTGCTTGGCCTTCGCTCAGAGGCGTCCCAGTTGGACTTCACCTTCCTCTTTCTCCAGGAGAACTGCAGAAGCAGTGCCCTTTCTATTCCTCATGTTCATCTCAACATAACTAAAATGTTTCAGAGAAATATTTAGTATTTGCCCACATGTTGAGCCCACTAGGTTGTCTCAGTTTCCCAGCAGAAAATGCACCTACTTTATCAGTTCCCTTGTTCAGGCAAACACAGAGAACTGTTCTACTTTAAAGTTTCCCTTTGCATCTTTCTTGAACCAGAACAAACTTATATTAAGTTGTTTCGTCCAGAGAACAAGGCTAGTTACCTGTATTAGCAACTGGCACTAAGAGAGAGACTACTGCCCCGGAGATTTTAACTTCTATAGGAAGTTCTGCTGACCCAGGATCACAAAGAAACATCCAGCCATCTTTATTACAATTTTCGCATCTCAGTGTATCTGACTAGATCTGTAATTTACATGCTTGCAAAGCTTCTCACCTGAACATCAAATGAATTCCTAATTTGCTCTTTTCATTCTGCACCGAAGTTTTAATACCAGTGTTTGGTTTTATTATGGTTAAAAGTTGATCTTAGATGAAGACATCTTCACACAATTTTTGGTTTATAGTGACTAACTCTGTTTTTACAGATTATGACAACTTTTTTTTATGGCAAACATTGTAAGACTGATGTTATGCAAGCTGTCTAATTAGTTTAAAAAATAATTTTGCAAGTCTGCAGTAGTGTTTCATATATGAGTATAGAACTTTTCATTCTAAAGGATTTTAACCTACCTTCATGGTAAGATAAATAATGTGAATAAAGTTGCTTTTGTATGCAAAATATGCATAGGTGATTCTGAATATTTGGAAGGAGCCCTTACCTGCCCAAATTAGTACATTGGTGACTTTGAGGATTTACAGCTTTGGTCCAAGCATTAGCCATTAGGCTTCAGAATCAAAGTCATGGTACGGATACTAAATTAAATAAACAAGCAAACAAAGAATAAGAGGGGAAAGTATAATCTTTTTTTCAAGCTTGCACAGTATTCTTTTACAGTTTGAGTGGTGCCCAGTTTTCTTCCACTGTGTAAACGAGACTGTTTAAGTAAGCAAAGTTTTACCTAATCCTATGTATTTTCATGATCAAACACTGTCCATGGAGTGGGAGTTAAACATAGTCTGAGAAACATGGCTTGAGAAAGATGGTTCTAAATTGGATTGTGGAAGATTTAGATTAGGCATAAGGAAGAAATTCTTCATAATGAGGGTGATGAGGCACTGGAACAGGTTGTCCAGAGAGGCTGTGGATGTTCCTTCTTTGGAAATGCTCAAGACCAGGTTGGATGGGGCCTTGAGCAGCTGGGTCTTGTGGGAGATGTCAGAAGTTACTGAAGGCTAGGGCTCAAACTAGACTAGTTAACCCTTGACTAAGACAGTTCTAGACCTTTGAGGCATAGAAGGCATATTAAAATGAACTTTTTGTGCCGTAACATTTGGTTAACAGTCAGTTGATATTATGTAGTAATAAATGAATAATTTTATTTACCTCTTGAATAGAAATTATAGTTCAGCAGACTATAGTCCCTCTCTATAGCAGTCTTTTGAAGTCACACATTAACTGGTCTGTTTTGTTGAGAATACAAAAACACTAGATGGCCTTTCAGGAAGTGTTTGAATCCGTCTTTCTGATCATCCACACCCTTCCTTTTTTCTTCTTTTCTTCTTTTCTGCTGAAAAGCTGTTTTTCTGGTCCCTCCTCTGGAAATAGGTGTGCCTCTTGCAACTTTTTCATGCTTTTCCCAAATGGTCACTAGGAGCTACTGTGATCCGTTGATGACCCTGTTGAAGCCTCATCTTGTTTTGCAGTCATGAGTATTAGGTGAAGTGACCTGAGATTTAGGGACTTCTTGAAGTTCAGTACCTTAGGCTACATTTGTTATCAAGTTGATAGCGGCTGTCTTCTGATTGGAGACATTCTTTCCTGACTACAGTAAATAATTGTTCTCTCTAGCTGCTGTCTTCAGTGTTTCCCGCCCACACAGTCATAACAAATGCATCTCCATCAGATTCTTAGGGCAGTTCTGTAGCTATCATAGCAGACATGTTGATAACCATGTACTTCTATAGTCTTTCTTGCCCCACCACTAATATATTACTCTCAACTTACTATTAAAATAAGTTAGGTGATCTTTTTACATCTTTAAAAGCCTGTACAGCTTACAGTAAGGTAATTTTCTAACTCTTTTTGCTAATTCTTTTTTCCTGGAAAACTCTAGGGTTATGTCATATCATAATATGCAACACATCACCTGTGATGGGAACTTCAGCATTGAAGTCAATATTGCACATACATGGGATCGTTAAGTGGCAACAACAAAAGCAGTTTGGAACTTTTGAAACTGCAACTGCTGGAGTAGTGGCTTGGAGTAACCGTTACGATAGTGTTGATGGTTATATATCATCAGCAGGATAAAATACCAGTAAAGAGGTATTTAAACCCCTTATATTTAGTTGTTCCTTTCCCTGTATTCGTCTGCTTATTCTGGAAATAAATATCTTTTGAGGGGCTTAAACCCTTCTCAGTTGACCTGGTTGTTCATCAGTCACATTTGCTTTTTGCTTCAGAACTCACTAATAGTCGGAGCTCACTTTTTAATGTGTTTTTGAGACATGGAGATGACCTACACTGTTGTTACTTTTTTTTAGTTCATACATTATGCCACATAACCCCAATTATATTTCTAAGCATTGTATGAGTTTTACTATGATACAGTAAATGTATGAATTTCAGGATTTCAGTAAAATTGACTTCAAAGATAGTATGGTTATGGTAGCTATGGAAACTAACACTAATTAAAATATGCTAAAATTTGCAGGGGAGTAAAAACAGGAAGAATGTAAGTTAAATGTCTTTTTTTTCAGAATTTAACTTTAAACATGTTTTTCCCAGTGGATTGACTGAGTGCCAGTCAACTTTTTTTTTTTTTTTTTTTTTTTAATAAAGAAGCCCTTTAAAAATAGTAGAGGCCGAGCCACACTGTGATTTTTGTATGTAAACTAAGAGATGCGTGAATCTACCCACTATGTCCACAGCAAGGTCATTCCTTGGGCAGAAGTAGTAGTGCAAGCTTCATGGAGTATTCCCTGTCAGTTGTTCCTTTATCTGCTTTGTTTTCTGAGTAGCTGGTAGGTGACATCTCCATGTCTTTGTGGCCTTTATGGTTATGAAATAGTAATCAGAGTTTGGTCCTAGTATGATTTT
The DNA here is from genome assembly GCA_033558105.1 of Coccyzus lansbergi. NCBI lineage: Eukaryota > Metazoa > Chordata > Aves > Cuculiformes > Coccyzidae > Coccyzus > Coccyzus lansbergi. The sequence goes on along the minus strand of JAUMJK010000784.1, from coordinate 412,035 downwards.
AAAGTAAGATACAGACAGGTCAGAGCAGACGAGTTGATAAATTGTAACTGTCATTGAGATTGATGATCTCTTTAAATGAACTTTTGAACTTTTAAAGGAAGAAAAATCTTTTATTATAAATAGTTTTCTGTATAATATTTCTCATGTTTAAACTTTTTGAAAATATTTCATAGAATCATAGAATGGTTAGGGTTGGAAGGGACCTTTAAGGACCCTCTCTCCCAACTCTCCTGCAGTAAATAGGGACATCTTCAACTTCATCAGGTTGCCCAGAGCCCCGTCCAATGTAAACTTGAATGTTTCCAGGGATGGGGCTTCTACCACCTCTCTGAGCAATCTGTTCCATTCTTTCAGTACTCTTATTGTAAAAAATTTCTTCCTTATACCTAGTCTAAACCTACGCACTTCTAGTTTAAAACCATTGCCTCTTGTCCTGTCACAACAGGGCTCGCTAAGATGTTTGTTGCCATCTCTCTCATAAGGCCCCTCTAAGTACAGAAAGACCATGATAAGGTCTGCCAGGATCCTTCTCTTCCCTAAGCTGAACAACCCCCACTCTTTTGGCCTTTCTTTATAGGAGAGGTGTTCCACACCACTGATCATCTTTGTGGCCCTCCTCTGAACCTGCTCCGATAGATCCATGTCTTTCCTGTGCTGAGGGCATTGGAGATGGACACAGTACTTCAGGTGGAGTCTCACCAGAGTCGAGTAGAGGGGCAGAATCACCTCCCCTGACTTGCTGGCCGCATTTCTTCTGATGCAGATACCTGTAGTTAAGTTTCTTATGTAGGTACAGGTGAAAGGTTTAAAGGATGGCATTTAACATCCTACTTGTTTAAAAGGGTTTCTTCTTTTCAATGTAATAATAATACTATATAACTGTATTTGTTTCAGAAAGGATTAAGAGAGTTGTTCCATAATAGCTATAATCCTTTGTGTTCAGCATGTTCAGAGTATTGTACAAATATTAACAAATCTGCACAACACTTCAGAGGGGTAGATGGGGACAGTAAGATGGAAAGGTTGAGTTATTCAAGGTCAGTATTTAAGTAAATATTGGATCTAGGATTAAAACTGTCCTCAGTCTTGTAAAATGCATGATTTCCTATTTCTCAGTGTAGTACCTTTTCTTTACTTATCTTCCAGCTACATCAGTTGCTACTGCAGACAGACGCTCTTCTGACACCACTAAAAGTTAAAAGGAAAGGAGAGCTTTGCTGGCAAAGAATAAAAAAAGATAATAATTATTTATAGCAGAGGTTTAGTTTTGAGCCATGTTTCTCTGGGTTATTGTTTTTGAAGAGACTTTGTATTTACTTCTGAATTAAGAAATAGGTTTCATATTAATAATGGAAATACAGAAAGAAGGTCTATTTAAGTTTTTCTTGTGGCATGTGTCTCAATTACATTTGGGCTGATAGTAAATCTGAACATTCTGCAGAAATATAAGCATATGCAAGAGGAGAATGCTACAAAATGTTTGAATGTCTACATGTGTATTAGAAATTTGACTACAAATGGGGTTCCATATCAGTAAGTGTCACTCTTACAAATATTAAACTGGATATATCTGTTGTTCCACTACAGGAAAAAGTGTGCATTCAGCTCTCATTGTTCTTTGTTTTTTTTTTTTTTTGTTACTGCAGTGGCAGGTCTGTGCTCTGTTACTTTACTTGTATTTTTGTACTGAATATTAATGAGAGTCAGTCTTGATGTAGGACTTCAGGCAGAACTTAGAGGTAGAAGAATATTCTCAGCTTTTGAAGGAGTTTCTCTCCTTAATCTTTTTCTTCTTTCGTTAGTGCCTTTGCACAAAATAGGTGTGGCTTTCTTGCCATCATCTGTGAGCAGTCTTGATTCAAGCCTCTGGCACATCATCCTTCTTGCCTATCATCTCTCAACCTGTCAAGCCACAGTTTAAGACCTTTCTATCTCGCTGTTTCCCAATTTGATTAAGAATTACTTTCAGTCTGTTTCCTATTCTTTACACTTAATTGAAATTCACTTCACAAGATTTAACAGCCTTCTCGGCCAGTTCCTCAATGCGCGTCTTCACCTTCATGTGCTTACTGGCCCTGCCTGTCAGCAGTGCTACTTGATATGTTATTCTTCTCTGACTTCTTAGTTCACTCCTTTTTGTTCTGAAGACTTTCAGGTAATCACTTGTTCATGTGTTTAGTGTCGTCTTCTCTTTCTGGGGAAGTGCTGCAGGACTGTTTAGTTCTTAATTTTTTTGTGGTGATACCAGTTCAGATGACAGCAACTCTTAGGTATACGATTTTATTCCAAACTTTACTGACTTAAATTTGTTGTCAACTTCCCTTTCTGACATTCTTACACAGAAATCTTTCTTTCAGCTTATATTTAGGATGGCCCAGCATATCTTCCCACCATTATTGTCTGCATTTTTTGGGGTTTACTGTGGGGAAAGGTAATAGTCTTTTCTGTCATTACCAGCCAGAAGGTTGTCTGTTACTCTCCCTTATCTACTTTGTTCCTTAAGCCCAGCTTTACAGAATCACAGAATCACTACATTGGAAAAGACCCGCTGGATCATCAAGTCCAACCATTCCAATCAATCACTAAGCCATGTACCTCAGGACCTCATCCACCCATCTTTTAAACACCTCCACGGAAGGTGACTCAACCACCTCCCTAGGCAACCTGTTCCAGTGTCCAGTGACCCTCTCCGTGAAAATTTTTTTCCCGATGTCAAGCCTGAACCTCTGCTGGCGGAGCTTGCTGCCGTTCCCTTTTGTCCTGTCCCCTGGCACTTGGGAGAAGAGCCCAGCTCCCTGCTCTCCACAACTTCCTTTTAGGTAGTTGTAGAAAACAATAAGGTGTCCCCTCAGCCTCCTCTTCTCCAGGCTAAACAGCCCCAGCTATCTCAGCCGTTCCTCATAAGACCTGTTCTCCAGCCCTTTCACCAGCATTGTTGCTCTTCTCTGGACTCACTCCAGAGCCTCAACATCCTTGTCGTGAGAGGCCCAGAACTGAACACAGTATTCAAGGAGCGATCTCACCAGTGGTGAGTACAGAGGGAGAATAACCTCCCTGGACCTGCTGGTCATGCCATTTCTGATCCAAGCCAAGATGCCATTGGCCTTCTTGGCCACCTGAGCACACTGCTGGCTCATGTTCAGTTGACTGTCAACCAACACCCCCAGGTCCTTCTCCTCTGGGCTGCTTTCTTTACCTTCCTGTCCAACTAAATATACTTCACATAGTGTTTTTCACTGTGTCCAGTGTATTTTTCTGTAATCTCTTTTGTCTCTGTGCTTCCAACAAAGCTTTCCTAGTCTGCAAAATTATTCTGTCCAAATCCTGCACCCAGTTGACCCCTCTTTTGCACACCCCTCCTTTTAGCTACATCAAGTTAGATAGCACCAGGCCTCTTCAAGTAACTTCTGCATTTCTACTACTGCCTGTTACCCTGTGTTGTCTGTTACTCTCATTCTGAGTTTCTTTTTCTTTGGTAATAGTCTTAATCTCAATGTACTGCTAGCACAGGGGTTTTTTTTTATGAGATGAGTTTTTCTTTCCCTGTAACCTGAACATCTTGAGCCTGTGGGATCATTATGTTTTCAGATATCTTTTTTCTTCTTCCTGTTAAAGTCTCTCTTTCGTGTTTGCATTAAATTAGCTAAAGTAATTTATATTTTTTTTCAGTAAACACGGTGGTTTTTTTTTGTTTTTAATCTTGTCATGCTCACTCACAGCATTATTGATTATAGTTTATTTGTGTTTAAGTGGCACTTAGAAATCCATGTCTTGTCATGCTTGGTTTGTGTATTTGCTTTGAAGCACCAAGCATCACTTTGGTTCTGGTTTTTTTGCTTTGGTTCTAAAGTGTCTTTTACTTTATGGGCTATAAGTTATGCACTGCCTGCTGAAGCAGGCGATGTTCTGCTCTGTAGAAGCAGCCTGGCTAAAATGCTAGTAAAGCAGTTCAGTGCAGCAGTGTGTGTGGAATTTTGTACAGGTGTTGTCCATATGTGTTGGGTGTGTGCCTGGAAATGGGAAGGGTGGTGGTAATTTTTTTTCATCTGTCAGTATATAATTTTTCATAAAAGGTGGAATTTTTTTGAAGGCTTAGAGAAAGGATGAATTCTGCTCAAGGTTCTTTCATTTTATTATTGTAAGATTTATAGCATTGCCAAGCCCTTTATTTGGACTGATCCCAAACCTGCCATCCCTCATCCATTTAGAGTGCAGACCTCTCTTCTGTTTTTCCAGCTTTTACTCCAAAGGTGAAGAAGAATCAGCACTTGAACTAATTTTTTATAGGGATTAGGTTGTTCAGTTATTTCTCTAAATTAGAAAGTAAGGAATGTTTTAAGAGGACTTTGAGATTTCCACGATTTTATTCTACATCTCATGATAGGGTTTTCAATTTTGGAGCACCAGCATATTTTTAGTTGAATTCAAACAACTCTCTTCCTGCCCTGTCAATGTCATTTTGTCTGCCTTGGTTCTCTGCTGCTCTGGACTTAAGCTGTTACCTTTTGGCCTGGACCCACCCCTCCTGGCAGTGAAACAAAGGCCTGACTGAAGAAAACATCCAGGAACAGTTTATCCTTTTGTAGTCGATAGAGATTCTCTAATGCTGGCTTGATATTTTGGCTTTTCTGTCAGCGCTACTGAGGGTGAACGCCTTCCCAGCCACTCTTAAATTTCTCAGCAGTTCACTTTTATCTTGCTACTTGGACAACTTCAGTGGATGGCCATATGGGTAGCGATGTCATGTGCACTGGCTCTTGAGTCCCATTCTTCAGTACCTTATGGAGTTGATTGGCAAGATCTCTCCAGTGTGACCTTTTACTGGAGTACAGTTATTCCAGCATACTTTATTTTGTATATTGAATCACAAGATACTGTGTTCTTTGTCTGGCATTATGGCTACTGTGCACAAAAGTAATTTTTCTGAATTTACATGTCTTTTCCAAAATGCCCCTCTTAAAGGATAGAAGGCATCAATGTTGGCCATGCATTTATTGTGCTTCTGTGTAGTGTGTACAAGTGCCTAATGAAGTGTGTTAAGTGCTAGTTCTCAGTACCCGGTATCACCAGGCTACTCATTGCATGTATAGGAAAACCAGTAGGCACAAATTTATGACAATCTGATCGTGGCCACCTAAGGAAGGTATAATTTTTAACTTGCAGTGAGGTTTAAATGACGGGGCACAAAGTCCAGACAGATTATTTAGGTCATTACAAAATGAGGTTCTTGAGCTACAACGTTTATAGGACTGCCCTTTCTTTTGGCATGTTCTGTAGCTTCTGGCACTGAATTGCTTCTTGACCAGCAGTTTTAATTTGTGTCATGGTTTTCTTGTAGCTCTAAATTGTACATGTTTTGCTTTTTTCCTGGATTCTTCTTTCGTACCTATCTTTTGTAAGCTGGCACAATGCCATTAATATTTACAGAACAAGAGCTGGTACTCCAGCATTACCTTCACATTCAGAATGAGATATTTCTGCCTCTATCTGCAGCTAATGTAGAATCATAGAATCATAGAACAACCAGGTTAGAAGAGACCCATCGGATCATCGAGTCCAGCCATTCCTATCAAACACTAAACCAAGTCCCTCAGGACCTCATCCACCCGTGCCTTAAACACCTCCAGGGAAGGTGAATCAACCACCTCCCTGGACAGCCTATTCCAATGCCCAGTGACCCTTTCCATGAAAAACCTCCTAATCTCTAACCTAAATCTCCTGTGGCAGAGCTTGAGGCCATTCGCTCTTGTCCTGTCCCCTGTCACTTGGGAGAAGAGGCCAGTTCCCTCCTCTCCACAACCTCCTTTCAGGTAGTTGTAGAGAGTAATGAGGTCTCCTCTCAGCCTCCTCTTCTCCAGGCTAAACACCCCCAGCTCTCTCAGCCGCTCCTCATAGGGCCTGTTCTCCACCTCTTTCACCAGCTTTGTTGCTCAGACAACGAAGACAACAGAGCTTAGAAATGCACTTTAAAAAAAAAGGTGTTTTTATATCCAACGCACTATCTAACACACTAGGTGAATTGTGTTAGTATAAACAGGCTTACAAAGACCAGAACATGTGTAAGAAAATATTAGAGAATATGGTATGTTTTGTTCTTAGAAGGCAGAGGAACATAATTAGTCAATTAGCCATTTGCTCATTGATTAAATAAAAGTCAAAACTCAGGAATTTTTTATGAACTCATTTTCACCATTGATTCTTCAAATATTTTGTGGGGACAAAAGAGTTCATTCTTCAATTTACTGATTCATTTGTAGGATAAGCAGTAAAATCAAAAAGTCAAATGAAAAAATTTGCTAAATGTGAAAGATAACCATATAAATTGTTACACATGGATAATGTATAAACTAAGAATTTGCAAGGATGTATATAAATGAACTTTCACCTTCAGTCTGCCAGTGAAGTTTTGCAAACATATGTTTCATAGGAAAACTGAGAAATTGGGATAAGAGGGGAGAAAATGAAGAATTCAGATAATTTGGATTGTTTTACTCGACTCCAAACTAAGTATTTCCTTGCACGTGTGTTGCTTAATGCTTAAAATGCGTTGATAACCTATATAAATTAACTTAAAAAGAAAAAGCTGAACTAAAAATATAAATATTTCTGTTCATCCAAATTGTTTTTATTTTAATGTTGTTTTATTCATTGGGAAGTATTTGCTGACTTCCACTTTAGTCTGCACATGCAGGTCACATTCGTCTGTGACCCCTTTCCATGACTATTCCCAGACTTGCTTTTCCCTGGCCATGGGAAGAATGGCTAGTGTCCATTTCCAGTTTGTGTAGGGTTCTGACTACTAGTGACCTCAGCCAGTTGCCAGCAGCCAATTTTCGTAGCTATGTAAAGTAATTGGGTTGTGTCTATATTGTGGTGAGGCCAAGGGTTATTTCAGAGCATAAAAACTGATCCACATTCTTTAAATGTAGGAGGAGTTCATCTGCAAATTCTGTGGAAGATGATTTGGCAAGGCCATCTAGAGAAGCTGGCTCTGCAGCCTGCGTGTGCTGCTCTTCCTCTAAAGAACTGTGAGAACATATAGTAAAGGTTTCCTCAGTCTATCAGCTGCCTCAGAATGCACAGCGACAGGAAAAAAGTTGTGGGGTTTTTTTTTTAATTCAGTATTTTATTCAATTTTATACAGTTATTCTTAAATTTCTGTCCTTTGTATTTATTTTAAGAAAGATGCTTTTCTTCTCTTCTTTGCCCTGTGACAGAAGAACTGGATTATTTCACTTTTCTGATGAACCTACATTTTCCACAGAAATGAAAACATATGGGTTTATTTTTTAAATTGAAACAGTTGGATTGTCTTTTTATTTTACTGGTCTAAGCACCCATGATGCTCTGTGGAATGAAGAATGATCAAAAATAAGCCTAGTTGTTGGGGTTTTTCTTGTGGTGTATCTGTTTTTTTGTTTTTTTTTTTTTTTTCATCTCTGTTGATATTTGCTACCAACTGATTTCATTTCAGGTAGTCTAATGTCTTATTTGGCATGTTCCATGCCGATTTGCTTTACGTAGCCTTGGGCTGTAATATCGCTTTTTTGCCTACAATAGATTAATTTCTATCTGTAACAAAATGAATTGCATTCATCTTTGTAATTAATTTCTAATTAATGCTTCATTCCTCATTAAACAGTGATTTACCTTTGTTTCCCTTTTCTACACTGTCAACACTAACCAGTTTGAGGTCCTGTGGAGAGATGCTAGTTTGAGAAAGCAAAAAGTCAATGCAACTAAGCACTCAGAAACGCCAACCTTGTTGGCACTTGCAACAATATTCATGGGACACTTTGTGAAATAGGTTTGGAGGTAGATATGAAGACTCAAAATGTTTTCTTATTCATAAGCTTTCAATGTACAACACTTCAAGAGTTTAAACACATCTCTACTTGTCAGTGTATTGGACAGGTAGCCAAGCTTGTGAATCTTTTATGACCTTGTCTGCTCTGCAGGAATTTTATGGATTACAGACATATTTGGGTAGACTGTGCTCTTGATTCCCTATCTCCTCTGCACCTTTTCAGGAAGACTGAAATATTTCAAACTTAATTTTCAGAATCGTGCTGAAATGATTTGAGATAGGTTAGAATGTTTTAAAGTGCTTTACTTCCATTTTTTATGAGATTAAAAGATTAATATAATCATTTATTGGCTTTGTATATCTAAAGGAGAAGGATTAGTACCATTAACTAATGAAATAGAGATGTATAGTAATTTTGTTACAGATTTGGTCGGTACACAACTTTTCTGTAATGCCCTTTCAGCCTATCCTGCAGCATAGCCTTTTCCAGCACGGCACTTTGCAGAACAGCAGAATCTGCCATGTGTGCAAATAGATCAGTACTGCTGACAGATGATGGTGAGAGTATAGGATGAATTACCAAGTTTATTTTAACTTTAAACCCAAGCAGAATGCGAACTGCAGCAACAGATTATGAATATGAAAATACTACTGGTAAACATACATTCAAGCAATACAGATGGTTTTTAGGAAGTTGTTATATTTGCAGCATCTTTAACTATTATTTTAGTGATAGTACAAGCTACTCATTGAATTTTTGATCACTCACATGTATTTAGCTTGGCACTTAACAGCATTGATTCTTGTGTTTGGCCAGATTGATCCCCTGTTGAAACCCTAAAATTGTCAGTAGGCATCAGTTTTACACCACAGGTTAATTTGATCGTAGTATTATGAGAGCATGGGAGGACTGTTTGTTTTTTTTTTTTTCACCTGGTCTTGCTTAAGTCTTTTAGTGTTTGGAAGTCAGAACACTGGCTAATGTAACAAATTTTATTTTTAATATACGTTTTAGAGGACAAAACTGACCTTGAGAACAGTGTGATGCAGAAGAAAATTAAAATCCCCAAACTCTCTCTCAATCACATAGAAGAAGCTGGGGAGGTTACAGATTATGGGGAAGAAGATGTGGAGCTTAGACACAGTAAGGTACTGAAGCCTTTCCTTTCCTTTTTTCTTTCTTTTTTATCCTTTCTGTTTTTCTTCTTTTTTTTTTTGTTTCCTTTTTGGTTGTTTTTTTTTTTTTTTTTTTTTTTTATGTGCTTGGGGCATATGCAGATGTCATACCTTAAGAATTCCAGGCCTACTTTTGCTCCCCTTAAAACACTGTGTTTGGTGAAATTGGGTCAAATTCTGTATGGGGGTGGGGCATGAGTTTTCAAAGCCTGTTTTATGTACAATTGAAAATTTTCCTGTTTATGATGTCTGCACAGTTTAATTACCATTTGAGATTTTTGGAACAGTGTTTTTCCACTTTGGCTCACAATACTTGAAAAGTCACCAGTTACATGAATGTTAAGCAAGTGTTGGTGATGGGTATTGGTGACCTATTTCATGCTGCTCAGTTAGAATTTGAAGGGGTGCACTGGGTGACAAGACAAAGTGACAGGTCTGCACACCTCCATTATAACTGCTAGTTGCCTTTATAGGTCCAGATTCCAGAAGCCCACTATGTAAATTTATTTATTTTTTAATATCAAATGATTTTAAAAGTCTGTCTACCTTCAGAATAAAATACTGCTCTCTGGCTTCCATGTGTTTTGCAGCTGCAGGAGTGATACTAGTACATTTCTTCATGGTGGGCCAGCATTTGTTTATTTATTTATTTATGAAGCATGTATGGAGCAGACATAACATCAAATAATCTCATTTTCTGCTCCATTACTTATGGATATTGTGGTATGGGAATTGATAGTGTCAGCTTCTTGTGTCTAACCTAGAAGCTACATATACTTTCCCTGCAGTTGCTTGGAGATTCAAATACTTTTTTTCATATTTGTCCAATAAAACTTTTGACTTTTATCCATACTGTCACATTTTAATACCTCTGTCCAGGTCCCAGACAAGAGATGTGCTTTAATTTGTAGAGTTTGTGCAGGTGACTGAAGGTGAATTTCTGCTGAGAGTTCAAAGGAGATGGAGCCTCTGCATTGCAGTGCTAATAAAGAAAGGAATCTGTTGATCAGGAAGATGGGACTGGATAATATATTCTGTCTCCGATTCTGTGTTTTCAGTTCGCTTTCAGTGTTTGCTGATAATGTTAGCTCAGTCACTTGTATCAGGCAACTGAGTGGATGTGCTTAGAGGAGTAGCCAGAGAAGGTTTTGTCTCCCCAAGCATGGAAAGGACAAGCCCACTGTTCACAAAACAGTTTTGTATGGTATGCTGCTTTCAACTCTGATGTTACAGGTGACAAACGTAGCTCAAAGTTGGTTCTTTTATGAGAAAATCAAATTTTCTTGCAAGTCTGAGTGTTAGGAGTAAACTTTAAAGGAAGAGAAATAGAGATCCATTGTTTTAAAGAGATTAAGTGTCTTTGTATATTGAATCAAGTGATTTATATACACTCAGTTGGCAGGTATTGTGCAAATGCAGAAAGAAGGGCCTTCAGCTGCCTCAGAAGTTTGTATATGCATTTATTTGAATTATGCGTGCTTGATAGTTATGATGTATATCTGCAAGAATCTGTTAGGCAAAATATTTTTGCAAGCAGATTTCGTCTTGCTTTTTTTTGAAAACAAGAATATTAACAAGCTCCCAAGTCTGTACAATTTTAATCTTATTACATCTTACTGCTCTCCTAATTTATTTTTTATTGCAACACGCAGAGACAAGATGGAAGGAAACAAAGTGAAGGTACACACAAAAGCATTGAAGCAGTTGTTGCTCGGCTTGAAAAACAGAATGGAATGAGTCTCAGTAATAGTTCCAGCCCTGACGAGGCTTTTATGGAAGCTGCAGAAGGCATGAACAACATGGACGATGCTGTAGTTCCTCGGATTCTGTATGAAGAATTATTGAGGAGTTACCAACAGCAACAAGAAGAAATGAGACACATTCAGCAGGAGCTTGAGAGGACACGGAGACAGCTTGTGCAACAGGCAAAGAAGCTAAAGGAGTATGGGGCACTCGTGTCAGAAATGAAAGAGCTCAGAGACTTGAACAGGAGACTCCAGGATGTACTGCTTCTAAGACTAGGTAGTGGTAAGTGCCGGACTTAACTGGGACTAGTTTTAATGAATTTTGCAGGTGTGATCAATAGTAATGGAAGCGTATTTGAAGAATAGCAGTGGTTGTTAAACTGGACATTGAATGTTAAAAGGAGTTTCTGCTATGGTTGTACAATATGTGTCAAATTTGTATGCTATGTATGTCTGAGGTTTTTCTTTAATGATAGTAGAGGTCTTTGTGCTAGTATGGTTGAATCAGTTCCATTTTAAGCAGCTGTATTTTAAAGAGTCTCTGACCTTCCAGTATATTCTGAAAAAGATAATAAAGCATCATCTGCAAAATATACTAATATGTTCCAGTTTAAAAAGAAAAAAAAAGAAGAAAGAAAAGGCAGTAGAATGAATATTCAAGCCAAAACTATTCTATTCCTTTCAGTTAGGGGTTTTGTTTACTGTTATGTAAGTGACTGTGTTACCTTCCATTTTCTGCCCCCTCTCCCCATTAGTAGCTCATTAGAATGTGATATATTCCTGAACTTCTTAGCAGTGGCTTTGCTACAGCTATGCTACTGGAAAAAAATGGATTATTTAAGAATTAATAATTATAATAATGGATTATTAAAGAATAATTTAAAAAATCTTTTATATTAGCGTCCCGTTTATCCACACTTGTTACAAAATGCAGGTTTGTGTAATTTGGATATAAATTTTAAATATCTTGAGTCAGTTGCTTATTTGTTTTGATTTATCCATTGTGTTGGAATAAATGGGAAAAAAAAGACAAAATAAAAAGTTCATCCTTTTCATTGAAGTTGGTACCCTCGGAATACCTCCAAATATTTTACTAATTTATATTGATTTACTATTAGAATGTGGTACTGCTGTGTTGAAGATTTGCCCGGTGACTGAAACTTGGTTAATACTTGTGCATCCAAACTTAGCATGCTGTTTCTTATGTCTGCCTTTGTGTATCTGGAAACTTAATTTTTGCATGTAAATTGGATATTGGCTCTTCTACTTTACTGGAACAAGTGCATGCAATTTGCATGTGAGTCTGAGTTATGTTCATGTACAGACCTAAACCTGGGAGAGCATGTGCTTGTGCTATAGCATGTGTTAAGGTGTGCCCACAAGTTTGGAACCAGGTTCTTGAAGGAGCATCTGACGATTTAAACTGGGTGTTTGATTGTGAATGCTCATCAATGTGCGTAATTAAAATGTCATTACTTAATTATAAACACTCTAGTCAAATTTTTAAATAAAACTGAATAGGCAAGGTTTCTGCAGTCTGCAAAACACGATGTGGTTGGCAGTAGATTCCACTGAGCTTTCTAAAATTTTCCTTGGATGGAAAGATGTTTCTTCATCTGCAAGTAGTTAGCTGGAATTTATGTGAATGGAGCACCAGCCAGATGTTAGTAGGCAATGGAGCTGAACAGCGTAAAATACCAATTTAGTTGGTAGACTTGACAGCATCTCGAGTGGTGAGACCAGCAATGAAATGAAGACAGCTTCTGAATTCTGTCTCATTTCTTTCACTTTAAGAAAGAAATGATGTATTTTTTTCACTTGAGGCAAATAACAAAGCTTAGAAGAGAAGAAAAAAACAAACAAACAAACAAACAAAAAAAACCAAAAAAAAAAAAAAAAACCAAACCAATAAAATATTCCTAAATCTCAAAAACCTCTTGGAAAAAATGCTGACTCTTCTGTAAATACTGGGCTTGAATTTTTTTTTTGCTTTACAACTGAAAATAAATCCTAATTTAAGTTGAAGACAAGTTCTTTTAATTTAATCACATTTCTGGACAAATATGAATTATAGGTTATTTCCAAAAGGATCGCTTGGTGTTGTAGTACTTGCTTGTTATAGTACTTTTCATGGATGACAAATGTAGAATTTGGCCCTTTGGATTGTGTCCTTGGGTGCGTGTTTCCCAAGGCTCAGTGTATTATCCACTGATATCTCTTTCCTTTACTTGTAGCCTTATTCACAGTGCAGAAACCACAAGATTCTAGAAAGATCAGTACAAACTTTATGAATAGTTAGAAAGGGAGACATCTTCAGCAAATTATAAATTACGGAGTCTGATGACAGTATGAAAAAGCGCTACTTTTAATCAAGAAACAGATATGTAAATGCTTCTTTAGTCTTCCTTACCTTTCCAGCTTATAAATGAGGTGTGTTTGGGTGTGTGAATAATCTGTGAAAATTGTTCAGAAAATAGATTACATTCTGAATTCATCTTTGGTTGCCGCAGCGATCTCTTAAACCTAGAGTTTCAAATTACAGGTAATTTATGTTACGCTGCACTTCTAGCAGGCTGGACTTAATGCAAACTAATTGCATCTCTGTTTCACCTTAGAGACTTGTGATTTCTTTGCATGAGATGACAGCTGTTTTGTGCTGATGGATTGCAGCTGTGGGAAATGTGTGCCTGTTGCCATTTTAAACTTGCAGATCAAATATAGAACAAACAGCCTCTTGAGCTAACATTCAGTCAAGTATTCAGTCTCCTAATTTACCATCAATATGTTGATTTCAGTGAGAAGCTAGAAGTCAATATATTCTGCTTTAGACCTAGGCCTTCATCTCTGCTACTGAACATGCGCCACTCTTGTGGGAAGAGTGAGGTTCTTAATCTTACGCATGGTGACACTGAATTGCTTTTTGTTCTAAGTCTTGAAAGTAGATATGGCAAATGACAGTAGTGAAATCAGTACTGGTCCGTGGGGATATACTGAATCTTTGTTAGGATTTTGGTGTGTTGTTGCCTAGCTGATCCCTTCCTGGAGGAGCCAGGCATTTGACCTGGGCTTTAGGGACCAAAGCACTGGGGGAGCATGATGACTGACCCTCACCTGAGCTCCCTGAAGAATGCAGGCAGCCAAAGCTGCTTTTCCTTTCCCTGCTTTGGGATTGGAAAGCCCTGCGATCATAGGCCTTTGCAGTTTGTCTTTGTTCTGTTGCACCTGAAAGCACACTATTTTGCCCTGGTTTTATCAATAGACAATAAGGTGATTTAGAGAATTGAATTACTGACTTTTCCCTGTAGGCCTAACGTTAAATAGTCCTTGGACTGCAAAAGAGAATTTAAATAACTTCTTAAAAAATATTTTTCTTCAGGGTAAGATCTGTGCTGTTTGCTATTGTTTTATTCGGCTAGAAGTAGTGAAGTTGGATCACGATATTATTTGGGTGTTGTTTCCTCTTTGATAAATACTTCAGTTTCATGGTGTATTACTACGAGTTAGTGTTGCTTTAAAGTCAGGGAGTATATTCACCTTCATTCACTAGCATTCATTCATCAGCACACATGCAGCACCCCAGGTGGTTATTTTTAATCCCAGTTTAATTGCAGTGATACAGTTGGGACTGACATCAGGACAGGGAGAATAAAATGGTATGTGTGATTTGCCACACGTAAGGAGTTACTAGTGTTCAGCTTTTCTAGATTTGTTTGGCTTTTTGATGTAAAAAGAAATCCAGGATTTCTGTCAAGTACAAGAACAGGAAATACCATATATAATATTTCTCCTTCTCAGGCTCCTGTTGCTTTTATTCATGTTCTGGTAGGTGATGTGGAAAAACATCTTTCTGCTTACAAATGTATATTTACCGCTTTATCGGTTAATTTATTTTTAGCTTATTTACTAATTTGTGAGTAGCATGCAGCCTAAAATGCATTTTTGAGGAAAAGAGGTGATACAGGGAAGCCTTCTACCTTATTATCTTGCCTTGGCCTCTCAGGTATTATGGAAACTCTACATTGAGAGGAAGAAAGATTTTATAATAAAACATTTGCTTCCTTTTTGTATTCTGAAGAATTGTCTGTATTTTTTGTTGTGATCCTTATTACATTAGAACTACCATTCTTAAGCCTTTAGATAGTGGCATATATTTTTGTATGTCCTATTCATCATCATTAAAATATGATGCAGAGCGTGACAGCTACAGAGAAAGGAAACTTTTAGTGTGGTGCGTGGTAAATTGGGCACATTAGCATCAAGGCAATAATGCAGATTGCATGTCTAATTCACAGCACACTGGGTTGAAAACGCAGACTTTAGTAGATGGTGAAAGTAGCTGTGAAGACGACCTAGAGAGAAGGAGATTTCTGTTAGGGAAGATAAAAAAACAGTAAGATGTAAAAGAAGGCATTTTAAAGCCTTTCTGTTGGTGACTTCTAAGTAAACATTAAAGCATGAATTGCAGCAGAGGTTTTTCTGGCCTGTTGGAGCTATTTATGTCACTGCATCTGTTTGTTCAGGTATTGCCCACACTGAGGGTGTTGGACGGTTTAATCAGTCCAGGTTTAATCAGTTCCCCCAACCTGAATCCGTTTAGAAGTCTCAAGTTTAGAAAGTTCAGTTTGTCTTGGCCGTACCATTGTATATGCATGATAGTAGAAGTCCTTATTAAGATTACTATGAAACTATAATGCAAGTGTTCTGTGGTTTGTGATTTTTTTTATTTGTGCAACGCTTGCATTGCGTATGGCTCTTAAGACACTCTTGGTGGTTGCACTGTAGTTAAGGATTGTAGGAGAGAGCTTTTAGTTGCTGAATGTTGAGTGGCAGTCCGCTGAGAACATTCAGCTAGCTATGTAGGTGTAGGATAGGCTATAGGATGAATGTCAGATGCTGACAATGGAGGGAATGCTGATTTTGCTGTATAAATAACCTCTAAATGAAAGTGCACAAAGTAGGAGAAATGAATGCTCTGCTTGTTCCAGATACAGGAACTGTTTAAGATCCATGACTCAAGACGTGAGTTCTGGTGCCAGCTTGAGTTGCAGAGTTAGATCGATTCAGGACTTGGTCTGTGTGCACAAACACTGAGGAGGGATGCTGAACCGTGATGGTGACCTGATTATTGAACTGTCGTTTGTTGAAGATGTCAGGGTTGGGCTACAGAGTGCTGCAGCCCTCTCAGCACCAACCTGGTACAATATAGTTCTTACAAGTGGGTGAGTTTATCAATATAGTTCTTGGAAGTGGCTTATTACTGTGGTGTCCGTGATGTAAGCTGGCAACCTTGCTGTGTTAAGAAACCTCCATCTGTGCATGGAACTTCAGTGACTGCTGAAGCAGTCCTAGAGGACTGTGGTCCCAGAGGCAGACATCAAAAGACAATGATAGGCTTGGGGCAGAAGCCTGTTCCCAGACTTCCAGTATAACTGCTGCAACGAATGGAATAATGAAATACAGTTCACAAAAATATTTTATTTGTTCTTCTGTCTTTTTAGGAACGCTATAGATTTGATCTGGAAAAGGAAAGTTCATGACTGACAAAATGATGATACTATTTTGAAACCTCAAACATATGCATAGTAGTAGTTGGTTGTTTAGTCTGTGCATAATTTTTGTTGGTTGCATTAAAAATAAAAGTCAATGTATTGGGTGACTTGGACAATCAAAATTCTAATTTATATGTGTTTTTTATAACCTTGGATATTCTTTCTATGCATGAAGCTTTAGAATAAGTAGCCAAACCTGTTTACTTTATAGCATTTCAGTAGATCCTGTTTTTAATATGACTCTTATATCTAAACAGATTTCAATTTTCTATAAAATTTTAAACTCAATACGGATAATTTATGTAATTATCTTAGTAACTTTTGCAGGTTTCTATGCAACTGTCTAGTAATTCTTATTGAAGAATTACTATTGTTGCTGTTAGGTTATAATTTCAGTGTCATTTTAACATAATATCCATAGCGTGCATTGAAGCGATCTTACCCATATCTGTAATTGTCCATGTGCTTTAAGAATAAAATTAAACATTTAAATTAAACATTTCAATGTTTACAAAGCAGAATTTTCCTGCTATTGATGTTCAGAAGTAGGATTTTTATTTTAGACTCCTTCTAACTTTAAAGTGAACATGACTAATGTGTTATTTTATGCTAACCATGCGTGTTGAAGTGATTGATTTCATGTTCTCTGGGATAGCAGACAGCTCTCTTTTCTTAACTGTCTAGGACCTGCCATTGAGCTTGAAAAAGTAAAACCAGAAACAATTGAGCCCGAACCTGAGGTACCGAAGACCTTCAGTGAGGAAGCAAATACATCAACATACTATCCTGCCCCTGTTCCAGTAATGGACAAGTACATTCTCGAGAATGGAAAGGTATTTTAAATTAAATATAGCATGAATGATTTGTAAATGTCCATCAGGAGATTTTTGTGTGGAATTTTTGTGATACCAGGGGTTTTGCATGGTGGCAGCTTATACAAACTTCCTCAGTTTTTATAAAGACATGCTGTTATGCTGAGGAGAATCATAAAATTACACAATTCTGAACAGCATAGCAAATTGTCCTCAGTCATGCTCTTACTGGATGTTGTGTAACAAAGGGAATGTAATTATTAAATATGCATGTGCAAGCACATTGGCGTAGTCTTCAGTTGTTGACATATGTAAATCTACCAAATGCACACCAGAATCAGTTACCCGTGTTGTAAAGTTACATTAGTCTATTTAACCAAAATACTTTTTCCTAAAAAGTCTTTAAAATTTTTAGTGTGCTTTATGTCTGTTGCAGAGCAGCTTTTATTTTTTTTGCTAAATTGGAGTTCAGTAGATAATTATGAACCTTGTAATGAAAATAGTCTCCTGTAAATCTGATAGGGGTGTTGCTACAGAATTGAGCTGGTGTGGTGCTACTTCAGAGATACTTTTGTAAAGCTAGTGAAATAACATGTAGCTACAGTTTGCCAGAACCCGACTGATAGTTTTTCAGATTTCAGAGTGTTTAGTACATTTCCTGCTCATCTACTGAGGCATGCTCTTATAGCTTTTGCCATTATCATTAAATGATTATTGTATTTCTTTTACAAAACATTATGTCCTTCAGAGTAACCTGTGCAGATCCCATTTCTTAGGACATGTATGCATTTTATACCATAATCTGAGAATGTTTAGTAAGTAAACGTCCATTTCAGTTTTGGCATACAGTGGAATTACTGATGGAATAGCATGAAATATTACATTTTCAGATCTGTGCTGCAAGATTGACTGCACAAGTGTCTGTCATTCTTGAAGATGAATTCAGTGTAATAGTTGAGGACATAAATGTATGTGAAAAATAGTATAATCTTGGCAGTTTGACAAGGACTTGATTCAGATAGCTTTTCTTGCCTAATATATTTAACATGTCATTTGCTCGTCTATTTTGTGTATATTTGTGCCTTGAAAATTCAGCGTATATTACTGTGAGAGTTTGTTTTACCTCCTTTTTTACTGCTTAAGATCTTTGGGATAAAGAACATCCTTTAGTGTTTATATACAGCTTTTCTTGCATCTTTATTTCATCTGCCAGTTTCTTGGCACTTCTGTTGCTGAAAATTTCTGTCTTTACAGTTATTAATAACTCTTTAACTTTCTTTTTGTAATTTTGGTCTTTCTCTTTACCTGTTTACTGGGGATTTAGCCAGCTCAGATGCCAGAAATGTGAACTAATAATGTATTTAGAATGTTGGAGGGTGTGGGTTTTTTTCAGTTTTTCTTAGGCTTTTTTTTCATTACTTTATTGACATGCACCACTATAGTAGTTGGAATACTTTTTCTCTCAGAAATCTTGTCCTTTGTGGCATTGGATTTGATCTTAGTAGGATTCTAAGCAGATAAATCTCACCCCTCTGAAGGGAGAACAGAATTACTGAAAAAGAGCCTATGGCATTCATTTAAAGAAAAGGAGAAAAAAAAAAGGAAAAAACCACTTTGTCTTCTGAAATACATTTAGATATATTGCATGTTATCATGGTTACAGTGGTGAGCATTACTTTGAAATTGTTGTTGTTTCTGTTGCGTCGTGCTCGGAGGTTGATCCTGCAGTTTCTGAAATTGGGAGTAAAGTTCCGCTTGATTTCATCAAGCCAAGATTTTGGCCCATGGAATAGAAGGAACTGGCTTCTGAATGTGGAGTACAGTAAGCTATCTGTAGCTTTTGGAGTGATAAGAAACAGTACTGAGCCTGTCGGACAGAGAGGTAAACTGAGACATGAATAGATTGAATTTCTTGTTCTAACAGTGCTAGATAAAGAAAAAGAGAGACAAGATTTCTGCATCTCTGGCCGTCTGTGACGTAGTTGCTCTTACTATAGGTGTTTGATATCAGTGATAACTCTTTTTTGTTAATAAATTAAGCATCTTCAAAGAAGAGATGTCTGAAACAAAAATATTTGCTATGACTTATTTTCTTTTAAATAGTTTAAAGCTAATAGTGTAGTAGCTTAAGAGACTAAACAATCTTTAATGAAGACAAACCCTAATCTCGACAGAAGGGAATCAGATTTTTGATCTAATACAGCAGTCCCTGCAACTAATGTAATACAGACATCCTAAATCCCGATCTAGTTATTTTCTAAGTAACTTATACTCATTTTTACTGATAACTTTTCCAAGATAAAACAGAAATAACTGTATTGTAACTGTAACATGATTGTTTTCTGAGCATAGACGGCTCACTGCTTGAAGTTTCTTTACAATATATGCACCAAAAGAGCCTGAATTCCTGTAAAGCAATTATGAAGAGGCTCAGCAACATAGAAGGAAGGGGAAAAAGGGGGTGTTCATGTTATGATTATTACTAGTTCCATTTCTGTCCATTATAAAATCTAAGTGCCTTGCAGACTTGTGAAAAGCTTCTTAGAATCCTCTAGTGTAGAAGGTTCTGCAGGAGAGGCAGCTTTCTTTATGGCTGTTCATTTGTTCTTTATAACGTAGCTGGTAGCCAAACCATTCATATTTTTCTATTTAAGTTTTTAAACAACAAGTTGCTTTTGAAGGAAGCTGTCGTGATAAAAAATTTCGGGTTAGTACTCTCGTTAATAATTAAAGCTAAAGCAGGTTTCCATTTAAAGGAAAAATTGTTGAATACAGGCAGTAAAATTATGGGTATATAAAATTTTACAGTAGCTTTGTCTAGTTTTCATTGCATTTAGTGGGACTTATGTGATGCTGTTAAGATCTGTATGGATAGCAGGCACAGTTTATGTAAAGCCACTTGAAAGGAGTTAGCACAAAAAATTAAGACCAAAACAGTTAAGGCAAGCAGTCTTCTGGTGTAGTTTTGCCACAGAATTTTGTTCACAGGATTTTTTTTTTTTTTTAAATAATGAGCGAAAGCAGTAAGTTTTCATTGAAAATGTTAGTGTTATAGTAAGCATTAGCTTGTTAGGGATGATGAGCAAGTGTGGGTCCAACAGACTGAAGTTCACCACCATATGAACAAAGCTTTCCTTAGGTAGAGGTAGGGCAAGTGTCTGCAATGTACTCTGGGAACTGTGAGCACAGACCTACATGTACATAGTATTCTCTGTGGTTCCATACAGGGCCAGCATTTGTCCTGGTTGTGCTCATGCCAGACTCGTTCTGCTTACTGGTGGGGATATTTTCCTTGCTATTGCTTGATGGTGTCTGGTTATCAGGACTATAACCTCAAATGTATGTAGTGGCAGCCTAAGGATGGAACTCAGTCTCTTGTGGGGTATTCATCTTAAGGCTGGAAGGCTGGGAACCTTGAGCTAGAGATACAGAGTAGCTCTGTGGGAGTCAAGCTAGCATAGTCATGCTGAGCAAGACTAAAACACAACTAGACTGGAGCAACTTCCTTGTGGAGACTCAACAGTGGCTTCACACTGCATTTCGCAGTACTCATATTATCCTGCTTTACTGCTCCAGTGAAATATGTCTAGTCCCCAATGTCTGAATAGTGGAAAGTTTATGATGATGTCGCAGTGGGTCATTGCATTACCTCAAAACAGTACTCACTCAGGTAGATTGATGGTGCATGATAAGCAAACTTCATGATAGAATTGGAAGTTTTACAAAGCTTCTTAACAGTCTTGGCTTATCTTGAAATTGGAGCTCTCAAAAGCCTTCTCTAGTTCTAGTAAATTTAAATAATCACATTGAATTTTGCCAAAAGGGTACAGGACAGGACTTAGGAAATATTTCCCTCTCTACTACCTCTGAATTATGCTTTGGGTGAAGTCTGTTTCATATTAAAGACAA
Source organism: Coccyzus lansbergi (assembly GCA_033558105.1). Taxonomy (NCBI): domain Eukaryota; kingdom Metazoa; phylum Chordata; class Aves; order Cuculiformes; family Coccyzidae; genus Coccyzus; species Coccyzus lansbergi. The sequence goes on along the minus strand of JAUMJK010000784.1, from coordinate 391,037 downwards.
TGTTTCATCTTGTGCCTGAATTAGCCTGGTGCAACTGCTTGTTTAATATGCTGTGCATACCTTTATAATACTGGATGTGTTTGCTGTTTCCTTCTTCTATCTCTGTGCCTGACCAAAATCTTGTAGAATACAGGCTATGTCGGGAGGGGAGGATAATAGAGGGTGAGAAGAATTGAATACAAAAAGGAGGTTAACTTGAACTCCCTGACCCACAAGTTGGCAAAGTTTCAGAGTTAGGCAAAATACATTTGTTCAGCCCTAATTACTGTTATTATAGTACCTAATATTAATGTTCCTACAGCACTTGGATACTGTTGTGTGCTACATACCATAGATAAGTTGTTATTATTACTACCTTCTAGGTCCATCTTGGCAGTGGAATTTGGGTAGATGAGGAGAAATGGCACCAGCTGCAAGTAACACAAGGAGATTCAAAGTATACAAAAAATCTAGCGGTTATGATTTGGGGAACAGATGTTCTCAAGAACAGAAGTGTCACAGGAGTTGCAACCAAAAAAAAGAAAGATGCCGTTCCCAAGCCACCTCTCTCACCTCACAAATTAAGCATTGTCAGAGGTAGGTTATTTGAAAACTTTTGCTTCCTGCTTTGGAGTTTAACCATTAATCACTGAGTTGAAAGATGCTTCTTTTCAGCTCATATAAAATTAACTGATTAAAAACTGTAATTCAAATTGCTATTGCATTGTGAAGTGCATACATATCCAGGAAAAATAAAACACAGTGCAATAGCTGTGCACAGTGCAGGCTCTCACTGCTGAAAAGTTGTACTTTGACTTCAGTAAGATTCAAGATCATTACTTTAAACCACTTGCAGGACAGGACTCTGAGCCTGGAGAACAACTTGTTGTTCTGGAATTCATTTATAACAATGATTTTTTTAAATGCATATATTCCTTTTAACGAGCCTGAGAGTAGCTTTACCACATTCTTTCATCCAGAATGTAACCAAGTCTGGCATGAGGCACAGAAACCATCATAGGTGTGACTGTAAAAATATGCATACCTTCAAAGGCGAGAAAGAGTAGTCTTACCTCTTTAAGTGGAGAAAATGAAAGTAGTAAAAATTAATTGTTGCACTTGAATTAGAATTTGAACAGGAAGTGTAAATCTGGCAGGAAAAATTGCAGTGACACTTTCAGTAACTGCAAGTATCTTGAGAGAGAAGGCCTTCTCCTTTATTTAAATTCGATAGTGAATTTCAGTCCCTTTGTATCATCACACTTGTGTTTTGTATTCATTTCTGTCTCTCTTGGTATTTCAAGCTTCTTTTTAAGTCAAAACTGAGTCAGTTCCTAATGGAATACATACTGAAATTGGATTTTTAGGTTTTGTGTCCTCACTAAATTTTAATAGGGCTGAAAGAAATCACCCTGTTTGAGCTTCATTATTCTGCATTTCCTGTTCTTAGTTGCCATGTGCTCTTGACTGTGAACTCTTTAAGAGCTGTTGTAATTTACCTTTCAAGTATAGTGTTTTGGAATTAAGAAATACGGTTCCTCTTTGAGTGTGTGCATGTGTCTGTGTTGTGTGGGGAAAAGTTGGAAACTGATCTTCATGCTGTCATCTTTCATAGTGTGTAAGAAATGAGTAAGACATAGGGATTTTTAGTATTCTGCTTTAAGAATATATGTGGAAGTGCAAGCTGTTCCATACTGATTTTCTAGTTCTAGCTGGGACCTTTTGGTACATCCTAACACATAGAGCAAAGTAATACTGGCCACTTACTGAATCCACTCTGTGGCTGTGGCTACCCTTGTTGGCTCTGAATGGGAAAGAGACTTGGTTACCCAGATGTGTACTTACAAGCACACATAAAAAGGGATCATTTTTCACTGTCCCATTGCAAAGAGCTTTGTAGTTTCCCGTTTCCTTGCTGGAAGTGGCTGCTCTTCAGCACTGCTGTCAAGGTTGCGTACAGGGGGGAATTTCTGCTTTTGCTTCAGTCAGGGCCAGTCTGTGTTACTTGAGCCATTTCAATAAAAGTTTTCTTCTAACTCCCCTGGTTTTCGCTACAGTGAGTTGGAGGGTATGCTCCAACAGGTACATGGTGAGAGGCAGATGGTACCCTTCCCTTTCTTCTCTTCCATATCTTTACACTCTTCAGCAATTCAGCTCTTCCCTGTTTCCTCATTTTTTCCTATGTTTTCTGTCATAATTTTGGTTCCAGTCTCTACCCTCATTCGAATTCTATTGTTCCATGCCTTGGTTTTCCATGTTCCTCTTTCCAGTGCTTATTTCACCTCGTCTTTGGCTTCCTTTTTGTTAGTCTCAAGACTGTACAGTCCTTCTGAACCACTTAAACTACATGGCCAATGTTTTAGGTGGCAGCAGACAAACTTCCTATATCAGCAATATTAGGCAGCACATAAGCATTTTTTTTTCATGTTATGTCCTTTGCATTTGCATCAGTGTTAGCAGGTCTTGCCCTATCATGCCTGTGGTGTTTCCTAGAAAGCTGGAAGTGATCAAATAAGTAGTTGTTACTATGTTATTGAGAAGAAAATTAAAAAAAAAAAAAAGTAGCAAGTCATTAATGGTGAAATTTGAGAAAGCTGAAGTTTATATAGCCAATGACTTGGATCAGGCATCACAGAAACAATTAAAGCTCATTGTTAGACTTTGAGGTCTACTTGAATCTTTAGTCCAGACAGAAATACGAAAGGGCATCTCTATGTTCCTCTAAAGCCAAAAGACAGAAGAGGCAGAGCCCCGAAATCACTCTTTGGAACCCCTAACCCAGCATCCTTATATTACTACTAAACTACTATTTCTACAGCTACTCACAGAAGTGGAAGAGATGGAAGAGACAAATCTGTGATGATCATGGATCCATCTGGGTCATACTGACTTTTAAGAATTGGAGCTGATGAATGAATTCTGTCAAGTGATTATTTCCTTGACGTTGCAGCCAAACTAATAATGTAGCCTGTATTTTACCACAAGTTCACCTTACTAGGGGTATCTGCAGCAATGTGAGAATTGTTGTAGTACAGATTTATGTCTACAATCACTGGGTTTCTTCAGATTCTCAGTGATTTGCCTCTTAGGTGCCGTATTACAAGTCATAGCTTACTAATTATCAGCATTTCAGCTGTCAGGCTCCATGCTTATTAATTTTATATGTTTTATATTCAGTACATCTTGCAGCATAAAATTCACGTTGGTTTAGATGTTCTTCTTTTTCTGTGGACACAGACTAACTTATTATAAATATATTTTTGAACGACAGCATGAGTTCTTAATGTGTCTGATATCTCTAGCTTCTTAAATCCCTACTGTGTAGTATATAATAAAGGAATTATAAAACGTGTGATGTATGAGCACTGTTATAAAGCTTGTTTATGCAAAACAACCTTTTATAAAATTTCTGAGAGGTTTCAAGAAGAAGTACAAGGCATGCATACTACTGAATTTTCATAACTTTTTAACATGATGTGTTAGAAATGTAGCAAACCATGTAAGCGATAATCCCTATGGCTTGTGTAGGAAACCATAAATGGCTACTGGAGTAGATTAGTAGGCAAAGCAAAACAGTTTTTTGTAATCAATCTGGGAAACTTGCACAACAAAATACATTGTTCTGATTATGAAAACAAAAAAAAACCCAAACCTGCCTGTCACTAAGGAGTTGTGTGTGTTGCATTGCCTTTTATTTCAGTAATCTCTGCAGGATCCTGGCACTGAACTGCCAGCTATAGAGCAGAATTGGCCCAACTTTCATTGCCCTCAGTGCTTCTGCAGTTATTATCATTGCTTGCCTTTTGTGTTCCAGTTAAAGTTCACAAAGTATTGTACAAACATGCAAGAAGACGGCTTTCATTTTGAATAATCTTGTAGTAAAAGTACAATACGCCCAGGGACAGGGTGTCTGATAAAGGTGCAGACATTAGTGTATGTTCTACAGATTTAAAAAATATGATAATGCAGTTAATGTCTTCTGCTGGTTACTGCTTCTCTTCCTAACCATTATCATTTACTTACCATCTCGAAGGTGGGAAAGTAAGAGTGACTTACAGGGGACTGTAGACAGCAGCAGTTCTAGTAATACTGTTCACCTGGGAGAAGTTTCTACATCTGGAGATACAGACAATTATAAGAGTTAGGAAGGCAAGACTGGCACTGTAAAGCATTGAATTTAGCCTTGTTTCTTTATAGAAAGCCTGTTAGTGTAGTCACAGCATAACTGGAAGTTGGTCATGGCAAAGATTCCAGTCTGGTTGAAAACCTTGTCTTTAACAACTTCGCCAGTGAATCAATGAAAGCTGCTGTTGTCTTGGAACAAATATACACAGTGCTCTCTCATGAGTAGTTAACCCAACACAGGGCTATATTCCTTTCTAAAAATATCCTAATGTCTCTTTCCTTTTTTTTTTTTCTCTCCCCAGAATGTTTGTATGATAGAATAGCACAAGAAACTGTGGATGAAACTGAAATTGCACAGAGACTCTCCAAAGTCAACAAGTACATCTGTGAAAAAATCATGGATATCAATAAATCATGTAAAAATGAAGAAAGGAGGGAAAGTGCGAAGTACAATTTGCAATAAATTTTGGATTTTTAATAAAGTCTTAGTGTTTTACTTAAGTGTTGTTTTTTAATTTGTGTGGCATTTTTGCTGATGGGAGAGGCTGACTTGAAGCATTCGTTACTCTCCTATAACTCATTCATTTTTTGAGCGGTTCTGTCAAAAGCCTTTCTATGGTGTAACCTGCTTTTAAATAATGTAAGATATATTGTACGTCCACTTACAACGAAACAGTGAATTTTCCAAGGTTTTTCTAATGAGTTGCAGTGTATTACCTGCAGTGCTGTATATAGGTTGTAAATCTGCAAGCAACAACACATTTTGCCTACATTTTGTTTTACTGGAGTTGCTGGGTCTAGGCTGCAGTAAACATCTGCTTAGAAGAAAGAACTGTACAAAATCCACTTTGGTATTGAAAAGGGTCTTACTGTATTTTACAAAGTTTTTCTGAACTGAAATTTTAACCGTTTGTTTTTATAAATATTTGTTTTGATCTCTAACAATACATTTGGTCAAAAACACACAAAGAACGCTTCCTTTTCACTTATTATCTTGTGGATAGATCACTGTGGCTGTCATAGTTTTGTTTAAAAAAACCCAAAACAACACAAAACCAACAAAGAACTCAAATTGCAAAATCCTGATAATTTATTAAAAAGTATTGAAAACCAATTGTTTTTCAGGCCCCAAGACATTTCTCAGATTTCTGGTTATGGTACAACTCTCTTCCATGTGTTGATGTTACTGTTCTTGAAACACTTTTTAGTGTATTTGTAGCTTCAAATCATTTAACGATTGCCACACTGTGGACGATTATGTATAATAGAAAATACACTACCCTTTCCTCTGAGTCCATAATTTAACAGTGGACACTTTTAGCACATATTTAATTTAAAAATAAAACTAATTTTCTACACTGAAGTTAGACTTGTGATGCAAAATTATAAGGAATAATTTATTGTCTGAATTACACCTTATTGCCTGTAAGTAAAAGAAAATAACCTCAAGTCTTGTTTTATGAAGACTTTTGAAAATAAGGTTTGTGGAGATAATTTAGGGCCTTTACTGACCAATTTTGCGGATTTGTTATATTAGTGATCTTAGTTAACCTTCCATTTATTTTACATGTGCAGAGGTGATTATCTGCCTTTGGGCTGCTGTTGCTGCATACCAGCATTTGTTTCTTTTCTACCACTGAAATGCTGCTTTCTGTAGTTTTGAAAGCCTTACCATTTCTTCATATCTTCTTGCAGCACTGATCTACCCTAATGTTAAGCCTATTTCAATTTCTGCATGCATAAATATTTGAAAGCAGCAATGCTACTGTTCTTTAAAGGGCTGGGATGGATGTAGAAACCCGGGGAAGGGAGAGGGGGAGGCACACTAGATCTGCAGCTTCTGTTTCAGAAGAGGTGGAGGAAAACACTATGTTATCTCTTCCTGTATACCACATGTGCTAAAATGATGTCTTAATTCAGGGCAGAAGTATTTGTTCTATTCTTTCTGAAGTGCAATTTCATGATTGGCTTGAGCAAATGCCGTGCTGCCGGAGAGGAATGCCCCTCTTCTGCTGCTCTTGTCCCTTCATTCCCATCGCTTTCCTTAAACTGGCACCTGTGATTTTGCAGTTGTGTCAAATCTCACTGATCTTTCAAGGTTCACTTAATAAGGGCTGGCACCAATAGGATGGAGCCAGGGAGAATTCATAGCAAGGGATGGGGAGCGGAGGAGTTTGGTTTTTATGGTGACTTGTGCGTATTCTGAAATTGAATTTAATAGCCTAGCTTGTCTCCTGTTAATCTCAAAGTGTTCTTAGGTAGTGCTTAATGAAGTGCATAAATGTTTATGCTTCCTAATTTGGGATGCTAAATAGCAAATTAGTGTTTCTAATGTCAGTACATGTATCCTTTTATTAATTAAAGAACAAAATAGAGATAACATTGATGAAACATTTAAACAGCAAGTTCCTACTTTCCAGGCAGACTTATGAATATATGGGGTTTTTTTTTTAGCTGATATTGGGACAATCGACTAGTTTGGAGGAAATTGTCCATAATTTTCTCAGTCTTTAATGGTTTTAGTATTAATGTGTTTTCATTGTAACACATTCTTTAATGAGAAGATCATACTGCACTTCTTAGAAGATAAGCCTGTTTGAGGCAGAGTTTTATGAAACATGGGAAAATTAGATTAGAATTTAATTAGAGTTAGGACCCAGCCTGGCCCTTAAAATCAGATTCTAAGTCTTTCTGCAAAACCTTCAGCTTCTTTCTAAAGTGTCTCCTTGGCAGATTTGTCCCATAAGATGTTAATGCTGCATATTGCTGAAGAAATTCAGTTTTCTCTCTGGGGAAGAGATCTTGGGAATCTTCATTTATTTCTTCCTGGAATTTCTATCTGCCCAGGTCCAGCAGATGGCTTTCAGTGGAGTTCAATAGTGTTTGGATGACACAAAAAGATTGACTTCCCTTAAAAGTGTAGCATTGTGGGAGGCTAATACCATGTCCTTTGGACTGAGGAACTAGCATTTAATGTGAGCATCACCTGAAGTTTTGTTGAGTTATGGTAAAGGACATAGAGTGTAGTACATGGGTAATACAACTCTTTATTATATTATAACTTGACCCAGATATTTGGATTTCTGGAAAAAGCTTTTGCTAATCTAGTTTTATGTACTGCATTTGTAAGGCAATGTGGGAAGGGTTTTGAAATGGGTAACAGGTGTGTATGATTAACAACTTAGCACTTATATTTGGTCATTACTCTTATCTTTTCCCTACCCATGAACCCGTCTCCAAGTGTTTCCCAGTATGACTGTTTAAGGGAGGGAAATAGGCTACAGTCATCCTGTGTTTCAGCATTGCCCAAGGGAAAATACAAACTTTAATGAGGTATGTTTTCTCTGTATTGACATACTAATGTACAAGTTACCTGTGAATTTAATTTCGCTATGTTATACTGCATTTATGGCCAACACTGTTTTTGTTGGTACATTAATTCTTCTATAATTGTGCTTACCTGTACATAGTTTTGCTTTGTTCATAATGCATCTGCCATGAATCTGCCAGAGGAGACTTTACGCAAAAATAGTGCCTACTAAATTTTTCCTGATCTAGTGTATCTTCATCCCTGTACATCATTTGAAACAGGAGATAATCTTGACGTAAAATTGAGTAGGTTTTATTACACCCTGTAACACCCCTTGTTCATCATTCTAAGGTTTGTACTCTGCTGTTACTTTGTACTGTAAAGCTGAATTTGTAAGCATCAGAAAAAGACCAGATTTAAGAGGAACTGACTTTTTGTCCTGAGAGATCAGTGTGTACTCTTTCCTTCTTTTTTATATCAAAGAAGGAAGAAGGTATTACTGTTATGAATAGTCTGATCCTTTGTTGCCACACATTGCTGCTGTGATTTGTAATATTCATGATGTGATCCATATTAAAGTGCCTCTGGCATACTTGCAAGAAGGCAAGATTAGAGTTAACAAAAAGGGCTTTATTCTCTATTAATGATTTTATAAGGGAAATTTGCTATATTAAAGGAAAGAACCCTAACAGAGATTTTAATGTAGGTTGAGATGTCTAGCTGCTCAATTAAAAAAAGAAAGCTAGTATTTGTTAGGAAAAAATAAATGTTAGGTTCAATTGTTGCAGAACAGGTTTGGATTTAGTGATGCTTTATGGAAGATTGATTTTTTTTTTTATATAATTCCTTTTAATACAGCCATGCTAAAATGTTTATTTAGTTAAGTCAAATTTGAACTATAAGTAGAAGGAATTTAAGGTTGCATTTGGTTAGCTTTTGAATATGACTGTCAAAAGAAGGTACAGCCTCCCTGTGGGAGGTCATTTCATGCGTTTGATGTTGTGTCAGATAGATTACTGTGATGCTTCTTTGTTGTCTTAAGCGTAGATTATGTTCTCTTGGAAGTTCTGAGTAGCAATAAATTAAACTTTTTTGGATTTAGTGAAGTGATAAAGACAATTCCGCTTCACACTTCCAGAATTTGTTTAAAAAACAAAGCTGAGTGCAGGTCACTGTTAAAATAATACTACCTTGAGGCAAAACCTCAAAGAAGTGAAAATGTTCTGAACTGGGAACACTCTGTGTTAGCTGTAGCCTCACTGTGCATTAGCTGTATTCATAACTCTTGAGAAACCCAAACTTGGAGTTTTTCTGAGGGAAAATAAGGTTGTGTCACTTGGAGCTATACTGAGGTTTCTTTCAATACTCCATCTTTTGCTGTGAAAATGGTTACTCTTCTGAAAGATACAAAGTTGGAGCTTGGGCTTCTTCAGAATTAAGTGGTAGTTTTCTCAGCATTTTTGGAAATATTTTTCATTCCTTGCATGCCTTTAGTCTTGAATTGATGAAGTCATGACATCAATTACTTAGACTTTATTGGTGCCATTTTTTTTTGTTGTAACAGTGTGGAACTGTGGAGTGATTCATACAACACAGAGGCAATAAAAATGTTATGAAGTGCAATCATTGCATGTTTCATGCTCAGTAGCTAATTTTTAATTTTGCCGTCTTGGACACTTTTTCATCCCCGCAGGCTTCCTAAATAGGAAAAGAGAATCATTTGGTCTTGGAAAACAGGAACAGTGATTCAAGAAGGAATTAATTTACTTGCCTGTTCATTTGCTTTATTTTTGCAATTATTTCAGCTTTTTATGTCTGAACAATAACTTCTGTGCATCATATAACGTTTTGTTCAGTCCTGCAGTGAAATCACAGTCCTGTGGTTGTGACATCACTCGTTTACCATATAGAGGAAAATACCTCACCTATGACATCACACAAAGTTGTTTTATTTGGATCAGAATAGAGGTGAAAGTGAGTCTGGAAGGAGAGGAAGAGGCTGAGCCAAAAGGATTTTTTCCTTTGTTGATCTAACTAGAAAACATTTTCTTAGCAAGAAATTTATTTCCTTTTAGTAGAATAGCAACTTTATGTTCCTTGTTTATTGATAGTAAAACCTTAGCAGAATGAAACACTGTATTAGTATATAAGTTTAATGAGTCAAGCTACCTAGTTGTGTATTAAATTTTAGTCTTTAGTGATTTGAAATTAAAGAGTCACAGAAAAAATACTGAACACTCAAGAGGAGGAAGCTATGGGTGACTTAGCTTTTATTGTAGTAAAACTATAGCTCGAAGTTGTGTGAAATACAATACAAGAAGTTGTTCTTGTTGGTACTTGTGTATCCTTTATAGTTAGCATGAGCTTTTGTGCTTCTGGAGTGGAGAAAGATGTGGGTTTCATGGGAATAGGAATAGTGCCGTGTCACACCAGTACCAGTCCTTTCCATGTGAGTCTTGAATGAATTAAAAACTTACATGGGAGAGTTTCATATTCTTTCTTTCATACTCAAATATATATTTAAAGTCTTCCCAAATGTCTATGTAAATTTATTGAATTGTAGTGTAGTTTATTTTAAGGAAAAAAAAAAGTATAATTTCATGTATTCCTTCTTTCTTGTATTAGTAGAATAGAAATTTAATGGGAGACATCTTTCTCCATGTTTAAGGTGAGATACTTGAAAATTGTCCATTTGGACATTTTGCATCTGTGAGCCAGATGCGCCATGGTCTTCCTGTTCCACATGAAGTCCTCTGCAGTACATGTGAAGGTACCTTTAAAGAATAATTCTCAAAATAAGCAGGATTTTAGGTGTATGGGGCAAAACATCTGTCTCTCAAGATAACATTCTGTGTTTCCATTTTTTTAAGAGACTCGGGTTATGAAAAACTAAAACTGAAAGTAGGATTGCAGGGGATTGCAAGGACAATTTCGTCCTTCCAGGACCAATGCACACTAAGTTCTGCATTTCACTGCATGTTCTTACAGGAGTAAACAATTGATGATGTGGAATTTGGGGCTAAGCAGTGATAAAGGTGATGCAGCACAGTGCAAGAACCAACCCTCCTTGCTAGGATATGGTAATACAACATAGAGATGCCTTCTTGTTAGGTATATTCCCCTAAAGGCAATTTAGCCAACAAATATTTATTGCCGTGTAGGTAAATATGTGCAACTTCCATTCTGTGGCTTTCCTAAACTTTACAAGTAACTGGGATCCACTCAGCAGCAGCTAAATGTGATGGTACAGGAAGCCTGGGTTGTGGAGTGGTCACGTTGGCCTTTTCACCTTCTGACAGAGAATTAAAGCATGTAGTTTAGATTAAGTCAGTAGCAAAGCAGCAAAATCTCATGCAGTTTGACTTGCATTTCAAGTTTCAGTCAGTGGGAGGTTTTATTAGTTAAAAAAAGTGCAGTCACTTTTATGTTCCAAGTAGCTGTTAGTATGTAGAATAATCACCAGTTTCTTCTGCAGCCAGGGACCTCTCTCTAGTGCAGTTACACAGCTCTATGTTTACAGATGCAAGGTACTGTTACTCTGTATAAATCTGCCTATGCCATGTAAATGCCCAAATTTCCCTGATGTTATCCATCCCTGTCTGTTTTCCTGGTCTTCTTTCTGTTCCTTCTGCAAGTGGGTGGCAGTCTGTTGTGCTTGCCTTAAGGGTAACGAGATGGAATCGTTTTGCGATTCCTGCTTTGCAAATTGTCAGCAGGGTTCTGAAGTGAAATACCTGCTTGTTATTCTTGGACAGAAGAGCTAGAGTGTTTTCTTAGGAGATCGGGTAGTACTGCTGTCACCGTAAGGCAGACTTTGCAGTTCAGGGACTTCACATAGCAGCATTTTCTCCTTTCTTGCTGTGCCAAAGCATAAATTGTAGTAAAGAAAATTTTACTCTTATATGAAGGTCTCAATGAGGTAAACTGGAATAAGCAAATCTTTCAGCAATATCTGTTTAAAACATTCTTTTCTCAAAACAGAGTATCCCCTCTTTTTCTAGAGTCTCAATGGCCTGAAAGTTTCCCACCTAACTGGGCTGCCTAAGGTTGGATTGTCTTTTCCATTGGATGAAGCATTAGACACTTTTACAGATTGTACTTATTTATAACTTTAAATTCCTTCTGGGAGTCTCTTTTCCTATTCACCATATGAGAAACAGACACTTGTTTAATCTCAGAAAGAAAGAGCTATTTCAAAACTGTTACCTAAGTAGAGTTCTTGAGAAGGGTGTTCTTGGCTGTTGAGTTACATGCCTCAAGGTGCACAGAAGAACTGCAGGTTGTGATGTGTCTGCTGGTTGGTCATTCAATGAGATGATATGGTCCCCTACAGAACATGTCAGAAAGCTCTGCTCTATCTCTCCTTTGAAGAGAAGCCTTAACTGGGCCACAGCATCCTCCTTAGGAACAAAAGCAGTCTTGAAAAAGCTTCAAAGTGTTAAATCCCTCTTTTCCTTTAGTAGTTTATTCCAGTGGGTAAGTACACTCACTGCCTGACTTGTGCCTTACTTCTTTAAGAATTTTCCTGGCTTAACTTCTAATTCTAGCTCTTGATTTGTCTGTCTTAATATTCTCTCGCCTCAGTATTTCTCTATCTCATTAACATCTCAATAGTCTGGGTGTCTTCATCACACACATTTTCTAGGTTACAACTTGTTCTTGTAATATTTTACATCAACCTGAATTCACTGTAGTTTCATGGAAATACTTTCTGTAGAAGAGTACTTGATATTCTCTTAAATACTGTCTTAGTTAATGTGATACAATCTCACAGTTTAGGACACATATCACTTTACCTTAGAACATCATATAAAATAGCTGTAATTTCATTTTGTGGGGCAAACTTAATTTGCCTCTGTAGAAAAACCTGATATTTAATTGATTCTTGACCAATTGATGTCCCAATGTAATTCACTTTTTGCTCTATTATTAAATATAGTTGTTATGAAAATATTGTTCCCAAAATGACTATCTCTAATGTGCTTTCCTCTTTGACTTGGTACAATATGTGTGCCAACAACGAGACAGAGCATTATTTCTGCTTGCCAAGCTACTTATTCCTTTATTCATAGCCCAGGCAGGCAGGTGGATGATGAAGTTGAACTAGACTGAAAAGAGCAACGGGTAATCAGAGTTTCATAGAAATGTGAACATGAAACAATAAAACTTGGAAGAAAGGGAAGCCACAGTCATTTTACTGTTGGTATAAATCTTAACATCTTCAAGATAGATAGTTGAGGAATTTTCCTGGTCTAGGAAAACTACATGTTGCCAAAGAATGGTAAAGAGGTGCTACCATTATGCTGTTACGTATCCTCAGAATGTATGGAGAGTTTCCTTGGAGAGAGAAAACATTTTTTTTGTGGAACTATTTCATTCTGGAGCAACCAACCAAAGCCCATAATGCAATCATTGCCTTGTTCTGTGTCTACTTTGATAAATTAAGCATTGCTTTGGATAGGACTTGCATATGTGTTTGATCTGAAATGGGCACCATGGGCACCAAAGCCAGCTCAGGCTGGGTCACTGCTGCACTTGTGCTGCTTTGTGTGAAGCTTGTCCCATTGCTTGAGGTGGTTCCTGCTACAGTAATTCCTACAACATGCAACTCAAATACTAGGTTACAAGAATGTAAAGGTATTTTTTTTATTTATTTCAATCTTCACTCTTGTCCCTCTATACCAGACCTTAGGATGTCATATTGCAACAAACTCCTATCCTTACCCCTGCTGCGCCTCAGACATATCCGTATGCTGCAGTCCCTTAGGAGTGTACCAGCTCCAGGTGGATCCATATCTATAAGCCACAGTTTGTTCAGGGATATAGCTCCTGCAACCTAGACGTATCCACACCCACAGTTGCTTTGAGATGCCCCAGTTCCAGCATGGCCTTATCCGCAGCCACAGTCCTTTCAGAAATCAACCTGCTCCAATTGGCCTTACCCATGCCTGCAGTCCCTCCAAGGGCATACGTGTGCTGTTACTTCATACATGGCTACATGCTTTGAGGTGCTCCAGCATGTACAACACAGCCGTTGAGCTTCTAGGTGTAACTGCAGCATGACTTATCCACAGCTTCAAGGTCTAACTTCTCAAGTGTGGCTTTACCCTTGGCCGCAATCTCTTCAGAGGTATGTCTGCTGTGGCACAGATGTAGCCACAGCCTGTTTGAGATACACCTGCTCTGGATTAGACTTATCCACAGCCATAAATGCTTTGGGATGTCCTGCTTCTGTGTGAACTTATCCACAGGTGACAGTCCCTTTGACTTGAGTTCACAGTGGCATTCTGTCCTGTCACAGCAACACAGGAACACAGTCCTGGCCGTTGGCTAGTTCAGCCACATTACTGTTATCAAGATTGTCACATGGACATCAGAATAAAATGATAAGCAACACGGCAGGCAGCAAAAGCAAAAAGCAGCTACTAACGAGCCCTGGACTCATAAGGGAAGCAAGTCCCATGGCAAGCACAGATGCCTGTTGATTAACACCAATAACAGCTACAAATTTGATCTAGTGCCTTCCACTCAAATCTGTCATTATCTCAAACTATTTGAACCCCATATTGGTTGTCAAAAGGGACTGTTGTGATTTAACCTCAGCTGGCAAAAAAGCCCCATGCAGCTGCTCACTTACTCCTCTATCCTTGGTGGTGTGGGGAAGGAAATTCTGAGAAAACTCATTGACTGAGATAAAGACCCTCCAGCATCTTGAGCAACTCCTGCACTCACTCATGGGATAGGATGAAAAGCAGAAAAGATCTTGACTCTGTGTAAGGACTGTTCAGTAATTAATAAAACATTGCTGTATTATCCACGCTGTTTTCAGCACCAATCCAAAACATAGTCCCATACCAGCTACTATGAAGAAAATTAATTCTATCCCAACCCAAACCAGGAAAGTTGTTTATTAATGTTATGAAATCATGTTATTGGCTTATTCATATTTGTAAAGCCATCAAGAAATTTGTGTACTGCACCTTCTGAAGAGTAATTAATGTTTCACTCTCAAATGCTTATTGATATTTTTATATTTATATTGACTTGAAATTAATACATCTGCCAATTTACAGCTCAGACGCTGGTTTGTCCAGGCTTCTTTTACAAAGAATGGACAGGACAGCATCATTGAAGTGATCCAGTTAAGATAATGACCTGCATTTCATGCCTTCAAGGAAAAAAGTACTTTTAATGTTCTGCCTAATACATACTTCTCTGGAGATGACTGCAGGTGACCCTTTCCTACATCATCTAGGAGGAGTAGTATAGGTTTTAACTGACTTGAAGCTTAATCATGGGAGGGATTAGATGAGAGCAGTTCAAGTACACATTGTAATATCAAGAGCAGAAAACAGATTATTCTCTGAAGTTCCCACCCATGTGCTGGAGTATTAAACTATCTGGGCAAGGCCTTGGTGGTATTTTACAGGGTTATGGGTAGTGCAGAAGCCACTCTTATGATCTCCTTGCTTACCTGACTCATCTTATCTCCTGTTCTGGAGGTCAGGTAGAACCTGTACTTGAGATATTTCAACTTAATGGTGTAAGATGTTACCTGTTTTGCATCTCTGGGTAGAATAGTACTGTCTCAACATAGTCTGACCTGTGCTGGGATCTAAAAGGAACCACTTGATCCACTCCCTATGGCAGCTCAGCTAGCTTTGTTAGGGCTAGCAGGGGAACGTTGCAAGTCAAGAGGAGGCCCGCTGTTCCCTGCCAGCTTCACGTGCTCCACAAGTGATGATGTGAACTTGTTACAACTTACACAATTTGGGTATCTTTCTGTATTGGATTTGATTTGGATCTTCAGTACTTTTGCGGTGTATTACCTGCAATTGCAGTGTCAGCTTGTAGTGTTTAAGACATATCTCATGACTTTAATGTAAAAGTTCATGGTAGTCAAGTCATTGTAGTTTGTGAGGCATCAATGGCACCTGGGGGACAACCTCTACTAGTGAGGCTATAGTGGATTTACCCTGAGCTGATGCTTTGTGAGAAGTTCCTCTAGCTCACTCCTCAGTGAACCTGCATGGCACTTTTTTCTTCTTGAACAAGGGATATACAGGCAGTTTTGCAAAAGTTGGGGATCTTGAGTTGCTGGCTAACAATTTTCTGATCTGAGAAATAACCCTTAGTGGAGTTTTGTTGGGGTTTTGTGGGGTTTTTTTTGTTTTTTTCAGGAGAAGGATGCCTTACTGGCCAGTATTGCCTCTGCTCTGCATGTGAAAATTACCTATTTGTGCTTTCAGGTACCCCAAAATATAGTTACTGGTATAATCGGATACAGTAAGATTAAAGGAATTCATATTTGTTGTTCAAGGGTTGTCTCTTTATTACATACTTCAGCAAAATTTCAGTAACCAGTGACCTCTTTTGAGAAGTGACTCGTTGCATTTTAAAGGTTTTATAAACAAGTCATCCCCTTTTTCAGAGACATAGAAGATGAATAGATGGTTCTTGCTTGCAATTTCCAGTCTCAAGGGAAGTCCATTTTCACTGCCTGTGGTGATGCTCAACTGCATCACTGGTTTTAATTGCCTCCAGGCTCCTGCAGGACTTTGTGTCCCCTCTGGTATGACCTACATCCTTGTATATTTGTGAATGCCTCAGCACTGGTTAGTGGTGTCTGGGCTCAGGACAGAAAGTCCTGTTGCTAGTCCTTGACTGTCTCACAATGCTGTAAACTATGTGCCAATCTCATTATTGTGTCCTTAAACTTGCCTGGAGTTACTTTGCCTGTAGAAGGATGCAAGTTAATTTTCTGTATTATAGATGATAGGAGAAAATGTGAGTTCTGTATTGAGCGATATGGATACTGCATGTCTGGTTAGAGTAAAAAACAGGGAAGGGTGTATAGAGCATAAGTACCTTATCAAATCAAAAAGCCATACATTATAATATGTATGTACTTTTTCACTTGAAACAGGGAATAAACAGTGAAGTAACTCTTCCAGCTCTAGCCTGAGCTGCATTGCTGTGGCTTAAATTGAAGACCAGTGTATCAATGTGTCGGATCACAGAACAACCAGGTTGGAAGGGACCCATCGGATCTTCTAGTCCAACCATTCCTATCTAACACTAAACCAAGTCCCTCAATACCTCATCCACCCGTGCCTTAAACACTTCCAGGGAAGGGGAATCAACCACCTCCCTGGGCAGCCTATTCCAATGCCCAATGACCCTCTGTGTGAAAAACCTCCTCCTAATCTCCAGCCTAAATCTCCCCTGGCGGAGCTTGAGGCCATTCCCTCTCGTCCTGTCCCCTGTCACTTGGGAGAAGAGGCCAGCTCCCTCCTCTCTACAACCTCCTTTCAGGTACTTGTAGAGAGTAATGAAGTCTCCTCTCAGCCTCCCCTTCTCCAGGCTAAACAACCCCAGCTCTCTCAGCTGCTCCTCATAGAGTCTGTTCTTCAGCCCCTTCACCAGCCTCGTTGCTCTTCTCTGGACTTGCTCCAGAGCCTCAACATCCTTCTTGTGGTCAGGGGCCCAGATCTGGACACAATATTCAAGGAGCGGCCTCACCAGTGCTGAATACAGAGGGAGAATCACCTCCCTGGACCTGCTGGTCACACCGTTTCTGATACAAGCCAGGATGCCATTGGCCTTCTTGGCCACCTGGGCACACTGCTGGCTCATGTTCAGCCGGCTGTCGACCAACACCCCCAGGTCCCTCTCCTCCTGGCAGTTTTCCAGCCAGGCTTCTCCCAGTCTGTAGCTCTGCATAGGGTTGTTGTGCCCCAAGTGCAGGACCCGGCATTTGGTCGTGTTAAACCTCATCCCATTGGACACTGCTCAGCGGTCCAGCCTGTTTAGGTCCCTCTGCAAAGCCTCCCTACCCTCCAGCAGATCCACACTTGCACACAGCTTTGTGTCATCTGCAAACTTGCTAAGGGTACCCTCAATGCCCTCATCCAGGTCATTGATGAAGACATTGAACAGAACTGGACCTAGCACTGAGCCCTGGGGAACCCCACTTGTCACTGGCCTCCAGCTGGATTTAACACCATTTACCACCACTCTCTGGGCCCGACCATCCAGCCAGTTCTCTACCCAGGAGAGTGTGCGTCTGTCCAGGCCAGAGGCTGACAGTTTCCGTAGCAGAATGCTGTGAGAAACTGTGTCAAAGGCTTTACTGAAGTCCAGAAGGACCACATTCACAGCCTTTCCCTCATCCAGCAGCCGAGTGACTTTGTCATAGAAGGTGATCAGGTTGGTTTGGCAGGACCTGCCTCTGGTAAACCCATGTTGACTGGGCCTGATCACCCGGTTCTCTTGTAAGTGCTTCATGATAGCACTCAAGATGACCTGTTCCATGACTTTCCCTGGCACTGAGGTCAGACTGACAGGCCTGTAGTTCCCCGGATCCTCCCTGCGACCCTTCTTGTAAATGGGAACTACATCAGCCAGTCTCCAGTCCAGAGGTACCTCCCCAGTCTTCCAGGACTGCTGGAAGATGATGGAAAGGGGTTTGACCAATACATCTGCCAGCTCCCTCAAAACCCTAGGATGTATTCCATCTGGCCCCATTGACTTTTGGTTGTCCAGTTGGCCAGGCAGGGCTCTGACCACCTCCTCTTGGACTATGGGAGCCTCGTATTGCTCCTCTGTTTCCCGGGTATCTACACAGGGGGAACAGCTTTCTTTACAATTAAAGACTCACGTTTGGAAGGCTCATGTTAATGGAGGAATATGATGATGATATTTAGGGTGAAGTAAACTCTACAGTCTGTTATGGAAAAGAAACCTTTATACAATGTAAGATCAACTTGTTCATTTAGGGGAGTATAGCACTCTTCAAGAATGTCTGTGCCGCCGTTCTGTAGCACTGAAAGTGGGTCGACCTGCTGTTGAATTTTGTCACGTAGGATTGAAGTTACTGGACCCATACTGTTGAAGGCTCAGCGTTATGCAAGTGTGTTAGTTTTTATTTTGCTTTTCTACATGTAATGGTAAGTAAGTTCTTCAGGACTTGATTATTTAAATATCCCACACCCTCTGCTTCCAGTTTGAATTAACTCACAAGCAGTGCATGTCTATTTGTTCTTGAGTAAACGTTGCTGCCAAGTTTTAGCAGCTCTTTTTCTGTCTTTGAAGAGTTTATGAGAGATCATATCCACTCTACCTTTGCTAGACCAAACTGTTTTAAATTTCACTTGGGAGATATGCTCACCTATTCATCTGCTGTTATCCTACTGAGCTTCTGTACTTGACGGATCTTTCTTGATGGGTGATGCTTTGTGCTGAATTTTATCTAGGATGGTAACAGTACATTATGTAATGACGTTATCGTTCTAGAAATGCCTTTCTCTAAAAATATCTTCTACATTTTTCATGGCTTTGTCATTTTGAGGGCTCATAATTCAGCAGTAATCAATGGCCCTGCTCAGGTTGTTATCCTTCCTTTGACTTCCTAACATTTACTAGACTTCCTATCAATCTGTAGGAACTTGTATTTAGGCTGTCAAACTTAATCTCACCTCCATTCTTCCACTTCCGAAAGTCATCTTGAAGGATCTTTTCTCCCCATTTGATATTTTTTTTGCTGCTACATCATACGAATGTTACCTCACAGTATGATGCCATTACTAGGTATCTTGTGGGTCTCTGCTTAACCATTTTTTATACAAAAACTATTGTTACTTTTTTTGTAAATTTGTACTTCTAAACCAGTTTGAAGCCTCAGATTGTTCCAGTGGGGCAGGTAGTTTTCCTAACACTAAATGATGCTCAGAAATAGGCAGCTGAACTTGTTCAGCATCATGCCTTAAGCCAGAAATAAACACTGATGAAATAATCCCTAGTCTTCTGCTCTAATAGTTAAGTAACACTGTATGTTTTTTGTCAAGAGACCATCCACAGGCTTCTAGAGAAGGTGGTAGATGCCAGTGCAAACTTGAGGCTGGGATCTGGAAATCTGCCTGGAAGATAAATTTAATGGGAACTGAGTTTTCAAAGCTCTTGGTTTGCTTCAAAAATTGAAGCCTGGATATTTTACCCACTGATATTCTGACAGATATATTTTCACGGGGTACCATATGTATACTTTTCCTGAGTACTGTTACAACACGAGGCTAAGTTTCACCATTGTTTTAATTTATGTATTTATTAAATATGAATCTCTCAGGTGAGCTAATAGTACATAATACTTATCTTTAGGACTTTGGGCAAGATTCATTTGAAACTTTCCAGCTTTCAAACTGCACATGCAGTATTGCTGAAGAAAACCCCAAATATCCATGTTTCTCTCTGACGCCCCCAGTTCTGCTTATCACTGTTGTTTATTGTGCAGATTAATCTTGAAGCGTGGAGTGATGTGAGCTGAAGTAATAATGTGGAGTGAAATCTCCTAAGTAACCAAGTTACAGAGAGTGTGTTTATGATAAAATGTATACTAAGCTTCACATACGGCTGTGTAACATCACAATTCCCTGGTAGTTTGGATTAGTATAATTTCCTCTGCTACCTCAGCACTGCCTTAACTTGCTTCATTTCTTCACAATCCAAAACATACATTTCAGCACTGAAGTTGCCACTTTGGGATTTGCTCACAGCTCTACCTGTCCATGCTCTGAAGCTACCCTCCTGCCTCTAAGCCAGGGAGAAAGCACTGCAACTGTAAGCTTCTTAACCAAGCAAACAAAATGTTTTTAGAAATTGTGTAAACTACCTTTTTTGGGGGGTTTGGGTACTGAGTACTATCCCAGTGGTTGAGAAGAGCATTTTCGCCTAGATAGGATAATCTGTTGATGACAAAGGTTCAAATTTACAATTAAATTGCTGCAACTTAGAAAACTGTAACTTTGTGTAACTGTTCCTGTAGGAGGGCATTTGCTCTGCAAGTACAAATTCAAGATCCTTCTCTGCAAGCCAATAAAAATCAAAGTACTTCAGGATTTTGCTGTGAAAGTGCACACATGGAGGTTTACTGTGACTCCTGATGCATGATAAGAACAGGAGTCTGAGTGCTGCTATGGGTGAGGTGGATGCCAAGAGTTAGTGACTTGTGTTATCGGGAACCTACTGGGAAAAAAAAAAGTGGTTGGGGTGTGGTTTTTTTTTTTTTTTCTTTTACCATTTCTCACATTTTCACTTGAAACCAGAATGACTCCAAAATAGTTTTGTTTGCAGGAGTTTCCAGTTACACAGAATCACAGTCCTGTGCTTGTTCAACCGTCTATGGCAATGCAACTTTAAATGAAAGTGTGTATTTTCTTTTTAACTATCTCAATCAAATTCCAAGGGTGTAATCTGCTCCTAAAGCCACAAGTCTGATGATCTTGTTGCATTCTCCACTCTCTGCATGTTCTGTGCTTTTCAGCGTCAGCCCTGACTGGCCCTTGAAGTGGGCGGCAGAGTGGCACTGTATGCCTATTAAAGTCAATGGGAAACTTTCCAGTGGGTTACAAACCAAGCTTACAAAGAAGGAATCTGCCTTCTTAAAGGATGCATGGTAGCAACTGTATTGCTCAAGATCAGAGAAGATACAGTGAATCTGAGTCGGCCTTGAGAGGATGATTCTTTTGTGAGATTTCCTAGTATGGTATGTTTACATTGCTGTGCATTGTAAAGAGGATTTCTTATGAGCAGCTTTTAATCTTCTTTGATGTGGAGTGCAAACACTGTTCCGACATCAATCATACTAACAACACATTTGTACACAGAGTAACAGTCACCTTTTAAATATGGGAATCACAAACACGTCTTGACAGAAAAATATATTTAAGCACTTTCAAGTCTGCGCTGTAATACATAAACCAGCCATTGTATTCATTACACAGAGCTGCTTGCTTTAAATGCCTTGCAGAAAAAACAAACCCTAAAGTGAATCGCAGTAATAGAAAAGGAAGTGTTTACATCTCTCAAAACATTCTGTACAATAATCATTCCTTCTTTTTAAATTTAATTTCAGCAAATTTGAATCCAAATGTGATGAAGTTTGAAACATAGCTTTTGTGGTAAGGTACAATTCAGCATGTAATCTTTTGCAGGTGGCTGTTTTTCGTTTATTATTTGTATTTCCATATTGCTTAGCAACACCAGTCCTGGACCAGGACCTTGCTTCTGTAAGTGCTCTGCTAACATCAATGGAATGGATGGCTGCTGCCTTGGAGAATGCACTATTTCGTATTGAAGCCAAAAGTAAACTAACAATTTCTCATTCTGTCCTCTCTGAATGAGAAAAAATGAAGGCCAACTGATATTTAGTTATATGATTATCAGTGTGTCTCTTGAATTACTGATTCAACACAAATATTGGGGGGACTTTCAAGCATGCAGGCTCAAATGTGTGTATTTTTTTCCATATTTTGTGTACTGATGGCTAAAATAGGGATTGCAGCCTCTGAGAATGGGGTGCAGGCCAGTTTGCTGCTCTCTGAATAATCATTTGCTGACAAAGTTGCTCATGGGAGCAAATAAGTGCTTGTGGTTTGTGTGACTCTGCAATTAAAGATAAAGAACCTACCCGACATTGCCACGTGCTTGATAATATCTTCTCTGCAAGTGGCAAATCACCTGTATGCTTCAGAAAACAGATGTATGTTACAGTACATACATTTACTTGAGAAGTTACATAAGTCAACATTTGTGAACCCATATCCAGGTCCTCATTTAACCTCTTAAGTAAAAAAGTCCTGATTTTTCAGGGGAAATAGGGTTTGTAGAAAGCAATAGTGCCTTCATATGAGAGCTGAAATGTTGGAAAAATTAGACAGACTTTTGGTCTCAAGGTGCTTTCAGCAGCAAATTTGAAGTTAAATGCAGTTCAAATGTAACCACACTTGAGCATTTAGGTGTAGAGATTGCTGCTGCAGGGCAAAGAGGAGTAACTTAACATTGGCAGCTCCTACTTGCCAACCACAACTAAGCTCTTGAATGGTGGGATTCACACCTCTCCTTCAAACCCTCCTTTTCGACTCTGCAGCAACCCTGACAATGTCAGGCAACTTTGGCCTCATTGCTGTATATCCACTGTGGGCAGGATGAATCGCCATAAATTTGTAGATAGGAAAAATGATTGCTTTGCACTAGAAGAGGACTTGGGTGATAAACCAATAAGAATTAAAGCTTGAACACTGTTAAAATGCACTGGGAAAGGTTCCAATACTTTTCTGTTTCTAGGGCTACGCTAAGATGTGTTTGGCTTGGAAGAGGTGAGAATAATTTGCTGCTCCATAATACTGCTCAAATGACACACAAAACCAGGTTGTGGACAAGTGCCTCCTAACAGCATTCTCAGGACATTGATGGTTTGCATATGATGGCTTATTTCAATAGCAGGCTCTTATTTATGGAGGTCATACCAGGGAGCAATGTAAATGCTTTGGTATCAAGAGGTTAAAACCAACTTATGTTAGTTCTGGATTCCAGCCAAAGTTACCCAGCTGTTTGGCTGAGACTGGGAGCTAACAGACCAAAAAGGGACACAAACAATTAAAATGTCACTCGTTAGAGAGACTGAGAGAGAGAGGTGGCCATCAATGAAACAGAAGCGGGGCAGGCTTGACTGTAGCAAATGACTACCTGAAAGGAGGTTATAGAGAGGAGGGTAATGGCCTCTTCTCTCAAGTGACAGGGACAGGACAAGAGGGAATGGCCTCAAGCTCCGCCAGGGGAGATTTAGGCTAGACATTACGAAAAAAATTTTCACAGGAAGGGTCACTGGGCACTGGAACAGGCTGCCCAGGGAGGTAGTTGATTCACCTTCCCTGGAGGTGTTTAAGGGACGGGTAGACGAGGTGCTGAGGGACATGGTTTAGTGTTTGATAGGAATGGTTGGACTCGATCCAGTGGGTCTCTTCCAACCTGGTTGTTCTATGATTCTATGACTTGGGAGATCATGCTGCGTGTGTAAACGCTGTGGGCACATGTTCATGTTCCCCCGAGTGCTCTGGGAGAGGAGATGAACCTTCCACAATGTAATGGTGGGTACAGGGATGCTAACGATAATGGAGGACACCGTGAGATTTAGTTGCTGGAGCTATGTGGCTTCAGGGTCACTAAATGAATTTAGCATAGGTAAGTAAGGATGGCAAATACTTGATGTAGAATTTACCTTTGCAGGGGTGAGAGGACATTGCAAATAAAAAAAATTTTACAAATATTCAATCTATTATTGTTCCCAAAGCCATAAGCTTCTGTATTTCATGTATTTCATCAGTGAGTACTGATTTTCTAGTCTATAACTACCAGTCTGTAGACAACCATTCTTAATTCCCAAATAGGGTCCTATTCACAGGTTAAGTATTGCTCTGTAAGTACTAAATATTTGGATTCAGAATGTAATGGCCTAAGACTCTAGTTTGAGTTTTCTCCAAAGAAGGATTCCTTACTCCTTTCTACGCACAAAAATCATGCCTGGGAGCACATTTCATTGCACACTTGCCCTTCCAGTGGTTTAACAAGTTGAGCAAACTTCTCTGTAACCAAATACATAGAAATTCACCTGAATGCTCTGAGCTTTCCTAGCAGACATGGGGAAGCTGGTGAAATAGCCGGTTTGCATCAGTTGAGTGTCTTTTGTTAATAAATCATTCTACCAGGAGCTTTCTGATGCCTGCATGCATTGGTAGTTGTTTTCACAACAGCAGTGACATATACAAAAGTTCTGTTAAAAAGGTGACATCTTTTCAACCTTGAAGTCATGCCCAGTGGGCATATTGCATGCTGGTTAAAAATCCAGAATGCCTCTGTTTTTCTGTTTTTTTTCTGAATTTGTCTAACTTTGCTCTTCCTGACATGACACTAGATAGGGTAATGTTTATCTGGAATACAAATGAAATGCTGTCATATGCAAGCCAGTCCAAAAGATCAGAGAGAGAAAAGTTTAATATCAGTTTAGGGGGAAAAACAACAAGCGTCATTTCATTTACTATCTTCAAAGGCCTGCAAATCATCAGTGATAGTGATGCAAAACAACAGACATCAATCTTTTCCCTACTAAAAATGAAACATAGGTTGTCAAAACTAATTTACCTTATAAAGGAGCTTCAGGTGTGGGGACATAAGTCTTAAATAGGAACAGAGTCAAACAAAGGGTAGGTAATATTATTCATGGTTGCCTAATGAACTCTGAACTCTTCGTAGCCTTATCTTATGCTTTCAGTCAAAAAGTGGGGTAATTTTAGTCTTCATATCCAGCTTAGCTGTGAACTGAGAAAAAAAAAAAAAGTTGTATGTATCTGTCTAGAAGAGGAAAGGAGAGGAAAGAAAATCTTACTATAATCTTCCTGTAAAATAATCTAAAACTTGATGCTTATTCTGTGCAGTTGTGCTCTTAGGTCACAAAACTCTTTCAGAGAACAACTTGCCTTCCCTGCATCAAGGGCTTGGAAAAGGAGGTGTTGTGTGGCAAAGGTTTCTTAAACCCACTGCCTTGGTTGCTTTCAGAACTATGAACCTTAATCTCCTTCCACCTAGTGCAGTATCCTGTCTGTTGGAAAAATATCTGATCTTTTGTACACACAGCTGTGTTGGTACTTTCCTCTACCAGAATATTTCATTCATCTTAAAAATGCTTGCTCTTACCTGCTGACTGGAGTACCATCCCTTCTGCCTTCTTCCTTTCAACTTTAAACTCGTTGCATGAGCTGTTTTCATTTGGAGGTCCTTCCACCTGATTGAATCCTAGGTCATCTTTGATGTGTCTTCTGCCTTTCCTGGGCCACCAAAATTTCTTCTGTCCTTGGTCTCTTCCGGTTTCCCTTCTCTTCTCCCTTTGTTGCTTTGGCTTCTTTCCTGAAGGATCTGTCACATTCCTTTGCTGGAATATTAAGGGTCTCTCTCTTTCATTTTCTTCACTCTGTCTCTTTAGGTAAATAAGATTGCTATAGTTATGGGCTCCAATTTATGCTTACCTTTAACAAACCTATTCTTCTCTGCCCAAAATAAATGGTAAGTTGTCCATAGTAAATCACGAGGTAACTGGCTGAAGTTGATCAAAAGTAAGCAATGAAGAAAAAAGCTGAGGGTTTTGTGGGGTAAGGGTAGCCAATGTGAGTGGGATGTAGGTGTACTACAGGGAATTCTAAGAGATATAGGACAGAGATATAGTCTATTGACTTGGAAGGGGCTAGTGTGAAAAGGAACTGGTGATGTTAGGTGAGGAGAAGCTATCAGGAGATGTTGTACTGAGTGGATAAAGGAGGAACCTGGACTGTTGTAGAGGGCTTGCAAAAAGAACTGTGAACTGTATTGTGAGACAGGTAGAGAGTGCAAGACTTGTATTACTGAAAATGGAGTTTTTCTAGTTGTACTGCACATGGAGCAACCTCTTACACCTGTGAGATTAATGAATGGAGAAAGGAATGCCTGTAGGCATGAGACATAATTTTACAAAAGCAGCCTAGAACTGGAGAGCGAGGACAGGCAGGCAGAGTTGTGTCTATGAAACCTTTGGTTGAGGTCTGTAGGTGCTGGGGATAGATGGTGAGCAATGATCTAATCTCTGTGGATAAGACTGCCCTGCGAAGGAAACAGAGGCAAGAAAAGCACAGCAAGGAAAGTCATTCAAGAAAATGTCCAAAGGTATTGCAGGAAAACCCACTAAGGATCCACATGCAGCAGAGCAAGTGTCTTGGCGCAGAAGAGCATTTGCAGGATCAGAAAATGAAAGTGGTGCATCTTTACTTGTCAACAATGCAACTTCTTTTGCTGTTGTGCCAATGGCAGGAGTGAATTACTCTCCCCAGGCCTGGCCCCTCTCACCCAGCACAGGCAGGACCAGCTTCTTCATGTATTTTCCAGTAATTCCTCTATCCTTGAAAGAGACTCTAGCACTGCTTTCAAGATGATGTTAGGGCATGCTACTCGCTGAGCTGGAAGAAGGGAAGAGTTTTTTCTCAGTACTGATTCCTTTGGAGGAGAGATTCTAATTAAAACATTTGTAAAGTTGTAAATGAAATAGCCTTGCAAGAGGTTAAGAAAAAAAAGTTCAAGCAGGCTCCTGCTGATTTATTTTTAATTATTAGGAATGATCACGTAGTTTTAAGGCTAGAAAGAATCACCTTTTCTTTATAACCTCGCCCTCTGATTTCCACAGCCCACCTGCTGCTCTGTTTGAGCTACAGAATCTTTTATTTGGATATAGCCCTTTTGCTCCTGCCTGCCCTGGCCAGGGCAGTGTCACAGGGATATCAGCCTGACCTATGGATGCTGCAGCTTTCCACTTCGTATCTTCTTGTGCTTTGCTCTAAATTGCAAGTAATGTATATATTGGTCCTACTTGAAGACTACTACATTTAGAAAACTAGCGATTTAAATTAAATGTTGGTTTAAGACTGGAATAGATGGGTATTAATACATTATTTTTCTACTGTACCTGAAATGTTAAGTTAAAACAAATATCTGGGGTGTCTTTTTAGTAGTAGTATTATTTTTATTAACAGAAGTTAAAGCACTGACCTGGAATTTAGGTTTTCTTTTTTCCACCAACAAGCATCCATCCAAAGCTTTCTGCTATTACAGTGTAAGATTAATAAAATCCCCTGGAACTTTCAATTACTGCAATTTGTGGAGATTTCTGTTTTTCTGCAGGTCTGAAATCACAAGAGATGGGCATTTTTACCTTTGTGTGTACAAAAGCATATGACTGGAGTCAGAAGCCAATTGCTCTAATGTCATCTGACAATGGGTGTGGGGGATTTTCCAGCACAAAAATCAGTGAACTATTCATAGTTGCTGCACTAGCTGCTGTGTTTCTTTCTCAAATAAGAGCCTAAAATTTTCAGAAGAAACTCAAAGAAGTTGGAAAATGCCTCCCAGAGAAGTGAGGTACTGTCAGGCTGCCCAGCATTTGAGTCTGCAGGTCAACAGATCTCAGCTTTGGTCAAGTCCAGAGCCAGGGAGGAAGCAGGGAAGGGAGCTGCAGCTTTTGCTGCTTTGTGGCTCCCAGCTTTGCCCCACCACTTGTCACATCTATCAGGGTGTTATTTTTTGCACCCTTGTTGCAGGTTATGGCAGGTTTGGCTGGAGTGGGGTCTAGAGGCTCCCGTGTTATCAGCTGTGAGACTGGAGGTGACTCATTCAGTGATGCTCTCAAGGTCCTTGTGTCATTTTTTTCCTGGGTGTAGAGCTCAGATTATGCTCCTTCTGTCTTGCATGATGCTGTAGGAATGACTGTCCCCTTGCATACTGGAAAACATAAGGCTCAGTAAAAATACTAGACTGTGGGATTTTTGATGACGTTTCTCTCAATAGTTTAGGGTGTTCTTTCTCATATATCTAGAATTTTTTTAATATGTGTTTATCTCAGCATTGTCCCTTTAGACAAGGCTTTTTAAATTTGGTAATAACTTGGATGGTGGTCCATGTAACAAATATTTGTTGGATAGAGGGTCCATAGCTACAACGGGCTGATTCTGGTTTGCTTAAACCATAAACATGCAGGGAAAAACTCTTTTGCCTTTCATTCTCTATGTACCCTTTTGATATTAGTAACTGACAGATTTCCACTTCTTAGCATTTGTTATCTGCTTTGTATATGCCATTTGTTATCTGCTTTGTATATGACAACAGTGTAAGGCTTTTGTTGTACATATTTTTAATAAAAAAGCCAAAATGTTTGAAGGCTAAAACGGATATTACTTTTCTCATAGAGCACGCAACCTTCTTTTGCTAGCCTAAACCTTCAATAAAGTGTGTTGTAGGCTAGACGCTGTATTTAGAAAGCATTTAAATGCATGGGGGTTGGTCTGTTTTCTTTACAACAGGCTAGCATTTTACTCTTGGAGATGTAGCAACAAACAGTTGTAATTATAGATAGAGCTGAAATGTGACATTCAGCCTTTGATTCAGAGCTGAAATCTTTCAAAATTATACTGCTTGGATTGGGCATCTGGCTTCATTCTGCTAGAGAGACTCAGGGCAAGTCAGCAGCAGGATGTGTGAATGGTTGGCTCTGTGGTGGCTAGTTGTGATAGCTACTCATGAAGTGTAGCTACAGCCAGAAGAGATCCTTGTCCTTTCTCCAGGATCCTGATGTGCTAGGTATTGGGAAAATACCTTATGAAAGAGGTGCTGTTCTTGTAAAAGTTTTGCAGTCTGCTTGCGTGATATGGCACGACAGGTAGAAGAAGAAAGCTCCTCCACCCGGAAGCCATGACTCATGATCAAAACCATCAGCAGTGGTTTCAGCACTCTGGCAACCAAAGCACTGGTGATATTTTCAGAGGTCTCCTGAGGGCATGACCCTAATGGTTGATGCTGTAGGGAAGGGCAAACCAAACCAGTGTACTGCTGTGTGCTGAACTCTTGTGAACTCTTCTCTCTCACTTGTCTTAGAGGCCCTGGGCTAGATTATCTGTGTGGCGTTTCACCTCTTGGCCCAGAGCCCTTGGCAGGGCCAGCACAGCAGTGCATAACCTTGCATAATTGTGCCTTGTTACGAATGACTGGAGAAGATGCCATTGCGCATCTGCTTTTGCCAGGGGGTGCTCCCCAGAGAAAATCCACAACACCACTCTAAATCTAAAAAAACACAGGCACTGTGTGAATTCTCACAGCTTTCAGTAGAATAATATTACAGCAAGATCCAGTGTTGTACATAACCCAATTACAGCCTAATAAATTTTCACTTTGACTTTTTTTTTTCATGTAGGGGTCTGCACTTGACAAGGAAGACTTCTCTATAGGTGTGGCATGTCCTCTATAAGTTCATGTATCATTACAAATTGCATATTGGCAGCCTCTGGCATATCTCTATTACCTTGTTTTTATATGGGACGTTCCCTGCTCTCGCACTCCCTGTCCTTAGCAGTTAAGATGAACTTTGTCTTTCTGCACCCTTCTCTCTCTTTCATTGCTCCTGATCTGCGGATCATGTATGAGAGTGCCTTTACATTGCAGAAAGAAAATAATGAACAGGAAGGAAATAATGAACTTAAAAAGAGAAGTGCTGAGGCTGCTTATACTGAAAGTTTTTCCAGCAGCGTTTTGTAGATTGAACCATGGTGACAGGAACAAACTGTCAGTAGGAGAGCTAGTAAGTGTTCTTCCTTTGTAAATAAACTGCAGAAACTCCTCTCTGCGATGTGTTTATGCCCTCTGTGAGAGATAGGCATCTGTTCACATAACCCTTGGCGCTAATCAGAAAGTCTGAATCTGCTTATCAGCTCTGCTTTCACCGCACTCACCCGTCTGCTTGTGTTTGGCTCCTCTTTTCACCTCCACTGCCTAGCTTGGGATGGTATGAAGGGACAAGTGGGGTGAAGCCCAGTGCAGTGTCAGACGCTTGCTGAGCCAATCAAGTGTTTCATCTAGGTGTCCTGCTGGAGCCCTATTTTCAGGGCAGTGTGTGTTCCCTTTCCTGGATCTGGTCCCCATGAATACCTACCCCCTATCCTGTGCCGCAGGTCAGGGGGTGGCGGGGAGGTTGCTGCCTGCAACAGTCCAGTTGAGCTGATGGCAGAGCATTCTGTACAGTTTTATTTAATGTGATAGCTATGGACAGCTTCCACTTCATGGAAGTTTCTCTTGTCTCACAACACAGCTCCTGAACAAAATGAAATACCACTGAAACACACACCTGTGCACTTTATTTTTGCAGGAGATGGCCGTTTTCTTTCACATCTTTTAAACCTCAAGTAGCATGGAAATACCAAAATTTAACACACACACACATCTCATGTGCTAAATGGTTTAGAGCATGCGACGTAATCTAAGTGCTGCTCTGCAAGTTGTGAGTTTGCTAATTATCACCTATCCTTGGATATATTTATTTGTGAGGAAATCCCGTAGCCTTTCTGCCTGGAATTGCCCTTTACAATAGGGATGCTAATCTTTATGGACCTGATGGGTGTGCTATGCTGATTCACTAGTTAATATTTTCAAAGCACTTTGAAGATGAGAAATGCTGAGTATTATTGGCCTTTTATCTAAAAAGATGTTTTAAAACATGCAGCTGGGAAAGATCTGCATAAATTAATGCATGTGTTGATTATACTCTATCTTTTCTTTTCATCTAAATGTATTAAGTAGCAAGAGAACTGTGAGAATTTGTATCTTTCCTTTTCATCTGAATTTATTAAAGAGTAAAAGGACTCTGTGAATTAGTAATCTAATTTGAACATCAAACCAAAGGAAAAATTCATCCTAATCCATTTTGTGCATCTCTCAGGAGCAGCAGATACTTTTTGCATATCTTAAGTTGAAGAATGTTATTTCAGGCTCATGTTTTGATACTTTCTGGATTGACAGGACTTCAATATAGAATAATTTTTCCAGTTCAGACTGGTTGGTCAGTAATAACTTTCTAGTTTGTAGACAAAAAGCTAAGGAGCATCAGTCAAAACTAAGTTCCTAACACAAATCAGTGATGTTGAATCACGTGATTTTCATTGATTTCAGGAGGGAACTCAGCTTTATAAAATCCTGTGATTTTTCTCATCAATTAACGGAGTAGCATTAGTTCAATCATTTGAACTTTCTTCTTCAGTAAATGTGCATAATAATGACAACTTTTTTCACTTTGTGAGATTTAATTCACACTTGTAAGGTCTTTTCAGTTCTTAAGTGCAAGATAATGTCCCAGTGTAGTTTGTTAATTTCTTCTTCCTGAATGTGAATTTCTGGAGGAACAGATATTGCTGCTTTTGATAGAGGGGATATAGCACAAAAACTAGGGAAAGATTTTGTCTTGGCTTCGTGATTTCAACTTCCCGTTTCAAATCTCAAGATGGGGGCCTGTTACAGGGGTTTGGTGAAAATGTTTGAGGAATTTCAAATCTTCTCAGTGAATGACTATATCAAGATGTGGTGAATGGAGATGGGCTCTTGCTGGGTTGGCAGAGGGAAAGGGAATTCCTTGCCACTTTGGGAAAAGTCCCAGAAGTTAGGATCTCTCCAGCTTGATGCCAATTTCAGCAGATCTACATTTGATTTTACGTAGCCAGCAAATGAAATAAGAAAAATGAAAGTCTTGGTTTACTGGTTTTGTTTTGAAGTGCTGCAGATATTTTTTTGCAATTTGAAACAAAACCTAATCTTTGAAGTAGTCACTTACCAGCAAACTTTTATTGAAACATTATTCCTACTGGTTTCCCCAGTGCCAGGATTAGGGGCTGCAGAAATGATCTCCGTGATAGTCACTTAGGTTAAGGGTCTTCAACAAGGAACATCTTTCCAGATTCTTCAACCTCAGTTCCATGCATATGGGACGTTGAACCAAGAAAACACCCTCCAATATTTTGTTAGTGATATGCTACATCTCTGACAGGAAGACTTGGGAGAGGTATTAGTATACACTTTTTCTGTGCTGTGAAGTTGTCCTTCTGTGTTAAACTAGCTATCTCTTGAAATGTACTGGATAGATGTAACTCCACACTATGGAATAAAAATTAAACCACATCCTTTTTTCACAGAAATAAAAGTCCTCGATAGCCACTGGAGTAGCTCTAAAACTCATCTACCAGTCACTTTGGTTTTCAAGTAATTAAAGAAGTCAGGCACAAAATGTTGTGTACCCAGAAATTTGCTAGCTTCTTTTTTTACCATCTCCTATCATGCTTATCCATTTGGGATTCTTCTACAAGCTTTGTTATATTCATCGTGCAGGCTAATGGTCCACAACTATTAACAAAAATCTTTGATGCTACAGAGTGGGAATTGCTTGAATAGACAATTTCACAAGAATATGGAGTCACTGCTCTGAACCAAGAGAGCTCCAGATTGTTTTAATTTACAGAGGTCAAGTAAATGGGATTGTTGTTTGGGGAGGTAGCTTGAGGAGAATGTGCAGCATTCACTCACAACAAAGGAACAGAGGGTGAAAAATTTGATTGACTTCTGTAGTTTGCTTTCAATTCACTTTATTCCTGCTATTACCAGCACCGTGGACAATCCCCACAAACAGAGGAGAGGTGCTGGTAAGTGAAGGTATGTTTATTTATTTTGCTGTTGGTTCAGAGCAGGTCATTGTTAAACTTCCATGAGGGAGAAGGAGGTGACAGTTTGCTCCAGAAAACAGGGGACAAGCAGCAGGGGAGGAAACACTGAGAGAAGCAAGCTTGCAGCACAAATTTCTGCTTGGGTTTCCCAAGCATCCTTTTTCCTGATGCCCCACAGTTGTTTCCAAAGAAGCAATTTTGATTTTGTTTGCTTATAGTCGAGATTGTTTGTGCACACAAGTGGAATGCCATTTCCAGACATTTTTAATTGCAGAAGGTTCTCAGTTCCAGTGCACTGTCAGTAAGATTTACTCAGTATTCCCTGAGAGAATTAACAGGATATTAGGAGATCAGATAAGAATCTATAAAACACCTGACCTAGCACTATTCACTCTGGATTTATTCACAGTCGTCCTCAGATGCCTATGGTAATGGGGCTATTTTTAGCTTTTTGTCAACCCCTTCCATCCTGATGCAGCCACCCCTTGTTTGTGGGAGAGGTTGAGCAGCCAGACAGTGCATGTCAGATGAGTGCAGGAGATGAGGGAACAGGGAATAATGTGGAGAGGGGCTAGGGGTATTTTGGGAAAAGGGTCACAGAGCATGTGTGTATGGGGATTACTTGAGTGGCACAGGGAAGGTACAGCAAGTACAGACTAGGATTCATTTGAGCTCAGCTGCTGGTGAAATCTTTTACCCTCAGCCTTATTTTGGGCTCAGAGCTGTTAGGAGTAAAGAGAAAGGCTATAACCGACTTTCTTCCCTGGCCAGCTTCCTATCATTTCATTTTCATAGAATCACCAGGTTGGAAGAGACCCACCGGATCATCGAGTCCAACCATTCCCACCAATCTCTAAACTATGGCCCTCAGTACCTCAGCCACCTGCACTTTAAACACCTCAGGGAAGGCGAGTCAACCACCTCCCTGGGAAGCCTGTTCCAGTGCCTAATGACCCTTTTTTTGAAGAATTTTTTCCTTATGTCGAGCCTGAACCTCCCCTGGCAGAGCTTGAGGCCATTCCCTCTTGTCCTGTCCCCTGTCACTTGGAAGAAGAGCCCAGCTCCCTCTTCTTCACAACCTCCCTTCAGGTAGTTGTAGAGAGCAATAACGTCTCCCCTCAGCCTCCTCTTCTCCAGGTTAAACAATCCCAGTTCTCTCAGTGCCTCATCGTAAGACTTTTATCCAACTTCAACATGAGTCACTGATCAGAAGATCTACTGTGGTATGACTCCTGACAGTATTCTATAAGTTCTTCTTCCTCTATACTTTGGGTTTGCTTGGTATAGAGACTTTGGCTCTTGATATGCAGCTTCCTCTTTTTATCCCTTCGAAATGCATGCTGACAGCTCTACTTTATGCAGCTGAGAATAAGCCAACAGCTAATCTAGGGTGTTAATAATCGTTACCCTCACCAGACAGTGGGTCCCAGGGTTAGGTGTAGATTTCAAGCCTCTCCTTTTTTGATGTCAAATGGGAAACTGTGCCTGTCCATGCAATGTAACCTGTCTCCTACTGCGTTCTTTCTGGTGACCACACACGTCCCTTACCCGTGACACAAGGATCTCTTCTCAGACATATGCAGTCCCCTGGTTGCAGCTTTCTGTTTTCTGAATGAGTTGTGAAATATTGTGCATGTGCTTCCTATTGATAATTAAAAGCGACACAGATGGCGATGCCTGCAATGTTTTCCTTAAGTCACAACACGTAACAGAAAATGAAGTGATAGTTTTAGGTGGTGGCACATGTAGCTTCAGGTGTTTGTTTAATATTCAGTGTTCATGCTCGGTGAGAGCTGGGATGTGCTTTCAAATGTTATTCCGTGGCTGTGCATCACTGCACATTTTTTCTTGTTTTTCCTTCTCAGGGCCTGACAGATGGTGATGTTTAGATTAAATGCAATTTCTTTATTAAGCCAACGCCCATGTTGTCAGTGAGTTTTAACAGGAGTTGCATTTGTTGAAACAAGACAGTTGTGTAGCTGAAGCGTCTGAAATGGATGGAGAGCTTAGAAATATGCCTAAAACCAGTTCATTGTATTGAAGAGGAAGTAGGGATACTCACATCCTGGAGTCGGGATATCCAGCTTCCATGTCGTCAGTGTTGTGAGTGAGACCTCAGGGGTTTATTGACGTTTTCCTTTCCAAAGGTCACTATGTTTTACATTCCTAAACAGAGATGTGGATCCAGGAATTCTCAGTGGTAATTCTGGACAGACTAAAAATAGATTAGTTTTCAATATTGTTTTTCACCAGGGTATTTCACTGACCATGGATGCATCATGTGAAAGGGATATTATAGGCACGTTATTGCACAGAGTTAAAGCCAGAGCTCTGAAGTATCTAGTTTCAGTTTAAAATTCAAACAAACTTCTGAATTCTGGGCTTCTCATGCAGGACTATGAAAAAATCTTTGGAGTTTTGGCAAAAAGAGATACCTGTTAGGGGACTGACAGGCAGGAGGTAGAGAATCAGAAATGGTAAGAGAAGATAGCCATTCACTGCAGCACAGTCCAGAGCCTGTGGAGTAAATGACAACCTGTAACGAGCTGGATGCAGTCCTCAGAGTGACTTCTACCACTGGTCTATTCCCTTCATTCATGTCTTCACCTCTGATAGCTGTTTAACTATCAAAAAAGGAAATCAAAATGCCCTGCGGGCCCCGTCAGCAATGAACAGCCCCGGTGTGCTTCACTGACAAAAAGTCTTCTACTTTAGCCTGGTCTAAAGGTGCAGTCTGTTCTCTAGATTGGCTCTGGGTTTCTCTACAAGAGGAATGGTTATTAAGAGGCTCTACAGCCTACTGGTATCATCTAAACCCATTTTGTGGACTAAAACCAATATCTAGTTCGTTATCTTTAAGTTTTCCACACAGCAATGTGTTCTAACATGTTCTTCTTGGGCATTAAAATGTCAGTCAAAGGAAAACAAATTTTAATTCTACCACTGAAAAGCTTGCTTTTCTTTTTTTTTTTTTTTTTTTCTTTTAAGTTCCTATGGGAAGGTAGAGAAACCTTCAAAAAAAGAAAATACACTCTCACTTAAATTATTCTGCTTTTGGGGGCACATTTTAATCAAAACCATACCTACCTTCAGGAAAAAAAAAGAGATAAGTAAAACTGATTGAATTTAATAACTAAAAGAACATGAACTGTCTGCTTTGAAATGTATAATCTCACATGACATTTATTTCATAATATGATCAAATCATATATGTTGTTATGGGGAGAGTCTTTATTAAAAATGCCATTTATTTTAACAAGTGCAATAAAAACAAACCCATATTTTTTTATTGTGGCAGAGAAAACCACTGCTATCGAGTTGCTTTCAGCTAAATGAAAACATCTTTCAAGATTTGTTCTAAAATATTTGAATAGTGTGCTATGGAATTTATTCATTTGCTGCTTTCCAGCATGAATAGAAACCCATTAAATTATTTTAAATACAATAAATGATATAGAGGAATTTGTTTTGGCTAGGAATATCCCTCGCTGATGAAAATTAAGATCATTTAAATATAACATTTTAAAATAGGCCTGTAATTATGTCATTGAAAGCCCAGTGTCAAGCACAGCGAAGTATAGAGAGAGCTCCCCAGCTGCAACCAGAACTTTCAAAAGGCACTTAAAGGGAGCTGCTGGTCCATGTCCCCATTAAAAAGGGAATGATGGGGAGACCACAAAGCAAATATGGTTTGAGTAAGGCTAAATATATGGACTGGCACTGTGCTGTGTGGCTGGGGAAGGGGAGGAAACGCTTTCTCGCTGTGTAGGACAGTGGTAGGGAGGAGGACAGATACATGGCTTCAAATTCAGTCAAAACATACCCACTTCTATTATTCATTATTTCCGTAGCTTTCTGGCACACTTTCCTTAAGAAGCAGGGGCAAACACCTGTAAAGAAAAAAAGGCAGTTTGTCAGTTTTGTTTCAAAGAAAACTCAGTTTAGGGTATATGGAAAGTGGAGAATGGTCTGCAAAAGTGCTTTATCTGTGATGGTTTGTTGAAGAAGTCTTAGAAGTTTCTGCAAGTCTGTAGCTATATATCTTATATCTAGACCTCTCAGTGAAAGGAATAGTTGTCCAATTGGGTCAAAGCTTGTTTAGTATTTTTTGCGGGAAGCCACAAACTTTGCTGGGGGAATGTCATAGTGCTACAATAAATACAATGAAGACACTGGAAAGCGCACCCCTTTTCCTTAAGTCTAAGCATCCCTGTGCTGATTCTCAGTGTGGAGGGGAAGGCGGAGTAGAACTGCACCCACTTTTTGTCTGATCCTTTAGGATGTATTGTGCCAGTGGTGGATAGGAGCAGCCTGCAGGTTTCTGTGCACAGGAGCTGTGGTGAGGCAGAGAGCTGTGAACTGTACAGCGCTTTGCCCTGACCTGCTGTATGCAGCACAAACAACATCAGCAGAGGCTCCAGCTCTACGTCTATTGTGCACGTACATCATGTACTAAACTTAGTTTACACAGAGATGCTGTTTGGGCCTGTGGAATGCTTGCAAAACTCTGCTCTTCATTTTGATTTCTTCTTCTAGGTCACGTTATTTGACCACTCACATATCCTAAAACACCCACAGACAGCAGGCTTCTTCCCTCTCCTGATGCTTCCCTGGAAGCATATGTTCAGGTTTATTTTGTTTGCTTGTATGGTCTTTTTTTTTTTCTTGAGTTGGTAGGAGGTCTTTTTTGTTTTATTTGTTTGATGGATCTTCTTCATCCATCGTAGTGCTTATGCCATACCCAAAGTAATATAGCTCAGCTTGGCTTTCCACTAACTTCCCTAGAAAATCTCTAGAGATGTCCTATGAGGTTTGTTCTGACAGTTTCTGCAATCTCTAGGAGCACAGAGGGGCATGTACTGCATTGATTCATGGCAACGAAATTCTCTGTAGGAGGCATTAGGGACTTCAGGATGAAATGCCACAGCCAAGCTTCTTTCTGAAGTATCTAAAAAAATGCTGAACTTTAGTTCAGGCCTGAAAGTCAATGAATAGTTAATGCAATTCCATGACAGCAAATGATTTTAAGGTCAGCAGCATTCAACCAGACAAAAATGGGACTCTCTCACATACAAAAATCCAGAGACTTAAGGATCAGTCTTAGCTAAGTATAGTTCCCAACAATATTTCTTTGATACCTAGCTAGCACTCTGATCACAACCTTGCAGATCTGTTGTAGGTGGAGAACTATTTCTAGGTATCATAACTAAATTTGTGTTTACATCCACACGCAGACCATATCCTGTTTCTCAGATTCCTAGTCATCAGGGGATGTATTTGCTATATTTTATCTCTACAAGTCTGTTTGAAGAAATAGAAAGCATAGCAGAGATAATCTTTGAAAGTATAAAAGTGCCAGTGAGGCAGAGGAAAGCTCTTGAGTGGAAGTATTTTATAGTGAATCATGGTTGTGCAACTAGTTTACTTAAACTCATTTAAAATCAGAAGAGTGACAGGCCCAGAACACTAAGTGATGGAGGCTGTGATGCTGTTCGAGGCATTGGGTTGGACTGTGTGCAATCATTTCTTCCTAAATTGGTTGTAGTCCCCTTTCAACTTGTCAGAGTAGTTTTCTTCTGCTTCATTGCACTTGAGAAGCAGGTGGATGGCAAGCTGCTCAGCCTCTGATCCGCATGCTTTTGTTCAATGGAGAAAGCAAATCAAACTGGAAAGGCTTTCTGATATGGCTGCCTGTTCAGTGGCTACATTAACAACAGGAAGCATCCTGCAACTCAGACAGGAGGAAATCTCTAATTTTGTCTTTCTTAGGGCATGTTTAAGAAGACAATGATAAATTTAGCTTCTTGGTGCTAAGAGTGGCAAGTGTCAGTGTGACACTTGAGTGTAAAATGTATAAACTCAACCCACCACTGAATTAAGCATCAATTTATTGGTTTTGGAACACAATGTGGTCTAGTTCCTGAAGTACAGAAGATTTTGTTTTTTCCTAGCTCCCAGATCACTTCGGGAGTTTGCATCAGCTCCTATCTCATCTCTTCCTGAGGTTCACCCATCTGAAAAAAAGGAGAAAACTCAATAATTTGACAGGGTTGTTTGGTACAATTAATAGAATCTGCAAAATATTTTTAATTTCTTTTATGCAGTATGAGGAAGACGCTCGGATTTTGTCAATGTGTTCCTATGCTTTCTTTCTGCATTGTGCAATAAAACATAAAATGCCAATGTTTTCTACATTTTTGTATCCTTTATAGATGCCTTTGCAGCTATGAGCACTGGCTTATATGCAAATTCACCTAATGTTTAAGCCATAGGATGTGAATGAAAATGAGAATGGAAAGAGAAAGTCTGTTGTCAAACAGATTTGTGTTCACTCATACTGAGAAATCAGCATCCTGCAAAACAAATTTGCGGAGAAATTCCTTGGAGCTGCTCCCTACCTTGATCCTAGCAAAAGCTTAGCCTGATTTAAGAAAAGGTCACCAAGGCAGTAAGTTGAAGAACACTTCTGCAAATCTTCTTTCATTGTTGAGTTTTACAGGGTGCCTCAAAGTAAAGATATGAGCTGTACAAAGCATCAAGGCATATCAAATGCGGTCATGCAGTCTGTGCGGTGATCTCTGAGGCTTCTGGAATGATCTTGTCTCAGTGACTTACCTTTGTGAGAACCATACAAAACCTGTGGCTCCTAAACCAGTCAGGTGCTAGGAAAGATGTGCACATCAGTGACAGTCTTATTTATCCTCTCTTTCTCTGTAACGGTTTGGCACAGAAAGTTTCTTCAGCATCTCTATGCTTCGTGAGAACAGTAGAAAGGATTTACTTGTGTGCAAATGCATGAAACTTTTTTTTTTTTTTTGACACATACTGTGGTATTTCTGCTGTGAATCTTTGCCTGATATGGATTTATCCCACATGTGGTTTGCCTAAACAAGATGCACTCATTTAAGAAAGGCACAGGCAGTGCAAATAGCCTGCTGGTTTTATATACTCGCAAGCTCCAATACAAACTGTGTAATCATCTTGTGATTTTGAATGTACTTTTCTCAACGGTGTGGTGTGCTTGGAGATGGATGTGTGTGCTGGAGGGCTCGGATGCGACGTCTGAAGGAGCAGGGAGGTCAGCTCCATCAGCAGGAGCTGACACAATGAGGGAGGAGGAAGAAATGATATAGCATGGAGAGAGATAGCAGAGGCCAGGAGACTTTCACAGCAACTACTGTGCTGGATGACAGTACTGAAAAAGACCAGCTATTTGGAAGGGAGAGAAAAGCATTTGTATGTCAGGGGGAGACCTTGTGCTTTCAGAGAAGGCAGTGAATTGCACCTTGCTGTCCAGCTTGCAGCCCAACACTGGTTGCTCAGAAGCTGCCCTGAGACTGGAGGGTGGAACAAACGGTGGAGAAAGGATGGGTAGGACATGGCCTCAGCACTCCTCTGCAGGGCAGGGAGTCTACCGGCTTTTATCCTAGGAGCCACATGTTGGGGAAGCAGCTCTACAGGAGCACCAGCTGCAGATTCATCCCTGGGTGAAGAAGGCACTGCTGGGAGCATGGACTGGGCAAGAGAAAAGAGTGTGGCAAAAGGAAGAAGGAGGAGGGCCTTCACAGTCAGGGCTTAAAGTTCTTTCTTGTTGAGATGATTTTTGGGTGTGTACCTAGTATATGTGGAAGTACAGTCCTGCTGTCCCTCTGCTCCTTGATTCTGGCCTCTCTGTTAATTCTGCTTCCAGCAACTGCACATGGATTTTCAGTTACCAACACCGTGACTGAGAGACCATGTGGAGAGCCTTGTAAACCATGTGCCTGAGAGAGACAGAGCCTGGCTGAGCAACAGTCTCAGGGCACATATTTTATCCCTGGGTCCATAGCCCCAGGTGTCACTGTACATAGGTGCACAAGTCCAGCCTTTGGGAGACTGTAATTTCTTCCCCGGTCATAGCACAGTGGACAGCCCCAGCTTGGAAAAGAGCACACAGAGTTGTTGGCTTGAAAAAGGAGTCTCCAGGTCTAGTTAATTTGGGTCATGTCAGTGCCAGGTTATAAAGCTTTCCATTGCTCTGCAGCGTCAGGATTTTCTCATGCTATTTCCTGGTGGTGGCCTTACCCTATGAGGCTTTCTTTCTCTAACTCTTTATACAAATATAACATGCGAGGAAGAAACAAAATGACACATAATTCTTGACACTGAATAGAATAAGGCTGGATTTTCATTTAAAATCCCTCTACCCACAGATACCGTGAATTGCAATGGCACAAAATTGTTAAATTGCTTTACATTTGGGAAACCTCAGTTCATAAAAAATTGCTAACAATTTATTTTTGTACTACATGGTTGACATCACTCTCTCTTCTCTCACTCTCTGCCGGTTATATGCTGTTTTTTTCGCTGCATGTCTGCTGAGATTCCAAGAAAAACCCAAGCGTGTCATACAACATTGCTTTCTGATTTGCAAGTTAAATAGTTTACATAGGCAAAAAAGCGGAGCAATTGGAATATTCCCTACCCAAACACTTAGGGACTCAAACTGCACATTCCAGCCTGGCAGGCCTCCACTGATATTTTTAGCTAGGAAAAAAAAAAAACTCAAAACATTTTGAAGTAACAAGGAAAGGCAGATCAGATCTAGTAAAAAATGAAGTTAAACCACTGTTGGACATTTGGGTGAATGCTATACTTCTGGTGCTAGTATGCGTCTTGTTCTGTGCGTACAGGAGTGCAGCACACATAGACTTTGAAAGTTTAGGCCCTTCTGAAATGTATGTTCCCAAGGTGGGGTTAGCCTTCTTGCTGATTGATTTAGTCTTTTGGAAACAGGCAAACCATCAGGAGCTTTCTGCTTAGAAAGATTAGCATTCATAGCCTGCTGTTTTTTAATTAAAAAATCCATTTAAATACAAGGGTTGGGGCTTCTGCCAGCAACCATTGAAAGTACCTGTTTTGTAATTATCCTCCAACCCCTTTTTCTATTTAATTTTTCCTTTTTTTGTTTTTTCTTCTTTTTGTTTCTCTTAAATCCTTGACAGATTCTCTCTGTTTCATCTACCTGCTCTTGTGGCGTTGTACCTCCTGCTAAGGTTAGCAGCTGGCTCTAAATCTCATGCCAGCCCTGCTGCAAGCAGCTGTCAGGAGGTGTGGGAAGGATGTGTTCAGCATCCATTTTCCAGTGACTGAGTTTATCCTTACCTCCTGTTTGGAGGATTAGGGCCACAAGTTGAGCTTTGCCATGAATGCCGAGCTGTGTTGGTGACACGGGGCCTCAGGGACATCATCTCACCAGGGACTCCTGTGAAGTACTTATCCCTATTTGCACACACAGGAAGGGTACGTGCTGTGGGTAGGACGTATCCTGGGTGGAAACTTAAATAGATACTAGCTAATTAGCATGCCAGGTAGTCAATACGTGTTAGCTGTCTTGTATGCATCTCTGCTTGACTTATGGAGATTTGCTTGTAGATAGTTGTACAGGAAATCTTAATGGGACAGAGCCTCAGTTCATGTGTGGGTGATTTTTTTTTTATTACATCCAATTATAAAATCACCTTGAGTGCCTCAATGTGTTATGCCTGTGCTGTATTTGTAGCTGTAGATACATTGTTAGACAAGAGAATTCGAGCATGTATACGCCTATTAAAAATGAGATGACCAAAGGCATTAACCTGTGTGGTGGCTGCTTTCTTACTTGACTCTGAGGAATTTCCAGCTAATGATTTTTGTGTTGTCTATTCTGCTTGTACTGCCTTGAACTAGTGCAGAAACCGAAACCCACCATATGAGCATCTTCATCCTGCAACTTCATTTGTAGAGAGCCTCTAAGATTTTTACTGCTCTATGTGGTCGCATAATTCAAGGGGTGAAGAGACAATTCTTGTTTTGGCATCTGACAGGTAACTAACAAGATCTTGGTTCGTTTTCATTCTCAGTTAGAGTCTCACTTGTGAAGTTTCAGTCTGTCCTGATCCCGTTTTTCCCCTTTTGCTTCCTCAGGTCGTTCCTGTCTTCAGTTCCATTGCCTTCCCTTGTATCTTCAGCTCTCTCAATTCATCTTTGTTTTCCGTCATTTTTCTTTTCCTCTTTCTCACTGAAGAGTCTCAAGGATGAAAGCTCAGCTTGATCTTTGCCTCTTGTGCCATGTTTCCAAATGCAACATTCAACTTAAAATATGGGAATTTAGTGTTTGAAAACTGAGAGAAGATGGAGGTTCTCCGCAGAGTGAAGGCGAATTACAGAGGCA
Organism: Coccyzus lansbergi; assembly: GCA_033558105.1. NCBI lineage: Eukaryota > Metazoa > Chordata > Aves > Cuculiformes > Coccyzidae > Coccyzus > Coccyzus lansbergi. The sequence continues at coordinate 348,550 of JAUMJK010000784.1, read as the reverse complement.
ATGAGTGGAAGCTGATACATAGGGCTCTTTCCCTCTTTCCGCCTAAGCAGTGATTAATTTGAATCAGTGTGTAACAGAGTCCCTGGGTAACTGGTGCAGCTCAGCCTCCTCTTTGCCTCAGAGTTGATGTTTTGAGTTAGAGGTGCCAAATGTCCTTGACTGCACTCTCTTTTCTCTGAAATTACCCTGCTGTTGCTGAACCATCAGCACGCCTCCTTGTAGGGTGTTTTATTACTGATAACTCAGTGTAGCATGCTTCAAGCCTGTCAAATCATGAAAGCAATATTATTAGTAACTGGCTTTCACTGGTGCTGCAAAAGGGGTAGAGAAAGTTCTGGTTTTGTCACCACTGGTGTAAACAAAAAGTCACACTCCCTGTAGATGCCTTTGGCTAGTGGAAGCAACCTCTGCTACCTCTTCTGTCTCCCAGTCCTCTGGATTAGTGTTATTGGTTTGGAAAATCCATGTGATGATAGTGTTTTGGACAAATTATTCTTCAGTTAAGATCAGTTCCTTGGGGTAGACTGTAGGTATTAGTTTGAAGGCCTAACTTCCTCCAGTAAATATTTAACACAGGAGTGATCTCAATTACTTTTGCTGGAGGCATCACACTGTAGTCCTCAAATCACATGAAACTTTTCCCCCAATAAAAGTAGAAAGTTGTATTCTACACAAATCAATAGCTGAATAAAGAACCAGATGCCAGTCCTTCATTCATTTTTAAATGCATACATCTTCCTGATTTCCTTTTAATTTTTCGATGCTAGTTTTCACTTGTATTCTTGAAATGAAAATTACCCATGTGCTTTTTTACAAATATGCAAATACCAATCTCATCTAACTTAGCGCCTCCTCAAAAGCTTAGTAAAATGTGTCCGAGGAATATTAAGTCTCTGTTCAAATTGCTGCTTAAAATAAGCTTTAATTTGTGGTGGAAATTCAATAAGACTAGAGCATAATACTTTTGAAATCCTACTTGGAGTGATTATATAAGTTCTGAGATATCTACCATCCAACGCAAACCCATTAAGATATTTTAAATACCGAGGGAGTTTCTTTTTGAAACAATATTGCTCCTGTTCAGGTAGAGCAATGGTCTCATAGAATCATAGAATCACCGGGTTGGAAAAGACCCATTGGATCATCGAGTCCAACTCAAATCCTATCAAATATCATGCTGCACATTCAGCATAAATGCCAATAAAATAGCATGTTATAAAAATCCAGATGTTTATTTTCTTGTTTATATTTATGTTTTCTTTTTACAGACAATAACTGGAGAAGTGCAAACTCTTTGCTTTAAGACTGTAAAGGCAGCAATGCAATTGCAAAGAGGGTCCAACCAAGGCTGGTAGTATGCACTGTCCCTGCACAGTGCCAGACTCATAGGGACCATGTGAAGGAACACTGCTGTGTTCCAGCTCTGCCTCTATTACCTTTTTACAGTGTTTGCAGGGCAAGCTGCAGAATGAGCTACTTGCTTTAAACTCATACCAGATGTACTTATAGAAAGGCATCCTTCTTACTGACTGTGGCTGGAAGCTCTTTCAGTAGACCTATGAGATTTGCTCATCTTCTTGTTAATTTGTGACCCTCCAGGTTCCATGATTTTTTTCAGGAAAAATTATCTTCCCAAAGTGCTCTCCTGCTCCCTCTACAGAGACAGCTTAACAGCAACCTCCTTCCTACCTGGATTTACTTCTGCTTGTAAAATACCTCTATCTAGATCCCTCTGTGAGAGCAGCTGGGAGCATGACAGGTTTCCATATCAGCCTGCACCCACCCACCTAATCCATAAATGCCTGAGGCCCTTCTGAGCTGGCTGGTGGCATCCAAACAGCCTAGATATGATATAGGAGGAACTCCAGCACTGTCCTGGGATCTGCTGGAAGCCAGAAAGAATGGCCATTCACAAGCTAACCCAAAGAGCCCTGTGCTGGCGATGGACCTGCAAAATACAATATAGACATATTCAGTGGTCGTTTCTTTGATACATGGTGAGCAGATTTTCTAAGCAACTTGATTCCATTACCAAAAGAGGCTCTCTTGTGCTGAGGAAACACAGCAAAAATTTGTCCCTAACCCAGAAAGATTAGTCTTCCTCTAGCATTTAGCTGCAATGAGAAGTAAGATCTACTTCCTGATGATTAATGGTATAATGAACCTAACTGCAAAGTAAGGGGTTTTGACACACAATTCAGAGTTTACAGGAAAAGCTGTGCCTGCCAGATCATACCCTTTTAAAGTGGCTGGATTGGGTCTTAAGGTTCTTTATTTATAGTACTATTTTGCTGTCAGGAAACATCTATGAAAGCTAATAGCAAAGTATATGTCTGATCTCATCTCCTTTCAGAGCTGATGCTCAGATAGGATGAAGGCTTTTTTGCTGCTTTTAGTTACTAGATAAGCTCACATGCTGAGAGCTGTAGGTGGATCTGAAGGATCAAACTCTGTTTATAATTCATTGGTGCTCAAGGTGAGACTACATGATAGAATTTCCATTTTTATAAGTTTGCTTTTTTTAAAAAAAAAAAAGAAGAGAAATGAAAATACAACAAAGAGCTTTCTTCAAAGAGGTCCATCTTAGGAAATGGCAGAATTAAGTTGGTTTTGGTGTCTTTTCTGAACTCTTGCAAGATGATGTTAATAAATCTCTTTTAATGTAGATTCTGAGAGTGCAACACATACAGAGAGGGAAGTGCCTCGTGCTTTACACATCTGTAAAACACAGATCTCATAGAGAGCAAAAGTCAGATTTGTATGGGCTGAGAAGAGCTGAAATCCTTTTCTTTCTTTGTGTCATTTTTATTTTGAGTTAGCTTTTTGAACAGTATTCCAGTTGTTTACAGGACTGCTATATTAACTTTGCCATCAAAGCAAAATGTCAAATAGGTCCTCGTATGAAAGGTGCCAGTTGAAGAGGGCTTGTGGTTGGACCAAGAGAAGAAGCAGTTCTTAACATGCTGCCAATGTTTCCACTTTTATTCTGGCATGCCCTGGACGTGAACACACCATGGGAATGCCATTTAGGTCTGGAGAAGACCCAGATGGCCCATAAGGAGTGAGAGATGGTGAAGTATCATGTTTTATTGTGCAGAACAGAAGATACTCATAAAAAATAATGCACTGGTGTCAGGTCTTAGCACCTTAGGGACGATCCTATCACTATCCAAGTGATTTTCCTCTGAAGCAAAAGTCTGGGGAAAGTTGCCAACACCTGTTATATTGAACAATGTAATACACGCACTTTTTTTTCACTTCAAATAATTTTTATGTAATGCAATATGCCTATCTGTCTTAAAGCAATTGATAGGTTCTATGTTTCCTCATGGGAGAGGAGGAAAAAGAGTGAACTGAAGTAGTATTTTAAGTGATATAGTTATAGAATGTCTTTGTTTAAAATACAAAAACCTGACTGCCTTAACACTCTACCACATAATTCCACAAAAAACATGAAACCCAGCACACTACAGCACTTAGTCTGTGAAGGATTTCCTTGTCACTGTCAAAATTGTTTTAGAAGTCTAAATTAATGCATAGCACTGCATTTATTAAAATGTGAAATAATCATAAATTTTTCATTCTTTGTACACTTAAGCTAATTTTCACATAAATGAAGCACTTGGCAGTTGAAATTCCACATATGGTTGACAGTGATGTTTGATGTCAGAACAATGCCCTGAGCTCCATGCAAATTAAACATATTTTAATTATTCTGGATATCCATTCTTCCTTTACAGTGTGTCTAAGCAGAATATTAAAAGGAAGTTTAAGTGTAATGTACTGTCAGCAACTGACTCCAACAGCCTGGGTGAATCATCTCACCTCTTCTAGTGCTGAAAAAGAGATGACCCAAACTGAGAATTATAAAGGGCAGAAGAGAAAGCAAAACATTTCTTATGCTTTGGAAGCCAATCTGCTTAATGGGAATATACTGAACCACCCCCTTCTGCAGCAATCTTTGTGGTTGTTTTACTGCGTGTTTGAGCCACTTGAGGGGAGACAGCCAAGCCAGATGTTCAAATGTTGTATTTAGAATGGAAACTTGGGCTTTTGCTGTTACTTCCCAGGTGCCAAGTTTCACTACCCTGTGACAAAACTACTGGGTTTCCATGGTGGTGAAAATGCCCTGATTTTGCTTGGGTAATTCCATAGCGAGTAGTAATAACATTTGTAAGTGTGTTTCTGGCATGTTGGGCTAGGATCTGGAACTATCCATTTTTCATAATGTTTTGCAGCAATTTTGAAGAGACTGGGAGGTGGGCATCCCTGAATTTCAGTTTCTCTTTTGACACTGCCTTGTTATGCAATCAGCATGTTTATGGAAATGAAGTTGCTACTGGTATTTCATTGACTAAAGACAAGTACCTACACTCAATTTTATGAGGGCGTTCAGGTGTGTTCAGTTTCCCTCAAGAAAAGGAAAAGAATTAAAACATCCCAAAAGTTCTCGTTTTCACATACCTTTAAAAATGTTCCACAGTAATTGAAAAAATCTAGCCTGGTATGTCTACAGCATTGATTTGAAGGGTATCGCAGCTCTTCTCTCCTTCTGAAACTAATGGATATTAATCTGAAATCCAAGTTAAATGAATGATTTCTAAGTAGAAAATGTGATTTTAGAGGTGAAATAAAATCAACAAAAATCTTAGGCTCCACTTTAGGTAAAATATGAAGTGTTTGTTTTGTTATATTTGGGGGGTTTTGTGGTTTTGTTTTTTTTTTAATCTTGACCAAATGCTAAGGAACTCGATTAGAAAGAATTTCTGAAATTTGGATCATGCATATCTGTGATAAAATGGAAATAATATTGCACCTATTGTGTAGGGTATTGTATTGTGCAGATGATTATGTCAATTCTGTATAGCAATCTGAAGTCCTAGGATAGTATAAACTATATTTAATAATTATCACATCTGTTGTTGTAGAATTGCTTATGAACACCGAATATTGTTTATAAGCATTGCTTTGCTACTCTTCTTAGAATCAATTTATAATTTTAGTAGCCTTTGTGATTCTTTTCAGGTGTAGGTACATTGATTCTAAAAAACTGGAAGCAAATAAACACGTAGCAATTAAGGACTTATGGCCTTTGATTATTGATTCTTCCAAAAGAAAAATTTTAGTTTGAAAGTGAAAAAAAAAACAAAACAAAACACCCTGAATGAAAATTAGAGATATTCCAAAGTACTGAGAAATTTTTACTGAATTTCAGCTGAAGCAATTGATTCTGCCCTCTGTTTCCAATAGTGGATGACTCAAAAACTTAAATGGACTTTCAGTTTCATTTGGGATTACTTTCCCTTGCATGTAAATAAAAGCCTGATCCTTTTGCTAGCTGTAACCTGTGGAAAACTTTGCCATTGAGTTCAAGGGGTTTTTTTCCCTCAAGGGGGAAGGATCCTATTGTCGTGATCAGAGGCATTTGATTTAAGACTTGTTCTCAAAACAAAGACAATTGGAGCTGCCTTGAACCTTCCTGTTTGTTTCTGGAGTAGGTTTTTTCATCATCCGTTGCCTGGATAAATTTAAATCTCTGACCCCCTCTAGCTGCTTGATAGAAGAGCTCCTTATCTCCTTTACTTCCTCTTCTTCACTGCAGAGATGGAGGGTGAAGGTCTGAGGAGGTCAGGGCTCAGTGGGATCTGCATCTCTGAGCCATCTCTGCCTCCACGCTAAGCATTGAGCACCTCCTCTTCTGCCCTCTGCATCTATTCATCGCAGTCATGATGGCAATATAGGAGTCCTGGTGGTTCAGTACACCATAGAAAAGCTCAAAAAGAAGTTATTATCAAATGTACTTAGATATGTTGATCTCAGCTAATTTTAGTGTTGTTATGTTTTGTTGTTCATTTCTGAAGCCTCAATCCACTATTTAAACAGTAGAAAGCTGTAGGAGGACTAAAAAAAGGTTTTTGGGTCCAAAGAAGACTTTAGGAGATGAGATTAGAAGCATGAAACCAGTGAACCTTAGTGGCTCAAGAGTCAAAAAGTAGCTATTAAGCTTCTGGTGTGCATGGAGCAGATGATTCTTGTAATTTTTCAATAAGTATCTTAATTTCTGTGGAAAGGCTTTCAGTTTTTGAAATGTGGATGTAGGCAGTCCAGGAAGTTCTGGCTCCCTAAATCTTACTCCTGTGGGTTTCATGTGGAGAAGCAGCTATTAAAAATGTACAGAGGCACCATTAAAGATGAGAAGTAAAAATTCTGTCACTGTAGAAGTTTTTTATTCTCCTCTGAACTTTTCCTGTTACTGCTTGAGGAATGAAAGCTTCAGTGCACTTATTAACTTCCCAGTTAATGAGATCTTGAAACAGGGCTGTTTTGCTTTGCTTTCCTCTGGCTCATCACACTGCCTTCTCTTTGGAGAGTGGCCACAGAGTGAAGATGAGGAAAGAGGAGTGCAAGACTCATTTACGTGCTCGATGGTTGTTGTGAGCAGATAAATACTAAGTTGGCTTTTTTTCAACTCAGCCCTTCCCCTGTGTGTGTTTCAGGCTTGCTTTTCTGGCACCTTCAGAGATATCAGATTCTGGTGGGTAGTGTGCACTTCACAGGCAAAATATGCTTGTAAACTTTTGCCAGGTACCTCAAATGCAGATATAAAACTCTTGGAGATTGCCCGTGTTCCCTTTCTCATTTTAAGAATATCTGCCACCCTCCCTGTTTGTGCTTCTACAATAAGGCATACAGTTAGGAAATTATATCAACCATAGTATCAGGTTCCAGCAAGAAGTTTGCTATTCAAAGACATTGACAAGTGTCACATACATGACACGACATGACGTGACATGACATAAAACTATGTACGGATAAAGGAGAAAATGTTTCTTCTTGTTCCCTATTGAACTTCCAATAGGTGATGCAAGGGGACTGGGAGATGTAGGAACAATAGACTTCAGTTTTGTGAAGAAGGTGAGAGTTAAAGGCATTCACATAGACAAAATTATCTTAAACTGGCAGAAGATGGCAATATTTCAGAGTACCAGAACAAGAGTGACAAAACTGGTGAAGGGGTTGGAGAACAAGTCTCACTAGGAGTGACTGAGAGAGCTGGGATTGTTTAGCATGGAGAAGAGGAGGCTGAGGGGAGACCTCATTGCTCTCTACAGCTACCTGAAAGGAGGTTGTAGAGAGGAGGGATCTGGGCTCTTCTGCCAAGTGACAGGGGACAGGACAAGAGGGAATGGCCTCAAGCTCCACCAGGGGAGGTTCAGGCTTGAAATAAGTTAAAAATTCTTCACTGAAAGGGTCATTAGGCAATAGAACAGTTTGCCCAGGGAGGCTGTCGACTCACCTTCCCTGAAGGTGTTTAATGTGCAGGTGGATGAGGTACTGAGGGGCATGGTTTAGAGATTGGTGGGAATGGTTGGACTCGATGATCAGGTGGGTCTCTTCCAACCTGGTCATTCTATGATTCTATGATTGGACACGGCTGCAAAAATACTGAGTAGCACACTCTACTCAGTAGGGTACCTCATATATTCCCACTTATAAAATGAACTGTTCCTCCAGCAGCCATCAATGCCCTGGAATTAGATGCATATTGGTTTAGTTTGTGTGTGTGCACATGTTCTTTTTCAAGCTGCGGAATGTGAAACAAGTTTTAGAGATTGATCAAATTTAGTGTGAGACCAACAGGGAGAGATTCATAACAGAGATAGCAGAAATAAAAGGAATTCTGCATTTATCTAAGTTATAGGAGAACTTAAAGCTATGGGATGAGTTTGGATACAATGTTAACCCTGGGTTAAGAAATGCAGAGGAAGATGCTTAGTGAGTTGGTTTTTTACTGTTTAAAAGGGTAAAATGAAGACAAAACATTTGCACAGGGCAGCAGGACTGAAAGAAAGAAACTCCTCCACCTCTCTCCTCTGAAAAAAAGCCAAACCAAACCTGGCACATTCTCACATCAGGAAATGAGTCCAATTTGAATGTACAGGGCTGACGGGTGTATTCCCTGCCAACAGCCTGGAAATGGATAGGCCATCAGGCTTGAAAGATGTTTCTCCCTTCTCCACAGCTTCTACCACATACTTATCACTTCACTTCAAATCAAACATTTAAACAAATAAATAACCCTTTTGCCTTGGTTAAAGGTTAATAAGTTAATACTGGGAAACAATGAAGCCTAAAAATAATGGTTCTGTATTGACATGCAGCCTTGTAAGTGTTTAACAGGCTGCTTTGTAGAGGCAGTCGGGGGACAGGCTGGTGGATGTTGCTTAGTAGATTGCATCAATCTAATGAATTGATGGTCACCTCAGAAATTGTTGAGGATGTGGCATCTAAAGACAGATGGGATTGCATCCCGAAGTTTTCCTTGCTTTTCTTCCACTTTCTGTTACTGGTGAACATTAGTAGTCATTCTATTGAAGTTTAAGAACAGTGTCTTGAAATTAAGGAAAGGTCTGTAAATTTGGCAAGATAACATGTACTCTCCCTTGGCTACAAACGTACAGTAAATTCTACTCAAGGAATGTGGAGAAGGCTGGAGGATAGATTATAAATGTTTAGGGGGTATTATTCTTCTTCTGTTGCTGTTGTTACTTCTAGGAGATGTGAGAAAGAGTAGCAGAACTGTCAGGGTATGTGGGAATATCAAACACAAGTTTTCATAACATATGTTCATGTGCTTTATACAAACCTCTCTTTACTGGATGTAAGGCCATGTGAAATGGGACTACAAATTGATTAGGCTAGCAGGATAGTTAGATGAAAAATGGCCTTGTGAAAAACGACCTTTAATTGTTCCGTCATGCAAGAGTAGGATGGGAATTTTACCTCCCTAGGAGCAAAAAGGTAAGGGGAAGGAAAAGAAAAGAAAAAGAGAAATTCTGAGAAGCATCAGATATCAATACTCAGTTTAGCATCTTTAAAAAAAATTTTGATTTTTGCACAAATCTAAACCAAGTATTTTTATTGCCTTATTAGGAAAATAAGCAAGATCTTAGATGTTGCAGTCCTGGTAGAAGGCAGTGGCAGCAACAGGGACTGCCACAGTCATAGGTATCCTTTAAAAATAGGTAAACCAAAACTATTGAGCTGTTTTGTTAAAATGAATGAAATTCCTCCCCTGGTGGCCATCTCTCTGATGCTCAATAGGATTAAATTAAAACTGGGATCCTTCTAAGAAAAGGCCTGGAATCAATTGCAGTATTGACACTATTCCAGAAAAGATACTAAGCATGTATTCAAAAAGCCACGACTTTTCCTGCCTGGTGTATTATTGCTTGCTAAGGTGGAAGGACATTACATTTTCAACAGGCATATGAACCAGCTGGTATATCAGGGGCATCATCAGATGCGGCAAGCTGTGGGCCCCACAACACCAAACACAGAGGCCAGGATTCAGTGCTGGTTTTTACTCGATTTCCTTACAATGAAAGTTGGGACTAGACTAATCACAGCCCAGTTGAAAGTACTGGTAGCTTTCTTCCTTTTTATTTAAGTCAATTCTGGTTCTGGCACTTGGATGGATTACTTTAGCAACTTCTACATACTTGTGTGTATGATTAAATTAATGTTAAATGAGATCTAGAAGGGGAACTCTCTTGCAAGTTCCAAGCTAAATATTTTTCTTGAATGTTTTATTTTGTTATCTAAGTCTTCAATTAATCTTTCTTCTGGTAGTCTCCTGTCATGTCCACAATATTTAAATACATTGTATGAATGACTCTTCTTGTTCAGTGTAGATGGCTTGAGATGTTGGATTTGCACGTGCAGACAATGCTTGTAGACATGGAGGATGAGTAACTGATCCTGGTAAAGCAACTTAACTGTCTAAAAATGTCTGTGAGCGCTTGGTCAAACTTTCAAAGGCTCTTACATGGCTCAATCAATTTGGAGGAATTAGATGACTGGGAAAATCTCTCTTTGTCTCTGTATGCATCCTTAGATCTGTAAGGAGCATTATATGTTTCAAGATCTGAACCAAAAAAAAAAGATTTATAGGCTCTGGAAGGGGGGACAGGCCTCTTGGAGGGACTACAGGAAGGAAGCGAGGCTATGTAGGGAAAAAATCAGGGGGGCTAAGGCTGAGCTAGAGATCAGATTAGCTAAGTCAGCAAAAGACAATAAAAAATCTTTTTATAAGTATATTAACAGTAAAAGGAGGACAAGGGAGACCATACAGTCCCTTTTGGACTCAGAGGGAACAGCAGAGACAGGGGATGAGGAGAAGGCTGAGGTACTTAATACCTTCTTTGCTTCAGTCTTTAATTGTAAAGAAAACTGTTCCCTCTGTGTAGATACCCGGGAAACAGAGGAGCAATACGAGGCTCCCATAGTCCAAGAGGAGGTGGTCAGAGCCCTGCTTGGCCAACTGGACACCCACAAGTCCATGGGGCCAGATGGAATACATCCTAGGGTTTTGAGGGAGCTGGCGGATGTATTGGCCAAACCCCTTTCCATCATCTTCCAGCAGTCCTGGAAGACTGGGGAGGTACCTGTGGACTGGAGACTGGCTGATGTAGTTCCCATTTACAAGAAGGGTAGCAGGGAGGATCCGGGGAACTACAGGCCAGTCAGTCTGACCTCAGTGCCAGGGAAAGTCATGGAACAGGTGATCTTGAGTGCTATCATGAAGCACTTACAAGAGAACCGGGTGATCAGGCCCAGTCAACATGGGTTTACCAGAGGCAGGTCCTGCCAAACCAACCTGATCGCCTTCTATGACAAAGTCACTCGGCTGCTGGATGAAGGAAAGGCTGTGGATGTGGTCTTTCTGGACTTCAGTAAAGCCTTTGACACAGTTTCTCACAGCATTCTGCTACGGAAACTGTCAGCCTCTGGCCTGGACAGACGCACACTCTCCTGGGTAGAGAACTGGCTGGATGGCCAGGCCCAGAGAGTGGTGGGAAATGGTGTTAAGTCCAGCTGGAGACCAGTGACAAGTGGTGTCCCCCAGGGCTCAGTGCTAGGTCCAGTTCTGTTCAATGTCTTCATCAATGACCTGGATGAGGGCATTGAGGGTACCCTTAGCAAGTTTGCAGATGACTTGCTGTGTGCAAGTGTGGATCTGCTGGAGGGTAGGGAGGCTTTGCAGGGGGACCTGGACAGGCTGGACTGCTGGGCAATGTCCAACGGCATGAGGTTTAACACGGCCAAATGCCGGGTCCTGCACTTGGGGCACAACAACCCTATGCAGAACTACAGACTGGGAGAAGCCTGGATGGAAAACTGCCAGGAGGAGAGGGACCTGGGGGTGTTGGTCGACAGCCGACTGAACATGAGCCAGCAGTGTGGCCAGGTGGCCAAGAAGGCCAATGGCATCCTGGCTTGTATCAGAAACGGTGTGACCAGCAGGTCCAGGGAGGTGATTCTCCCTCTGTATTCAGCACTGGTGAGGCCGCTCCTTGAATATTGTGTCTAGTTCTGGGCCCCTTACCACAAGAAGGATGTTGAGGCTCTGGAGCAAGTCCAGAGAAGAGCAAAGAGGCTGGTGAAGGGGCTGGAGAACAGACCCTATGAGGAGCAGCTGAGAGAGCTGGGGTTGTTTAGCCTGGAGAAGAGGAGGCTGAGAGGAGACCTCATTACTCTCTACAAGTACCTGAAAGGTGGTTGTGGAGAGGAGGGAGCTGGCCTCTTCTCCCAAGTGACAGGGGACAGGACGAGAGGGAATGTCCTCAAGCTCCGCCAGGGGAGATTTAGGCTGGAGATTAGAATGAGGTCTTTCACAGAAAGGGTCACTGGGCATTGGAATAGGCTGCCCAGGGAGGTGGTTGATTCCCCTTCCCTGGAGGTGTTTAAGGCGCGGGTGGATGAGGTATTGAGGGACTTGGTTTAGTGTTAGATAGGAATGGTTGGACTAGAAGATCCGATGGGTCCCTTCCAACCTGGTTGTTCTGTGATTCTGTGAAAAGGCCTGTAGAATTCTAAAGCAAATACCCAATAATTTCTGTGGCTTTGATCAGACTTCAGATAACTGGAGGAGGAGCCAGGGAGTGCATATTTGTGTGCAAAGGATGTACTGTAGGTTATGTACATCCATCCTCTAAATCAATGTATATCAAGACAGAATATGGTTCAAAACCAGAACGTGAAATTGTAATTTGAATATCTTCATTTTTAGTGAAAAACATTAGGATGAGCTACAATGGGCTGAAAACTCTGCAAAACCTTGTAGATTAGATGGCAGCAGGTTTTCAGAAGGTGGAGCATTTCTTTTGCAAGAGGTTGATCTCTCTCCCTTGACTCTTGGTTTGATATTTAAGGATCTTCTTGTTAGGATTATAGAACACACTTCATATCTTCATATATACATGTATCAAAAGTTTGTGGAAAACAGATAAAGTTCAGGACTTAGACTGTGTTACCTGGGCTTAGTACAAAGGCTGCCTGCTTTGATATGTTTCCCCAATGTTATTAACACTGAGATTCATTGGCCCTGCTATGTTTTTTTGCCATCACAAATGTTGATGTAGTAAAATATACAGTGCTTTTCAGGATGGCAATTAAAGAAGCCAACAACCACACAGCCAATTAGTGGGGAGAAACAATCAATATCACATACAATGAGGCCTAACTAGCAGGAAGACAATTAAGACAGCAGAGATAAAACAGTGACCAGTGACAAGTGTTAAATTTCTTGCCAGGAGAGTAGGTGAGATGAATAAACTTAGTCCCTAGGGATATCTAGTTTCTTTCCTCAGCCTTGCTACTGACTCAGCCCATTGCCTTTGATATAGCTATTAAGTCCTAAATTGTTTGTGCCATAGTATTAGTCTCCTTCAGGAAATGAAATAACAATTTGAACTTGAGCCTTCACATTTCTTGCGAGCTCAACTTTGATTTTTTTGGATGTGAAATTACAAATTCACATATCTGATTTTCCAGAGTAAGAAGCTTTTTTGATTATTTGCTTTGGCCCAATTAATTAGCAATAGTTTATTGTGGATTGTACTGTGGTACAGTTAAGGAAGACCATTGCTCTGAACTGTGTTTGGCTTGCAAAGAGCAAGGGAAATGCCTCTGCTTTGGCACTGGGCCACCACGACTCAAGCCTTGGAGGGATGAATGCTACATGTTGAACCTGACAATGCTCAAAAGCATTTGCTGAAACAGGAATCATATAGCAAGTTATGCAAATACACCCCAGATGAAAAGATTTAATGTGTTTTGTATCTGCCAAAAGCATCTAAGAGTCACCAGGGATAGTGATGCACTGAGGACTGATCTTTTAACAGTAGTATCCATGTCTGCTTGACTGATCTGCTGTAGTCTTGAGGACCAATATATAGGTTTAATGGGCAACAGCATCAGAACTGTGTTCCCTTTCTCTTTGGTGCATTAGCAGTGTCATTCATGAGTGTTCCTGTGTTACCCTGCCATACTGTAGGAGTGAAAAGTGCAGAAGTTCATGAATAAGTTATAACCTGTACCCTATTAATAGTCCCACTGATGATATGTTATCACAGTCTTCCAGCTTCTCCCCCACTCTCCAACTTAACTCTTACTCTGTCTGTCAGGAACTTCACTGTGAAATGCCATCCCAACAGTGCTGCAAAAAGCTGATTGCCCTTCTAGTCAATGATGGTGAGCTGCAGTATGGACATGCATGATGACCGATTTGTTCTTCTTTGAATGGAAGTATCTCTAGATGTTGTCAGAGTTACTGGTTTTCATTTGGAGTTAGTGAAAGTGGGGTTTTCATTCCTGCTACTGCTGAAAGACAGCTGGTGCTGTGTTTCCTCACTCTCAGCAAGGATGGTAATGGTGTTTTTTAAGGCTAATGTTTAAAGCCATTATGATGAACAGGAGGTGAACATGACTGAGATAACCTCATTCAAGAGACAGGAGAATATGTCACTTACACAGAACCATTAAGTTTCTGACTTTAAAATACTTGTTATTAAGAGCAAGGTAATTTAGAAAAATGCTACCTGGCATTATAAAACTGTTTCTCCTGAGATTATAGAGGGGCTTTCATAGCTAATGCCAGAATGACATGTACAAGCTACTCCTTGCTGCTAACTTGAACTTCTGAGCTGACAAAGTCTTTCTACCTTTCTTCAGACTCTAACATTTTGCTCACGCAAAATAGTTCCTCATTCCCTCTGCAGACACATATTTTACTCCTCTATCCCTGCTCCAGCTGCCTCACTTATTTCCTCCATTCCATCTGCAAGAGCAAACTCTTCAGGTTAGTCAAGAATAAAGCTTTGTAAATGATTGCATACTACTTCATCATGTTTATTCACACCAAAAGAATTACATAAAGCTAGAGTGTAAATTTGTCTGATGCTACTCATTCTCACTAGCCACTAACCAAATTCATGGTGTTGCTAGCAGGATTACACGTGAGCTGGCCAGAACCATGATGTAATTAAGCAAAAATCCTCAAATTAGCAATACTGGTTTTGAGCTTGAACAACTTTGCAAAACTTTTAAAGAAAATATTTTTGAAGGCCATTTAGAGGTGGAATCTGAAGTTTTCTGTATACCACGTGTACACGTATAACAAAAAAATATTCAGCAGCCCTAGAGTGATCCTCAGTTTAAAAAGAACCTGCATTGCTATGTGCCTGTGCCATGCTGGAGCCTCATCAGAGCAATGATTGGTTTTCCAAATATGTTACCTTTGGGAAAGCTGAAGTAAACTGTTATGAAATAAGAAATTGTTTATGAAAGTGTCATGATCCTGAACTACGAAACCCTCTAACTAATCAACTTAGAGTAACTTTCAAAGTAGTTTCCAAATATAATCTCAGACTCCCGAACTGCATGTGTTGTTATTGTGGACAAAATTGAAATTTGTGGCTTCCTTATTAGTATAAAAAAGGATTAATTCTAATTTTATGGGAGAACAAGAGATTGTTCATTACTGATTAAGGTTGCAATAAGACTATATCAAGATTTATGGAAGGGTAAGTGGGGAATTTATCCTGTATTTAAAAGCATACACCTCACAGATTTTCCAGCACCATGGAGAAAATCTTTATAAGTTAGCCCAGATAGATGGAAGGCTGTGATAGGTCTTCAGCTGAAGGCATTGCTGAGATATTACAGTGATAGTCATGTTAGAAAAGATGATAGATTAGATGCAGTCCCACTGGAGGGGGCATGTGTGCACAGACTACTGAATGCTCAGTGCACACAGAGATACAGCTTTGCAGCCATCACTTAGCAGCTCTGAAATGTCTGTACAATTTTTTATGCTGTAATTTTGTATTGTTCATAAATATTCATAGGTACTGCTGCTTTTCTTGATCTCATTTTAGTGAAGCAGCACAGTCTGTTGGTTAGAAAAGGGAACTTGGAGTGAGTCAGAGCTCCAAACTTCTGCCCAAATGCTGCTGGATTCCCGGGTGGCTGTAAACTAGGCACTTAACCTCGTCATGCTCCAATTTTCCTATCTGTAGATTAGCTATCTCATTAATAAGTGTCTTCCTTGCAGGGGAGTGAAAGAGATTAATTAATGTTTGCAGAATGACTCGAGCCCCTCTGTTGAAAGGTGCTCCAGAAGTGCAAATGGATTATTGTTATTACGATGCTTTTTCATACTGAGCCACATAGAAGTGAAATGTTCTACTTTTATTAACTATGATGGGCCTGGATCAATATGGGCGCGGAGGCACCTCTGCATTTGGGAAGTGGTTTTCCCATTCTTGGCATTTTGTACAAATTCCACCTTGTTAAACATGGCATAGGTGCAGATCAGAGCATCAACTGGTTAAAGTAAAGGGGGGAAGGGCAGGAAGAGTAGAAGTCCAATGCTTTTGAGGAAAATGAGCGTTGAAGTCCTGGGGACATTATGTTAATGGCATTACTCAATTTCTGGAAGCAATGCTGATTAAATATTCATTGACTTTGATTATACTGAAATTAGGACTAAAGCGTGAACTCAAATTGAGTGGAATAATGGCAGTGTAAATAATGCATACTTTCTAAATTGAAAACACCAGCTTGTGCTCTGCTCCCCCTCTCCCCGCCCCCTCGGTTTGTCATTGTGCCATTTGTTTAGGAGATGATTATACTGATGTGTGCATATCTAGCCATCATTTTTACCAGCTGGGAAAAAATGTGAAATTAAAGGTTTTTTACATTGTTTGCTTTTCCTTAGCCTTGGAAAACAGAAGTAAATACAGTACAATGAAGACTAAGCTAGTTTCATGACAAGGGGTTGGAAGCTGCTATGCAGCATTAGTCCTCTATAACTTTCCTAGAGGATGAGAAATATTGATGGCAATTGGGCCCTCAGAGGAAGAGACCAGGAAGGAATTGATGTGTGAGACTGCAGTGTGCAAGCTAGGAGAGGGTTGGTCTAGATGTAAAGATGATAGCTGGGCACTTGGTTCAGTTTTCTGTTCCAATGTAGGGTACACATGTAACCCAGGAGACAACATCTGTCCTGTCCTGTCCTGGGTGTGTGCTCGAGACTGAATCATGACTCTTTGTGGTGAGGCTTTGAGAGGGATTTGAAAGATTGACACATGCAGCAAGAAGTCTTTTCATGCACATAGTGCCAGCTCTAGCACTTTTCTCTGGATGAAGCTGGGTCTTGCAGAGCCTACGAGTTTCTGTTGCAATGCATTAATTGCATTGGAGAATACTCAGCCACCTCCCTGCAACCAACTCTGCAGGGTCTCACTCAGGAACCTTCTCCCTTCCAGTCCTCCCTCTGCAGAAAAGAACTGAATCTTCACTTCCACCGGCCCTGATGAACCCTCTGCTCTCACTCTGAGTCTTGCTGGTTTCAGAGGGGCTCATCTGACTTGGGGGCTGTATATATGTGGGTGTGACACATTGCCCAGTCGCAGATATTTGCTTGTATTTCTGTTACTAAAAGAAAGCTTCATTTTAGCCCTACAGAAAGTCACATGCCAATAGTATCTTTTTAAAAGTACTCTTTAAAATCAGAAGCATGTTATTTTTAACACAATGCATAATGTAGAAATTGCATGGAGGGTCTTGATGGCAGGGCTGCCAATCAGGCAGCTCATGTGCAGGGAGCAGGGAGCTACATGGGTCTGGTGAGCCCAAGACTATGTACTCTAGAAACCAAGCCAGTGGTTTTTAAAGTTCACATGCTGATTGCAAAGAAAAAGCCCATTAAGGAGCAAATTGTTTAAGGCACAGCCTTCCTTCAGTCCCCAGGGAACTCGCTTTCTGTGACAACGTGATGGAAGGGTTTCTTATTCATACTTGGATTTTTCCCTACAGAGCAGGCCTCATTGCTACCTGAGATTTACTCTATTGTGAAGTTCTCACTAGAAAATAGTGGGGGTGGAAATCTGCACTATATCTGCCTTTTCTCCTCACTGGCAGAGTGGTGCCTGCTCCTGTCCTGTCCTGTTCCAGGAATGCGTTTTGGACCGGAGGAAGCAGGGGGGACTTGCACAAAGAAGATGCTTCTGCCATGCTCACAATGCCTCAGTGTTAATGCAAACAGCACAGGCAAAGGGATGCATCCAAGATTATTTCTGCATTCCATTTTGCTTTGGTCTGTTGTCTTCACCACTATCCAAGGTTATGAAGATACTGGAACTGTTACTTACAGTTCTCAGATAGGCAAATCTGCCGCTTTTGTAATACTTTACTGTAGCAGTTCATTTTTCTCTGGTCTTGGAGAGGATGAGAGTCATCTTTGGTCCACATTTCTGCAGCCATTGGTGTAGGTCAAGTCTTCTTTCTGTGGCTGTGGTGTCACTCTGTGGCTAAACCATGACCTTTACTAGTGTGATGTGTGCATGTTTCTGTTCCTAAATCTCTCTTTCTTCAGGGGGCATGTTTGTTCAGACATGGGCTGTCACCCTATCTAGCTCTTCTCTGGGCACTGAAATGGTTGCTCATCTGTTCCAGTGCTAGGGATTAGGAGGAGTATCTTGTTTCACTTTGTCCTCCAGCTGCCTGGAAGGTATCGCACAGGGACAGGCACAGATCCTTCCCTCCACTGCATCACGATCTGTGCTCCGGCAGGCTGGCAATCAGCCTGTGCAGCCATGGATATCTGATCCTAGTGGGGAAGGAAGCATTCCCTCCATCTATTATGGTAAATTTATGCCTGGAGAGATTTACTTAATCCATTGGTGATGTCATGAAAGTAGATGTGAGAAGAAACTGTGTGGCCTGCTAAATCTCATAGCCTAATGCTTTTCTTGCCCTCCTAACCTCTGAGGTTATGTTGAGGTTTTATAGTAACTCCAATTAGATTCTTTTTTTAGTCATTTTTTCTAAGGACTTGCTTTTCAGTCTTCTCATCTGTCTTCTCATGTATTCATCTCTGCAGATGGAGTGGATAGAGATGGCTCTGCTTTTGGTTTGGGTTTTGTTTTTAAAATGACCAGAAACTCCCAGTCAGAGGAGGAGTCTTTTAGGCGTTTTACACTAGAGATTCTTCTGTTCAGTAATATATCTTTTATTAAAACTGTTATTCACAAATCAAAGCGAAGTTGACACCTGATTAAAACTTGATAGGATTAATTTCTTTCCAGGCTGAATGAATTTAATGACATAAGCATAAAATTTGTCTTTTGCCTCCTTAGGAATTTCCTTTTTTAATTTCACCACTGTAGAAAAGGAGAGTAGTGGCATCATTTTCTACAAACATCTGGACTCGTAGAAAATTAACAAAGAGATATTTGATATGCAGAACGATAAACAGAAAAGTAGAGAAATTTGCACAAATGTAAAAGAGAGATTTGTGTTTGAGACTGAATAGTTGTACAGTGGCTACATTTTTCTAATATCTATACACTGGCAGAATTTAATCCATAGCTTTAAGAGCGTCTTAGGCTCATTTGAATTTTTAAAATGAAATATTCAAAATGAGAACGTCCCACTTGGATAACTGGCTAGGCTCAGTGGTGCCATTTAACAATAAGTATCTGACTTATCTGTTAAAGTATATTGGGGCAAATCTCTGAGAAATCTTGATCTTGGGAAGAGATGACATATTTAAGACAGGTGTTGGGCATTTTTTAATAAAAAGGGGGAAAATGTGTTTCCTCTAGAGTATAGTCTACTTAAAGAACTCATGGTTGTTCTTTGAAATGGGTTGAGTATTTGACAAATGTCTCTCTAAAGCCTTGACTGTTCCTAAGTTTTCTCCCGATTCCAGTTAACACCCTAGGGACCTGTTGCGTGGAGCACAGGTGAACAGTCATTGCAGCATTACATGGTCTTTCCCAGCTGTCATGCACTACCGTGTGGCATTTTGTTAGGCTTATGACTAAAACCAGCTTTCCTTGATTGACACGTTGACATTAGAGTTTCCTTTCCCTACTGTAGCTAAATACCAAACTAGGAAGTTATAATTTTACCTATAATGTCCTGGATCAAGTCTGTACTCGGAGCTAATGTACCAGTAGCCTTGAAACAAAGTGCTGGGTCACAGAATATGAAAATCCTTGGATGCTTAATTTCAAAAAGTTTAGAGCTTTTCTTCCTTTTTCTTTTTAAAAATCTCTTTGCAGCCTGGCATGGCATGCACGTACTTAATAATCTAGGCTTGTCTCTGTGTAAATAATTAATCAGAAAGGGAAAATAATATAAATCCTAGCTATCATATTGCTATTAAAATTGTAGAAGCATTAGTGCATCCAATAAGTATTGTTTCTGTAATTGGATAACCTTTCTGGGCTGTATCAGCATTTAGAATAGGGAACATATGACCAACTGCTTGGAGGCACCCATGGTAGGAAGGAGGAAGTTTTATTTCATTTGGAGACATGGAATTCCTGGCAGAAGGGAGGTATTAGCTTAGCACAGGACTGTAAGTAATACCTCTTATTTAGTCCTTGGCTCATGCAAAACAATTTCTCTGAAAGCTGCCCTAGTGTGAGACAGTAGCTAGTCCAAGGTCAGAATCACCAGAACCCAGGTCAGCCCCAGCTAAGCATCTCCATGCTTCACTCCAGGTGGTTAATGTCACAGCTTTGTGCATTCTCTGCCATGCTCTGCACTGCTGCTTGTGCTGCCAGGTGGGCAGAGAACCAGAGCTGGGCAGGTCTCTGTACCCCCAGTGTGGGTTCCTATCACTGCACAGACACAAAAGTGTTTTCAGCTCAAAGGAGCTGTCCCCTGGACTTGTTCTTGACCTGGAATAATCATTTCCATAGACCAGTGAGGTGAAACAATGGGGATGGATAGTTTTGCTGAATAACTGGGAACCTGCCAAGTCTTTTCCCAGATTTCTATATTTTTCCCTTGACTATAGAGCTTTCAGTCTGCAGGGGAATGAATAGGTGAAGGAATACATTGCAATTGCTAGCTTCTTGCCTGTGACTTAATCCTGTGTTCTGTTGGACAAAGATGGGCAAATATTCGGTTTTCCCAGCTGTGTCACCTGCTATGCTTCTTTCAGATTGCAGCACGCCTATTTTAGCAACATCTTTACATTGAGAGAACATAAATTCATAACCATTATTTTTTTTTGCATAAATGATATATCCTTTTTGCTGAAATGCTGATAAAATGCCATCAAGACACTTCTGAATTTCTATAAGAGTGGCATTCTCAGTAATACCAAGTAATTCAAGTTTTCACTCACAGTTTGAAGTCTTAGTACTCATGGCAGACAACCAAGCTCTCATATCTGGGTAAAGTACTACAAAGTAATTATGCAGAGAATTCATCCTATTGGAGAAGAATTGTGAGAGTTTTTTTATGATGTGCTTGCCAGGCAGCTCAAGCTCTCCCTGCAGGGACATAAATGGTCTGTACCTGGCTTTCTCCTCTGGAGAGACCTGTGTTTAATTCTGTTTTACTCTAGATTACACATGGAAAGGAATCTGGCTCCATCATCACTCTCATTGCTGCATTTTTTTTTCCATATAGCAATGCTATGGTTAGTGGAAATTAGAGTATTCCTGTTGTCCAGGTCCAGTACTGGATTAGACTGGGTGATGTCCAAGATAGAGATGTATGGACAGATGCTTTAGGAGCATCTTATTTAGCATTCATCAGATTTATACAGTGTAACAGTCAATTCTACTAACTCGTAGCCTCAAAAGTATGAAGTTTCTCCACAGATTAATTTAAAGTGGATTTTTCAGGGGACCCTAAGCACGTTACATATCAATTCTATTACACTTTGATGGGAACTGGACACTTTTCTTTACTAGGTTCTTTTGAAAATCTGTCAGTTAAAGATCAGTCTCTGGAATAATTGAAATTTGTCTATATCTTAGTTGCAAAAAAATTAGTTGAGGTTTGGGGCTTATTCTCAAGTGCCTAAATCCCACAAATTATTTGTAAAACGTTTCTGTGTGTGCTGGCTTAGTAGACGAGTTTCACAGCCTCTGCTCTCATTGAAACATAACTCTAAGGCAGAATTAAACCCCCAAATAAATGATATTCCAGCAGAACAGAAGGTCGTTTCCCTTTCACATTACTTGGGGACAATAATTGCATAATTCTGATACTGACAGAAATTCACAAACCAGGCAAACCACCCATCACTGACGAGAAACAGGGTTGTCTGCGCCTCCTCACTTTCTTCACTACTGTGTGAACGTCTGGGGCTGGTAGTTCTGTTGGGCTGCTGGGCATCCATCTTTTGTTCATGTCCAGCTCTCTTGAAGGTTTCTAAGCTTGGCCAGGTCTTGTTCTTTTTTTTAACTCCCTCTGACCTTTCCTTTGCACACATCTATTTGCAGTTTTGCTGCTGCAAAGGAAGACTGAAGAAAAGTTTTCTCTCTCCTTTAGGTAAATAAGAGGGGAGAAGGAGGGGGAATCTGCCTATAGTAACATTTCCAGCATGGGTTTATTTTCCCCTGAAACATCTGATGGATGACTTTGGTCAATGATCCAGAAGCTAGTTAAAGTTGTTATACAGGATGAAGACTCAAAATCAAAAATAAATTATCT
Organism: Coccyzus lansbergi; assembly: GCA_033558105.1. Classification (NCBI taxonomy): domain Eukaryota; kingdom Metazoa; phylum Chordata; class Aves; order Cuculiformes; family Coccyzidae; genus Coccyzus; species Coccyzus lansbergi. The sequence goes on along the minus strand of JAUMJK010000784.1, from coordinate 326,740 downwards.
TCCAGCTGCTTCTGAATTCTCTAGCATACCCTACCACAAGGATGCTCCTTGTACAAATGTTTCTATGGGCAACATGTGTTGTTCTGATAGCTACTCATTAGCTCTCTGCATGGCAAGTTCAGTGCTTCTGCCAGGCAGGCTAATGCTGAGTTACAAGAATCTGCTTTTCTACAGAGGCAGTACAGTGGGTAGTCTGTCCCATTGGTGTGTATATTTTTCACTTGTGAAACACTTCAATTCTGTCATGTTAAGCACAGCCACAAAGGTATTGTAAAGGAATAAGTGCTGGATATGAAATAGTGAAATAATTTAGTCCTTTGTTCTCCTTAGCTGATTAACTGATTTTCAGAATGGAAATCTATTTATATGAAGTTTTTGATTTGCTGTGAGTAAATGATTCCTATGTATTGATACTTAATATTAATATTGGTTGGAGGTGGTAATGATTGAATTACTCCTGTTAAAAGAAGAAATTAACTATGGTGTTTAATCTTTTAAAGTTAAAACAGATCTTATGTGCTATTTTCTTACTGCTACCACATTTTTTAATTATAATGCCCCTTTCCAAATTGCTTTTTTCAGTGGCTCTAAATTCCAAACCTGAAAATTCTACTTGTTTATCCTTGATCTTAGCTCTATTGAGTTTTGCTTTCTGAGATTGTGGTCTATACTTTTCCTTATTTTTCCTACTCTTAATCTAAGAACAAATGCTTTTTAGCTATTTTATGAAGCTAATGGTAAAATACATGCTTTTTATTTTATTTTTTTTCAAAAATATAGCTGATATCTCACAAGAATAAAGCAGACTTTAAACAAAAACTATGAAGGAAATCAGGTGTTAATTTGCCATACCTGTGACTCCTTAGCACCATGTGTTGCTGATTTTCATTTTGCTCTGCCAGTTTGCTCAATTACTTAAAAGGGTGCCTAAAGGCTGTGTCCCTCAGATAGGGTAGAAACAAGGAAGGGGATTGAGTGAAGTGGGGATACATCTGTAGCTATGAAGTTGTATGGTTTTTAAGAGGAACGTATTTGGCTGTTTGTTGGCTAAGAGCTGCTGATGGGGGATATTACCCTTGAAAGGACATCTCTATAATCATATAATAACCAGGTTGGAAGAGACCCACTGGATCATTGAGTCCAACCACTCCTATCAAGCACTAAGCCATGTCCCTCAGCAGCTCATCCACTTGTGCCTTATACACCTCCAGGGAAGGTGACTCAACCACCTCCCTGGGCAGCCTGTTCCAGTACCCAATGACCCTTTCCATGAAAATTTTTTTCCTAATGTCCAGCCTAAGCCTCCTAACCAGCCCAAACTGTTCCACCATCAAGGAGCTCTGACTCCAGTGGTTTGATGTGGGTCCTGGGCCTTCTGCAAAATCTTCTGGCTGTGGAAACTCTGCTTTCACTCTGCAGGTATGTGTGAGTGTGTTTGGTCAAAAGTTACCTGTGAAATGATGGTGTAGAACTCCTGCTAAGTAATGCTTACATTTAGTTTCTAAAGTAATTATTTCCTCATGGCTTTTGCAGTAATAACGATCATCCTATAGCATATCTGGAGGAAGAAAGTCTTGGCTACAAACTTCCTTTTTTTTTTTTTTTTTTTCCTATAAAGGTGCTCTGTTGCTTTACAGAGCTGAAGGCCCCTTTTGGGAAGTCTTAACATATGGGGGATTACTATGGGAGTGGAGGCAGCATTAAATGCTTAGTACCTGGAGTAGCACCAGGGAAACCTACTCTGAGCTTCAGGGGGGATTCCTGTATATGTACATGTATAAATTTATGTATCTGTATGCCTGCTTAAGGAAGTTTTAGAAGTTGAGTGGTCAGTCTGTAGGTGATGGTTTGAGGCTGGAATGAGCAGCTGTTGCTGGGTTTAGAGCAGCAACAAGCCACTTCATAATGCTTGGTCTGGCCCTAGAGATTTTCCTATCAGGACTCCCCCTGCTCTTATTCAGAGGGGGATTCCTGGAGTAAGCCAGAAGAAATCTCTGGATGTACAGATAGGTTAATACTGCGGGTTACAGCATCAGGGTTGGTGTGAAGCACTAATTGTATTATGCCTGTTCAATGTTGTGTGTGGGCATGTGGAATGTAATCAGAGATGTTCATATCACCTGTAGAGATGTTCCTGTGTATAATTTGGACCAAAGGGCAGTGAAACCACACTGAGAAGCCTGGAACATGGCAGATGGATGGGTGTCTGATGCCACTACCAGACGATAAGTTTGAATACAAGCCTCTTCGCTTCTATGCATAGTGTGGCCTTACCTGGAATAATGTGTATTTGTGCACAACAGTTTGTATCAGATCAATGCATATGCGTAGATAGTCTGTGTTATACATATATTAGTGAGCATGCTCATTTAAGCAGAACCACACATCACAGCTCTGTGCAGGGACTGCAGTGTCACACGGAACCGTTACCACAGAGCTGACATGTGAATGTGAGCTGCTGGTGAACAACTATGTGTTTTCCTAACTCATATTCCTTTAAGTCTATTAGCTTCGAACCTCTTTCTCCCTTACCCCTCCTCCTTTCCATTGTACAATGAAGGCAGTCCATCATGGCATTGAGAATTATTTTCTTGTTTTAAATCTCAGTTTGAAAATGTCAAAGTTCAGATTTTGAAGAGGGAGAAGTCTGGGTGCTAAAAACAAGAATGTTCTTTTTTAATTAGAGTTATGCCCTCGAGCAGTGAGAAACCATTATGTTTTTATTGTTCCTCTGTACATTTTCCAAAACCTTTTTACATGATCAGACTAAAAGGTAAAGTGCAAATGAGTAAGTAGCTAAAGGATTAAAGCAGATTCATAAAAAAGGGAAAACTGCAAATCTTGCTACTTTAAATTTATGAAATAACCGACATTTTAGACTATGCTTCTGTTTCTAGAGACAAGCTATTTGAAAAGACCATTTCCCTATCAGAACGTTGTGTTTGGGTTGTGTGTGTGAAGCTAAGCACTGTTTATAGACAGGTTTTTTTTAGTATTTTCAGTAACTTGATATGATGATATTGCTTAGCCAGGGAGACTGAAGAAGAGGCAGCTCTCCATTATTGTGACCTGATACAGCTCTGTGTATCAGTGGGTGAAGTACTGCTGCTCCCCCTCACAGAACAACCAGAGAGAAATTGTTTGTTCCTTGTCTTGGTTTACTGCTGAGTGGGCTTAAAACGTTAATGACCATAATGAATTTTGAGAATGAAAGACATTAGTCTACTAGTACAAATTCCTGAAATATATATAAAAAAAAGATATATTTGTGTGTGGGAGTAATGAATATTTGAAAAATTAAGAACACAAGACTCAAATCTCCAGTGCAGTTGTTTTTCCTAAGGTATTAGAAGAACCTCTGATTCTTTTTTGGGGGGGGTTGCGCTGTGGCTCTCACAGTACTGACAGAGTCCTGGTGAATGGATAATAAATGTATTTGCATATAGAGATGCTGCTATGGGTCTGTATCCCTTTTGGCACTTGGAGATGCATTTACTGACCTGTTGATGCCAGGATTATGTTGTGCTTGGAACTTCTCAGCTGTAGCTGAGGGTGGCAAGCACCATGCATCACTTGCATGAGCCTATGCACCAAAGCCTAATTTGTGTTACAGTTGTGTTGTTCCTTCCATCATTGTTCTCTCTGCCTGAGTGCTGTGAGCCTGGCTCTGGGGAATTACCAGTGTGAGAAAACTAACTGCGTTTTCCCCATATTCATGAGATCTGACTATTTACATAGCCTCTGTGTAAGCTGTTTGCCCCAGATGTGCCTGTATGCCTGCACAGGGTAGAGCCCCCAAACACATGCACTTGCAGATACATTCCTGCATAAATTATATTTATGTATTAGATGAGAGATGCATCAACCAATGTGTGAAACTGACAGGCAGGAAACTTTGAGATAGCAGATATTGGAGGGGTGGAAATCTCACCTTTTCTGGTTTTTTTTGCTTTTGGTTGGTTTTTCTTTTTTCCTGATAAATATTCTTGCTCTGAGTGTTATAAAGGATGCTGTGATGCAAGATACAAAAATAAGAAGGTGTTATCATAGAGAGGAAGGCACTTTATTTATTCTGTTTTGTCTTTTTCACAGAGCTGACTTGTCTGGAAGAGTGACGGCAAAAAAAACCCTTGTTTTTCAGATACATGAGGCTTTACTCTAAGACCCATGTTTTAAAATGGACTAGTATATGGCTCTGTGTTGGGCTGTCTAGTGGGGCCTGTAACCCTCAGGCTGGGGAGGGAGTGGTGCTTGCTGTTAAATTATCCTGTAGTGCATCGGGTGCTGAGAATTCAAATCCGGGGCCAGATGCCCTTGGTTAAAACACATGGACAAATCAGCTGATCCAAAAGCCAAGCATTTCCTGTGTAGGCAGCCTGGATGCTGTGGCACCTGCGCACAGAAGAGCTGCCTGGCTGAACTGTGACATGTTGGAGACTCACTGAGACCAATGCTTTTGGGTAATGCTATTGTGTGCAGTGTAATGCAAACTGGGGGAATTCTTAATCAGGTACCTATCTGCAGAAGCAAACTGACAAGAGACTGCCAGCCTAGTCTAGCTGTAAATTAATACCACTTTTGGGAATATCCCTTAAGCATTAAGGGGACCTGCAGGTAGTCCATAGCCAACAGAAGCTGGATTCATACTGACTTTCATGTTTTCTCTGTGCCCATAAAAACATTGTCAGTGCATGACTGGGATGGATTCAGCCCTAGCGGTGCTGCTGGCTGCTTCATCTTGGGCTTCACTGCTGCTACAGCAAACACCTGCGAGAAGGTTTCAGTTATGGTAGCTGCCTTTCCAGCATCCAGTAAACTAAATAATCTCATTAGAGGGGTGCCTGTAAAGGATACATCATGGATACAGTTATGTTTTGGACCTGTGGTTTGAACAACAGATGCATCTTGTATCTGGAAGCCTGCATATGTCTAAGACCAAATTTTTTTCTTCTGGGTGAGAATTTAGGAGGATGAAAGGAACCATCAGCATGGTAATTTAATGCAGCACTGATAAAGTCTGACTAAAGAAAACACTTCTGTGTTTTGTTTTTTTCTCCTGCTTTTGCTGGTTCATTAAAAACTGTTTTATTTACTTTAAAGGTTTTGTATTTATTCCCTCCACAAGGGATGGAGTGAGGGAGGGCAGAGAAATCAAAAAAACCATTTTCATAGCAGTTGCTGTCTGTCTAGATGCCAGCTTTCTTCAGGGAAAATCTTAACTGGCATGCTAGCTTGTGGAGTCTTGAATAATAAATAACGAGGTGCAAGGTGGACAGATGGGTGATGGATGAGTTTTGCAAGGCTTAAAGGGAGGAGAATTTGGTTTTCTTTTACTGATTTTTTTTTTTTAAAGCCTGATTCAAACAAAAGAACTAGATTATCAGCTGGAAAAATCCACAGCCTCCCAATTAAATGGAGCTTCATTTCAACTGGCTTGAAGAAAAAAAGGTTTGCTTATTGAAAGTAATTGTCTCCAGGTGCAACAGTGCTGGCCACTCCTGAGCTGTCCCCATGGACTGGGCTTGTATTATTTCCCTAGGCATTAAAACATGTAGCAGAGGGTGTTCACACAGGTGCTCTACCTTAGTGACACTGTCTTCCTTTTTTGTCTGTTCTACTTAATAATGAACCATGTAAGCCTAGAAATACTTTGGGCTGTGTGACATTAATAAGCGGAAATGTGCATCTGTTTATTTTGACAGAGACCATCTCTTGTGAACATGTTTATTGTTGGTTCCAGTTTCCCAGTGTGTTGATATTTGCCTCTGTTCTTTGCTATGTGCTGTAGATGGCAGAATTTTATGACCTGGATTTTTGCATTCCTAATTTTTAAAGTGATTAAAGATTACTTCTGGCAAATCAGCCTGTGAGGGGCTAGGTATTTTCTGTGACATTGAAATGACTAAAAAGATACTGTGTTGTACTTGTGTGGGCCTGAGTGCATGTCCCTGCCTCTCTCCGCCAGCTGAGTTTTCCAGCTGTTCCCTGCCAGGACATAGAGCAGCCATGGTATGACTGGAGCAGTTGAGCTGAGAGGGGGATGCTATAGGATGAAGCTCCTCTGCCTTTCTTCTTCACCTGGAAGGTGCTAAAACTGTCTCCTTGCTCTTTTTTACTGGGCAGCTGGAGTGTTTCCCTGTGTGGTTATAGGAGTCAAAAATAGGTTAAATGGATTTGATGGGAGGTCTAAATAAGAGCTTGAACTACATGATCAAAGTCCTTCTAATGCTGCTGCCAATTTGTCCTCTCCACTCTCTCTTGAATGAAGTCAATGCTCTTCCCCAGGCAGTGACTTCAGATATCACCAGTAGTTACAGCTGGCTGCCTCCTTAAAACTTCTCCCCAGAGTTTCAGCCTTGGCCTTCAGCCTAAGACATAGCAAAAGGCTCAGCTGCTTTTATAAGTGCTCTCACCCTACACTGCACTGGCACCAGAAAGCACAAGCCACCTGGGCAATAAAGATCAGGGTGTGACTCTGGAAGAACTTCCTACTTACTGAGGTACTTTTGTAGTCCCCTACCAACAATTCTGGAGTGCATTTAATTATAGTTGGAGGGTGTTTGATCAAGCTCTTCATTGGCACATCTTGATCTGGTGGTGAGAGACCTTATCTTGTCTTCTCCTCATGTTAGTGGCCCCTGCTAATTCCATCCCTGAGGTTACCAGAGTATGGGAACACTTGGGCTCTGGGTGACTTTTCTAAGATGCTGTCTCATAGAAACTGCATAAGAGAACTTATAATCTTTCAATTAAAAAACCAACTTTAGAATAGGCTGTCTCAGCTGCTCTGCCTTGATAAGGAAGAAAAGCTTTACAACTCTCTGTCAAGACATAACTGCTTTGCTCACACACAGGTCTGTACTGCCAAATGCAGACAGAAATGCAGAAAGAAAACCTCCCATCAGTTTCATTTCTTTATTGAAAACTATCTTGTCTGACAGTGAGTCTTCTGAAGATAATGTTTCCCACCTGTAGAATTCACCTAGGACTGGTGGTATCCCATTGCTGTTGCCTGAGATTCTTACTATGCTTCTTCAGTTTCACAGTCTGATATTTCCTCTCTGCTTGTGCCTATTGAAATACAAAAAAAAAAAAAATAAAATAAAACTTAAATGTTAAGAGCACAGATCTGGCTGTTAATCCCATACACATCAGTGTTTAGGCATCAAAAGTTTAATCATCCACTATTTATCCACTGCTGTGAGAACTTGATATTTAAGTTGATGGCAACAAGAATTTGTATGAGTGTTTCTCCAGCTGTAAACATTTAGGATGAAAGGAAATAAGTGCCATAGTTTAATATAAAAATCTTGCCTTGGACTCCTAGGTTACTGATCAGGAATTTCTATTATTTGAGCAATGCTTCTAATCAGCTGAAATAGCAAGTGCTGTGTTAGAGGATTATTCTAGGAGATGAGTATTTTGTTTGATTACAACATTGATTTTTCCAGTTATTAAATCCTAGCCAAAGAAGGCGTCAAAGAATATTATTTCTATCTGAAAGTATTTTGTTGCAGGCAGCATTTGTGCTTGTTAAACCTTCTCTTAAGCTGCTGGTTATCCTTTAAGAACAGTGTTCATTGACTGAAGTGAGGATGTCGGTATGCTTTACTGAAAAGAGAGAAGCTTGGGCATATCAAACAGCTTTTCTTTGCCTCCTGGGTGTGTCTGTGCAGAGGTACATAGAATCATAGAATGGTTTGATTTGGAAGGGATCTTAAAGATCATCTAGATTCAACCCCCCTGCCGAGGGCAGGGACACTTCCCACCCAACCAGGTTGCTTAAGGCCCCATCCAACCTGGCTTTGAACATTTCCAAGGATGGGGCATCCATGACTTCCCTGGGTAACGTGTTCCAGTATCTCACCATGTTCATTGGGAAGAACTTCCTGATGTCTAATCTAAATCTTCCCACTTCCAATTTAAAGCCTTCCACCCTCATCCTGTCACTATATGACCTTCTTTATCCACTGAACAATCTAGCCATCAAATCCATATCTCTCCAATTTAGAGAGAAGGATGTTGTGAAGGGACCATGTCAAGGGCTTTACAGAAGTCCAGATGGATTACATCCATTGCTTTGCCTATGTCCGCTGATGTGGTCACCTCATCATAGAAAACCACTAGGTTGGTCAGGCAGGACCTGCCCTGGTGAAACCATGCTGCCTGTCTCATCCTTTCTGTTTTTATAAATGGCATAATGTTGCTTTTCTTCCGGTCACCAGGGACTTCTCCTGACTGACATGACCTTTCAAATATCATGGAAAGCATCTTGGCAACCACATCTGCCAATTCCCTCAGGAGTCTAGGATGCATCAGGTCTCATAGACCTATATTTGTTTAGGTTCCTCAGGTGGTCATGAACCTGATCTTCCCCTACAGGGGGAGGGGCTTTAGCCCCCTGGCCCTCATCTTGTTGTCCATTAACCCAGGAGGGGTGAAGGAGAGTGGTTGCCAGTGAAGACTAAGGCAAAAAAGTTGTTGAATATCTTAGCCTTCTTATTTGTTGACATGGGGTCACTATTTTGGTTCATTGTGGGATGTTCTTTCTTTAGCCTTCCTATTCTTTTCTTCCCTTGCCAAGCTGACCTCCACCCATGCCTTGGCTTTCCTGACCCCATTCCCACACAACTGAGCAGTGTCCCTGTGTGCTTCTCAGGTTACTTGGCCTTGTTTCCACTGCTTGTGCAGTTCCCTCTTGCTCTTCAGAGTGACCACTGGGTCTCAACTTGGCTGCTCTGGTCTTGTCCCTTCCCTGCTTTCCTTTTGGGAAAATGTCCATCTTGTACAAGAAGTAAATGTGTGAATTAGAGAATGTGTGAATTGCTGAAAGGAGACCTCATTACTCTCTACAAGTACCTGAAAGGAGGTTGTAGAGAGTAGGGAGCTGGCCTCTTCTCCCAAGTGACAGTGGACAGGACAAGAGGGAATGGCCTCAAGCTCCACCAGGGGAGATTTAGGCTGGAGATTAGGAGGAGGTCTTTCACAGAAAGGGTCATTGGGCATTGGAATAGGCTGCCCAGGGAGGTGGTTGATTCCCCTTCCCTGGAGGTGTTTAAGACACGGGTGGATGAGGTCTTGAGGGACTTGGTTTAGTGTTAGATAGGAATGGTTGGACTAGAAGATCCGATGGGTCCCTTCCAACCTGGTTGTTCTATGGTTCTATAATATGTGTATGAATTTACAGACTGCACAGTGGGTGGAATGGTGGGTGTGAATGTTGACAAATACTCATGGCTTAGTGGTTGAGCATGTATTTATTCTGAAACCCCACTAAATGATTGTGATAATGACACTGATAATGAATATGCTGTGTTCAGCATACTAGAGATGCCTACCGAAGGTTAAGATCAGGGTACCACATGACACCTGAACCACAGTACCAGCCTGGGTGTGTGCTCTTTGCCTGCGATGAGTGGAAGGTGATTCACTTTTGCAGCAACCTGCAAAAACCTGGACACTAAGAGGTTACTTAACTGTTTCCTGCCTACCAACTAAAGACTATATGCTGAAAGAGGGGGACATTAGAAATGTGGGATGTGGTGGTCATTTTTTTCCAAGTCAGCTAATTTATAAACATTAATCTATTATGCCAATTAAATGTTTAGAGGAGGTGAAGCGCTGTGTAAGGCCAGGTGTTGTGGGAAACTTGGGTCATTGCAATACCAAAGGTGCCATCTGATGGATGGGAGATTAAATAGAGGTCTCCACTACAACTGTTCATTAATGATTCTGTAGCATTTTTCATGACGGAAATCTTTCCTGGGAATTGAAGGTGAACTCCTGATCAAGATCTGAGCTTCTTTTTTTTTTTTTTTTTTTAATTCAGCTTCTGGTCAGTAAAAATTGGATGCAATGCTGAAAACCAGTATGAGCTATGAAAAACACTAACCTGAAGGTAACAGATGGTAAAAGAATAATGATGTATCCAGTCAACAATAATTTCCTGTACTATAATTTCTTCTGGCCGTGGCACTATGCTGCAAGCTGAAAGGCTGAGCTAATTTCCGGACTGTACCACAATCTTTCTGTATGATGTGAGATTGGATCATATAGGTCCATGGTCCTCATTTTGGATGCTTGGCTTGGTTCCCCTGTGATGATTTTAGAGCTGATTGTTCTTCCAGTGTTTGCACTGAACATGCCTGAGGCTGGATGTGGTCCTTGGACTTTGCAGAGGGCTTGTAGCTCTGCTTGCCAGCAGCCAGCTCAGCAGTACTGAGCGATGCCCAAGTGCTTTTGAGGTTGGATCCTATGCAATCTGGCCAGTGCCAAGAAGAAGATAACCTGAGATGAATTCCCCCTCTAGGTCTAACCTAGCCTCCAGAGACGGAGGCTTCCAGTTAAGCCAGTACCTAGCCCCTAGGATTGGCGGTGTCTCGAGTTAATGCTTTTTGTCATCTGGAAAGGGAATGAAGGACTGCCTACTTTACAGCAACATAATACTACCATGTTCATTAACCTTTATTAGGTAATGATGAGCTGTGCTACTGAAATGTCTGTAAATAAGCAAACTATCTACAGATGGCCACTTAATAGACTCTGCTACCGTGTTGTAATACCTGACCGCATGCACAGATGTTGCTTTCCTTGAGCAGCTGTACCACGCAGGTCTGCTTTCTGCCAAGGAAACCTTCCTCCTGCTCAACTTCCTCTTCTTGAAGTCTATATGCTTCTTCCCTCCCCGCCCCATCTCTACCTCACTCCCAAGGTATTATCATTTCCACAGTTTGTTGTTTGGAAAAGCAGGCTGTGGTGCCTGTCATCCTTTGTGTGTGCTTTGTCTTTGTGCCAGCTCGCATCCTGAGGAACTGCAAAGTGGCACCCGTGCTCTCTGTCTCACAGCAGGCATGTTTTGCATTTACTGACACATGGCGAGTGACTGACTAATACTAACATGAAAACAATTCTGACAGAACAAGGGCTTGATGCAGGGGGAAAAAAATCCAGGAAAACAGAGCGTGTTCAGCATATGCTATTGCTCTCACCACTTCAATAAATATTTATTGTATTTCTTATAATTGAGTTTCTTCAGTGTAAGCCTGAGTGGAAGAAGTTTAGGCAGATGGCCTTTTCTTTTTAAAAAATAAAAAATTCAACAAACAAAAATAAAACAAGATCCCCACCCATGCACACCAGCAGAGGTTTCTTGCAATATAAATGAAAAAGTATTCCAAAGAGGTTTCTCACAGCATGCAGATAAGGGGGAAAGGGGAGAAACAACAGTAGAAAAAGGAGTGGAAATGCATCTCCTACTATCTTCTCACTATGTTGATTTGGGACTTGAGGTGTGGGGGAACCTTCAATCAGTGATTCATGATATTGGATGAAGCCTTTCATCAGAGCTTTTGGACATAAAAAAAATCAAACAAAAAAACCAAAAAACCCCTACCAACAAACCAAAACCCCACAACCAAACAATCAAGCAAGCAAATCTGTGGTTAGGAAAAGGCGGTATCTGAGGCCATAGTAACATATGGTCTGAATCCATTAAAGACAAAATGATAGAAAAGGGACATGATCTGGTGGGAATTCATGTAAAAATGTATAGATCTCATGTTAGTTTTTCTGGTGGGTAACTTCTCCCTGGTCACCTCTCCTTGATTTCTGCAGCTGACTGTTGGACCTGCTTTTCTTTTTTTTTCATCTACACGTTCTGTTTGTCTTGGTTGGACTGTTAAAGTCCTGGTCCTTGGATTTAACGAGAGTCTTCAGGGTGTTTGGAATATGTCATTTTTAATGCTGCTTTTTGGCAGAAGCATCAGTGTTCTATGACATTTCCCTTTAATTTAGAGCCACTTTGGAGCATCTGTAAATGGTCATGAGATAGGAATTTTAATTGTTTTGATTATATTTCTATCTTTCCCAACCCCCTCTCTCTCCAGTGGATCTTTTTCCACTGCATCAGAGAGATTTTTTTTTTCCCCCCCAATACATCTTTCAGATACTGACATCTGGAGACATTCATCAAAGAATAACTTCTACTAGAAACTAAAAATTCATTAATGAAGCTGGAACTATTTGCATAGTAGAAATTATACTTAATAACCTTTAAGGGGAATCTCCTGTGATTGATGTAGAATACAATTACAGTTAATGGTCAGGGTGCAGGGGTGTTAAAGCCTGTTGTTTTTCAGATCCGCTCTTCAGTCTCTGGCACGCTGGGGCCAGTACTCCCGTGTGGGTCACAGGAACTCGAGGAGGAGCCTGTTCCCAGTAACCCTGCTGTGAAGGGCATCACCTGAGTGTGCATTATACCTGAAAGCTGCCCTGTGGAGAGGGGAGAGATGCCTAATACGCAGCAGAGAGCAGGGCTAGATTGTAGTAGCTGAGCTGTTCACCAAGGCATGTAGAAATGCAACAGCCTTTCCTGGATTTTGTAGGGAAAAGGCTATTTGTAGGGAGTATTGCATTAGGAAAGGGGAGGAAAAAAAAAATCTGATTTGCTTACGTCCTGAATATCTATCACATGTTTGCTTTTGCCTGAAGGGTGCAGGGAGATGCTATGAGGAAAATTGTTGTCTGTAGTAGCCATGGCTAGGATAGCTTTTTGTTGGAAAGTTCAGGTATTTCATGTGTCTTGCAAAGATGAGTTCATGGAGCAAGCAGACATCCAGCCCAGAAGGTCACAGGAAAGAAGAAAACCTGCAAAGCTGACGCAGAGGCTGATAGTGTTGCACCAGGGGAGCTGCTTAAAATGTGTCAGGACTAACTCCATTAAAAGAAATTATTTTGCACCAGCATGGGGGATATAACTATGAACTGGACCTGTGTGTCTCCTGCCCCTGTGATTCAGAAGGGAGCTTGGTTCTCTTTTCTGCCCCTATACTGCTACCCCAATCCCAATGGGAGCCCACTGGAGTGGGTCAGCTAATCCAGTTCAGCTCTCAGCTGGGGAAGGGAGCACATAGCCAGGTGACAGAAGGGTAGCATGGTAAGTCTCTGACTTGACTGAATCTGCTTGCCTGTGTAATTAAGTGGGCAGGTACCAATCAGGATTTATAGCAGATTTTGATAATTTTGTGAGGAAATAGGTGTATTTCTACAATTTGGATCTTCTTATATCTAGTACATAATGTTGGTGTTAATTCTGTGGTGTCAATACCCAAGAATGGTTAGTGCAGAGATCCTTAAGGAACTCCTTTAAAGTGCACTCTCAGGATAGGTAATTATGTTACTCCAGAACAGTCCCTCTCATCCCTGCTCTGGGGCACTGCCCTTGCATCTTCATTTTCCATTACTTGGGTCCTGGCCTTAGGCCAACAAATCAAACTTCAACATAAAGATAAAGGCATAGTAACATCTCTTGTATTCAAGGTGATGGTGAAGAGCTGAGCTCTGGGGAAACAGATTGATATTTCAGTGTGTGTGTACTAGAACAAAATACCGAGAGGAAAACAACACAACTGTGTAGAAGAGCCTGAACTATTTAAAGAACCTTAATTGGTAGAGCAGGCCCCTCAATCCTCTTGAGTATCTGGCAGAGAAATATCAATCCTAAATTCCCCATATTTAAAATATGCAAAGCAGTAAGTGAGCCACGAGGACAGCTGTTCTCCGAGTGGGGCTGAAGGGCAAAGCCCTCCCCTTCACGCAGGATGAAGACAGGAGCATAAGACAATCACAAGTGTTCAAGTGTTTCACCTCCTGCCTGTGATGGGCTTGGGGTTGCTTGGTGTAAGGCACAGTGCTGTAAAGGAGGGGGCCAGGGACCTGGAGTGTTTCTCCCTGTGGTTGCAGTGTTGCACTGAAGGTGCTGTGTAGGAGGATGCTAAAGTTCTGTATTCCTCCAAGGATTTCTGGATTACAGAGTTTGTTTTTCTGTTTTTAAAAAGGATCAAAGTTTCTAAGCTGATTTTCATTCAGATTTCTAACTGATAGTGGTGACAGCAGGGGAAATCAAAGGAGGGAATTATTGTCTGTGCATCTCAGTCATTCTTGTGGCTGCCTTTATCTGCAAGAACATTTCTGTTCCTTAAAGCCACACTTAACATAAACATAAAACCTTTTTGGCAGGTGGGCTCTGTGTGGGTACGTGGATTTCTGGATTTCTAGGTGACAAATGGTGTCTTTGTCCCTTTCAGATCTGGGGCTTTGCACTTGGATTCTGTTTTCAACTGCCTTTTTATTTATTACTCATCAAAGAGAAACAACATAAAGGAAGCAGGGGAAAAAAAGACGATTTAGTATTTTTTGAGAAAAAAAAGGACTTAATTTAATACCTTCCATTGATACTTTATGAGTTGGAGTCATATTAATATGTTTTTGCAAGCCAATTTTCTTTAACAAGAGCATGATTTGTTATCACATGTAGGCTTGCTATTTAGAGTCGCAGGATTCTGTGTACCCAATAATCCAACCTGAGGAATTATCATTGGTAATGATAGGGAACAATAGCATTACGTCCTTGTCAATGGTAATTACCAAATTTAAAACTCAAGCAGTGCCAGTACTTACCTACCCATAGTGTAGCCTTTCAAAGAGCAAGGGCTCCTTGCTGCACAGCCTGTTTGCCACTATATGCTCTGTAGTCCTGCTTGTAACTGGACTACAAACACTCTGCGCTGGAGTTGCCAACCTTAGAGGAACGTGAGGCCTGGAGGGGCCACTTGACATCCAGACATTTCATAAGTCTGCAGATTCAGACCTGAAGTTTAGGGCATGGCCTGACCTTCTGTGGGAGGCAGCTGCAAAGAAGCAGGCGATGCCTTTAGCTCAGGTTGAATCAAAAGGTGAAAAAAAAAAAAAAATGGCAGGGCACAGCTTTTCCTTCCTCTCTGCCAGTTTCTGTGGCAGACCTGATTTCATATTCCAGGCATACCTGCACCTGATGCCTCCATGGTGTGAGTGGGAGTTCAATGAGTAAGTTACAGGTTACAGGGTAGCCTTGTCCAAGAGGCAGAGTGAGTCCAGCATACACACCTCGGACAGGAAAACAACCTCTCCTTCTCAAGAGGTACCTTGTTGTATTATTTTCGTTAGCTACCAACTCCAAAAAACCAAAACAGAACAGGAAAAACCCACCCTCCTCCTCTCTTCCCCCTCCTCCAGCCCCCATACTCACCAAACCAACCAACCCACAAATAAACAACTTAAAATTTGGTGGCCAGTTCAACGTGGAGTGCAGATCTCTCAGAGAAAGCAAATCAGCTCACCTGCTGAAAGCTATAACATGGGTGATAAGAAACAAGATGCTTAAATCAGGATACTATTCAAAACTAAGTCTGTGCATGATTATTCTTTGTCTTGCTGCTCCTTGAGGATGTTTAGAGGATGGGAACAACTTGTCTTTCATTCAGAGAGATCCCAGAGCAAATCATAGATTTATCTTGCTGCATACAATCTATTTTGCAGTCAAAAGCATGCCTGGACTGGACTGAGGCATGTTTCATTAATATTACAGTGCCATTAGATGGCATGAAAAATATTAATTTGTCAAGCTTCCACTTTGTGTTGTACTAGACTTAATCCATGAGCCCTGTGGCAGCCCATTGCCCTTCACTCTGTGCAGCTGGGGCTGGGTAGCCTATGTAGAGCTCTTGGCACACCCACATCCAGGCTTAGACCTGTGCTAGGAGTGTACATCCAACTTGAATCTGTATTTGTGATACTGGGATACAGCTGTCTGTGTGTTAGTTGTTCCAACCAGTGCTGAAATGCAGCCAAGTCTTAGGTGAAATGGACAAGTTAACTCTTCAAACAAACTGTTTAGGATTAGTAGAGAGTAGCAAAGGAGATTATACTGGTTCAGGTAGCAGTTATACTGTGGAGGTTGATTCCTCCTCTTGCAGAAAACATCTTGGAAATAAGTGATTAAGTCTTCAGTCTTGAATATTCTCTAAAATCCTGTTCTCTCCTCTTTTATCTGCAATCAGATAGGCAGAGTAGGTTGTAAAGTGATGCTGGTAAAATGACTCTCATTTGAGAAGAATATCTTTCTGATAACCACCAGCACCACTTTTCATGAAGTCCAAGTTGAGTTTCACTGTTCGTCTGCAGTTGTAGGTACTGATCCTGCCAGATGGCTTAATCCATTAGGTCTGATGGGATCACAAACAGAGGTAGTGAGAGGATGAAGTGGATTGAGTATTACAGTTTCCACAAAACAAATCTCACAATGACAGATAATTGAATACATCTTCTCTGTGCTTATTTCAGTTTTGTGAGCTCAAGAGACAGACTTTAAAGTGCTTCATTTTACCCCCAATTAACTTGATTTCATCTTGTCCTGTGCTGTTGAGAATGGTAACCCTGCCAGATTGGTTATCTTAAGTCCTTTTTGAAAAAAAAGGCAAAAATGTGAAATTCACACTGATTGCATCAAATTCTTTAAAACAAGAGCATTTGAGTGACCTATTAAATTTTCACCCCCATGGAAATAAGTCTTTATGTGCAAAGTGGAGAGTCTGATAAGTTATTACTTTCTGTGCAATGTAATGACCTTGAAGTCTAATAAAAAAAAATAAAAAGCCCCCAACCTGTCACTTTAACTCATTCACTTGATAGGGTCTGATGAGTAATATTAAATGTTTCTAACAGAAAATCAACATTTTTGGGGTAAGCTGCTGTCATCCAATTTTACATTAAGGCTAGGATGTATTAAATATGACTGTAGGGTTCTAGTTTCCCCAAAAAAACATAAAACTTGCTTTGGAATGATGAGGTTGGAAGGAAATAATTTCTGTGGTCCAAACATAGACTAAGTGATGCCATTTTATGTGGAGAATCCATTTTGTAGAACTGAATACTTTGAGTGCTGCGCTTTTTTACTCCCCCCAGTTTTCAATACAGAGAGATGCAAATTTGATCAAACCTTTAATAGCTGCAGCAAGCATCTGTAGGCAAGTGTGAGATCTGAAGTAAGGACAGGAATATGAAGACTGACACACAAAACCTCCAAGACTAATCTTATAGTTAGAGAACCAAGAGTGGGAAGGGAGAGATAAAGAGGTGCTTGTAGAGTATATTCTAATCTGTCACGGTTAGATGGGGCTCAACTTGAACACTTCACTCAGTATGCATGGGCTAATGTTCAAATACAGAAGATTTCTTACTCTTGGTCAGAAAATATTGGGGTGCATCAGTGCCCAACATTTTGTCTTTGAAGAAGTTTTCAACTAATAACAAGGTGATTGTGCTTGAACAGCCAGACTTGGCTTCCTCTTCCCAAAGATACCTGGTTTTCTGTTGGTAGAAGATGTGAAAGCAAAAAACCAGTGGAGAACAACAACCTTTCAGGAAATTATCTGTAAAATTGCTTTGAACTTTGGCAGCATCATATACAGTTGTGAGATAACTCAATATGGAACTGTTACGAAGGTGATTAAAGCTGCTTTTCCTAATTTTTTAAATAAAAGGTTACAGGTCCAGTTTTATTCTTTGGGAGTTTGGTTATTTTTTGTTGTCGGACTCTAATGCTGAGTTATAAAACTCAAGAAATAAAGGCACTGTAGGTGAAGAGCTTCTCAGGAAAGGAGTAAAAGTAGACAGAAGCCTGTTGAGCTTCCAACATATGAACTTTTTTAAGTGTAGTCAACTAAGCAGTGGTGCAGTTTGCTAGTACAAGTGCTGTAAAAATGAGAGATTGAGCGTAAACAAAGTGGAAACTAGAGAACCATTGAGCAAGTTACAGAAGTTCTCCTTGTCTTTCCTTGAAGTCCTTTCCAGCAAACTCGAGCAAAAGGTTATTCTTACTCTATTTAGTCTGACAATACAGTCTGTATATAACAAGAACACTTCTTATTGCTGCCTGACCACCTAAAATTGCAGTGCAACAAGAGAACACCTAATAGCCAATGTCTTATCCCCATGGAAGGAAATGATCCATTAGCAAAATGCTATAAACTGGCAGGCAGGAGGGCAGCTAAGCATTTTGACCCTATTAGCCTGCACATAGGAAACCTAGTAATCCTAAATGTGATTGCCTCAGAGATAAGTTTAATTACTGAAAATGCTAGAACTGCAGAAAGCCTGCAAAAATCCATCTACCTTTGGGAGCAAAAGGAAGCAATGAGGTAGTCTCACAACTAGAAAAGGGGACAAAGGGCCCCCTAATTAGTCCATTTCATTCTTACCTAAGGCTAAAATAAAATACACCAGCTGTCTCCAGGGAGTTATGGGATACCCTCCTCAAGAAGTATTTCTACTGCCACTTTTTTTCCTTTTAGTACTTTTCTCTTAGCACCAGGATGAAGCCCTCTGTTCTGAAGCTGTACATGCATGGATGTTTGCTGTGTCTAATCCCTCCATTTTGAAGGGCTTTCTCAGGAATAAAATTAAAAACTAAAATTCAGAGGTCAGCTTCATCAATAAGGTCCTGTTCAATAGCTGTTTTACTGTGGTGTGCTTTGGGAAATAATCTCTTTTCTGGAGGGGTTTGGCATGTTTATTATAGGTCCCATGTGTTAGCTTACTGATATTAAAAGAGGTGGTTACTAGCTTTCTGATGCTACCTCTTGTGTGAAATGGTGAGAACTTTGGGTGGAGCTGGGGGAGAAAATGCTGTGATCTTGTAAACTTCATCTTCAGTGTCAGGGCCTGTAAGTAAAACCAGTCTTTCTATTTAGCTGAAAGCCTGTGAGGACCTTACAGTTAGAATCATAGAATCATATAATCACCAGGTTGGAAGAGACCCACTGGATCATCGAGTCCAGCCACTCCTATCAAAATCATGTCTGAAGTTGTTGCTTCAGACATGGTCAGATGGGCAGGAAAGCTCAAACTCCAAGGTACAGTTGTGAGTGCTACCTAACTTGAATGGTTTACAAAAGAGTCTCTCTGATTAGGAAGAAATAGTTATGCTTTTCAAACTCTCAATAGCAGAGTATATCGGTCACGTGGAAAAAGAACCTCTAACCTAACTACTAATTGTAAGAGCAATTGAATAGCAATGGGTGCACCACCTGCTGTTGTGGCAGGAAATCTCTTGGAAAGGGTTGGCACCGTTGATGAGCTTAAACCATGCCCTTATGTCACTGCAGGAGATGGACGGATGAACTGAGACTAAGAGCCAGCATGTGACCTCCATGGATGTTTGAAAGGCAGCAGCCTCCAACAGGTGGCTTGTTTTTTTTGTTCCCGGTCCCCAGTGTGATATTGCATGAGGCTACTTCAGAAAGCCTCAGCAAGACTGAAACTTCAAAAGACATGAGAATTACATTTTGGTGCACTGACACTAAGCCCAGGGTCACTGGTAATGTCTTGAAGAAGTAACAAGTGATCGTGTAAATATGTGTCCCCAAGCTGTCTGCTTCTGATAGTGCTGGGTATTTTATCCCAAATTAATCATACATTCTGACAGTAGCTCGAGTGGCTTTTTCAGCTAAACTTATCCCTTTAATTAATTGTAGATGCTCCATCTTCAAGCTGACAATCTTGGGACACCTGTTTAATTTTTTAATTGGGGCTGATGGTTTGTCTGTTCATCATGCTTTTCCTTTTCACATCTTCTCATCCTACACATGTTCGCAAAACATACCAAGCAGAGCTAGAGATATTGAACAGGACAGGTTGGTCTGACAGCTAAGGTCACTTCAGTGAAGAAGTGGAGCACTTGTGTGCCACTGCGTCTGTTAAATACAGATTGACAGAAGTGTCCAAGGGACAAACTTTCTTTTCTCTAAGGAAGCATTTAATTACTGCTTTGCATTCAGTGGAAATGCTCACAAGTTTCTGCATTCAGATCTTCCTGAATCATGACATATCTGATCAGTTTTCTTTCTCTTCCATCTAGCCTGCTTGAAATGTGTTTGAGAGATTTGTGTGGTGGATTTTGAGCATTAAAATAGACCTTCTGATCCTTTTAGAATCCCAAAACAATGAGTGGGTGAGAATCTGGATGTATCAGTCCTTGCTCTGTGTAATTTCAAAAAGCTGATTTGGAAATACTGTCTTGTTTAGTGATTATGTTCTGAATTGAGCGTTTTATGCTTCATTCTTTCAAATGGAGGATTTGGCTTTTTCCTTTTCTGTTCTTTGGATTCATAGTAGTTTTCTAAAGTGAAGGGAGATATTTTTATTATTGTCTTTAGGTAATACACTTTGCATTTCCAGTGCTCTCCCAGCTAAGGGTCTTTGAAGACCTCACAATTTGAAATTAAGCTATACATCACCCGAGGTCTGATTTTCTGCAGGGCTACCTTGTTTACCATGAGATGGCTGCTACTAGCATTCCTTTGTGGAAGAGACTGAAAGGTCTTCATGGCCTTTCAGCTCTCTGAATATACAGTTCTTGGTAAGCTTTTTTTTCCTGGGTGCTTCAGCTTAATAAGGAATAAAAATGGGGCTCTTTCTGCTCATTTTGCACCTGTTTCTACAGAGCAGTAACAGCTGTCAGATGGTTTCTCCTGGAAATGAAGCCTGGAATAATATTCCACTTATTCAATTGACATAGGTCAGTGTATACCAGGACTGTTAGCACTGTTAATTCACATTGCTATACCTTGTGCCCCTTTCATGAGGCTTTTCAGGCTGTAGCAGGAAGTAATTCTTGGAACAAAGTAACTTCACTTCATCAGTGTTTATTATGATATAAGAGTTGTTCAGAATCTTTCCCGATTACCTCATCTGTGGCAACCTGCTAGCTTCAATTCCCTGCTCTATTGCATCATATGTTTCACCTTCCCTTGTGTAAGGGTGTCCTGGATTGTCCACCAGGCACCTTAATCTGATGCCAATTTTTCTGTTGCTGGCAATAAAGTGGAAGTGTGTCTCCTTTTTAATTGCGATAAGTAGTCCAGAACTGCAGGAATATTTGTATTTTATAGTTATTTATGTGGACTTCACTATCCTGTTGAAGCACCTGAAATTTTACTTGCCTGGACTGAATCACTAGTACTGCAAAGTTTAACCAACATTATGCAAAAAAAGTGCATTTCGGACACATACAGCCCATATCCTAACTCAGGTCAGAGAGATGGGAAATCTTGCAGTGATTGTCAGAAGGCAAGACCAGGGATGACTGTTGAAGAGGATATGAATCAGGCTGCAGTGAGGGAGGCAACTCCATGTGTTGTTAGATGTAATTTGGAATACTTGGGGCAAGGACCTCCCAGGGGTTTATTCTTGATTTTGGAATAGATTCTGATGCTTAAATGCATCATGTCTGACAATTGTCTGACAAAGGTCTCTACCTTACTACTTCTATTTCCTCTCCACAGTCTTCTGAATGAAACCTTCAGGAGTGAAGGGTTGTTACTGGCATGGTGACATGGTTCCCGGAGACATGGCTCTCCCAGCCATGCCTAGGTTCTACATGCTTCCTGGGGGACCAGATGTTCCATTCAATGCTCTACCATGTTCAGAAACTCATTTATTTGAAGCCAGTCTCTTTTTCTTTTATATTTTCCTATCTAAGGTTGTTTTAGCAGTCTTATACTCAAGGGTGTTTGGGCTTTCTCTTTTTGTTTTAATGTTTTTGTTTCCAGGAAAATGGCTGGACAAGAAAGAGAGAAACTTGGCTTCTTTCATGGAAACACACATTAACAACTATGAGAGTGGGACACTAATCCTCTTTTTGGCGCCTTTCTGTAATGTTTTTTGTTGCTTTTTTAAAAAATCCCCAACCTGCAGCACGGAGAGAACTCTGGGGCTAGAGAGAAGTCAGTCAGGAAGAGGCAGTTGGTGCTTCTTACTTGACTGAGCAAGGCTGAGAGCACTGTGCTGAGTGAGAGTTAGTGAGTGTGAAGTTAGGAAAAAGAACAAAGTGTTGAAGCTGAAATACAACCCAAACATGAAATTTTCATGCATTACAAAACCTGACAAATGCTGATACTCGCTTAAAGCACTGAGGACCATATCGAGGTGCTGTGCTACCTGTTGGATCTGCTCCAAGTCTCCAAAGCAAAGAAAACTTGAATATATCTGGTTTACATACTTCTTGGGTACTGTTGTTTGGTTATTGCTCTTCCACCTTTCTCTCCAGGGCTGGACTTCATGTTGGTATAGACACAATACAAAACACAGCAATCAAAAGGTTTCTTGCATTGGTTCTGGATCTTTCTACCCTGATTCAGATCACTGAGCCAGCGCAGAGCACTATGTGCATAATACACAGAACCGCTCCCTAGTCTGGCAGTTGTGGTAGGCTTTGATATGGAGGTTCATACTGAAAACCTACCGTTTAAAAAATATTTTCCCTTTTACCCTACTCTCTTGGGCTTTTCCCAGAAATTACTGGTGTCTGATTGCCTGATAACATTTGTGAATGAGTTGGTCACGATCCAATCCTTAATAGCCATCTGTATTTCTCTGCGTCAAACTGTGATCCAGCTCAGTTGGTCTGATTAGCACAGCCCTAGAGAGGTCACTGGCTAAATATCACAGTGAGTAAACCTTAGCCTCCAGCTCTGGGCTGGGTCCATCATGCCAAGAAGCAAAGGGGCTCTTTTTTAGCCACTTATGATGCTGTTTAGATAGAGTCTCTGTTTCTGATTCAGAATGTTTTGGGTCAGGTTCTGATTCCCTTAACTCTAGCTTCATAGTAACTTAATCTGACTGTAGCCAATACTAGTGAAAATAATAAATAATTCAAGGATAAAGGACTATTTGGTGTTAAGAAAGATGGAATAATTGGGACCTTGATTAAAACACTAAAGATAGCTACATAGAGTTTCAAAGAAGATGCAATTACTACTTCTGTCTGCCCAACTCTTATGATTTGTGGAAGTTACTAGATGTTTCTTGGTGTATTTTCAGACCTGTAACTTGATTGCATATTGCAGTGTCTTTTATGTAGCTCCTGAACATTGCAGCAATCTTTGCTTAAACAAATGTACCAATGGTAGTCAGGTACTCATTGAATTTGCTGTTTTTGTCCTGTCAACTCATCATTTCAAAAGACACAATTTGAAATCAGTTTCTTTCATATTTATTCTCCATCAGCGAACTCCCAGATCAGATTTCCTCAAGTTTAAAGTCAAAACAAGGTTTTGGTACCTGCCAGTGCCGAATGTTCAACCTGGCATTTAGAACTCAAGCTGCGTTCTTCCTGCCGTGTGCGTTACTATGTCAGCAGTCACAGTTCTGGAACCAGCCTTTTGCTGACAATTTTACTGGAAATGGAGGTGGAAAAATTTTGCTGCTGTTCTAGGCAAATTTTGTTTTTATCAGAAAACTAAACATGCATCGAACCAAACTTCATTCTTTTTTTAAAGTGGGCTAACTCTCATGTTTTCAGAGTAGCTCCAAGTCTGCGCAGGTGCTGTGGAGAGGAGAGTGGGACTGTAGAATTGGAACAGGCTTTGAGGGCAGCTATGGGTGGTAGGTAGTGCCTTTTAACTGGTGTTACCCCTCTGCTTAAGAGGAAACAATGAAATACCACCTTCAGTTTATAGTCTTTATTGTTTCCTGATGCAGCCCATTAAATAGACAAATGGGTTTACAGTAGCCTGCAGTACTGTCCAATGTGTTGTGGTTGATTGTTAATGACAGCTTGACAATTTCTTGCATTTTCTCAGCAAGGCTCTTTTTAATTGTTAGAATTGTTTCTCTTCTTCCACTAGTATGATGTCATTATGCTGCAGTTCATGGGATTTTACACTAAATATTTCATGTTGGGAAGCAGAAGTAGTGCTTTTTTTCCCCCTTGTTGTGGTTTTGATTAGGAATTCCACTGATCCCTATCCAGAGGAGCCCTTACTTAAAATGCTGCAAGGGAATTCATAAGTAAAAAGTGCATGAGAACTTTTTTGTCAATGTTTGGACAGTAAGCATTCCTACAATTTCTTTGTCTTGTCTGTCACTCAGCCCTCTTTGCCTGAACAGAGCAATGAAGAGATATTCTATTAAAAAGGACAATTCTGCTTTCATCTTGCCAAGTTGGTTTTGGCTTGAATGCCTTGTTTTGTGCAATGTGGAGTTGCTATGGACATTGGGAGGAATAAACTGTTCTTGGATATTTAGGAATGTTCCGGCATTGCAGTATCTTATTCCTTCTCTCTAAGCTTTTGTATTTTGGACCTAGATGGAAAAACTTTGGCAGAAGCAGAAAGACAAAGTAAATTGTATTTTCTGAAAATATATAAAAAAAGGTCAATCCAAATGTCAGTGTAGTTTCTGTGTAGTTATACAATTAAGCTAACTGGGCAATCTACTTTATTTCCCCCCCTAAGGTTAACTAAGACTATGCTTATTTATACAGAAGGAAAAATGTTTCCCCCAATACATTCCTCTGGGACCAGACTTGAAATATACAGTCTATGGGAGGCCAGTTGCCAGAAAGAAGAACATGTATAGAAATATCTTTCCCTTAATGACAAGTAAACTTATTCATTAATGTTGTTGATTAGTTTTGTGACAAAATATTACAGTGCAAAACAGAGAGCTACCTTGTCTTCCGTCCAGGGGCTGCTTATCAGCTTTGACGTTACAAGCTACTTCATTGTATGTTTTTAGAGGACTGAAATTTCTTAAAGCAAGTGGCAAAAGGTGATTTTCTTTGTTTCTTCAAGTCTGTGCATGCCAAAATCTTGACAAGGTGAAGCCCTGTGTAGTGTATTTGTTGGCATATTTCCTTGCCCTTCTGAAAGTCTGTTTTGATTTTGTTGGTTTTCTGCTTTGTACCTTCAAGCAACAATTCAACTTTAACAATGCTTGTGAAAAACTCCACAAAGTTACTTTCATGTGATGGCTGGCTCAGAAACAACTCTTTTCTATGACTTCCATCCCTACTTTCAGCTGCCAACTGAGACATCTAGTGCTTGCTCCACTGGATAGTGATTATACAAATTGTACATGTGTGGGCAGCACCTGTCAAGTCCTCAACCTAAGTACTCAACTCGGAGTCCTTAAAGCAATTCATGGGAAAGATGTCTTTATTTCTTCCCTCTGTAAAATGTCATCATGACTTGGGGAACCACTGACTACTATCAGCTAACCAAATCTGACAAAAATGTAGTAGTCTCAAAGATGAGTTTCTGAAGTTTTTATGGAAGGTACTTCATGAAATGCTTTTGTGTCCTCTACCCATATTGGAAATTGGAACTTGACAGAACTGGAGGGTTGATTTACCTGCCATGCAGAAGCATAAGTCCTAATGGAAGCCTTATTAACAATTTACACATGCAGAATTGGCCTGGGAGGCCAACAAACCCTTTAGCATGTGAGTTTCCCAGCCTCTAAGACTGATACTGGTACCCTAAGGGCAATGCAGATTGGATCAAAGACTGATGAACCAAAGGAGTTGAGCAATGCAGAGGGAAAGGCAGGAGGCTTTTCCAAATCCCCTGAAGTTTCCATGCAAGGTTAGTTCTCTACAGTTTGCCTTTTTCTTTACGTTTTAATATTAAAGTATCAGAAAACATTGGCTAGGGAAATGGTGGGGTTTTGTCTTTGGTAATGTAATTGAACACTTCTGTAATCCTCAGCTGTTATGGCTCAATGATGATAACAGGAAATATGGATGAAACTGTAGTTTGATGCCAGGATGAAAGGTGTTTGTCATGTCTTCTCAAAGAGTTTGGGAATTGCTGTCCCCCATCATGCCTCCTGATTATGGAAGCACAACTGTTGTCCTCTCAAAACAAGCCTTGTTCCCTTCCCCCTGGTAGCCCAATCCCCATCTTCTCTGTGCTGAACTGCACCCAGATCCACATCCTCCAAAACTTCTATTTTTACAGGTGCTATGAAATCTGTAGCCTCGGCACTGTTTGGAAATAATGAGACCTCATGTGATGGCTCACCTGCTTGTGACTGATATCATAGCACAGATGTCCTTGCTATCTCTCTTGGCACACCCCCATACTTTATTGGTTGCTCTAAGATTAAATCTGGTTTCACTTCATAAAGTGACTCTGAAACATAGACACGAACTAAAGCCCTAACAGATGCAGACAGTTGATTGCACTATATATATTTTTCACATCTTTGAATAGATGGATTTGTAGCTTTCCTAATGATGTTTGGCTGGTGTCTGACTGGGCTGAGGTGGCAGACTGCCCAAAGTGTTGTGACTGATCTAGGATGAGCTGGGAGCCTGTATATCCTAGGGGGGGGAAGATGGACTTGGCAGGCACCATGTCCCACCTTCTAATGTCCTTGGCTTCAGGATTTCTTCATTTCTTTAGCAGAGAAGCCCAGTCAGGCGCAGCATGTCATAAAACAAATCTGCTGCAGATGAAAATGGCATGCTTGTTTCTTAGCAGATTCCATTTATATGGCAGCATGAGCCTAGATATCATCTGCTGTGTGCAGTCTTTGTTCTGAACTTGTGCAGACAGTGATTTGCATGGCACAAGTGTCATCTGCCTCAGACCAGATGTTCATCCTTCCTCCACTGAGACTCTGCTGTGTTCTTCCCTTATTCTTTAGTCTTGAAACAAGACTGAAACTATTCAGTCTCCCTTTGAGTGACACACATCCAGCTAACATCAGCACAGTTAATCGAGCTGAACCCTCCCCTCAAGAACTTTGCATACGTAGGCATGAGGTGGAAGTAAAACCCACCCTAGTATAGCTTACTCTCCTACAAATGAAGGTTCAAAGTGAAAACTGATGTCCTACAGGAGATATTGTTTCCCACTGCCAGTGCAAAGGCTTACAAAGATCAGCTGCTGATGGACTAGAGGGGCTGAGAATCACAGCAGCCCTGATAAAGCCAATGGATGTAACGTGTGATCAAATATACCATTACATGTTTGCAGGTTTTGAGGATAACATTAGTGTCAATTCTGTTTTATAGTGACACACACAAATAATTTATGGTTAGATAGTATCTTCTATCTTGTTTTTAGTTGTCCAAGTACTATGAAAGCATTTCCAGTTTGTTTCATTGCTTGGGTTAACTTCCCTGCATTTAATTCTGCCTCCGGAGTTCCTAATTCTTCTTACAATAAGCAAAACCAACTACATCCACTGGGAAGGGACTCTGAGTTATTGAGATGCAAAAATAAGTACAACATGTTACAAAGTAAAAGAAAAAAGAATTGTCCTTTCTGTGTCCCTCTTATTGCTCCCCACTATGGTCACCAAGTGTTTGTACATGATAAAGATAACTTTGGACACAAATTGCTTCTCCAAATTTCCTCTCCCTGACTGAATAGGGCACGTAAATCCCAGAGTAGGATTACTATAGCTTATGATGATGCCTTTGAAGATTTATTGTTCTTTAAACATTCCTTGGATACTGCTTTTGAATTTGATTGATTTTTACAGGTAGTAAGAATCCTGTCCATTGCTTTTCTGCCTCCCTTTCCATAACACAGGTCTAATGATACAACTAATCGCAGCAAAATGAAACATTGTTCAGTGTTTATTAGTGTAGTCTGCACTTCATGAAACAGGAAATCACAGTCCCTGCTTCAGTATTCTCATGAGTTGTGCAAGGAAGTGGATATTACATCCAAATAAGCAATGTCTGGGATGAACCAGACCACCGAAGCCTTGTCTTAAAGTGGTACAAAATTTTTTGTTAGAATTTGTTGGTGTATTTGAAAGATCTAATATATATATATATATAAAAAATTGTTTGTGTATATATATATCATATAATATATATGACATATATATATTTGTATTTTATTTTTTTCATAATTTTCTTCATTATTTTTATCATTAATTAATTAAAGCTGTAATTTTAGTTTCTGAAGTCTTTTTTCCTTTCCCATTTGCCTGGGAGTGGAGGGATTTGGGAGCCTCACTTTTCAATTTTATCTGCCAAAATTAGCCAGGTTGGGGCTAAACTGTGACATCAGGTATGTAGGAAATAGACTTATACATGGGAGGAAGGTGAGATTTCACAAAAGTGAGCAAAAGATAGAAGCTGTTTGGGAGTGTTAGAGGGAATACAGGGAGTAAACGGTGAGGATGAGATTTTGGGGGGTTGTCAGTGAGGAGCAAGAAGCTTGAATTTAGGAGTAGTAGGTGAAATGAAGCCAATGATGGGATTTAAAAATGGGCTTAGCACAGTCCAATGCAGAAAAAGAACAGAAGAGCAGAGGAAGAACATTGGGCAGATTGGAAGAAAGTAAGAGACAGAAAGCACCAAGGCTTAGACCATGGATGGAAAGTGAGAATGAAAAGGATTGCACCTGGATCTCTGAAAGCAAAACTCAAGATTATACTAAGCAAATAGTGAGTGAGCAAAAGCGGATGGCAGGGCGATTTCAGTGTCTGTGAAGTTAAACAGAAGAGTTCAATGCTTAGCAACTTCAGTATTCCCAAGAAAGCATTAAACTAGTATCTTTCGAACTGTTTTTTCTTTTTCAATTTGAGTTTGGAGCACAAAGCATTCCTGGATTTACAGAGATGTATTTGGATCTGAGTTGGGAGAATGGAGCTGCAAGAGAGTGATCAGCAGTTCCATGCGTTGGGCAGAGGTTGTTGTTTCAGTGGTGCTAGCAGCATGGGATGGGTGTTGGAGTCCCCTTAGCTCCTCTTTCCTCAGTGAGCTGCTACTTCTCCTTAATACTGAGTAAATAAAATGGGAGTAGAGGTAAATAGAAAGCCAGTGCAAAGACTGCAACCTGTTTTACAGGCATAACTCCTGCATCGGACTGACAGCTGGCTCTGCAGTAGACAATGATGCCTGCTGAGATTATAGTTTCTTCTTTTCTATTTGCATGTTCTTGGAGATTTATTTACATAATGTAATGCAGTAATAAGATGCTGACACGTGGTGTGGTTGACTTAAACTCTGGAATGGCTTATTTGCATTAATGTCAATCAGTTGGTGCTGGCAACTGACTTTTTTATTTAAAAGGGAATCTCCCAGGTCGTCTTGACACATCTGCCAGCTAATCAGCAGGAGATGGGACATCAGATTCCCTGTCTTGTCTTGCAGTGTCTCTGGATTAAGACTCGAAGATGATAATGCACAGGAGAGGCAGTCAATGCAACTCAGCTGGAATGTTTCCCTGTTCTGCTTGTAGAACTGTTTTTCAAACGACTTCAGTGTCAATGAAGTGAAGTAATGCACATGCCGAACTCCGATTGAGCTCACCATGTTCCTTGTTTCCCAGCACAGATTCCCACCTACCATCCAATGCTTTGTGCCATATCTGATGATGCCTTCTCCTAACACCCAGTTCCCTGTAAAGCTCACATACTTCCTCTTGTAGAGATAGTTTCATGGATTTTCTGCATCCCTTGTAGCTGATGAAGACAGCCCTGAAGCTTCCCTTCTTTTTTGTCCATCTGATGGTCTGGTCCTGCTAGTCCCTCAAGGGGAAAGTCTTTAGGGATGTTTAAGTATGTTGGGATGCACAGGGTGAATGATGATGAGCAATATATTCAAATGTAGCTATGAAACCTGAAAGCAGTGCTGCCTGCCAAGACTAGAGAGAGTTTTTCCTCAAACAACTGGAGTGCACAGCTTTAGTTTACACAGCTAAAAGTCCCAGGCGAGCTATGGATTAATGTGCAAAACCACATTAACTTGGGGAAGTTCATCACTACGTACATTGGTACAAGACCAATAACCAGGTTATGTGATGTCTATCTAGCTTTATAAAATTTCTTTGTTCCTTTTGTTCCCCTTTAAGCCTTAATTCTCCCCCTGTAGGTTTTGGGTTATTTTGTTTTTCTCTACTCCCTCATTCCCCAGCAGTGTAACCACACCTCTGTGGGGTTTTTGCACACAGTAAGCTAAATAATAGGGACAAGTTTTATAGCTGCTGAGATTAAATGAGGCCTTCTGGAGTGTTTCAAGAGGGACTAGGACTCTTGGGCAGACTGGAAATGACCCAGGTTTGTATAAGGGTGGCCATCTCTGTAAACTGATGAGACTGCACCTGCAGTGAGGGGTGAGCAATTGCTCAATGTATCAGCTGCCTGCAAATGATTATAAAACAATCCACCACAGATTGGAGAAAGGTTTTTTGCTATCTTTGATCTAGAAAAGGAAATAAAGCCGTGCCAAAAAAAAAAACCCCAGAAAACAAAAAAACCCTACCACATGTAGAATACTGTGTCATTTTTCAGAGGCCTGTTTTAGAGTCTGGTGTTACGGAAGGATACGCATGCCAGGGCTCTCTTTGGGAAAGGCAGTCTCGGATGAAGCTCCAGTTAGTTTCTGCAGCCCCAAATTGATGTGGTAAATAATCTGCTAATCTGATGCTTAGAAATAATTTGTTAATCAAATAGTCTGTCTTAAGTCCAGGATCCTGGGACTGGAATTCTCTATGGTAAATCTGCTGGGCTTTCTCCCCCTAAAAAGTGAGACTGTAGAAGCCTGTGCACTTCTGAATGTGACACTTTTTCCTCTTGGGCTGAATCATTGTGATTCAAGATCATGAGTGAGGGCTTCCTCATGAGTAGAATCATCAGTTCATAGAATCAAAGAATCACCAGGTTGGAAGAGACCCACAGGATCATCGAGTCCAGCCATTGCTATCAAACACTAAACCATGTCCCTCAGGACCTTGTCCACCCATGCCTTAAACACCTCCAGGGTATAATTCTGTTTTATTGCAAATAACCCATCACCCTGATCTACTGAATATTGCTCACTGCCAGTTTCTAGGCTGCCTTTTTGGACACGGTGTGACCTAGAGAGCCGCTTCTCAGTTCCCTGTTGTACCTCCTGCCTGTTCAGTTCCTGCCTAGCCTTCAGTCATTTGCAGGTCTGGCCACTGCCTCAGCCCTCTGGACTTGCTGTTTCATCAGAAGATGAACATGTTGCCTTCATGGGTTTGTTATTTATTGTTATATGAAGGGACGGTACTTGACCATTCAGACAACCTAAATTAGACTGGTGACGTTATCCTGTGCTCCTTGTCTAGCTATGCTTGTATGGTACTTTAGGGTTGCAAAACACATAGAATTGCTGTTAGTGGGGATGTACATTCACTAAGACGTGAAAACGAGACTCGACTTTTAAGTTTGTCCTTTTGTCTTATAAGAAGTGTATAAGACTTGTACACCCTCCTCCGTGCAGCTCCATCTGCCATGGGTGGTAGTGCTCTTTATTCATGGCCCTTGGCATTTAGTTGGTGATGGATACTGATCGATACCTGCCAGTTTGGCATCAGATCTGTGAGATGAAACTTGTTTTGAGAAGCTCACATGAAATGACAGGAAAGAAAGGGGGAAAGCAGACATCATTAAGGTCCTGCCTGATCCTGACTTTTCTCACATGGCTGTCTGGGAGGAGAGAAGTGATCCAAGCAATCTCTACTAGTCTTTGGACAGTGCTTGCTAATTTGCAATTGCTTTTTACCATTGTCACTCTACAATGGATATTTGCATAAACAGCCATGAGCTGGACCAAAACAACCATGAAAGAAGCTGGATGGTGTTGGAAGCTGCTTCTGGTAGCTCTGTCTGCAAACAAAACAAGACATGCAGTACAAAACCCATTAACTCGATTTGCTATATTTATGTTTTGTGCATTCAAAACCAGCATGTTGCTGTGGGCCATCATGTAATCCAAATTGCCTTGTAGGGACTTGGAGCTTTAACCATTCCAGAAGTTTCACAGTGCTTTCTTCCCTCTGGAGGCCAGCTGGCAGCACTGCAGTTTTCTGCATGTGATTTTCATCTAAGGTCTTCCCCAGCTATAAATAAAGTATGGTAGCAAAATTATCTGAGGATGCTAGTAACTTGGAAAAAAAGCCCTTTGGGGCTAGGATGTAAACAGGCCTTTCCCAATGGGATTTAATTTATGTTTCACTGGGGCTAAATTCTTTCCTTGGATCCACTCTGCAGTTCTTAAATATAATGTTTAAAATTGGCTTTGGGATGGTGTATGAATGCTCTTTTGTTTCTAAGCCGCTACTCTGAGGAGGGGGGAAGGGTGGCTTGTCTGACTGAAGACACAGAATGGGGAACTTCCTTTTGGGGCCACCCACCACACTTTGTATATGTCTGATATTATCAGGCACTAATATTTTAGCTAAAAATTAAGAAATTGCAAAGACACTACATGTGTGGCACTTCTTCAGTCCGGCCAGAACTTTTCTATTTAAAAACAACAAAAATCCATGTTCACTGTTGAAAGTTTGTAGCCATGGCTCTTCTGCCTTCTGAGACCACCCAGCTTGGAGAAAGCTGATCTGGGTTCCCATCCTGGCCCAGGAAAAGAGTTTAAAGTAAATATATGCTCTCTCCACACAGAAAATCCACCTCAGCCAGAATGGGCAGTGATGGGGACCTGCTGGCTTCTGTAGGATTTCCTGCAGTGCCACCATCTGCTCCTTGCATGCTGTCTGATTCACCTCCTTGGGTATTACCTTGGGAGCCTCAGTACCCTCCTTTGACCTGGGAATTCCCCCCCGAAGGGGTTAGGGGATAATAGTCATCAGTCAGCATCAGGAATCCCTTTGTAAAGCTTGGAAAGTTCTGAAGTTATTTAGGTACTTATACATTAAAATGGAAGAATGTGGGAGTAGAAGCGGTATCTCCATGGGCATTGCAATGGCATTGTAAAGTACAACATTAATTAGCAAAGTAACCATTGAAGTCCATAGGAGACTGTTACCTTTGTGAAGCTTTGTTTCTTTTTTTTTTTTTTTTCCCCTCTGGCACTTGGAGTGAATAAAAGTCAGTTGTGGTAGCATCTCTTCTACTTGGTGCAGTAAAAACGTATTAACCCCATGGAGTAAGTATGTTAACCCTAGGAGAAAGTGGAAGAAGAGGAATCCAGGTGCTAAGACTGTCTGTGTAAAGATCATGCCATCAATGCAGACATTCAGGAGCTCAAGAGTAACAGAATTCTTCAGCGTTTGTTACTTATGCAAACGTTTTCTGGGCATCCAGGCAAGACATCCTTGGTTTCTCTGCTATGCATTGTTTGCTGTGTTTGGAGGAAGGCAGGAAAAGACAAGTTATGTGGAAGCAGTTATCTTCTCCATCTGGGCAAAAAATGCCACAAGAGATATTTTTTCAGTGCTAGGAGAAAGATTGTGATAAAAGTAACTACCAGAGTGGCAGTGGGGGCAGGGTGCAGCTGCTTTTCAGGTGCACTTGAATTATCAGGAAAACTATATGGTAATGTGGTGGTTTTCTCCCTCTTTTGTTCTGTTTCAAGATGGAAGCTTCAACACTTTCTACTGCCTGGGACTGCCATGGCAAACTGTGCTCTTGCTATCCCAGCTAACATAATAGAGGCACTTGCAATTAATCATGAGGTAAAATGTGAAAGCATCGCTATTTTGTTAGTGTTGGTTGTGACGCTGCAGATCTGGGACTAAAGAACGTTCATTAGAATTTGTCATAACTGCGGAGTTTTGACTCAAATCTTGTAATTCATTACCACAGGGCTCTGGAGAAAACTTTCAGTAAGCAGCTATTTCTAATATCATAAGTATTTCAGTACCTACGACTAGTTGCTCATCAAAAGTTGTGTATACTTTTATTTCTTTTTGTACTATTATTTCTGTTGCCTGATGTTGGATAGAAGTGATCAATTTATTCTGATCTAAGTGGGTTTTAAAATGCGTACAAAAATGCAGCAGGTGGACGATGTAGCGCTGTTATATCTTTCCTTTAATGTAGGGAAGTGGAACGTAATTGCATCAAGTAGTGGTTTTGAAATATCAGATGTCCATTAGTGCGTAATTAGCAAGTTAATGATGTGTTGCCAAACATGTGTGACCTCTTTTTCTCCGCCAAACTTCTTAGACCCTGTTACTTACTGCATTATCTTCTTGGAAAATGTGTACTGGTGACAGTATGCTCAGTAGTGCCTTCTCATAAAGTGTTTTCTGGCTTCAGCCTATCCACATGAAATTCTGAAAGCACTGGCCATGGATTTAATGCCATTGTAATGTTGAACATTTGTGAAAATATTATCCTTAGTTTTTGTCTTTGCCCTGAGTACGTCTGAGCCCAGCAAGACTAGGCTACACTAACACACCAGGAGTACAACAAAACTAAAAGTTCATAAATAAAAAGGGAAATTCTTTATATTCCATAGACAGAAGTGAGTGAAATTCTTACAAGCTTTACTCCAATAGGATGGAAGGATCTGAGCCCAGGATCTAGCATCAGTATTTTACACTCTTGGTTCATAGGTAGCATGTGATTGTCTGAAAGAATAATTAATTACAGGTTTGCCTTCATCTTTTATTCACTTAAGATTCACTAGCTTAGGAGAGATAGGTTATTCACCCAAGTAAGTCTCTTGCAATATGTTTGAATTCAAATGTGGATATTTTAATTGAAAATGGTTGCTGATGAGAAGGGAATGATCTTTTGTTCATTGCTGACACAGTATATTATGTTAGGTCAAGTTCCTTCTGGCTCATATTAATGAGATGACTGCACTGATGATTAAAAAAAATAATAATTAAAAAATTGCTCTCTTTAGCTACAAAATCTCTATCTGTTTGGACAGCAAGTGTTGTGTAGGGTGAGCAGTTGCATGTTCTTCCATCAGAACCAATTTTGGAATTTGATTATGTCCTGATAAATAGCTTTGTGCACTTTGTAATACTGTTTCGAGAGTGGTACTGGCTTCTGAAACTCATCATGCTAAGTGGAAGATTTGGGGTATATTTCAGTGTGTAAAGTAAAACCCTTTCCTCAAATTTAATTTGGCAGCTACAATTTAGAGATTTGCCTCTGTGGTAGGATAGTCAAGTAAACTTTTGAAAGTAAGAATTTGTCACTGTCCCAGGCCAAGCTTGGATTACCAATCTGGAAGTGTCTGGTGTATCTTTTTACTCTCAAGTTCCTTTTCTTTCCATGTTCAAGTGTTCTGCTTATAACATCTCTCTTTAGTTTCATCACCAGCTCTTGTTGTCATGCCTTCTTCCATGCTGGCTTTCACATAGGTCTGCCTCCGTCTCTGGAAGGATTAAGCGATCTATCTCTCTCTTTTCCTGTCCTTTTTTGATACAGTTAGTTTCCCCCATGAAAAATGACGCTTGTCTCCTAATAAAGATGAGTTGTGTTATGTACTGCTCTGAAAGGTTTTGTGGTGTTACCTTTAAAAAGTTACATTTGTTAGTGCTGTTTTAAGGAGTATGGCTAGACAAGGTATATATCTTGCTGTGCTCATCTCATTCTGAAAGGTCTTGGTTTGCTACACAGTCTACTGCTCATGTTAAGAAATAAATGTGTACTGGGTCAAATCCTCACATTACATAATGCTGCATGCTCTCTTCTTGCTTGGACCATATTTTTATCTTGATACTCACAATTTCAAACTTAAATTAAATTGTACAATGATTCAGAACTCTTCAGAAATTGCTGAGTAAGCCCAGCTTGTAGCCAATTTCACCTCTGAAACTTACTCTCTTTGTGCTCAGCACAACCTAACCATAGATAAATAGAACAGAAAACTTTGCCAATTATTATCCTTCACTTGAGATTAGTGGGGGAAGAAGATGCCTAAAAATTTAGAAGTTATAGAACAAACTGGTGCAGCATTTTCCTCAGAGGAACTCGGAGCTACTGAAAAACATAAATGGGAATTAGAAAGTGATATTTGATATATGACAAAAAACGTTCGATAAACTTAATGGGCAAAAGAGAAGACCCTCTTGTCCCCTGTTTAAGAAAATCTTACTATATTCCACCCCACTGGAGAATTCATTCAAGAAAATGGTCTTTTTTATATGGAAAAAATGGCTGCTGTATATTGTCAGGGTTAGTATGATTTGTGGAGATGTGCAGATGGAAGTGCAATTCATGCAGCTTAACTCTGGCTAGAGAACAGCTGTACTGTGCACAACTGCCCTGGAATGCTGGAGAAGAGAATGTGAGGTTGGTATAGGCTCACCTGGGTTTCCATCTGCCACATATGCTATTGAGGTAGCTTGCAAACAAGACAAGGACACCTTGACTATCTATATTGACTACATAATACACAGTCTTTTATATGGGCTAGTAGTTGCTGCTTTCTTCTGGAAAATGGATGTGTTGGTATTCTGCTCGCAGGATACAGGTATTAAATAATGGTTTTACCAAACAGGATCATTGCATACTGTGCACTGTAAATGCTGGTAGTCTCTAAATGCTGCGTTTGTGGTTTTGTTGAAAACAGGAGAAGATGAATGCAAAATCAACTTTCTGCAATGTGAAAACTTTCTGAGTTATATCATTTGATTTGGGAGCTAAAATTGTGTGGGAATGAGATGCTTCAACTTAACTAAATCCAACTTTGAAGTTAACCCTTATGGCATAGTGGGTTGGACTAGAAACAGAGATCTTTTCCTAGTTGGATTCTTCTATGGTTCCTCTGCCAGTTCTGTCAGAAGATGTAGTATTTCCTCTGATAATGTTAGGCTGGGTGACTTTGACTCAAATGTGAAGTTTTTGCTATGAGAGTAGATTTCCATATATTTTCCTTTTGTTTTGATATTTATTTGAGGTCGTGGAGGGGGCAGACAGTATGTCAGGAACTGTTGAATTTAAAGGAAGCTAAAAGAATAATCATTAAAACTAGGCAGCAAGTGGTGTCACCATTTGACAATTTAAGAGCTCAGAAATGTTTCCCATTTTGAGTTGGATGAAGCTGTGAAATGACAAGTGATCAGGGGTTCTTTTGGACTGAGATAGGAGAGGGAAGATTTGCTGTATGCTTGTTTGAGAACAAGTCAATTAAAATATGCATTTTTCATTTTTAACCCCATCCCTCTCCTTTCTCAGTTTAACTGAAAACCAGTCAAAAATGTAAAGTCATCTGGAATATGCAGATATGATAAGCATAAACAGTTAGGAAAATTAGGAAGGCTAATTTTGAAATTCAAATTGCATTGAAATTAATCCTTTCTAGCAAAACACTTGCTTGAATTAATTGGTGTGTTATTTGATTTTATTTTCCCAGATAATATTATTTATTTTAAGCTTCCTATTTGTTTAAAGGCCTTATCTTTGATCAAGGGCAGGGATATTCCATAAGTAAGGAGTTTTTTTTCTGAGGTGAAATATATGTCTGTAAAGAAAACCAGAAAATCATACCTTTACCTGCTCTTTAAAAGACTATTTTTAATCCTGACATCCTAAATAACTGTTTAAATCATCCACAAGAAGGAATATATCAATACTATGATCTTATATTAAAAAAAACCCCACCAGATGTGACTGGCAATGTGTGTGTATTTATAGCTTCTGTATTGCTGCTGTAATCTACATTAATTTCTCTGTGACTCCACAGAGTTGTACAAGCAAGACTGCATCTCTTAAAAGCATTTGAATGATTACTTGTTCATGTCAGTGTGTGTAGTGAAGCAAAGGAAAATTCTTTTCCTTTCCCCCACTAATACATCTTGTAAATAAATATTGTTAAAAATTATTACCTGCTTGTTTGATATACATCATGCATATTAATTCTGTAGAAAATCTGTGGTATTTTATGACCTGAGATGAACTTTTAAAATGATTTTTCCTACCTGCCTTTTTAGAAATGGAAAATGCACTTTAAGTTTTCTGCAGCAAAAGATGCTGTCAAGTATTGTGAGCTGTTCAATTAGAATATGCTTATTTTAGAAGGTTGCTTAAATGAGACTTAACAGTAGGAAAAATTGGTGTGAATTCTGCTTTTTAGAAGTGGTGCACCTGGGTTCTGATACATTATGCTCACGTGAAGAGGACAGGACCGGGTCTTGTTGGAGCACTCTTTTAGCTGTTGGTAAGTGATTAAGTGGTACTTGAATAGGTTCTGCAATATGTGGAAAAGTCTGATCTCTGGCTTCTTAAACTAGAAACTGAAGTAATAATGAAGGCAAGAAATACAGAGAATATTGTTAATATTTTGGTTTTGCAGTTCTCCCACTCTTTCTATTTTAGACTAAAAACAAACTGTGTCTTTAGTGAACTAGAACGATTAGCTGCCTAGAGATATTCCCATTAAAGCTTTCTACTGAAACATCTTTTTAGATCTCTCTTTAGCTTTCTTTAGAACGAAAATGTGCTGACAGTCACAGAGAAAAAAAAAATCCATTCCTGGCTGTATGTTCCCAGACGATTATTTTTATTACTGATGTACATGAATTACAGTAGGATGCATTAATACAACCCTTCTATGTAACATTTCATTCCTAAGATTAATCTAAATCTACACAGGCATCTAAAAGAAAATGAGAGGAAGTAGGAAATGAAGGCAGTATAAAAAGGGGGAGGAGGAGATCTATCTTTGGACCATGATTTATATAGTTTTCCAGGATTATACTGTGATCTGTGAGCATCAAAATACAGACTATGAATGCTGTAAAGACACAACCCAAAACATTACTTGAAATGTTGAAGAGCCTCTTTTGCTGCCAGAGTGAGGTCCATGTTCCATTAAAGCCTGCCAGTGACCTGTTTGTTCTTCATCTGCTTTTCCATAGTGTATAGATGATGTGCTAGACACGAAGGCTTGTCGCTGTCATTTTTACTGGGGCAGGAAGATTTAGGGAAATCTTGTCAAAGTCCTTGTGTCCACAGAGACGAGGCTGCCTAAATAGAGAATGGTGAGATATCAAGGTCACTAAAATTGACTTCTCTGCTCATCTTATTAACTGACAGAGCCCCTATATTTAATTCTCTCAGCTTTCCTCCTCTTCATCCCCACGACTTTGAAAACTTCTTGGTTTGTTTTATTTTATTTTATTTAGGTTTTGATGTTTTAGAAGGCTATTCAGTCTGGGGTCTGGGAATCCTACGGTAGACTCCTACTGCTTTGAGCTCTTTCATTCCCCTGCTTACTCCGATATGTTGAGATGGCAGAGAACACACTCAATGTTTTTTTCCCATGCAAATACACAGAGCTTAGCGCAAGAGTCCCATATGCACTGGCGACCCACAGACACAGATTAATAAAGAACAAGGACGATTGTTACAATTTATTGAACAGCCACAGCTGATCAAAAAAATGCTTACCGTGCTTAAAAATTAAATGTATATTAAAGGCAAAATTAACCACACAGCACCTGTCCTGATTTTTTTTTTTTAAGTAGCACATCTCTCTGCTGACGCTTGACTGCAGTGACTCATCATACAAGGCTAAATCAGCCATGGAACGTAATGCAGCGTGACTGATTTAGCCAGCTCTGATGCAGCATGATGAGAGTAACTTGGACCAGGAAATTTCAGCTCCTTCCCCCTCTTCTCCAAGACTAAGAACAAAGGGAAAATTAAATATCTTTGTAATAGTTAAGTATTTTGCTTGGGGGAGCAGCTGTTTGTTTTCTGTCATCTAAGAAGCTTGCATTTAAGTAATAAGCATTAAGATCTTGAACCAGAACAACTGAGGGATCTGTAGGCAGAGCTCACTGAAAACATCCGAGTATAACAAGGCTTTAGAACCATCATGATCTCAGATATTTGCCCAAACCTGCAGTGAGGATTTTTGAGGATATTAACTTGTGCTATATAATGTGCATTGCATACACACATGCTGTATGCCATCACACATGTAGCAGGAGAAAAAGTGTACGCATTTAAGACACCTCATCTACATCTGCTCACCCAGTTACCCTGCATCAGCTGAGCAAGCTAGCTGCCCCGAGCCAGTTCTTATGCTGTTCTGTTCAGAAGCAGTAACACTATTCTGCAAAAACACCTTCTGTTGAGATTTAACTTAAGATTATTTATTTCATGAGCTTAGCGTGCTGAACCACAGGAATAGTCTCAACCGATATATGGTAGTTTTTTAGACCTTGATTGTGTGTCTGGACTTTTATTCTTATATGCTATTTCTGCTGCCATGTGTGAAGCTGGCTTTGTGCATCTCCTATTGAAACTCAGACCAGCCTGTGCTGCAGAATGTCAACCAAATGGTGGCATTTGGAGAAGAACTGAAGGAGGAGTAGGTTCTGAGTCAAAGGGTGAATGAGGGTCTCCAGTGTTGTGTGTTATCATTTATAGAAAAAAATCAAGTCAATGCAGTTATTAATGAACAAGAGTGGGCATGTTTTGCAAAGGGGGAAGGTACCCTAATGGTTCTATTTGAGGTCAAAGAATATAATATGAAAAGAAAACAACAGGATCTTCTTTATAAAAGATTCTGAAATGGAAGAGCATGAAGTAGAGAGGAATGAAGGGGCTTTTCTAGATACTTGTCTTTCTGGAGATGTTTGACTGAACCTTGCCAGACAACAAAGTGTGAGTGGCTTTTACTGTTCTGTTTACTGTAGGGATTAGGGTAATGATGGGGAACTCCACTTACTCAATCCTTTGTCCCTTGAATATTGTCCCTCACATCTTTTCTTACTGAGTATCATTGATGTAGGAGTCTTGCGACAGGTTTTTTTGTGCAGGTGCTATTTCAATCAGTTTGAAGTGTCAGCCTCTCTCTGTGTGTATATATGTATAGAATATGTTTTCTCTTTTGAGTAAGACAAAAAGTGCACCAAACTAAATGGGTTTGATTTGTTGATTGCCTCAAATGATACCTGGGATCATCTTCTGAAGCCAGAAAAATCAACCATCAGCCCATTAGTACTACAGAAGATACTGAGAGGCTACCTAATATTATTTTTTTTTAATATTTCCAAGAGTTTTTATTAGGAACAAGATATTTAAACCTCAAAGAATTGACAAATAAGCTCTTTCACCTCCAAGTGAAATGGAAAATTGCATTATAATGCATGTAGATTTTTTTTCCTATTGCTGTTCTGTGAAGGGTGGATGAGTGTCAACACCTGTATCTGTACAAAAAGTGTCAGCTCATATTTCTCTTTAGTGCTATTTCTAATGTATTGGTTTTGAAATACTTATTGATTGCATCTTTTCTCAAGTTTTGTTTCACAATAGCACCTAAAGATTTTTAGATATTAGGATAATAATGAATGTGTTCTACAAATTGCTATGCAACCTGAAAAAAATTGATGCTAAGCATAACCAGAAAATGTTCAGTTGAACTGCATCTTGTTAGACATGATGGTCAGCCAGCACAGCTGGGTTCAGAATGTTCAATGAGAAGCAAAATTTAGTTATCGCTTTTCTGATAATTTTGTATAAGACCCATGTTAGATTCATAAAGAAGCTAGAAAAAAAATCCTGTCATGAATTCTGATTTTATTGCTCTTGTATGACAAAGGAGCAGGAGTAAGTGGAATTCAGGATTGCATAGTGAACGTTGAGGAGCACTGGCATATTATCCATTCACTTGCAGTTAGTCTTTCTGTCATGCTTACTGACTATGCACTGCAGAAATCTATATTGAATCTGAAAGAAATACCTGAAACTACCTCTTTGTGCTGAAGGGTCTAATAACTGTGCTTACTAGGAAATATATGAACTTCAGGCAAGAAAATAGGACAGCATAACCAATGCATGGACAGAGAGGGCAGGAAGGTTGAGGAATTGGTGTGTGGGTTGAGTTTTTGGTCATAAGAGGTTTTCTTGTTGATACAGGATGAGAAAAATGTTAGGCATTGCAAGGCAGAGCAGATGTTCAGGAACTGCTTCCTGTGGAAATGAAAGACTACAGCAATTTGCTTATTAAACAAAGCAGTATTCAAATAAGCTGCACTGTTTTTTGTAATTCGTCTAATATTTTATAAATGTTCTTGAACTTGTATTTCTTTGCATATTTAAAAATGTTATTTGCCTAGCATAGCTTCTTTAAAATCTGGTTTGTCAGATTTTAATGTGTTTTATCCTGTTTAGTTTTGAAGTTTAAACAGCACTTTATTAAGCAAGCTAGGTGTCTTCACCTATAAATGTACTAAGTATTTTTACATATCTTGGGGGGGGTGTCTGATGGGTACTTCCCAAGCATATTTAGCTCATGAGAAGTAACTTTAGTAGTAAACACAGATTCCAGAAATGGATACTGTGTACACCTTAAATGAGAGTTCTAACGTATTTTTTTCTTTTTTAGTATTGAGCTTAATATTTTTGCATTGATGATGCAGAATTTCATAAAATACAGAACATAAACACTGAGTTCATGTTTCCACTGCAGTCCTTTCACTATCTAGAAGTTAGAAAGTGGTGTTCTTCAGTGGAAATCCTGTTATTTATGCTTGTTCCCTGGGGGCTGGGTTTTGATCTAGGATTTAGCTATATTGAGAGATAACAAATGATCTGTTATTCTCTTCAGCAGGAACCAATTTAAGCCCTGAACTCTTGCTAGGCCCATACTATCCAGCCTCCTCCAATCTAATGTCTTTTCAGCCTTAAGCTATCTTCCTCCCCACTACTGCTCCTTAGGATGTATGAATTTTGTTTTGAAACTTAAGATGATTTTCTTTAATAGTTGAGCAAAGGTGCTTATAAAACTATTCTGTGTTAGGGCTGGCATGCTTGCACAGCATTTTGAATCTACACTATTGTGCACAGAGTCCTCTGGAGATTACCTACCCTGCTTCCAGGCCAAGACTGGGTTCAGTTACCAGCTCTACAGCTCATGAACTTTGTGTCCTTGGATAAGCTCTTGAATGCTTTGTGTCCTCCTGTGTGTATGAGACTGCTTATCTTCCAGGTAGGGATTAATCAGTGTTCGAAAAGTAATTTGAGATCCTTGATGAAAGCTACTCTGTAAGGAGAAAATATGTGACCGCACAGTAACATCTTGGAGATTATGATCACCACCATTTCCTTTCCTGAGCTTAAAGGAAAGTGGTGAGAGAGTTTGTAAAGGAGGGAGAAATGTGCTTCTCTGTGTGGTATTTATTTGTACCACAAAGCATCAGCTAGCCCTAAAACCTGTGGGTGTTTATCTTGTATATGTGGTTATGTGGTTTCAACTATCTGCAAGAAAATGACTATTCTTGCTCCTGAGACCTATTTAAGCGATTATGACCTAAGTTCATTCACAACAACCATCCTTTACGGTACTTAATCAATAAACCCTGAAAGCAAACTAATCTTCATTTACTTTTAGAGGCAACTACAGGAAAACAAGAATCATCAGATGAAGTTGGGGATCTGCATTCCTAGCTTAAGGTCAAGGGTCAGATATTAGTATATGGAGAGATTGTAAATTTAGTTTAGTCTAAGAGATGCTAAAATAAGGACAGGGTATAGTGGAAAAATCATGCCTCCAGGGGAGAATGGTTTAATGCATGCAATAACTGATAACATAAGCTTCTTTATTACCAAAAGAATGAATTTAAAAGCCATATGTAATTTGTCTTCATGCTTAGGGGAGTAAGGGAAGAGAGGGGACTATTAGGTGGAGATAAGTGGATGACTGGAATTAATGTTGTGCTGTTTCCTGAGGATATTAGGTACATCTAGAACATGGGAGGCAGGATACCCCAGGTAAAACACAAAACAGATGAATGTTTAGCATGGATTTTTTTCCTATTATGGTAAACTTTTGTTTCATACAAACCTGATTCCCAGGCAGGATTTGTTATCCATTAAATGTGAAAGAGGAAGTGGATATGACAGAGGATATTACACCATTTGATAGGGATGGTTGGACTTGATGATCTGGTTGCTCTCTTCCAACCTGGTTATTCTATGATTCTACAATTCTATCATGGATTACTACTCTGTGACGTAAATGGGCAAAACTTTGTAGATGCTTTCCCAGAACCACTTTTACGAC
Organism: Coccyzus lansbergi; assembly: GCA_033558105.1. Taxonomy (NCBI): domain Eukaryota; kingdom Metazoa; phylum Chordata; class Aves; order Cuculiformes; family Coccyzidae; genus Coccyzus; species Coccyzus lansbergi. Next base: position 283,374 of record JAUMJK010000784.1, on the reverse strand, counting down.
TTTCTCCTAGCATTAGAAATGCAATCTTTTGAAGTATACACATCATCTCCACATGAACAAACAGGATTGGCAGGTTAAAGGAAATTACATTTGAAAAAGAAACTTTGTACAGGTTCAAAATAAAAGCGAGCTAATGCTAGTAACAGTATTTCATGTGATGATCAGTCTTAACTCAATTGTATTTGACTCTTTCTCTTTCACCCAAATTTTTCTCAATTTCATCATTCTTCTAACTGCTTTTCAATTTTGAAGCATTTGGATGAGGGAGAAATATAATCATAGAATAATTTATAATTACATTTGTTTTCATAGGTATTTAGACTGTGGGATAATAATTCTTATTTTCTGTAAAATGTCAGGAAAAAAAGCCTCTATTATTATAGTTTCATCCCTATTTTAAATGTTTTTGTTTCTAAATAACTTAAGGTGATTGTGGATATTCCTCATCTCTAGTGCTGGCAGAGAGTGGGTTTGGGTCATTTGACCTGAAAGCAGGTTGAATTCTGGAATGCAGATTTTCTGTGTATGTTTCTAAAAGTAGCATCAGAAGTTCCTTGCTATACCCACCATGTGGGCTGTGTGTGTATGTTGAAGCAAATGCCAAAACTTCAATTTATTCTGCTTGTTAACATTTCTTTGCAGTCTTAATGGGCAAAATCTTCTGATTTTCTCTGAAACAGCTTTGTGTGGTCTTACATTGTACATATTACTTTTGAAAACTGAGAATAGCCTCCTTATTAATTATGATAAAACTTGACATAGTGAAATTGATGACTAGGTTGTATTTTAATACTTTCCATATGTAATTTTGAATGCACTGCCTGCAAATATCGCTTTTTTCCCACCTTTTATTTGACTGGGACATCACTATCATTTCCTGCCAGAAAGTCATTAGATGGAAGGCTTTCATGTTGATTTTCACTGGGTGTATAATGGACTTCCTAGTGGACCTATCTGATTTGAAGACCAAAACTTTCTTGCAATACAGGCTATATAAAAGTAGTATAAATCACAGTAGGAGGTGAAACAATGCATTTAAATGCACTCTAAGAAAGAAAGAAATCACAGTATAGTCAAGTCTTTTGATTATTCACTAGCCAATTACCTACGTTATTTAGGAATCATCTTGATCTCAATCTTTTCAAAAAGCTCTTTTATATTGATAATATCATTCTACCTCTTAACTTCAGCTTTCAAAAATATATATCCTAAGTAGAGTTCCTGCTTTGTCCAATTTAAGTATATTCCCCCTTATCAATTTCTTTTGCTATGCCAGCTTTGTTATTTCCTCTTCTCCTTCCAGTGCTGTGGATAATCAACAATTGATGATAAGCTTTACAGAGGAGATTATGATAACGTTGTGTTTCATTAGGCTGGAGTAATACAGACGTGCTAGCCTTGGATAAAAGACAATGGTACAGTTCTTATCCCATAGAATGCATAATGTGAGGGGTGACCAAAAGGTTACATATAAAAGCAAAATTATAAAGTTACTTAGATTATATAAATATAAATTACAAATTTTCTGCATCTGCCCAGTGTGACAAAACTTTTCTTTTGCTGATGTACAATTACTTACCACTATACCTTCTTTATCTTCTTGGTCCTTTCTTTTCTCTCTGCATGTTGTTCTGATGGCAGACTAGATGCTCTTGGCGTTTATGCACATTTATTTCAAAAATAATATTTCTTGAAAATAAGACAAAGTCTTATAAGAAGTAGTAGTGAGACAAACATGAAGGTTTATACAGCAAAATGCTGAGATGTCTGTCTCTGAGGAAGTTTTCCCTACACATATTTGAGAGATTACTGTCTCCATCTTTATGAACTAACTGGGTAGCTCAAATTAATCAAGGCTTGGATTATTAAGAGTCAATGTTAGCTTTTCCATCCTGTACTGTATTGAAGGCCATTTTGACTATTTACATTATACTGTTTCATTAAAAACAGTTCAAAGGACAAAACAGTTAAAGACATTCAGGGTTAGCCATTGGTAATCTGGAGAGTGAAGGTCAGTACACTGAAGCCTGAACTGCTGTTATGCAAGTTCTCTAAATACATGTTGAGGCACTTTTTAAGCTAATTAATGATCCAAGCAATTAATCCTAAATCCTCCCACCCCTAAAACCAAATCTCAACACCATAAAAAGAAATATGAAACATAATAGATCATGAAATCAGCAAAAGCTTTTTGATTATATGCCTGTAGCAGTTTTGCCAGGGAAAGAATGAAAATATGCCTTGAGCTGACAGATATCTAAATGCCCTCTAGTCATTGTAACGGGTATTCCAACTGATTTGGGCCTTTGAAAACTAAAGATAGTTTTATTTTATCTTAATTCTCTGGATGCAAATTTACTATCTGGCAGTTTTAAATTTCTGGGGGAAAAAGCGTCGAAGAGTAAAAGTGGTTTTATTATGGTATATGTTGATGTGAGAAATATTTAGATGCTGGTGCAGATCATGAATTGGTTGCAAGTATATGAGTCAACAGTTCTTTGCATAAAGGTTTTAGCTCAAGTAGTTACTTTGAGATTTTCTTGGTTTGGTGTTTGAGTGTTTCCTGGTTGTTTTGTTTTTCGTTTTTTTTTAGTGAGCTGGTATAAGACAGCCACCATGGGTGGCTGATCTCTTGGAATTAGTTGTCTTATCATGTTACTCCTGTGTGTCTAGAGCAATCCTTTCTTCCTGAAAACAATTTCTTTGTGACCAGTTTTATGAAGATGATCATCCAGGTTCTGCCCCTGGAGAAACAGCATTAGGAAGAATTTACAAAGTTTTAATTAGGTCTCTATCTGAGCTTCAAATTGTACAACTTTCGTGGATGTATATGCAGTGCATTTTGTCTGGATTCAAACTACTGCCAAGTTCTTGCCTCAAATTTAAGACATCTGTAGGTAGAAAGAGACAGCAGAGCATTTTATCTTAGACAAGGGATAACTTATTATAGGAGGCATATTTCTACTGTCAAAAACTCATCCGCCAGTCATCTGTAACCAGATTCCCCTTGGTTACCATTGAACAAGGTCATCACACCTTAGTAATGTGGATAGGCATAGAAGTAATTTTTTTTTTTTAGTTGTCTCATTCTCAGTGGTGTTTTCCTCACAGTTTTGGCATCCGAGTAAGGCGAAATGAGCAAAGAAAGCATGGATGTTCAGTTGATTGATGCATGGAATTTTCATCCGTTGCAACTTAATTTCACATAATAATCTGACTTTCAGGTGAAAATGATCTTGTTACCTGCCTGCTCCAATACTGGATTGTGCACCTTTAATAAAAATGCTGCAAGTTCTGCCCTGACTGACTGCTGGGAAGTTTACAAAGGGAGACATACTGCTGTTAAGGTGTTTGCAGTGATAGATTCTGTATCAGTATCGTGGAGCCATTGGTAAGGAGCAAAGTGACGTGCCAGTTGATCTGTTTTAGAAAAAGCCACTTTCTAATGAGGGTTGATTTAGAATGAGTTTTTAACAACACATTCTCCTTCCCTCTTCCCCAGATGTCTTCTGGGCTGTGAGTGCACATTGTTGACTTACATCTGACTTCTCAACCACCAGTACCCCCAGATCCTTCTCAGCACAGCTACTACTAATCCCTTCATCTCCTAGTTTGTATTGACACCAGGGATTGGCCCAACCCTTCTGCAGGACCTTGCACTTGACTTTGTTGAACCTAAATAGGTTCACTTGGGCTCACTTTTCAAGCCTGTCCAAGTGCCTCTGGGTGGCATCTTGCCCCTCAGGCATGTCAACTGCACCACTCAGCTTGGTCTCATCTGTAAACTTGCTGAGAGGACTCAAATCTAATGTACTGTATCATTGATGAAGACAGTAAATAGGACTAGTCCCAATACAGATCCCTGAGGGACAGTACTTATCACCTAAATTGCATCAGAACATTGAGCAGTTGACCCCTACCCTCTGGTTGTGAACATTCAACCAATTCCTCATTCACTGACCAGTCTACTCCTCAAATCTGTGTTTCTCCAGTTTTGGGGGAAGGATGTTGTAGGCAACTGTGTCAAAGACCTTACAGGAGTCCAAAAAGACAACATCCAATGCTCTTCCCTCGTCGACTGATGTAGTCACTTCAGCATAGAAGACCACTAATTTGGTCAGGAAGGACTTGCCCTTGGTGAATCCATGCTGGCTGTCTCCAATCAGTTCCCTGTCCTCCATGTGACTTAGCATGGCTTCTAGGAGGATCTCTTCCATGGTCTTCCCTGTCCCAGAGGTGAGGCTGACAGGATGGTCATTCCCAGGTTCCTCCCTTCTACTCTTTTTAAAAATGGGTGTGCTGTTTCCATTTTTCCAGTCACCAAAGACTTCACCTGACTGACATGACTTTACAAATATTGTGGTAAGTGTGGTGGCAACTACATAAGCTAATTCCTTCAGGGCTCTGGGATGCATCTCATCTGGTCAAACAAACTTCTGTATGTTCATCTTCCTCAGGTAGTCTGGAGTCTGATCTTCTCTTACAATGAGAGGGACTTTGCTCCCTCTGTCCCCATGTTGTGGTCCATCTGTTCCAGAGGTGGGGGGAGAAATTGCCAGAGAAGACCGAAGCAAATAAAATTATTGAGCAAGTCAGCCTTCTCCTCATCTGTTGCTACCAGTTTGCCCATCTTGCACTCCCCAGGACTACAAACTCCACCAGTGTGTGATCCCTGCAGCTCAGGTTACACCCAAGCACTTTCATCATCCTTCCTTCTGCTATCTAGAATAATCTGTCTGAATCCATCAGAGGGAGAAGTTTATGGAAGGGATGGGATGGTCATGTCTTTTAGGGTACCAGTGCCCGTGAATGCTGCTTTTACCAGAATCTGTTACCTGATTTCAATTAATGCAGAGTTAGATTTCAACAGCAGGCAAACTCATGTTTACCATGGCAGCACTTGCCCTGTTGACAGTGCTGAGTGATTCTCAAGTGTTTAGTAAATCAGTGAAATTTTCTGAACAGTGGGAAGTTCTGATGTCATTAACAAAAGATGCGTGTTAACTAGCACCTGCAAATTAATTAGAGAAATATAGTAGAAATCACTTTCTTCCTTTCTGCTGCATACTGTGTGAACCACCTAGTCCACAACAAGGATATTTGGTGCTTCAAAATGTCCATAGGATCTGAATACTCCAATTTTCCAAACATTGATTTAGCTTATCTGTCCTACACTGACTGCTCACGTATGATATGGGTCAGAGTGTTGCCTGCCTTACAATTCTTTCCCCTGTCAGTTTTCATATCAGGCTTACCTGGGGAGTGCATGAAAGTCTCTCAGTTTTGTGTTAACTGGGGCAACAACACGTCTGTCTCTGATCAGGGTGCAGTGCTGCCAAATGGGCTTCATTCATGCTGAGCCTACTGTCCAAAAATAAGCAGATGGGATCAGGGAAGGCAAGGCAAACAGCATTAAATGTGTAATGATACCGGTTAATGAGTGCTTGCCTCATGTTTTGGAATATTGGAAACCATATCACAAACTTGCTAGGGTTGTATTTAAACAATAACTGCTTACTTCCTTTTAAAGGGGAACGATCTTACTTTATTTCAGTTTTCTGTGTCTAGCAGTGTCAGTTTCTTTAATTATTGCAATTAAATTATGTCTTAGCATTTGAACTCTCCTCATTAACCTTCATCAGATTGAGACATCTAGGATAATGCAATGGCAAAGCCAACATCTTGTGTAAATTTCTTTTTTTTTTTCTTCTCCTTCCACCCCCTTCCTGAATCTCCAGAATTCATTAATTGAATGCTAGAGCATCTGGGCCGCTTAAGTATTCGAATCATGCAGCAACATGGGTAGTGTTAGCCTGCTATGGCTCAATAAACCTCTCATTCTCTTGTTCACGGTTCATTTGAATTTTGCAGAAAACTCTGGGAAAAAAATGAGGCATTCAAATAAAAATGGTGCAGATAATGGCAGGAGGAGATGAAGAACTCGGACAAATGTTTACCCTAAATACTGTGTATATGTAGCACTGTCATCCCTCTAATTGAAAAAGGGAATGGGCTTCAGAGCAGAAACCCACGAGCCAAAGTATCTAGGCTCTGTTCCTCTATGACCTTCAACTGTCACTATAGCTGTCCTCTCTATCTGTAAGCATAGTTTTTATTTTATGCTGCTAAACTAGCAGAACCTAATTTCTTATTTGACAAGTGCTCTCAGATCCTGGGAGGAAAGATATAAGAAAAGTGCAAAATAAAACTATATGTGACAGTATTACTCCTTATTCTAATGGATTTTAGTAGGATCTTTAATCCCTTTATCAACTATAAATAGATGAATTGTCTATAAAAGAAACTTTAAGCTGTTTCACTTCACTTTAGTGACACCTTGGTAATGCAAATATGCCTTTAGAGTGTGTCTCATGGCAGTGGAAAATGAAAGTGCAAGAATAAAGTGTAATGACTATAATGGGGATTCTTTAATACAGTTGCTTGACCTAGGCAGGACTTTTGTACTTTTCATCTAGTTTTTTGCTCTCCCCACCACACAAGCCTGGCTAGTGTATTCCTAGTGTATTCCTAAACCCTGGCTTGGATTAGGCTGTTGTGGTATAAAATGTAGGCTATTTTACACCTCACAAAATCATAACTGTGGATTAATCTGAGATTTTATTCAGACACCTCAGCTGTAAGGCTCCTTTATAAAGCAGAAACAGGATGATGCTTTCACACTGAGAATTGCTTGTGGTAAGTATGGGTGTGCTGCAATAGATAAGGGCTGATATTTATTCACAGAGGGAGAAAAGAAGCTAAGTATGAGTTTTTACCTGAGCTGCCCAGTTTGGAGACTACAGGCTGACTTTGCAGTCAGTGCAAGGAGACTGCAAGCTGCAAAGAGTGCCTGATCCTTCTAAGACCTGCTTTGCCTTCTGCAGGTAGTTGGCTTGTTACTTGGATACTTAAAGCCAGATAGGATGAATCCTGGTGGAAAGCCAGCGTACAAGAAGATAGCTAGGTGCCTGACTCCTGCTTTTATCATCTAAATCCCATGGATTCAAAAAGGACAGAGATCTGCTGAGGATCCCCTTGGATCTGTTCTTGCTTATTGTCTTTCATGCAGCCTCAGGACTTCTTTTGTCAGACTGCTCTTCTGTATTTTTCCAGGAAGCCAAAAGAACTCTCCATTCCTCTGCCTGAGGCTACAAGTGACCTTTTTTCCACATAACATTTGTTGCTAGTACTGGCAAAGGGGCTCTCACATCAGGTTGACTCTGTGCAGTTTGACTACTGGGACCGATACACAAACCTCACCATTGTAAGCACACTAAAGATATCTGAGGTTTCTACCTATTAAAAGTCAAGCTGAATGGGAGAGCAAAGTTCTTCTTTGAGTTTAGGATCAGAGGCACTGTGTCTGACCCAGATATGGTTATGGATTGCTCAGTCATGCTGTGACTTCCTTACTTTTCTTCAGGGAAAAGAGTTGTGCTGTGCTTTTCAGTGGTCGCATCGGGTTGGTTGACACTGTGCTGGCACTCCTGCAGCTTGTACTTGCTGCAGGAATAGCATGCCTACTGAGACTGTCACTGTTTTGTTTTGACTGCTTGATATATCTCGCTGGAGTAAGCGATGCTTTGGATTTTCCAAGGACAGGTTCTTCCTCAACCAGGCCGCAATAATTAGTCTGGAATAGCTGTTCATTTGTCTTTCACCTTTATCGTTTGCATCCTACATTTGTTGAGCTTCATTTTGTGTATCTCTCTCTCCATACAGATAACTGAGTCAAACGTCCCCTCTAGAGAACTTTGACCTTGTCCCTATGAAGAGATCTTGCATTACCCTAGATGAGGCTGTTCAAAACCAGGCTATTTGACTGATTTCCTTTTGTAAAGAGCTTGATGTTTTCCCTCCTTCGTGCAGAAGAAAATAGTTTGCTTTTCTCCTCTCATCTTTTCTATTTTCCCCCTGCTCTTGTCTTGTCTGAAACTGAAGTGGAAAAGAGGAGTTGAAGAGCCATAAAAAAAAAATGACAGACTGCTGTGTCCCTGACTCTGCAGAACAGGTCCCTGGTCAGAGTCATGAGCCTCTTATTGCCTATGCTCAGTGTTTCATACTTTTATTTGTCTTTACTGTTATTTATCTGATGTAAAGGCATGTTTTTTTTTTTTGACAATCATCAGCCAATAATAATTCCACATTTGTCAAAGAGAAAATAAGATAATGATTGTGTGGCCTGGTATTACTGGAAGGGCAGATTAGATTTGCTCAAAACCACGGTGGCATTTTATGGTTACTTTTACACTCTGTAAATAGAGGAAGAGACAGATTGAAGAGATTACTTCACAAAAATTCCATTTCAAGTCACTGGGGAAGCAGGTAACCTTCAGATCTGAGCTTTGCATAAGAATGCTGTGGAAGAGAGAGGATTTCTATTAACACTGCCAGATTCTTTATAAAAAACCATACTGACTGCTCCTCTAAATCAACCTTCCTCCCTACCTGCTTTCTCCTTTCCACACGCTTTGTCCCCTGGCAGTGCCGTTAGAGGCGAGCAAGTGGCTCGGGCCAATTCCTTAGCTGAGGCAAGTAGTCATAGTTCCATTGACTTCAATGGAGCAGTAACATTTTATTCTGCTGAAGTATGGTCCCTTGTGGTTTGAGCCTGACCCCAGTGCATTTTTTTTCTTTTTCTACAGCGCTGGGTATTTGTTTGGCTCTTAGTAGCAGAGAGATTGCTTGTAAAGTTTTCACCTCTATCCAAAGTTTGAGGCTATCCATGACTGGGGTATTAATGTTTTTCAGAGCAGTTCTGAATAAAAATTGGTTAAATTGGTTTGGGTAGACAGTAAGTCTGGCTTCTGATAAAAAAACATTTTTTCAAAAAAGGCTGGTGGTCACAGTCTGGGAGGGACTGGGGAGGGATCCTTTTCTGAGTACCACGTGCTTTTCCTTTTCCATAGGTATTCAATAGTGACTATTGCTGGGGAAAATGCAGGAGGCTAGATGAACCTTTGCCATATCCAAGATCATGTGCTATCAAATCAGATTTTTATTCTTGTGTTTATGCTTAGATTGTGGAAGAAAGGAAATATTCTGCTAACTTTGTGACGGCATTTGAGGAAGGATTGTGTTTTTATGTAGGGCATAACCCAGTGCATACCTTGTTTCTTTAGTGAGGAGCCAGAACTGCCACTGTAAAAAAGCTCTGACAAAATTGATTTCTTTCATGCAAACCCCTAAAAAGTTCTCTTGTGACTAATTTGTATGCTTTTGAGTGACAATTGAGTGAAAATAGGAACTTCTGTATGCTTGTTAATCCAAACATGAAAACTCTGTCCATCTTTGCACCTGAGTGGTCCACATGCATAGGACTATTTCAAGAGCAATAAATGAATCGGATTGCAGCCTGTCATGCTTGCCTGTACACACCACAAAAACATAAACTGAGTAAGGTAAAGTAGTTGTGTGCCAAGATCAGATTTGTAGTTATCAAGACACCCACCAAACAATATATTTGTTTTAATAAAAAATATTCAAGGATGATTTGTTTTTTTTAAAAAAAATATTTTTATTCACAGGAGCCACAGGTGGAACATTTGTTTTTCCAAATACTTCAAGCAATTGCCCATATTCCGCAGATTTGTCACATTTTACTTATTTCTGCTAAGTGTTTTAATATTCTGGATTGAATCATTGGTTTCTTTGACACTAATCATCTACCTGGTTCAGAAAGCTCTGCAAGTTCCCAATTGCAGTTTAGGCTGAGTTTATTGTTATTTATGGAAACTTCAAGTTTTAAGGTACTCTGCTCTACCAGCCAGTCTGTAAGCACACACAGAGGATCACGGATCGACTGAAGTCAATAGTAGAGTTATTTCTTTTCTTCATAATTTCTTGCTTTGGGAGAAATATCATTTTCCTGAAAGGCCTGAGGATTGTAAATAGGCAAAATGGGCAGCTAAACATGGGAAAAGGAACTGAAAGGTCAAAGTAGGCTATTGTTTGGGTTATGAGGAAGTTCTGGGGCCTGTTGGAACCTACACCAGCTCCATCAGCCAGTTATGAGGAAATAGTTTTTCACTACGGCCCTTCAGACATTCTCTCTCCTTTTGCTGAGCTTGTCTCACCTCAGAAACAGGACATGACCCTTTTCCCTGACTGTGATGGCTTCTAGGTGCTCTGTTATCTCCACCTCCTTGTGCAGACCCCTCTGTAAAGTTAGCTCTCCAAATAGGAGATAAATAATAGATCTCATTAGAAGTCAAGTGTTTTTTTCTGGACTAACCTTTTTGGCTGTCACATTATTTTTTCATATAATACCTTGGCCCAGCTTTTGTTGTAGCAGGTAACTTATATGCCTTGCTTTGCTAAGTTTGGTTTCTAAGTGAAAAAATAGCCCTTTTTCTTTTTTTTTAAATTGAGGAAATTTAACTTTGTGTAAGCTCTGCATGCAAACAAAGCAACTGCTCTAACTTATGTCTACTATTGAGCTTGTCAACCCTGGCGGTGTCCTGTTGAGAGACCTCCTGGTGCCAAGTGCACTCTCTTTCTCAATATGAAAAGGAATTTATATTTTTAATGAATATTCATACAGTGAAGACATGGGTTATCCACAGACAAAACCCAAGGTTTTTATCCTCGCAAAAGCAGTACTGTGAGAATTAATATGAAGAGAATCCTATATCTCAAAATTCAAAGTCTGTCTCGTGACATGAGCCAACAGGTGCAGCTTTGCCTGAGTTGATGGAGTGGCTTTCATTTACCCCAACAGAGAATTTGCTACCTACCCAGCCAGACCTAATACTTTTTGACATGAATAGATGAGAGGATCAGTCCATTAATGCAGAAGATTTAGTACCTCTTTGGTGAGTTTTTGCCATTTTTGACATTTCAGAATGGAGCTTAATGATGCAGCAGTTTAGCATAAACAACCTGACTGCATGGGGACATTTCTTTTCCTCTTTTTCTGCTACCTTCTACAGACTTGGCATTCTCAGTGTGCATGTGACTTGGGACAGTAGGGTCTCTTTTCAAGTGCACCTACAGGCTCTGCCGCAGCTATTAAGCTTTCTTTGTGAAGCAAGAGTTCTACAAGGGCACAGGTTAGTCAGTTTTTCAGAGCTTAAAATAATCCCGTTTCCCTGGTTCCTCAGAAGATGTTGTGTTTAAAAAAAATAAAATAAAAAAAATTACACACTTTAATAGAAATACTTTTCCTTCATTAAATTAAATCTCTAAAGCCCAATAGCATTTTCAGTGCTTATATGAAAATGCCAGTGGGGATTTGAGATTAAAAGCGGTATTTTTGTACAAGTCAATGAAGATCTCAATAGGAAAGAACACTCTTCAAATATAAATTCCTCCAGTATCGAGAAAGACAGATTTTCTACTTAGGTCCTTGATAATACTTCTCCCAGCCTTGTTATGAAATTCTCTTTTCACATATCTGATATAAGGCTGTTACACATTAGCTCTCCATTTAATGAAATCTTATTAATGGTATTTTTTTTATTATAGAGATATGCCAAGCTACTCAGATTTAATTCATGTTTAACAGTAAACAGGAGGTGTTGTGACTCATTTGTATGCAGCTCAGGTATTCTTTTTCTATTGGAAAAAGAATTAAATGGCATATTAAAAATAAAAGCAAAATATATCCACTATTGAGTTATATTGGTATCATCTGGACATGTATTACCATGAAAGGTTTTTGTGACCCACAGCTAGAGGAGTTGGAAAGGAATATATTAAAAAAAATTAACTCAAAAAAGATTTGTTGGTGGTTTGTTTGTTTCCTTTTTTCCTCCTTCTCATGTTTCCTACTCATTCAAGCAAAAAAAGCTAACAACTTGAGGTCTGTATTTTTGTAGATAAAATACTGCATGATTATTAAAGTGCAGATTTTGGGAAAGTGCTTTCCAAATGTTTTTTTTTCAGTGAAGAGAATAAAAAGATATAAGTTGTTTTTAGTAATAAGTGCAAGCAGATGTAAAGTTTTTTTTTTCCATTCAGGGACCTGTAAGCAATGTACAAAACTAGATATTTGTTACTTGTGTTTTTAAAATGGAAGAAAACAGAGTTCTGAAAATAAAGGGCAAAAAAAGTAGTGTGGGTGTGTACAGTCCCTGTGCCAGTTTTGAAGACACCTGATCTGCTGCTTACAAGAATCATCAGCCCTTTGGTAGTCACTTGTTCTCCCAGAAACAGCACAGAAGACATAGAAAAGCAGCTAACACAAGGCACTTGAGTAAGTTAAAGAATAGACCTTGAACTCTGTCTGTATCTTAAATTCAATTGTTTTGCCAGCATTGAGACGGTGTTCTCACTCTGGAGTTAGGCAAGTCAGAGGATGGCTGGGAAAGAGAAACAACATTCTGACACAACCCCTATAATTTTAGGTTTTCCAAACTGCATGTTCTAAGTTTGAACCTTCACAGAGGCCACATCCTCAGGTTTTGGGGATGGGAAAAGGCTTTTATTTTTTTCATGCTGTGAAGTTATTTTTCTTTGTCATCCAAGTCAATTTTCACTAAGTTAGCTGCCGAACAAAAGCAATCATGATCCTGTAGTCTAGTGTTCAGGGTGTCAGTGTGGAAAGAAGGAAAAGAGGGTTTTGGTTCATGCACTATTTAATACTACATATTTATATTTTTTTTAAAAAAATCTTGCAATATAATATGTTTAGGATACTCCTGCAAGTACAAATGTAGTTTTGGACTCCTTCAGACTAAGAAAAAATTTTGCCTGGAGACTTCCACACAATGGGTAAACCTATTGAGCCTGTAAGTATGGAAAAATCAGGGATTGTTGCCACTGCTTTTTTTACCACTGTGTTTTTGTGGTGCTCTTCCATTAGGTACAATTCAGAAATACTTGTTAAAACCAGCAAGAGAGGCAGGGGCATGTGAATTTCTGGGGGGACTTGGCCAAAGGGAGAACTCTGGTTGCCTATGGATACCGACATCTCCTGAACTAGGTGACAGCTGAATGCACTTTTTGAAGCTCTAAACTATAGACTTAAATGGGATTTAGGCTACTTTAGTTGCTAAATCTGTTTGTGGATTTATTCTTGAGTGTCTTTTGAAAGGTTACTCCTCAGTTCAGTTCAGGAAGAGCAACAAAAAGAACACAGGATTTTTGACTTCTATCCTCATGTTCAGACAATGCTACATCATATATTTGATAGAGGACAATGACCTTCAAAAAGTTTTCCATTATTTCAGAAGCTTTCTCAAAATTAGGACAGTGGTCTGGGCTCAGCCTTGGCAACTTCTGAAAAGTCTCTCCAGGGTTCAGTCCTAAATGTCATCCATGTGGGCATGACTGGTTTGAAAGTTTAAATTCTGCAATGATGAGAAAATCTGCTTGAACTTAATGGAACGAAAGCTTTATTTTTCCTTCTCTGTCTTGGAAATGTGCAGGACTGTATTACACCAGAACATTGGAATCAAAACTGCTTCAATCCCCTCTCACTTTTGCATGCTGTCTGTATGGTAATAATTGTGGCTAATGTGAAGATAGCTTCTACAATTATTCTAATCATTAGATCAGGAATGCAAAGATAAAGCAAATTAAGAACAATCCATTATATTTCTTCTAAATCAGTTCATAAACTGAGAAGACAGTTCTTGCAAGTGCTGACCTATCTTCTCATTCAAATAAAATTTTGTCTCATTTACAGATAAGGCCAGCAGGGTTAAGTCCATCAGGTGGTTTTCCACTTGTCTAGAATATCTCTATTATTTTCTTTCATCTGAAATAGCCCCAAATCACTCAAATGATTTTGACTGGAGAACAGTATGGTTGGGTAAGGTGGCTTCTATCAGATAGGGGTTAAACCAAGCAGGTATTGCCCTGTAGCTTGGTGAAGACAGGAAGGTGAGAGAGATGAAATACAGATGTTCTGCTGGTAGTTATGCCAGTGATGTGGTAGCCTGTGTTGGGTGACATTTTTAACCTATCTTTGTTTCAAATATTCATCACTTGAATGGGCTTGAAATTGCTTTTCTCTTACTGACAAAATACTGCTTGAAAAATACCTGTGTTATAGCCTGAGGATATTTGGGAGGGATTATCAATTCCTGTGCAGTTGGGGGACACTCAACACAAACTGGGACATATGCAGTCATGTTGTGTTCACTGATTTTTAACTCCACAAGGAACCCCAAGTTTGACTGTTTGCTCTGATGTCGACCTTTGATAAAGGGAAGGAGTGTTGGATTCCAGCTCAGCTGAAGGTCATTAGCATTCTCCTGCTGTAACATGCAGATTTTCCTGGCTAACAAGAATAGCATTACATGGAGTGTGCATCCTATGTCAGCAAAAGAAATGCATCCATGCAGAGATATAGACAGGGTTTATAGGCTTATTAGAAGATGTACAAACAGGCCTTTGCTTCACCTCTTCAGTCCTTGTTTCCCGCTGACATTCCCCCTGGCTATGTTTTCCTTTCCTCACCCATACGAACTTTCAACAGATTGGGGTGAAAAGGGTTGTTTTTCCTTGAAATAACTTGAAGTCAGCAGCATAGTCTTTGATCTATCACTATCCTGTACTGGCTGACCCTTGAGTGCACTGAGAGTGTGTAGGGGTAAATATAAGCTCAGTTCTGTAGACTAGGCTTAGGAATTCAAATGCAAGGTAGCAAATTCCTTGTAGTAAGGAGATGTGGATACAGCCCTCCTTCAAACAGGAATGGCTGAGCAGCCAAAACTGTATCAAATGACATGTATACGCACCTTGAAATTTCCCCTATATCTGTTGAAGAACTTCTGTACTGGTGCAGCACATGCACACTGAGCCCTGTTAGCATAAGAGTAACTTCACTTTCCATGTGGTGGAGCAAAAGATGGGGAAGTGGTGATACAGGGAGACAGACTAATGTTCACTTCCCCTCTTCAATTAATCTGTTTCCCTATTTAAATTGGGATGAGGGTGGGAATAATAATAATGCTTCTGCAGATGTAGTTAGTTGTCTGCAGGGAAGAACATGTTGCTTAAGAACAGAGAATTCAGTTTCAAATTAATTCAAATTTCTAAATACAGTCTCAATGCCATCAGTAGTTGGCTAGTCGATTACCAACAGTCTTCACTGAGAGGAAGAACACCCTCACAACCCTGTGTGGTTCTTCTAAACCTATATGCGTGGCAATGAAGTCTCTATCGTTTTGGAGATATTTTTAATGCAATCATTGCACCTTTGTTTTGAAAAGCTGTTGCTGGCTTAAACCACCTTTGATGCTGTCCTTTGGACATTCCAAAGTAGGTTGCATTAAGTGAAGTAGAAGTCTAGAGGAAGGAGCTGTGAGATGCCTTACTGAGTACCAGGCTATTCTCAGGACAGTGGTAAGGCAGCTTAAAGCAGTAATCCATGAATGAGAATCATCTTCCTGTACGAATCTTTAAATATTGACTAGTGTTCAACATATATTAGAAAGATAATAAGGTGCAAAGATATTGTGATGACTGGCATGGTCTGAAACATCAAAGGCAGGAGGATACTGATGGACAGTGAAGTTACTTAAGGGCTATTGAATTGATTTTCTTGTACCTTTTTCCATTTTTTTTCTATGTTTCTTAGAGTCTGTATATCATATGCAGCTGGCACAGTTGATAGTGTTGGATGGATAAACATATCAAATGAATTGCAAGTGGCAAAGTTCTATGCTTTCTTTGGCATTGAATAGCTCCTTGGGTTCAAGCCACTTAATTAAAGGCTAGTCAACAATGTGTCAATGCTGATGAAAGCAAGGACGCCATCTCAGGCTGTGGTATCCCTCTGTGATGTCAACTGCTGTCTGAATTTTCTTCTCCCCCCCTAATTTTTTTGGTTAATATCCCCATTGTGCACACTGGCTCACACTTTGTATTAATGAGAAATGTAAGGCTTTAAAAAAACAATTGCACTGTAGTCTCATTACTATGAAAAATCCATTACGTGCTAGTCATTTGTCAAAGCCAACTGTTTAGTTGCTGTAATTTACATATTTATCAAGTTTGATTGGAATGTAATGACTTTGACTCTCTTCATTTTTTAACCTTTCTAACCCTTTTTCCACAAAGAGGACTTTTTTTTCCTTTATGTAAAAGGCCAAAACAAATTCAATTTACATTCTCTAATAAACATGTTAATATTTAAGATATTTCAAAGATTTCTTTTTAATGTTTTAAATCAGTTATGCTTCCATGTTTTTGCATGGATATTAAAGTGGGATCTTATCCAATCCATGGCGGTTTTGTCTCTGCCAAGGAATCTGACTGGCAAAGAACAGAAAGTCCAAGACTCTGTAAATGAGATAATGAGTGTCAAGATATGCAGTTAATATTGGATCTCCATAATTCTTGTAGTTGAAGGATCAGACACGCATGGGTCTCCAGCATAATCACATGATTGATTATGGATGATTATTTTCATTTGCATCTGATGATGGGAGGTTTGTGACAGAGGACCAACTAGAAGTATTCTATTCCCTTGGATACGGGGCTGGAGACCTGGTTGCTGAGGACACTGATCCACGCAAGCATCTTACACCCCAGTGAGCTGTTACAAGACAGACAGGCAAAGGTGACAAGAGCTTGCTGCAGCAGCTGATACCAGGAGCTGTTAAAGCTAAGCAATGTGCCACTGTTTGTTTGCAACTGGCCTCAGGTGAAGAAATTTCTTCCCCTTGCTATGGAAAAGGCTAGAAAATATGATACAGTAGTTGCAAGAATGACAAGTGAGGAGCAGAATGCCAGCTCTCATCTAAGCATTGAATCTTTATGAAAAGATCGTAAGGTCATGAGAATTGAGCAGGTCTGTGCTGTGTCTGCATGTAAGGGTTCATTTGAAGGCATCAGTTAGTTCCTCTGGAATAGTCTGGCCTGAGTAAAAGCAGAAATAAGGCATAAACAATTAAGGCATTTAAAAAATATATAAACAACCAGGGAAGAGACAAGTGAGAAATAGATTGAAATTCGGCAGGAGAAATTGCTGGCTGAATACCAAGACAAATATCCTCAGGGTGAGACAATGGAATAGTTTTCCACAGAAATTGGGTGCTGGCCAGATAAGGATTGTTTAGATAAGCTAAAAGGTCCTGCCCAGATCACATGTGAAAGGGAGTACAGGTATTTTAGTGGCTGACTTTGAGAGGCAGTGAATATCGAGCAGCAGGTGGGCAGCCACAAATAGAACCTATACGACAAAAAATGATCTGCTATAGAAGCTGTGGCAAACAGTTCCTCAGCCCCTTTCTGTCCTCTGCTGCTTCACAGCATCTCCCACTTGACATTCCTAGCTTTGACGTGTCCCATCCTTTAAATAAATGATGACTGAGAGTGATCCCCTTGAGCTTCAACTTGGAGCATGTTTTTATTAATTTATATCTTGCTGTGCTAGATTTCTCCCCCCTCCACTTTTAAAAGCTCCTTTGACTTTAATTAAAATTCTCCATAGGCTTATTGCCTTGAGAGAGAGTGTGCCTGTGTGTATAAATTGATTTTAACAGTTTGCTGACTAGATATGTTTTACAAAGCTCACACAGCCTTCCAGTGTGTGTATATGCAGACAACAAAATGTGTTTCCACATACACGCCATTGATTGACTGCACTTCTGAAATTTATTGTTAGTTAATGATGGGACAAAAAGGACAATTAGGATTGATAGACACTTGTGTGCACATGAAGATAATGTGATGCTTACAGAGATTTTAGAGAAGAATCGTGTCTGTGAAGTAACTGTTCTTGGTTTGTTGTAAGGCAGGAGACAGATATGGCAGGTAGGTTAAAGTGGGAGATGGTTTTATATGTCCAGGTGGAATTTAAACACCTTTGTGATAATTGTTTTGCAACAGAGGGGAAAATGTTATAAGCAACAGCTGAATAAGAATGGCAGCTTTCTTAATTCTCAGGCTTTAATTAGGATGAAAAGTGCCCTACCTCTGGGCTTGCATTTCACCATTTTCTTTTGAAGGAAAGAACAAGGGTGTGACAGGACTTTCTCCTGTCAGACTGTAGAATATGTGGTATAGGTAAATATTCTAAGTACTTTTCAGCCTGAGATCGTGTTTGTGATGTTTGCTGATACTGCAGTCATAGTCAAAAATGAGTGAAATACATACATGTAAGCAAAGCTGATTTATGACTACTGAGACTCCTCCTAAGGCACAGACTTCCTGCTGTGGCTGCGATTAAAAACTATGAAGAATTAGTAAACAAAAGCAGGTGCCTGGCAGTGTGTCCAGGAGTGGTCACTCCACTTTGTGGAAAGGGGACACTTTCCACCCTAACTTTGGTATCCCTCTTGCCTGTTTCTCATCCTGATTCAAAACCAGTGCATAACATACAAGTAAATACTTTTTACATCAGTCTCATGTGTGTTTCAGCCCTGAGGGTAGTCTGCACTTCCCATATTACTGATGTA
Source organism: Coccyzus lansbergi (assembly GCA_033558105.1). Classification (NCBI taxonomy): domain Eukaryota; kingdom Metazoa; phylum Chordata; class Aves; order Cuculiformes; family Coccyzidae; genus Coccyzus; species Coccyzus lansbergi. Next base: position 265,021 of record JAUMJK010000784.1, on the reverse strand, counting down.
TTTCGAAGTTTGAATTTGGTATGTAAGAACCTCTACTGAATTTCTAAATCTTTGGTGCTGCATGTCCAGGTCTGAATTTTGATTTTAGGCAAAATGTGAATGTGAAGACAAATGCCGTTCAGTGGTGTCTTTGTGTTGTCTTGTGGGCTCAGCCTTCTTTCCAAAGAGAGCGTTGGCACTTCCTGGAGAGGTCAGTGTCACATTCTGAGGAGCACTGCTTTTCATGAATCTCATTTCAGCAGGTTGCTTTCTATTGACCGTTTGCTCAACTACCAAAGAACACACAGTCATAGTTCAGTAAAGGCCAAAACCTTTTGCAGAACACCTTGCATGTCCTGCTTGGGATCACTGCTTTCAAGTCAGGTCTTGTACACTGAAGGCTTTATTCTGTTTAACCCTGTCAGTCCCTTTCCTTTCTCCCAGGGAGGGCCCAATACTTGGGAGCAGAGAGGGGTGGATAGGTTAATAGTTATCTCCCATGTCCTGTAATAGAGCAATGTCCTCACTCCTTTATAACTAATGTTTTGGGACAAATAAGAGAGAAAGGTTCATATTTTTCAAGTCGATGTCTAAAAGGTGGAATGTAGGACGTGAATCCAGTGACAGTGTTGGTTGTACTCCCTCACGGCTCCTCCAGATTAAGCTTTTAGCCCAACTGACTGAAACTTTGGGCTCTTTTCAATTTTTTTTTCCTTCACAGAATGAGACATTGCTCTACTTGAAACTTGTGACACTTGAGTAGGCATTCATCCTGCTTTTTCCAGCATTTCATGGCTTGCCACCTTTTTTCTCTTCTGTTTCTGTTGTGCTTTTTGCCTATTTCTTGAGTGAAAAATGAGGCATAGCCCCAGTGAGAAGAGGTTTTCTCTAGTTACAGTATCCCAGAAACATCTTTTTTGATTTCTGCTTTTTGTTTTGCATCTTCTTCCTCCTTTGTTATTTTGTCCGTTGGTCTTGAGAATTTAGAGATGCTGAACTGGAGGATTCTGGAGTTGTCTTGTGGCAGCTGTAGCTATTTTTTTAGCACTGCCTTCCATGGAAGGATCCACGATGACTGCAAGGATGTGATGCTGCATTTACAAGAAACAAAAAAACAGAAAAAAGAGTTTTGAGTATAGCTTTACCAAGACTTTCAGTTTTGTTCTGAAGTACACATGGTTTTGCTCAATTTTTATAAGGGAAAATCTAAGCACTGAAGTTAATCACAAGCAAATCCACAGAAGAACTGGAAAGAACAGAACAAAGGTGTCCTGGCTGCTCCTGTAACTGCTGGACTACTCTGTGAGTGGTTGGTAATTCCCTCTTTGCTATCTTGGCTGAAATTCTGACATAAATTATTCTCTTATCTTTCAGCCCATGCATACTTGTAGCAAACAAACATAGCCTTCACCCTCTCCACTGGAGAGAGCTGATAGAGAATTACATTATAACATAACCTAGCAATATCTTTTTGAATCCCTGGATTTTAAAGACAGACTGAAAAGATACACATGTAACTGTAGTATTGCAGGTAGAAATGTCTTGCATCTGAATATTTTATTTCTATCCTTTTGTATAAAGTGAAGGCTACCGGGATGGTAAGCATTTCTAGAGGGTTGATAACTGTGAAAAGAGAAAGATAGGCACCAGTTCATTTCGATTCCTACCCTAAAGATGAGGCCCACATCCTTTGTGGCTGCAGGCAGCTCTTTAGTGTTTCTACTTTATCTTCACTGATGTGGGGTTGTGGATCTCAGTTAAAAGAACCCTGCGATATGGCTGAATATCTTTATTATTGTCACTGGTGGTAACTGGAGAAGTGCTGCTACATAAATTAGCTTCTGAATTTTTGACTGGTGTAAAATTTTCAGAGAGATAAGTAGGGTGTGGGTGTGTTATAGTTTATTCAGTTTGTAATTTAATGTCAACCTTTGCAAGAAAAATAATGAGATGAGTAGTGTATATCAGAGTTCATGTAGTGAAGCAAGGATGGATGAGTTCTGACTCTATGGAATTTAATGAAATAGCATTGAAAGACACTTAAGTAAAATAAAGACTTTTAGTAAATCGTGTCTAGAATGTTTTCAGCTTAGTGGTTTTTTTTTTCTTTTCCCTTCAGGTAAACTTTACTTTCTTTTTCTGTATCATCTGAAGGACACATGCATTTTCTGGGGTTTTGGGAATGATTTCTGGGGTTCTGGGATTAGACATCAAATTTAACAAGATGATATATAGCTTTGAGGAGACACATTTGATGTACCACTTAGCCTTCTCATAATTTACTGCCTGCCTCTGGTCTCTGGAGGGCAAGGGGTTTATCTGCCTCCAAGTTGACTTTATAAATAGCAAAGCAGGAGAGGGAAAAAGAAAGCAGGCTGGGGACCTGCCTACTAAACTGTTATCACATGACGGTATGCAGGTAGGTGACATTAAATGTTACCGTCTGCATCCTTAATTGTGAGTTGTCATCACCTTGGCTGTTTGAGGATGATAATGTGCTGTTCATATTCCATATTTCTATTCTCGTTCATAGGACTGTATGTTCTAACGTTCAAATGTTTATGTATAATTTAAAAACAAAACCTCATGTTTTGGGGAGTGGGTTTTTTTTTTTCAGTGAAGACAAGGAGGGAGGAAAGATATGAGTGTACCTTGACTGGTTTTGCATGCAGTTAACTCCTGCCTGAAAAGTGTGGCAAACTGACAGTATCGGAAAGCCCAAATGCAAACACAGTTTCTTCCAAGATGTAATGAAGATTAAAAACAAACAAGTGGGTCTGGGAGGTAAGGGGGATCTTACTCTATAGACGTTTGTCATTTCTGATTTTGCTAATAACTCTGCAGTGTAGTTTGATCTGTGCTTCAGCATAATTTTACCAGGAGATATTTCTGGCCTTTTGCTTTACAGTCAGATCCCTTTGCTGGGCTATTAGGTTGAAAATGCAGTCAAGTATTAACGTTGAAACTGTTTATGTAACCTACCACTAAATGGAACCCCTCCAAAATACCCTGCAATTGAGGGAAGGAAGGGATGAAAAACAAGAGCTGGATAGAAGTAGTGGCTGCTCTGGGATTTAAATAGGTCAACTCATTTCAATAAACAGAAGTTTTAGGCTGTTGATATATGCCCATCTACTTAAACTGTCATCAAAATTCACTTAGCTGCTTTCCAGCAGAGATTCTTGGCTGTTACAGATGTGGAAGGTAGTGTTACTGAGGACTCAGGTAGAAGAAGAAGGAGGAACAAAGAAACAGCAAGGCAAGGAGATCATACAAATATTTCACTTTCAGATTGCTGGTGGCACCAGCAACTCTTTCAGCATCTACCTTCAGAATACAGAGTCCCATTATCTTACCCTTCCCCTGTGTTTGTCCCTATGGGATGCATGCCTATGGTGTAAATCTAAATATTTCTTTTTCCCCTTTTCTGCTTGAATACATTTAATTTGCTTTGAACAAGAGCAAAAACAAATACCAGGGCCTCTGAATAAGGGAGAGTTACAGAGGGGGAATACAATGAATGTCTTAATCCTGTGTCACCCTGTCTTTGAGACACTGTGCTACATTAAATTGATTTTGCAAATGAAAGCTAAAAGCGAAGCAAAAACCACCAATCTATTTTGCCTAAAGATGATTTTAGTGCTCTTTATGTTCCCTTAAATGACAAACCAATTTGTTACCTGCCTACATAAACATTTGCCTATATTAGCACCAGAAATGTTTTATTTTTATTAGCCCAAACTTTATCTTTTTATGAAGACACAGGGGCCCAATAAAATTAGTGTGCAAATATAATACCCAATTTGCATTTTTCTATGGTCAGCAGAAAAGCTAAGCAAAATCAGTTTGATATTAGGTCAGCATATACATCAATAAAGCATATGCACGAACAGGACCATTGTAATGGCCTCTGTAATTTCTACGCTGCCAGAGTAAAGGGATTAAATAATATTAAATGCTCAAAAATAGCTTTGCTTTTAAGAAGAATGTAAAAAGAAAGTGAGACTTTGGCATAAAATGGGTAATAAAGGATAATAGTTGCACAATCTCCAACTTTAAAAAATTGCTATGATTTTGGAGGCAGACTTCTTACTAAATGGTCCTAATTCAGGAAAGCTCTTATGCTAACAATTACATTTAAGCATGTTTTTAAACAAAACAGAAGTCCATCAAACAAATCATTTAAGAACAGGACAAAGTTGGGGCCAGAACCTGAATGAAAATTGAGAACTTGAGAGGTTTGGATCTAGTTCTGAGCATTACATGCAGGATCATTGCTGGGTATAAGGTGAATGCACAAGTGAGATTTTGTTAAACAAAAACACTTTATGCTCCAGATGGTTCTATCTAAACATAGTGAGTCAGTGAGCAACGAGGGCACCTCATAGCAGTGTTACCTCTACACACACCAGACCTCCCATGGATTTTGTGATGAGAGCCAAGATCCTTTCTTTTCCAGGTAAAAGTACATAGGAATAGGTATCTGACTTTGAAAAAATGTAGTTCAGTCTTGGATCATCTCTCTGTGATACAAATGACATATTTTTACCTTCTGTATTACTTGGTTAGCCTGAGCAGTAGAAACAAGATGTAAGTGGGCAAGAAAGGAAAGCTTGTGTTTATTTGACCTTACCCGGTCCAGTGGGATTTAGTAGTGACCAAAACCAGTGTTCTTTTGCACTCTATGTTGCTGAGAAGTGTCCTTTTTCCTGAAATGATATTTGTGACCAGAAGTAACAAACGGTAAATGGAATTAGATGCTAATCTGATCTCTTAAGAAAAGCCAGAGGACAGTAAGTGCTTCTTCAATTTGATTTGCTAAAGCAGGCTAATGTAGTAGAGACTAGGCAGCCAGGACAGCAATAATATCAGAGTTTTATTTTGACACAGACATTACAGTTCTGTGGGACATAGACAACACAGTGAAGTGTAATGCAATAGAGCTCTTTTGATTTCATCTATGGAATCTTCACCTCACAGGGGTTTGAATATGAAATGCTGTCAAAAGCCCAGCTCATAGTCCAAAGTGCCTCAGAAAGGGAGACACCACAGAATTTATCAGCAATGGATACATACATTTCAGGGAAATATATCTGGATATTGAAATCAAATGGGGTTTTTTTTAAGTGTATGTTTTTAGGATAATGGATTTCCATTTCTTCTGAATAGAGCTTTTTGGTCATCTTCAGATGAGATGTAATGTGCATGGGGAGGGCAAGCTTTTCTCAGTACCTTGTCCCAACCATTAAGTCCTCTGCAAAGAAGTAAACTTCACTTTCCCGTTCTCTGATTGGGTACCAGGTAAAGGCTTTCTGAAGGAGAATTCTAGGTCAGTCTTGCTTTTTCTTGGTATTCCATCAGCCTCAGTACTAATTTGTGAACTTGCATCATTACCATACCATTGCTACAACACTCAAAGAAACCACAAAACTGCAATTGCTGTGCCATCTGTTCTGGTCTGACGTGGTAGCAGTAAAGACTCTGGAATTTGAATGAAGTTCTATCTCAGTTCTGTTACAGCCCTTCATTTTGGAAGAGCAAATGGGATTCCATAAACTTAATATTTCTGCATGAAATTTCTGGATACTTGTTATTAAACTACTACATACAAATACTATCATTTCCATGTTTTTATAGTAGTAGATATAGTAGTATTTTATAGTAGTATATTTCTACCTTCCCATGAAATTTTATATTTTTATCTGGCTGTCTTTTTTTTCTTTTTTTTCAGTAGAACATACTTCCTACGGGACTTTGTTTTAGTTGCATTAAGGTAACATGTAACCAAGAGTGGATATCCCTGTTTCCTAGGGGAGAGCTAAAACAGTGTTGCCAGTGGGATTGTTAAGTGGTTGGCTTGTACATGCTTTAGCATTAGAGAAGAAGGAACATGAGTTGAGGGCCAAACAGCACCAGTTGTACACAGAATGAGAGATTTGAGTTGCTTGCTTGCAGCTGACAGGGTTTCTTTTCAATATGATATTCACTTGGTGTTTATCGCCATCATGGTTGTTTCAGAGCAAATGTGGATTTTGAGCTTGTTGTTTATTCTGAGTAGCACCTTAGATATTCACAGCTTTGCCCAAGGGAGTTTTCCTCTCCAGCAGAGCAACAGGATGATGGTGGGTGAGTGGTAGCAGATTTGAGGGTTTAACAGTATTAGCACATTGTTTAGGTCCCAGTTGGATTATGAAGTCAAGGCAAATACTATCACTGATGATGGTAGTGGTAGCCTTCAGAGGGAGAAGAAAATATTTAGTTCAATCTTCAAGATACTCTCTGGAAGAGAGAATGTAAAAGAACTAATTCCAGAAATCTGTGGAATTCTTCCCTTAGAAATCTTTTTTTGTCAAACAACTTTGTTTCCAAGTTTCACTGTTGGAAGGGTAGAAGGGCTACTAGAACTGACTATTTCTGTACATTTCCACAATTGGTAAAGTTGTGGCTAAATAGAGCGTGTTTTTCTGTCATGTTGCTTAAGTGTTTTTGGCATCTACTTAGCAGAGCTGTACACTTCTAATCTTTTTAATTTTGATTGATCTTTTCAATCTTGAAGTAGAAAATAGGATGCATTTTCAATGTAAGATTGAAATTAAAATATGAAATGGTGGTTTGTAGTTGTTACATCTATTATTGGTTTGGTGAGCTAACCTTGGTTAGTTGTCAGACACCAGCCCAGCTGCTCTCTCTTCTGCAGTATAGGAGGAGGAAAATAAGCTTAAAAGTCTCATGGGTCAGGATAAAGGCAGAGATAACAACAATTACTATTGTAGGCAAAGCAGACTTGACTTAGGGGAAAAACAATTGAGTTTATTGCTATGTAAAATAGACTTGTATAGTGTGAATCAGGAAAAAAAAAACCCAAAACCAAAACAAACCAACAAACCAAAACCCAAACATATATCCACCCACATCCCCCCCCCCCCCACATTTTCTGGGGACCAATTTCACTCCCAAATCATCTACCCATCACTAGTGGTGCCAGGATGGGTAATGTGGTTAGTCTGACACAATTACCCTCTGTTGCTCCTTTTTCTTCATACTTTCCCCTGCTCCGTCCCGGCCTTTCCAAGAGTCTGTAGAGAAGTCTCTCTCCTGATAGCTGGAGCACTCTCTCCGCTCTCTTTTCCACTCCTCTTGTGAAAGTGATCCCGGTCATCTTCTTTTGGTGCTTAAAGCTGGTTTGAGGATTTCTTTCCTTCCTCCCACATTACTTAATGCATATGATATGGAGTGGCCTTCAACCTCTAGTTGACAGTGCTGTGTTCTTTCTTGTTGCCTCCCACATTTCTTCTCCAGAAAGAATTGACTCCAGCAGCTACTACATTTGTCAGAGACATTCTCTTTCATATTTCTTTTTCTCTGTGGCTCAAAACTACAGCTGGAGTGTGACAGAAAAAGTGAGTGGTTGAGTTACAGGATGAGCAGCTCTAGGACATTTAGAGAGGTTAAGGAAATAAAGAAACCTGATTTTCTCCTGAGAACAACCAAAAATATATAGATTATTCCTGTGGTGTTCTTAGGTGTGCTCTACCATCGGGGAAACTGAGCATTTCTAAGAATTCAGGAAATTAAAAAAATAACTTGGGTGTTGTCTCAAGGACTCTCAGACATCTTTGAAATTCAAAGTTTGTATTTGGGTACATATGTAATGCATCTACCTAATTAGGGAAAAAAATAATCTTGGATTTAGTTTCTAGTCTCCTTTCAGTGTGTAAACTTTTTATTTCAAAATGAAGGTTTAAACTGCTGCTAACAATTGGATCCTGCTGTGTTTAGTATTACCTCTACTGTGTGTGTTCAGATCTAGGTAAGACATCTAACTGAGGTTCTGACCCCTCATGGCCTTTGAAATTCTCAGAACCCATTTTGAAAGAGGGTCATTTTTATTTCCCGCTTATTAAATGTAGTCACTGCACAAACAGAGAAAACATCCTGCTTGATCCATGCAGTTTACGGCTGAAGCAAGTAGTGAAAGAAGTGTGGTTTCAATACTGGGGGATTAACCCGCATTATATTCTATGTAGTTGGTATCTAAGTCTCCCTTCCACCTATCTGTAATTTGAAGGGGACATGGCACATTTTCATTCCCTCAATGGAGATTGTTGCTGAATTTAATCCTGATCTGTTTTCTGTACTGTATTGTTTTTGAACTTCTCTTTCAGTCAGGGCAAATACAGTCTCAAACAGTTAAGAGATAAAAAAAAATAACCCCTAAGATCTCCCAGAGCATAGCCTAATAAATGTCATTTGTTAGCACTTTACTGTTGCTTGGCACTGTTAAGGCTTGTATCAAGCGTAATGCAGGGTGCAATTGGCTTTACGTTGTGAATGGACCCCCACTGTTCTTCTTGTCGCCCCAGGGGGACATTTATCACAAGTGAGAGAGCAATTACAGTGCAGTTAAGCTCACTGTAGTAAATCTTGGTTTTTAAAAAGAGAGCTAACTTTGTTGTTGCAGGTTTGGCAGCATGTTGCTAGTTTTGCAGCCTTTTTACGATCTGCTATATGGCCTGGGATGGAGACCTAGTGATGCTGCCCCCTTTAATTATAGATTGTGCTTATTTATAATACATGATCAATTTTAATAAAAGGATATGCTTTAATATTAATGGCCCTTTGTGTTCTACATATGGGACCCAGTTTAAGGATCTTTATATCTCTTTTTCCTCTGTCCCCTTACACCCCTTTCTGCTGCAGCAAACTTGTGTCCAGGGGCTGAACAGAAAGTGGTGTTCATCACTGCAAGAGTCCATCCTGGGGAAACACCATCTTCCTTCGTGTGCCAAGGTGAGTATCTGCATGGAGATGATAGATCTGATAAGACCTTATTTGTCTTATTGTGTGTATCGAGTTTGCATAGCTTTGAATCTGATAGAAGGTTGAGTTCACCTGACTATTTTTTCCACAGTGACGGCACTAGCAGAATCTTTCACCTCTACCCAACTGCCTGTCTTACTGCAAGTAATAGAATTCTATTATCACTGCATCTCATAAATGTTTGTTGAATTTGGTCAGAACTGGAGAGTGGGCTCTGAAGCTCTTCAGGAAGAATTGACACTCACTCTTGGGCATGTGCAATGTGCTCGTGTAAACCTCCTTTTGATAAGAAAACAGCCTGGAAAATCTCTGGCAGTGGTTCTCTGTTAAGTGCTTATGTTTTCTTGCTGTCTACTACCTTCAGCTTCATTTCCACCATAAAGCAGTGACCCTACTTCTTCAGTTTAATTCTAAGAAGCCCTTATTTGTTGTAAGCTGCTGGTCTGAAAAGCACAGCTCCCAGTGGTTGACAGCCATTCCCTGCACAAAGCATTTCTGCTAAAAATAGAAAGCAAATTGCCCAGCTTGTATTTATAAAGAGTTGTAAATCTCAGGCTTGTGGGTACAAATAAATAAATAATCCTGGCATGTGTTCATATGACTTCATTGTATAAGTCTGAAATATTGTACTTACGGTATGTGACTTTCGGTGGCAGTAAATTGTTGATGGTGTAAATCAATGTAACTTCCATGAAGCCAAGGCAATACGCTAATTTACAACATTAGCTTGGATCAGGCTCTGCCTAGCCAATGAGTTACATCAATCAAGCATATGCTGAGTTTATTACATTGGCTGCTTGTAGTGCCACAGATTGGTTGGTGACTGGCCCTGCTGGTACCTAAAGACCTCTGTGGGAAAGGTCTGGCATGGGTCCATGGTCTTCTCTGTGTGCTTCTCACCCTGGCAAGGTCCTATGTCTGGCATCTCTCTAAGGCAAAAGGTCAACAGCTGCCACTTCTGCTGCTCTAGCCCACTGGGCTAACAGGAGACTTGGCCTCTTCTTGTAGCGAAGGTAAAACCTTCCCTTTAAAAAAATTGATGCTTCAGACTAAGAGCAGGGAAACTCGGCAAGTTTCTCATTGCCTGTGGTATCATGGTCAATACAGGGCACTATAGTACGCATGATGTTTGCTATCAAATATGGGGTTTTAATTGGATGCTTTGATTCTGTTTGTGGCTGCTGGAATGGCCCTGTGGAATAAGGGCTGAGGCATGCTGCTGAGGTGGTACTTTGTAAATGATGGCATTTTCTTTTGATAATGGAGAGTTAACGCAAAAAGGGAAAAAGGGAGAATGTGAAAAAGCAGGTGGTGTGCTGCTTTAGCCTGATGAAACAACTGGAAGGAAGTCATGCTCTGATTGTCTCAGTGGCTGGTAGGAAAAAATTAGAACAAAAAGAGGTGGGGGGGAACAAGAATAAGAAAAAGGAGGGGGGTCAGTCTTGGAGAAGCACTTCAGAAACTTGCTGTGACTGCAGTTATAATGCATGCTTGACTTGCTTGGAAATGCACAGATCTGAAGGCACTGAACTTCACTGTGCATTGAGCCATTCTGCCCAGTGCAGATGAAACTGCCTTGTGTGTATAATTAGTGCTAAGACAAGTAGAAATGGCAAACGTTTCAAGGCCATAGCTGTGTTGTTTCTGGCATGGCCAAATGTGAAATTGGGTGCTTGCTCCATCTTTGGAAGCTGTTGTGTGGAAGGGGCAGAAGAAATGATAAAAAGAATCCCTCTGGCAATCAAATTGAGGACACAATAAGGAATTTTATTTCTGGAGTCTTGGGAAGCACTTTGGCAGAGTTAGGTGCTGCAGATTTAGCATCCAAATGCCAGCCCTGTGCATATGGAACATGTCAACGTGTCAGGATCTTTATTTTTTTTCTTTGGTAGAGAGATTTATTCTTGAATCTTTGATTATACTTGCCACCTGAAGTATTAAGATATGGAAGCTAATCCCAAAGATGCTCCAGGTGCAAACAGCACCTTTTATATGGAAGAACAGAATTGTGACTGCTGAGTCCCAGAAAGTCAGCCAATAATGGACTATGTAATGGATTACAAGTTCTCTTTTTTTCTTAATTTTTTTTCCAGGCTCTGTCTCCACCTGTAAAGCTCTAAACTCATGACTAAACCCTTACTCTTTTTTCTACCTATCTTTGAGGTAGCCAAGTCTCTGCCTGCCCTCTGCTAAATATATACAGCTATATGTAGTCCAAACATCTGCTTCCTGGGACCTGACTGACACTCCCTGTTACATCGTTTGTTTTTTGATTGGTCAAGATACCCTGATGAGAAGCAAGTTGTCTAGCCTTGATATATCAGGATATAGTCTACTGGTCCTTTGTCCTTCAGTTTACCCATAGACTAGATCTAAGCAAGGATCTTTGTTTTCCTGTGGGAAGACCATAATGTTGTCTCCCTATTCAGAGCTGTATTGTCTCAGTACCATCCTTCTTCATGTTCTATTAAGAAGAATTCACTGAAAACTGAATTTTGGATACAAACATCCAATATTCCTGCAGATTTACAAGTATTGTAAACTTGGATACACGCCTCTGTCTCCTTACAGCTGTGGACTGCTTGCAGCCAGGCCTCCCTAGAATCATTAGGCACCTCTTCCAGCAGTCAAAAACAAGGACTATAATATTTTGCACGTGGTGCAGCTGCTGAGCTGTGGCTTACTTCCATAAAAGGCAGACAAAATCTCAGAGAGCCTCTTCATAGAAAGATGGATTAAGAGCCTATTGTTTCTGTTTCAGGTTTTAAGAGTTATTACAATGCTTCGGGTTAGCCTTTTTAGGAAGTTTTTCTGGTAGTTCCTAACTGATTGTTGTGAAGTTCAGGGACAGAGATGGAGTTAGTCACCAGAGAGTATACTCACATGAGTACCCTTTACATCCAAAGGTAGGACGATGCTCTCCTCCTCAGGCTGTGGCTGTCATCAGTAGCATTGACGCTCCTGTCAAGTTTGGGGATGAATAAGTGAAAGTAGGGTCTAGAATGAAGAGGACTGTTGTTTTCACTTTACTCTTACAGACCATTTTCTAACCAACTGGAGTCACTCTTGCTCCTGGAGGGCTTTTATAGTATAATACAAAAGAGTGAGAATTCATCTCACAGCTCGAACTCATCTCTCATGGGCTGTTAAGATTTCTGAGGGATTTTTCTGAAGTTGCTCTTTTAGATTCTTCCCCTTTCTTAGATATCTTTTGTTATTTTCCTCCCCTCCAGTATTTTTATTTAAGAAAATGTATGCTCTTTTCTATCTTCCATATCATACTCTTAATAGAAGTAAATTATTAACTCCTTTAAGGTCAGATATTAGATATACCACATCTATGTAGTATCTACAAAATCATGTGTAAAATCTATACAAGTCCCCACCTTCTAAACACTGGTGATAAGCCAATTCTCCAGAGGCTTGGATTTTATACACGGTCTGACAATAGGAGCATCCGTCCCTCTGCCCCCCAGGTAATTTTACAGTCTTACTTTCTACCTTTTGGCTGCTGAATATTATTTTATTTGTGAGAGATGAACAACTCTCCCTCATTATTCATGTGCGTGAGAAGTTGTAGGAGGCATGGGGACGACCATGTTTAAACTTGTCCTGTATGCTTTGGGTTTTGTCAGCAGTCAGAAATTGTCAGCCTAAGCATGTCTAGATGTACTTTACTCATAGACTTAGCATGTTCTATAAGTAGGATGTCATTTGTTGTCACTTTAACATATTTGCCAGTGTGGTATCCACCATGCCATCTAAATGCAAAAATGAGAATTTGTACCCTAAGTGTTTTATTTCAATATATTTTACCAGGCTAGGAGGCCCAGAACAGAAGACTGACTGCAAGAGGGGAGGGAGAGGCATCGCACAGCTTGGGTTGCAGACATCGAGCATATTGTGTTCTCCTGGGTAGAAAACTGGCTGGATGGCAGGGCCCAGAGAGTGGTGGGAAATGGTGTTAAATCCAGCTGGAGGCCAGTGACAAGTGGGGTTCCCCAGGGCTCAGTGCTGGGTCCAGCCCTGTTCAATGTCTTCATCAATGACCTGGATGAAGGCTTTGAGGGCTCCCTTAGCAAGTTTGCAGATGACACTAAGCTGGGTGGAAGTGTCGATCTGCTGGAGGGTAGGAAGGCTCTGCAAAGGGACCTAAACAGGCTGGACCGCTGGGCTGAGTCCAACGGCATGAGGTTTAACACGGCCAAATGCTGGGTCCTGCACTTGGGGCACAACAACTCTGTGCAGCTACAGACTAGGAGAAGTCTGTCTAGAAAGCTGCCAGGAGGAGAGGGACCTTGGGGTGTTGGTTGACAACCGACTGAACATGAGCCAGCAGTGTGCCCATGTGGCCAAGAAGGCCAATGGCATCCTGGCTTGTATCAGAAACAGTGTGACCAGCAGGTCCAGGGAGGTTATTCTCCCTCTGTACTCAGCACTGGTGAGACCACTCCTTGAATCCTGTGTTCAGTTCTGGGCCCCTCACCACAAGAAGGATGTTGAGGCTCTGGAGTGAGTCCAGAGAAGAGCAACAAAGCTGGTGAAGGGGCTAGAGAACAGGCCCTATGAGGAACATCTGAGAGAGCTGGGGGCGTTTAGCCTGGAGAAGAGGATATTGAGGGGAGATCTCATTGCTGTCTACAACTACCTGAAAGGAAGTTGTAGAGAGGAGGGAGCTGGGCTCTTCTCCCAAGTGACAGGGGACAGGACAAGAGGGAATGGCCTCAAGCTCTGCCACAGGAGATTTAGGCTAGACATTAGGAGTTATCTATCAGAGTTACAGGCTGCTTTTCTGCTTCCTTCATTAAGCATAAAACTCTTGAGCATTAGGGCATAAATGATAACTGAAAGACAGGATAGGGTATGTTTTAAATGCAAGAGTAAATGCAGCTAATGAAATGTTTGCATGTGAAAAGAATGTTTCTGAAATAACAGAGGTAATGACCTTACTAGGCTGTTTCCAGGGGATAAATTTCTCATAAAGAAACAGTTTCCAGTTTCCACTTCTGTAGGCATTGGCATAGGATGCTTTGGTAACAGCAGCAACCGAGCCACAAAAATGCATGTTGTGTTAATGATGGAGCCTTCAGAATCTTGACTGCATTAGCTGCCAGACTTCATATCAAACTGAATTTGCACCTGAATGGGTTGCATAAATTCTGACCTGTTCTAGGTACTTAATTTGCAGTACTTTTCCTCCCAGTGAGTCAAATAATTTTAATTTTTCAGCTGCATTTCCTACTTGAGGAGGAAACAACATAGAATTCCATAAGGAGTGTAGATCTTATGTATGCATGTTTGTTATGTTACTGTAAAGTCTGAGTTCTGTCTTCTCTGCCAAATGAAAGAGAATGGAAGCAAAGGCCTACTTCTAGACTCAAAGTGAACACCTCTGTATATACAGAGACTTAGTTTGTGATTCATCTTTGATTACAGGAAGATGTTCTGCCTTGGCACGTAGTAGGCCTGTGAGTACTTTCTGATGCAGGAATGCCCTTTGTGGGGGTTGATGCCAGGGTTTCAGTTTGTGGGTTCCATTGCTAATACTGAAGAGAACTGGATTGAACAGTTTTAGTAGAATTTTATAATCTCTTGCTACAAAGTCAGGGAGTTTCTATTCCCTTTCAATACTTGTTGTACACTTAACAAATTTCCTTTTCTGGCTGCAATCCAGAGGAAAATACACATGATATTGCAGAGTTCCACTCTAGAGGTGGCTGACCTTTGTCAGAAGAGCAAACTTTCTACAAAATTAATAGTATTTTGCATACATAAGATTATACGCATAAGTCATGGCAGGAAAGGATGGGAACACTCTTCTGTACATTTAGCTGTAGCTTAGCACTTACAGGCAGTGAGGGAACATGGTGAACAGAAGTTCACTGTGCAGTTCATGGTCTCTTTTCTAGGAGTTCAGGAAACCAAATGATGAGAAGCAGACAAAAACAACAGAATTCAACAAACCAACCATAAAATGAGCTACAGGGCTCACTTAAAGGTGTTAGGTTGCATTCATCCTTCCCACTAAGATGTTGTGGGGTTTTTGGGTTTTTTAAGTGCATAGCTCCTAAGCCTTAATACAAATGGAAACACACTTTGACTTCTAAAACAACATGAAAATTATTATTGCCAGTCCCTTGTAAGTCTCCTGGATGGGATTTTACTGTGAAGTATCCCAGGAGACCAAGAGGTTGTTTTGATAATATAAAACATTCATATTGAAGTAATGGTAATAAAAGCTTCTCTTAAAATTGTGTTGATGTAAATAGACCATTGGAAGGATTTCTGCTACCTAAAGTGATGTTAGCTGTTACAAGACACCACAGGTTTTGAATGAATTCACTATGGTGTCAGGCAAGTATGAAAGGTTATACACCTGGCTGCCTGAGCTGGAGGAAATTGATAATGAGGTTAAATTTCTCTGACTGTAGAGTTATGCAGTTTACTCTCTTGCCATGAATGCTTTCTGCACATGCCAGGGAATGCCTGCACAGAAGAGAAGGCACTGTGATGGTGGCAGGAGGGTGGAGGGGACTGTGCAAGGGGTGGGATCCACAGTCTGCAAAGGAAAGAAGAGATCTCCAGAGCTCTGGTTACTCAAGCTGCCTCTGAGGGAAGAGTTGTGTCATCTGAGGGGAAGGCTTGTCATGTGGCTGAGACACCCCTTCCCACCAACAGCAGAAACTGCTGCCTCATTTCTTTTATCTCTTCAGTAGCAGTGGGAAAGGAAAATTGGACTTGCCAGGCAGGCTCAGCCCTGAAGACTAGCCCTGCACGCACACCTTGCATCTCCCAGTAGGTAGAAGGGATCAATCCTAATTCCTCATCCCTGGGACAAGGTCAGCTTTGCCTACGCATCTACAAAATGTCAAGTGGCTTTAATTCAGTTTGGCCTTTGCCCAGGGTAGGTCTTTGACTATCTCTGCTTAACTAATCTTCTTTACAATAACCAGAGAGCTAAAAGAACCCTTGGTCTTCAAGACAGAGAATTGAAAAAGGCTTCATTATACAACAGCAGGCAAATTTCCTTTGTCTCCAGATGGGATTGTCCAATTAATCTCTTAAACATAATGATTTTGCAATGTTTCTTGACTGGTCCTACTTTTCAAATGCATTAGCTTGCTTAAAGATCACTTCATCTCAGCCCTAACCAACCTGCCTCTAGGGCAAAGTACGTAATCTTTGTAACAGCGCACTGTGGCACTTTGCTGATGGCTGAAGATAGGAAAAAGAGAAAACATTGATTCATTTGAACTTCATGGTCACTTGGCTTTCCTTAATGTGACCTGCTTTTCCCACTGGAAACTGCAGTCCAAGTGGATTTTGAAGATACTTATCCATGTCTTCCCAGTTATAAAATCAGGGCCATTTTCTGTGCATATTGCTCTAAATGGCCATGGAGATCAAGTCTGCAGTTTTAGGAGCAGCATTATTCCCATGCAACAGGTCTTCTCTGGGCCTACATGGAAAAGCAAGAGCTCTGGAGGGGCTAGCTAATACTTAGCTCATGACATTCCCTGCTAAGTGTGTGGCTGTGCAGATGACCAAGAGCATCCAGTGTACTATGCGTGCAGCTTTCCTCAAACTGGACTTCATGTGCATGGATTAAGTAATGTTGGAGCACCTGTTGCTAGTGCAAAAATTCTAGGCAGAAGCCTTGAACTTCTGCCCTGGCTGAATTAGACAGGGCAGGAATATGCAAAACTCAAAAAAGAGCTGTAAAGACCACATGGAGATTAGGATTGTCTTTAGATGTCCTTTGCATGGCTCTGTTGTTAATGAAAAAAAGAAAATGCTCCTACTAAGTTACCAATGTTAACTTCGAGGACTCAAAATTGTGAGTTGAAGCCCTTTCTGTGAATGCAACAATGTGCGAGATCTGTACTGATCAAGCTGCAGATGTTGCAGTGGTATGTAAGGCTTCACAATTAGGAATCTCTTCTAGTTTTTATACTTCAAGCCTTTTTCATTCTCCTTCAGTTGTGTCCCAGTTCTTCCTCATAGCTGATATTAATCATGCCAGTCTATTGTTTCCAGCTATGTCTTCTGACCCTTTGTACTTTGTGTGCCCTGACTCGGTTCAGCTGAATTGATTTTTTTTTTTTGTTTTCATTTTGTTTTCAGTTCTTTTGCCTCCGAGGTGCCCTGCACTTGCCTTCTTGCTCCTTCTGCACTGCTAGAGCTGCTGCTCTGAGAAGCCAGCATTCATATGTGACTAGGACTTGGATGCTGGAAACTTTTCTTTGACACAAGGGCACCTAAGTGAAATTCTTCCTCTGCCCCCTCACAGATTGCTCATATGTGCTCTGTGTGCCTGTTGCAAAGTATTGTGTACATTTATAAGAAGAATGTCTCCTTGACCTCTGCATTTTACAGAGAAAAGGACGTGAAGTGTGTTTGGAGGGTAAGAGGAATGGGTTTGGGATGAAAGCAGGCTCCTCCCCCAGACAATAGCCCTCTAGAAGTTGTCTTTACTCTTTCAATACAGGTCTGTTTCTCTGCATTCTGAAGCTGGAGAGGGAGGGTAATGGGGCACGTGCCCCATCTAAAAGGGGTCATAAATTCTTTACCAGTCCTGCTTAATTTTATCTGGGAAGAAATGTAGGCACAAATTGCTTTGCTGGTACTGTAATCCGTGGGCAAACTCCTGTTAAATACTTTGTAGACAGGAAGTGTGGATTTAGGGTGGTTTTGAACTGCAGCACAAAGCTCTTTAAAAATCCACCATCCCCAGGGAGGTTGTTCCTTAGTGACAGATGTGGCCCATAAGTGATGATTTCTGCATGTACCCTATAGTGTTAGTTCAAGAGTCTAATTACCTATCATGTTCAGCAAATGGTATCAGATGCCTGGTATCCATGCTCTGATTTGCAGGTTATGATTTTATTCTTTGCTGCTGCTAAATGAAGAAGATAATTTGAGATAGGTGGAAAATAATTTATTTAGGGGTGGAAGTTATGCCACAGTTTATCAAAGAGAATGCTTTATTTTAAATCTCACACAAGCTTACTTTTATTTTTTCTTTATTTTTCCTTTCTCTCTCCCCACCCCCCCCCCCCCCGCTTTTTTTGTCATTTTATCACTGTAGGGAAAAACATAAGGGGAGAAGGAAGAAACAAAGGAAGTTCAAAAAAAGGAGGAAAGGGAAAGTCTATGGTTTTCTTAAGAAAAATTTTCTTCAAAATTTTCAAAGTTTACTTCAAAATTTTCTGCCAGTCATACGATGTGTCAATGTGTAGGCAACATATTACAAAGCTGGACCCTACCTCATATTATGGTCTATTATAAGACAGGTCTTTGAGTGGCCACAGACCAGGTGTTGTGCTGACATTGACAACAGGATAAGTTCTTGTTCTTCAGGGCCTCCACCTAGTCAAAAAAGGAACTATTTCTAGTGCCAATTACAGATTTCAGCTTTCACGGTTATTAAATTTCTACTACCATCGCAGATTTTGTATGGCATTAATCACCACTGAAATCAATCCCCTCACAAACACCAGTGCTTGGTGTCATAACACCAAAGTGAGAACAGGCAGGTAGCTAATTCTCTGATACAGGAGAAGCCATTCAGCCTCACTGAGCTGTAACCATTTTCCATCAAACAGGAGACAGTCTATCACAGAATCAACAATGGAGTCAAAAAATGCTGTGACCAGCCTCCTCTCGAGTACCGTATTTCCAAAGCCAGGCCAGTCTCTTACTCCTGGGTTGGAGCAGGAAACATCAAGCTGTACTGTCCCTTATCAGAGCTGAAAGCACACTGGAACTGAGCCCCTGATTGACTGCAGGCAGGTTGCCTACCCTGAACTGGAGACAGCAGCCGGGAAGTGACTGTCACCATGCTCAGCTAACAGACCCCTCTAGCGGCTTTGAAATAAACAGTTTGGTTTTGCAGTGTGCATGTCAGTCTGCAGTCTCAGTTTGTCCAGTGTGTTCTGTGGCACCTCTCCCTTCTCCCTTTGATGGCTGTATCTGTCACATGGTAAAAGAGGCTGTTTGTTAAATTCACTTTAAGATGTTAAAATTCTGTCTGAATATTCAAGGTAGGAATTTAGACAGTCTTTGCTCCTGGTTACATATGAACTCTGTCATTTCCTCTGCTTCCTGGCAGTGTTCCTAATGGCCATGTGAGGGAAATAGCACTTTGACATTAGCTTATGTGGTCACAGTGCTGCCAGAGTTTAAACCCATTGCTGCAAAGTGTTTGGGGAGAGCTTCTGTCTAAGGGCTTGACAGCACTTGAGAGCTCATTTGCATCTGAGGCAGTCTGTGAATGTAGAATGTAATAGAATATTTCTCCAGCAATTCTTATTCTGGAACAAGAGCATCTTATTCCTTCTTAGTTTAATATGCTTCAAAGTAGATTCTGCAATAAGACTCTCTCCAAACAGAATTCTTTAGGATATTGTGGGTTTTTTTTTGTTGGGTTTTGTTTTTTCTTACAGCAACAAAACCCTTCAGTGCTTAGGGGAGGTGTGAAAGTTATATCTTTCTAACTTCCTCCCTTGTGTTCTTCAGATGGAAACATGTCCTTTATACCTTCCTGGAGAATTTTACCTCTTCACAAGCAGAGATGTCAGTTGCTTATGGCAGTCTTACTCATGTGAGGACAGTTTGCTTTCTGAATATTCCCTCTTCAGTGCTAATCACCATCACCTTTAATGATCTGCAGTGCAGCCTCATTTTCACAGCAAGATTTTCTCTGGAGGGAAGGTGGGGGCTAACAATGTATTTTCCTGCTTATGAGCCAGGAGCATATCCGTACTAGCAGGGAGTGGCCCTAATTTATTTCTGTGGAGTTTATTCTTGCCTGGATGTCATACAGTGTAAATAAAAGAACAGATCCATCTCCACCGGTGAAAAGCAAAACAGAGCATTTGCAATTTTTTTTTTTGTTTCTTTGATTAAGACAAAAAAAACAAGACCTCACAGAAAAAAAGGATTTTCCTGCAGGAGTCCAGTACAAGTAGCTGTCCAACAAGTCCCCTCCAGCACTACTAGAAGTAATTTACAGATACACAACTTTCATCTTGGATTAAAGAGGAGAAAATTCAGATGCAGACAGCATTTTCTTGGCCATTGGCTCTTTCCATAGGATTAGGTTTTTGTTTAATAAATCATTCCTTTACTCTTCCCGCCCCCCGAGTCTGGTCAGCTCATGAGTCACCCAGAAGTAGTTCAGGTGTTGTGTACAGTCCTTGCTTTCATTGTGTACAAAGGCTGAAGTCACAGAATTTGTGCAAATTTGCTCACGTGTGTCATTTCAAATTTGAATAGTCTGATCAGACTCTGGTTAGAACTGCTCAGCCTCTACTACCAACTTGCAAGCATCAAGGGGGAAATGGATACAGATCCACTTCTATCTCACATGCTGTTTGGTTTTGCCCATGCCATATTTCTAGATGTCTGTCTGACGTGCAAACCCAGAACAAGCAGAGATCTTGTGCTAGTTTCAGGGCAAAGCCACCTCTCAGGAAGAGCAAGACAGCTGTGATACCACTCTTGCTTCTCGTGACCAGAAGGCAACCACTGGAAAGTGTAAAGTAGCTCTTCATTGAATTAACAGTACTCTCTGTTTCTGGAATTTGATGGTAATCCATTTCAGAAGGGATTACTTACTGGGTGACACCAGCACTGCATAATTCCTGTGGTCTTTGTACCCTGCTTTCTATACTTACATATATTTTCTTCCACTTTCCTGGGTTGCAACCCTCTTGTCTTGCATATCAGGGAAAGTAAGATCTGAATATTTCTGTTCTGTTCCGAGGCTTAAATCTTAGCTGTATTTAACATGAGTTAATTGTGTAAAAATTGAGGCCCATAATCCAGCAAACGTTTTTAGAGCTGTCTGGAGGACTCTTACTCATGGGAAGGACAGACTTTGAATAATAATGACCAAAGACATCATCTTCTCAAGTAATATCTTTAGAATTATTCTGATAAATCCCAAGTAATTCATTAATAAAGTAAGATCAGCTGATCCGCACAGTGTTCCTCCATGAACCCTTTTGTTTCTTCCCAGGAGGAAAAGAGAGTCATCATCTAGGGGGTAATTGTAGGTTCATTTTGATGCAAAGAGGACTCCAAGCTCCTTACAGCATATTAGGAAAATTAAAGAAAACAAAGACAACCAACGAAGCCTGTGCTGTGCACTGAATTTATGAACTCTTTGGGCTATTCTGCAGCAGCTGGATACTCCTGCTGATATGTCCTCTCTGAAAGCCTGACACATTCTTTGAAGTCAATTCCACAGGTCTTCGCTGTTGCATCAGTTCAACTGGAGACCTTTATGACTGCCCTCTGGGTCTGGAGAAGATTAGTTTGTAGTTAAGCAAGCTACATCAGCTATCAGGGTAATAAAGTGGCTGAGGTATGGGCTAATCACTGCAGAGGTCAGGAGGCAGTATGCTTCCCTCTGCTCAGCCTTGCAATTTTTACCAGACAAATCCAGCCTTGGCCTCATTTTCCTTCTCTATGTAAGTCTAATTTTTTTGATGCTAGAGGGGATCTCATTGCTGTAAGGAAAAGAGAGCCAGATACCGTGAAATAATGAGAGAAATTAAGCTAGTACTACCCAGACTCACAATGCATATCAGGTACTGCTGGAAGGAGTGTACGAGTCCCATGTGCTTAGAGTTGTAGTGGGATAAGGTAGATGGTGCTACTCTCACCCTACTGCTACTCTGATCAAGTGTTCAAGTATCCTGTTGCTATCACAAACCTCCAAGTTTGAAGCTACTGAGAATCTACTTTTTTTTCTGTCATTGTACTTCTTTTTCCTAAAGTCTGAAAAGACCCACATTCCAAAAATCAATGTCATCAAAATAAGACCCAATGCCACAAATTGCTGGTACAAACAAATGAGAGAAAGGGTCAAACTGCTAGGTTCCTTGGGGTCTCCAACTGTTAAACTGCCAAAACATCAGATCATATCTTAAGGTATGCTAGAATACTGTTTAATCAGAACACCATTGCATAAATATGACCTAGGCAGTCCTTAGTAATGAGGCAGTTCTTCTGGTCTCATTCTATCAACTACTAGGATGTGTTTAGTAATATTTTTCCAGGCAAGACCAGGTGCTGGCTAGAGTAAATTACCTGGAGATCTTTCATGTGGGAACTTGACATGCCCTTAGAAAATGCCTAATTTTCACTTTTTTGGTTGAGGTAAAGTAAAATACTGCATTTCATCCTCCCCAGGTGATCCAGTGAGGTGCTTAGTACCACCCGTGGCTTATGGAACAGTTTCAATGTTTCTTGATTTTGTTTGGAAGAAAAGACAGCAGAGCTGAGAGTACTGAATCTTGCATTTCTGAAGTACTGGTTGCTTCTATTGCTAAAAAGTTTCCCATCTTGACACCTAAAGGGCTGTTTGTTAGAACTTTGGGAAAAAAGGGTGAGGGAATGGACTATCAGTGGCACATATCTCTTCTAGTCCCAGCTGAGTAAGACTAGAAAAGTTTCAGAACTTGCTCAACCCCTACCAAATCCTTGTTGGTTTCCACTTGCCACGTTTCCAAGTGCAGTCAGCACCAATGAGCTTCATGAGTTTGCTTGAAAAATCCATCTGCTGTTTTTGGCCCCATAGATGCTAGCTTTGTTGCCCTGTAAATCTGGCCATTGCTATCACAAGTTGAATTTACGAAAACAGCAAACTCTGGTAGTAAACTGCCAAAAATCAGCAGTGCTAGAGACCAAGATCAGGCATTCTGGCTCCTGGTACCGCATCCTAGTCACTGGGAATGCCAACTTTAATTATGTTTTACTGGCAATTCATATCTATGTCTTTTCACTACTGAATCAGGATGTTGTGCTCCAACCCAGCACCAGCAGTCACATATCCTCCAAAGCAGATGTGAATCTTTTTATGAGGAGAGTCATAGCTCATTAAAATACATAGGAAATTCCACTCATCACTCCCCAACTTTTTGCACTGATTTGATTTTACTTCTAGACTAATGATTTATGACTGACTCTCTTCCAGTCTTATCCATTCCTTTACATAGTCTCCCTGCTTGAAACACATCTGAACTACCATGGAGTGGAACTTTTTGCGTTCTGAGGTAATGTTTACATGGTCTAAAGGTCGACACCCAGTAAATAGAGTGGGATAGTCAGTGCACATGAAAGTTAGCTGATGTAAGCTTGTGTGAAAACAAGGAGTACAAATGTAAGGAAATACACAAGCAGGGCTTTTTCTGTCTCAGTCTGTCACATCCATTTGTAATGAGCAGATACATTAAAATGGGCAAGAAGATGTTCCTAGTGGCATCATATTGTCCATATCACTCAGTCATCCTAGAATGTTTCACTAGGGCAAGGTATTCCTGAATCTTCCTTGAATCACAGTCTTAATGTTATTAGGGGCTATAATGCCAGAAATGTTTCCTGTGTCCATACAAATGTGTGAGAAGGCATTTTATGACTTTGTTGGGTGTTCTGGAAAGCATTTGAAATGTTTGGGTACTAGAACAGCTAGAGTATTATTTAATTATGAAGCTGTTATGCAGTAACACAACTGCTATTTGATGTTTTTACAAACTATGATATGCTGATCTCTCTAGAGAGACCTGTCACATACTTGTAGTCCTCCAGCAGAGACTTCTGCCTCCTCAGTAAGATCAATACATGCAAAAGAGCATGTCTGAGAAATCTTGATGGGTGGGGTGGAGGTAAGGTGTTGGAATGCCCTGATTCAGAATCAGATTCACAGAATAATTTGAGTTGGAAAACACCTTCAAGGTCATGGATTTTAACCATAAACCTAGTACTACCCAGTACACCACTAAACCATGTTCCTAAGTGCTGCAGCTACGTTTCATTCGTACCTCCAGGAATGGAAACTCAACCACTCCCCTAAGCAACCTGTTCCACTGCTGAACAACCCTTTTGGTGAAGAATTTTTTTTCCTAATATCCAAATATCTAAACCTCCCGTGGTGCAATTTTAAGCCATTTCCTCTTGTCTTGTTACATGGGAGAAGAGACCAACACCTTCCTCACTACAACCTCCTTTCAGGTAGTTGTAAAGAGCAATAAGGTCTCCCTTTAGCCTCCTTTTCTCCAGACTAAACAACCCCAGTTCCCTCAGCCATTTCTCATAAGACTTGTGGTCTAGACCCTTAAGTCAGAGCCTGTCAAAGCAATATTTCTCTCTTATTCTGGTAGAACCCATTTGGGAGGTCCATGACTGCTGTTTCCACCTTGCTTCTTTCAGGTGGGTTTGTGTTTCAGCTACACTGAATGCCAAATTAATTGTTGAACTCTGTGCTAACTGGAAGAGAGACGGAGAGAGAGGCTGGGAAAAATAATTTTTTAAAATATTCTTTAAATCAATTACTGTCTGTGCTTATCATGCACATTAAAACTCAAGTTAAAATCCATAGTGCCTTGTTCTGCCATTTTAAATATTTGTTGTTAGTCATTGTCACAATTCCTTTGCATGCAACCCCTACAGCAGAAGCACAGTTTTCTCTGGAGCTGATATTAGCATTGTTTCACTGGACTGACAAAATGCAGTAAGCTAGTGAGTTCCCTGGGAGACTGGCTGTTTTCCATCTATTTCACTGCTCTGGAAACAGGCCTAACTATAACGGCCTAACATATCTTAAAACAGGGAAATTACTAATTCAAGTCAGTGAGCATATTTTCATTTTAAAAGAGTAACAAATTAAATAAACTCCCTGCATTTTGTATTCGAGACCTTAGTGTTTCATCTGCTGTAATCTAATTCACCCATTCATTTCCTGCACATTCATTTTATCCCATTATTTCAGATTTCCTTTGCTTTTAATCCTGTGTTTTGAAGAGACATAGAGTTACAACAGAGAATAGATGAGAGCATAAATGGTAAATAAAAGAACAAATATGCCATAATATAGCTTGATGTGCTCCTAATCAATCTGCTTATCACAACCTTAAAGTTAGATGTCTAACTTTTCTGTCTCCAGTTGATTAAAACTTCTTTAAAAATAACTGAACTGGGGCCATGTATGCAGTCCACCAGGGTCTTAACTGTTGTTTTTTCAAAAATGTCTTTTTTTTTTTCTTACAATAGCAGTGATGGTTCCAGATATAAAACAACTGGAATGACCAAATGGCCATACGGACCTTAAGAATTTTTGTGGTTTGCAGCCAAAATGTTCTGCAATCAGAAGACTTGGTATTCTGGGAGAATTGATTAACCCCTCTTCTTCTGTACACTTTAGAATGACTGCAACCAGAAATGTATCTGGTTCACCTACTGCATCATTCATAATGCTGTCTCATCTGCCTTGGTTGGCTTTTATGTATTTTGTCATGGGCAATTGTGTTGTTTAGCAATTCATAGAATGTTCTGAGTTGGAAGGGACTCACAAGGATCAAGTTCAACTCCTGTACTTGTATAGGACAACCCCAGCATTCAAATCACGTGTCTGAGGATGTTGTCCAACAGCTTCTTGAATACTGTCTGGTATGGCACCATGACTTCTTCCCTGAGAAGCATGTTCCAGTGCTCCACTACCCTCTGAGTGAAGAATATTTTCCTACTATCCAACCTAAACCTCCCTGGCATGTCTTCCTGCCATTCCCTAAATTTCTATCATTTGTTGTTAGATCAGTGCCTGTTCCTTTTCCTCTCCTTGTGACGAAGCTATAGACCTCAATGAGGTCTCCTCTCAGTCTTCTCCAGGCTGAACAAACAAAGTGATTTTTTCCACTCCTCATATAACTTGCCCTCTACACCCTTCACCAACTTTGTGGCCTCCTCTGGACACTCTCTAATAGCTTTATGTCCTTTTCATTCTGTGGTGTCCAAAACTGCACACTGTACACAAGGTGGAGCTGTACCAGTATGGAGTAGAGCAGGACAATCACTTCTCTTGGCTGGCTAGCAATGCCACACTTGATATACCAAAGGACGCGTTTGGCCCTGAAGGACATGTTTGACCCTCTATCTTGTCTCCCTTGAGACCTTCCTTTCCATAGGAACTCCTGAGAAAAATTAACTTCTCTACTGTTTCTAAGAACCTGATTCTTTCTCATCACATGGAACCTGCAGGGCTGTGCAGGACCCCTCTGTGCCTGCCCTGGGGGAAGGTGAGATGAAATTTGAGCATCACCATAGAGGAAAGCAGCAGAGCAGAGGCTGACATGAAAAGTAGGATCTGATGAAAACTTGCGAAGGTTATATGCATGGTACTACATCCCTCTGTGAGCACATGCAATTCCCTTGCACTATGGTGTGAATTGAGGATGTCCAGAGAGAGAGTTAATGAAAAATAGCCAGTGTTCTGGATTTTTCCACTGTCACTTAACTGCAGTAAGCACTCAGAGGGAGGCATACACATGCAGACATACATCATGTTTGGCAACTGGAAACTGTTGTCTGATACACTTCAGGCAACGCATTTTCCTTCATCTAACCCTGTAACCAGATGCTTGCTTCAGTTTTGCAGTGCTCCTTCATCACCCATATTATTTTTATAATTTTGATTAAATATTTTTTTTATGTCATGGATTCCAAAGGAACCTTTGGAAAGATAGGAAAGGCAATTAATAAAGCTTTCCAAATCTAAAAATTCCTTCTGTGTTGATGTTATAAACAGCTTGTTCACCTTTGTGCACCACAATCCCTCTTCCTCAATAAATGTGTTTCTAAAAAGTAAAGAAAAATACAGTTGAGTTTGGCAGCCTGTGTATATTAAGAGAAGGAGCAGCATTGTAAGGACGAGCAGAGTCAGCATCTGCAACGATCTTGTGGTTGTGGATCACTCCATGCCATGATCTTTTGTAGAGATAATTTCTGTGACAGCATGATGTTAGATCATGTCAATAATCCTGCTGTGAGTCACCTCTGCTCGTTTATCACAATTCACAGGCTTTTTTTCCCACCCCTTGCTGTTGTGTAGAATACCGGAAACACTTCAGCCTAAGACATTATTGGAGCATTTCTGTTTATTGGCCTGTGATGGGTCTGCACTGGAAGGCTGAAGGGTGACTTTATTGCTGTGAACAACTATCTGAAAGGAGGTTATAGCAAAGTGTGTGTTTGTTTCTTCTGCCAAGTGATAGATGATAGGATGAGAAGGAATGGCCTCAAGCAGCATCAACAGAGGTTCAGAGTAGACATTGGGAAAAATTTCTTCAGCAAAAGGGTTATTGGGCACTGGAACAGTTGTTCACCATCCCTGAGGTATTTAAAAGAGGGGTAGACAAAGTGCTTAGGGTTATGATTTAGCAGTTCACAGGTACAGTTGGACTTGATGACCTCAAAGGTCTTTTCCAACCTGGTTATTCTATGACTCTATGACATTTTATCTTGCCATCATGTTAAATAACCTCTCTAAAAAGCCCAGTCACGGATTTTTGTTTCCCTGTTCTCCATGGAAGTATAAGCATAGTGTCTTTCACATTGTTTTCAGTCCCTTTAACAGAACATTTCAGTAGTTTTATATAAACATAAGTGTTCTGAGCTCCCTTGCATTTGTTTTTTAATGAATATATCTTATTGTTGTTAGAGCCTAATTGTTACATTCTCTTTAACCTGCAGACTATGGTGAGCTGTCTGCAGGATGCCAGCAGCTATTCAGTGTTAGGAAATGGGGATGAAAAAATAAATCACTTCTTTCTTGGCATATACTAGACAAAGTCCAGAATATGTTTGCATTAGCAGTTGCCATATTGCATTAGGATCTGTGCTGATTAGATTTTCAGTAATAGGAACAGGGCAAATGTATCATGTAGTTATACAATTAAACATATTGTTAGACTGAGAGTGAAAGGATGTTGTAATGGAGAAACAGGAGATAAGATAGGCTTTTATTTGGAAGGACCATTGTGGAGAGGTCACACTAGAGACAGCAGGAAGTTTAAATGGTTTTTAAAGCAGTTGCTTGAGGAAACGCCTAGTGTAGTGGAAATCATGTGAGTAGAGGTGGCTTCTTTGACATGTTACGGGAGAGGGAACTTGCTTGCTTATGAAGCACCAGTACATAATTTAAGCTGAATTACCATGGGCAGAAAGATGCCACAGGATCTAGAGTTGGAGTAGGTGAGAGGTGCTGAGCTGCAGAAAGAAAGAGAAATTTGAGAAACCATCTATAGCTGTGAGAAAGAATAACAACAGAGAAGTGACTTGGAGCAGGGGACACTTGGTTCTGATTTAGCACAGTTTCAGTGATGAAAGACTGATTAAAAAAAATGCTAAAATTCTTGGAGCCGTTGTGACTGTGTATCTAATGACTCACAGTTGTCAGCATTGTTTTCCCTTTTCTTTTTTTTGATTCTTTATTTCCTTTCCTTCACAAGTGTAAAAATCTGCTTGAAGTTAGGGTAAAGACTTCGGGTGATTTTTTTGTGGACTATGGATAAGCCTTTTCTTATGACATGGCTGAATACTGATTTCTGAGCTGTTCCGGTTCTAGGCAGCATCTATAATTGCATGTTATTATTTGAAAAAATAATGATTTTAATTACTTTCCAGAGTGGATGACAGGAAAACAATCTATATTGTTTTGCTTCTTTTAATCAGAGAACTTTTCCATATTGAAATGTGACTGAGTGAGTCCATCCATCATGTTCTCCATTTTATTTTAAAGTCACTTGAAAATCTAATACTTAGTTATTGGGCTATTTTCTTTGGTCTCCAGCCACAGAGATTTGTTTTTAAATAATACTTGTCCTGTTTTTCATAGCTGATGTGACTGATTCAGATTGGATTACTTCATTTGACCCAAACCGGAGCTGCAGTTTGAAGGTCCAACCAATCTGTGGGCAGCCTATTTTTTTTCTTTAATAGCAGGCTAATTGGCAGACCAATTAATCTGCTCATCTGTGAAGAGAAAATTTATAGCAATAAGTAGTTCTGTTTCCAGAAGTCATTCTCTAAAGTAACATTACAGTGGCCTTGTTTACTTCATGCCCTGCAACACGATCCAGTGCTTCAACAGTAGCACAGGTCAATTAGTGGACAAATTAAGCAATTATTAGGTACTAACAAGGGTGACTGGCATCATTACCCTTCCTGTTTACCAGCAAACTGTTATTTTAATACAAAGATCAACAAATAAATTAGGGCATCTGTTGTATTGCCATGTCTGCCTTGAAGTAAATGATATTAAATGGGCTTTGGTCGCTGCCAAATTCTTAACCCCGACCTAATGAGATACAGTGATATGTCTCTTGCTGATTACAGAAGCTGTAAAATTTAGTTTGTATTGATTTATTAACAAGGGGACCAAGCTCTCTGCGATGGTATTTTTTTAATATTCTGATATCTTTTCAGTTTAAATGTTATTGATCCAGAGACCATTGGGTTCCTCTGAAAGACAAAGCTATTCGCTGACTGTATTGATTATTTGGGTGCTTACAATAATTTTATGGTGAGACTTGTAGATATATGCTTCCATATAATGCCTCTTTTATGTTCCTTGGAACTGCTTCTACTTCCAGATTCGACTGCAGCAAGTCAGTTATCTTAACTCTTGCTTTGTATTTTTGTCATGGACTAAGGCTTCTTCAGATTTAAATAACTGTCTCCTAAATAAGAAAATACAGTAAATCTCTTTGGATTAGGTGAATTTGGCTGCAATGCCCTCTAATAACTTGTGTTACATTGGGAAACGCTGGGTCTCATTTGCCATTAAGATACTGGGTGACCAAGGTCAGTTACTCCCCTTTAGTCTGGTGTGCCTGGTGTAACAGTGAATCGAGTAGAGCAGAGGCTCACCCATTATGTGTTTATACACAGCCTTCCATATCATAGCATGTTCTTGGTTAGGCAATAATAATTCCCTGCGAGAAGCTGAAAGCTGTAGCTTCTCGTTGCCAAGATGCCTTTGCCAAGCTCTGTGAGTGAGGCTGCACTAGTAACAGGAGCAAAATGAGCAGAACCTGGACAAGCCACTTCCCTGGAGCAGTTATAACTGGAGGAAAGCTCTGAGAGTTCAAGTTTCTGTGCCACCTACTGAATGAAAAGCAGTCATGTTATCCCTGAGGTTATCCTCCCTGCTGCATGAAGAGCTGTCATAAGTACATATTTGGTGCACAGCCAGATTTCATGGCAAAACGCTTCCACCAGGTTACTTGGTGAAGTGTACACAATGATATTTATGCCGCCTTTATTGTGGCTGCTTTGAAAGGTCATACTTGACCCTAGGATAAAGAATGTTCTGCACATACTATTTTCTGAGTAATCAACTCTTCCAAGTACCAAGTGGACTATGTGTGATTGTATCCCTTTAAGTAGTTTTTGAGCCCTCCAGGTGTACGTACTATGCATGATGTTTTAGGCACTGACAGAAAACAGTGAGCACAGCATTTGAACATAGCTAAGCCTTTCGTGTTCACATACAGATAGGAAACATGGTTATTCAGGATCCAACTGTGCTCCTGTCGTTTCTTCACAATCGTGCTGTTGTATAATGAACAAAAGACACAACACTAGCCAAAAAGCAGATCGATGTTTGGTTTCCTTCGTTGGGAGGAGGTAATTGCAGAAACATTTCCTGAGCAATACAATTATGCTTATGCTAATTTGCTTCAGAAATTCAGGTTTATTCTCTTATCGAGTGGAAGAACCTGGTTACAGAAATGGACTTTCTCTTCTTCAGGATTAATCACTAACAGATGAAAAAATTGCTTATGTTTAGAGTCAACTATACCTTGATTATCTTAGACATTTCAGAAGCTTATGTTTTCCCCATGTGCCTCAACAAATTAGAATTCATTCCAACAGCAGCATAGGTTCAGATTTGTTAGTATTTGAAATATAAAATGGGTCTTAGGAAATAGACTAAATGAAGCAGTTGTATAGAATATGAGATTTTGCTCCCATCCTTAACGTATGTTTGAGCCAAACTATAAATAAACGTGTTTAAGCTGGCACGTACCTAAGTTTTAGTTTGTTTGTTTTTAAAGGTATTGATTGCATCACAAAAAATCTGATCTAAAGTCAGGGGTTTTTTTAAGTCAACTAGTTAGCCCATGCCATCTCTTCTATGCTGAATTGTTGCTTGTTGTATCTATTCCCTAGGGCTTTACCCTGTCCAGCGTTAAACGTTTTTGATGACGGGGTTCCACTCTTCCCCTGGAGAGACAATTCCACAGCCTAATAGAGCTTGCCACTAGTGAAATTTTACTGATGATCAGCCTTAATTTTTCTTTGCTTAATTTTATCCTGTTACTAGAGCACAATGATTGATGTATTCTGGGGAAATTCAGAAAATGGTTCCTGCTTCACAGGATGGTCCTTACAATAAAAAGCAAATTGTCATGACCTATCTGTGGGTGTCCTGTGATTACACAGGAACTCAATTTATCTTGACATTCATTCCCTGGAAGCTATTTCTGTCAGTACCAGCTCAGTTGAGGAATAAGTAATGAATTAAACTGCCAGACTGCCTGCTTCCTGCCCCAGCACCAGCCTTGGAGCAAGAAGATGTTCAGTCGCTCCCTGAGCACAAAGTCCACAAACAGGAGCTCCTGCAGGCTCTGGTGCTCAGACTGTGCCTGAAAGAAGGTCATTCAGGATGTGGTTTCCCATCGCTTGCCTTGATTCCACATTAAAGAAGCTTCACTGAGGAGGTGGAGTTACTCCTAGGTTTAATGAGCCTAAAGTAAGGGAAGAATCTGACCTTACAAATTTTAGTCTATCAATCTCTCTGTTTCCGTATGCCTGGTACACAGTTTATGTAATGCCCCCAGTTTTAGTGAGGCATTAAATACCTCTCTGTACATGAAGATGATCTGAACTCTGTGCTCATATATAAAGAGCAGATCTGAGCAAGTGCTTATTCAAATTTGAGGTGCCTTGTCCCAAAAAATTGCCACTTCTGAGATAACCTGCAGTAGATGCCTATTTATTTGTGCTGGGTAAGGTGCTAAGCTAAAACTAGTAGGTTTTAGTTCATTTCACCTCTTGGGAGAAGTCTTTTGCTATTGTGGCTCAACTTCTGCTATGGAAACTTGACTTCCATGTAGCCATATTGTACCTGCATTGTGAGGGTGAACTACAGTATTTATTCTTAAAGCCCTTATTTCTGGCCCTTTTAGAAGTACTACGTGATTGTAAGTGGTTTGTTCTGTTGGAAGCAGGAGCAGCGTCAGGAACCAAGAAGAATGATCATTCTAATATTTTATATGTGTAATTTCAGATAGATACCTGAAAATCATTGATGTCATAAACCCACATCTTCAAACTCTTCTTTCATTTTTCTCAGGTATAATTGATTTCCTTGTGAGCCAGCATCCTATTGCAAAAGTGCTGAGAGACCACCTGGTTTTCAAGATTGCACCCATGCTCAATCCCGATGGAGTATACTTAGGAAATTACAGGTATGGTGTGGAGCATGAATCTGTGTGTTATTATATCTACCTTCTACATCCTGCATTGTTTTGTCATTGAATCTTATATGGCTTATTTCAATTCATTCCTCTTAAACTAGAGGTTCTCAAGTGGCCGTGTGTTTCCTGAAGTTCCCATTGACAATTGCTTGTTTCAGGAGGTAGAGGGCAACTCTCCAAGACAGCAGGGTATCTGTTCTGCAAGCCTCCTCTAGGTGTGGGAGTTAAAGTCAGCTTATAGTCAGACCTTAGCTGTGTTTCATAAATGCATTCATTATCCTGCTTCTGTGTAAATGTGTCAGTCAATCATAGTTCTCTTCAGCTACCCAGATCATCCATTAAAGTCACAGATTTCAGTCCATTATTGTACTGTAATAGATAGGGATACATGGAATGGAACAGAATAATTATTCCACCCTATGCTAATTTTGCTTCATTTTAGTATTTGAATTACTACTTTACCACCTCCTCTGTTGAGAATGTATTCTGATAATCTTTTGTTTTCCCTAAAATTGTTTACTCTTAATGCATTTATTTACAAAATAAATGTGCTGCTGGAGGTGATAATGAAAAGCAGTTGATTAGTTGATGATTTGTTTGTGGGGGCAATTACATGTATTACATAGTTCTCTGGAGCAGCCCCTGAGAAATGTAATATACTGTATGTGGTTTCGCTTACAGCGCAAGACTAAATAACACAATACACTGTAACCAGGCTACCTTGAGCTTTGATTTAATTAGTTATTCCATTACTAAGCAGAGTAAAGGTGGGTTACTGTGTGAATGAGACCATTGAGGAAGAAGCTAGCGGTTGCAGAAAATAGTGCTGCTAACCCTGTTCTTTCTGATACGTGCTTCCTAACCTTCCAGTGCTTGCAGGTTACTAAAGAGAAATAGCAGGGAATTGCATGGATGTAATTTCAGCAGTGCTTATATACATGTTTTATAAGTGAAATTTCTGAAGATATGTGGTTTCCTTTCAGCCACACAGTTACTCCCCCACCTCTTGGCAAATCAATATTGCAGTCATGGCATCTGACAGCATTAGGAAATTATAATGCTTATGTCACCTTACAGGAATAAAACCCCAAAATAACTCTTGTAGCTGATGCTACAGTACCAGATGCACTTCCAGGTGCCATGCACGTGGGAAACTCCTCATGCAATTAAGAAGCTTCTCTTTTGCCCCATAAATTCATTTGCCCTTGTAGGTTTTTCCCCTGTGCTGTTATTTATGCTTTTTGAGAGGCATGCAGCTTTATAGACATGTATATGGCTCATAACTTAAAAAGGCTTTGGGAGAATCCAGGTACTATGAAAGAGCATGTGAATTCATTTGGAATTGCTGAGCCTGATGGTATACTATTGTTTTAGCTTTTCGTGATATGCAGAATTTTCAGCCCTCCTGAACTAAAGAAATTTTTAATGAGGTAGTTTGAAAAGCATTTGATTTTCTTGCAATTCTTCACTTTATTTACAAAAGGCCTAATGTAACTAATAACTAAAAAATGAGGGTAATAAGCAAAATGCTAACTATTATCTTGAGAAGAATATTAAAAAGCCTGGTAAAGTGCCGGCCTTGTAGTTAACTAGTGCTGAGTGAATAATTTACAGCAAACACTTTATTTCCTTCTCAAACGAAATCCACAAGCACATCACAATTTATTTGCTTGAATTTACTGGATGAATTTTTAAAAAACCTCTAAGGAGAGATTGCTAGTTTTTGAAAATTTAACTCTGAAGTTTCTCTGTGATTGGCTAGATAAGGCTAGATAGATCTGTTTCATCTCTTTTGGTCTTTTCCAGATTAGCACATAAATAGGACTTTCAGAAGCCTTCCAAGTAGTAGTAGGATGTAGCACAGGTCTATTGGCTGGGGACAATCTCTCTGCTTTTCCAAACAAGATCTGTGGGGCCATACACAGCAAAAGCAGTTTTAGGCATTTGAACTTCTGCTCCCTGTTATCTCCCTCTTTCTCAAAGCAGTAGCCAGTGACTGTTTCTTTGGTTCATTGAAGGTTTCCATTCAGAGCTATGCAAGCTAAGATAATGAAATGGGTAATTAAACGTCATGCATGAGTTTGTAAATTGATCTCCTGCCAGTGTGAGAGATATTTTTTTTTACCCCACTGGTACACAACTTTGTACCATTGGCAAAGTACACTGTCAGATGCACTTCACTGTCCTCTGAAATCCCAAGCGCAGTGGAGACCATTAAAAGCCCGAGTAGATCAGTAGTTCTCATAGAAGGGATGTCTTAGTTTTCCTGTGATCAAAAGAGGAACTAACCACTCATTTAGCCAGAATGGTAAGGTGACAGCTGGTTGATGGGATTTTCTTCAGTGTCATATTTGGGGGTGTGGGACTTTAACCAAGTCTGTGAGTTCTGTGCTCTTCTCAAAAATCCTTGTTCCTATGTTTTGAGTAGTTGTGAACAGAGGTTTAGGAGTTTAAACCAAGACTGCAAAAATAATGCCAAAAATTGCCTATAAACTGTTGCTCATTCTCAAGAGAACAGACCAAGTGGGTTGTGACTCTAAAGGGACTTTCTTGTGGTGAAATGTTTATAACTGGCAACAAGCGAGTTTAATATCAGAGCTATAAAAGCACATGTACTCACAGCACAGAAACGTCTGTGAGGAAGGCTGCTTATATGTTGCATGTACTTTCCAACAGCTCTAAAAGAAATGATCATGAAAATGAACAACAATGCTCAGTGTATCAAAATTCATGGAAACAGGGTGCTAAACTTCACTGATTTATTCAAGTATATGTAAGAATATTTAAGAAAGAAATTTAAGAAATGTATATGTGGACCCCTACAGTTAGAAAGGAAAAAAACAAGGTGCCTTATGTGACCTTAGGCAGTAGTTAAGCATCTCCTCTAATTTTGAGAGTTTGTAAGGTATAGACACAATTTTAAAAAGTATTTTTTAAAACTAAATGGGAAAAGTTGCAATTTAACTGTGAATCTTTTAATAGGAAGTGACTCAGTACAGTTCTAAATCTTAATAGATGTTATTATGGTACATAAATAAAGAGAGCTGGTGAAAGTACAACTAGACTTAATTTTCAGTCAAACTACTAGCTGACTGTTTAGAAATCAGAACATTTAACTTTTGCCTTCTGTTGTTTCTTTCTGAAAAGAGCTGAAAAATAAAAAATCACAGGCAAACCACACCACAACATATCAGAGTTGGCTGGTTACAAGTGTCAGAGGGGTTAGGCACAGAGAAGTCAAGCCCCCAGAGTGCAAATTCACCTTGAAGCTCAAGTATTGAAGGGCTAATTGGGATTGGTCCTGTTTGCAATACTCGCTCTTGTTTGCGGGTTTGCTAACATCATACCCTTCTCTGAAGATGACTACTACACTACGTTCTCTCTTCAGTGGAGAAAAAAACCCTCCATAGTATTTTTATTGCTACATAAGTACACTCGGTTATTTCTAACAGGCAGGTTAATGGTAAGTATCTGCTATTTACAGTAGCCAAGGATCTAGAGTCTCTCCAAAAACAGGAACACAGGCTTCATAACTTTATTGAAATCTTTAAGCCTGAAAGTTCTGTACTTGTAGTGTAACTGGCTTTGCAGTTACAGTGTGTAGAAAATATCATGCTACATGGCCTTGGTAATTAATTTGTCTAAGACAATGCCCCTGACTGACCTAGGCAAAATAGTGGGTGTTCAGCATTATTTGCCCTCTGTTCTGCCTGGTAATTTGTCCCTGGTTCTCAAATGAATTGAGAGACCCTTTTTGCTGGGGATGGTGCATGGTTTGGTTTTCAGCTTCGTGAAAGAAAATGGCAAAAGATAAAAATATTTGTGATTTTCTCCATAATAGTAATGTCAACCTCTCTGATGGATTAAACTGTTAAACAGTTTTAGGGAAAAAAGGAGAAGTAGTGCAGAGATGAGAGATTTCTTGACTTTTTCCCTCTGTTTGTGGTATAGCCTTATCATCTTCTGAACTTATTACCATCCCCAGGGAGGTGGGGTTAGACTAAGAGAAAAAATGTGTTCTTGATTTAAAAGTCGTGCATCCCCAGGCTTGGCCTGAACTTTTCTTTGTCAAGAGCTTGTTCTTAAACTGGCATTCTGCAGCTGAATGCTGAAATGTGTCCCTGCAGGCGAGATGACTGTACCACACTGTCTTAGATTAGTTCCAATTTGTCAGGCTCACCTTCCAGAGATGAAACCGTATACTGGCACCAAAAGGAATGCATTTCTTAGTCTGGACAACTCTTCACTGAGGTATCCCTGAAATGCCATGACAAGGCAGTTGAAATATCCTGACCGTTTTCTAAAGGCTTTGTTGTATGACCCGGTAAGTCTTCCTGTTACTTGCCATTTCTGTGTTGCCTTCAGTTGGTTAACCACGACAACATCAACCTTCAGTAAATTAAAGCCATTAATTAGCTGAAATATTCTGAACTAACACCACTACAATACCATTCTTAATATTCTACCCTGATTGTAGGGACTGCAGGGATTTGTGTGAATGAGAAGAAGGCGGCACACACCGATTCCCATCTTTTATTGTTTCACTGTCAGGCACAGTATTTTTTGAAGTCAACACATTTCATATCACTTGCTTGAGTGAGGATTTGGCACTCTGGCAAGCTGTTAACAACTGTATCTTGGATTGCATCAGAAGAACCATGGCCAGCAGGTCAAGGGATGTGATTTTGCCCCTCTCCTCCTTTCTGGTAAGGCCCCACCTAGAGTACCGAGTTCAGCTCCAGATCCCTCAACAGATGAAAAGGTAAGGACCTCAGCAGGTTCTGAAAATGGCCATAAAAATGGTCAGAGAGACGGAACACCTCTCCTATGAAGACAGGCTGTGAGAGCTGGTGGTGTTAAGCTTCGAAAAAAGAAAGCTCCATAGACACCTTACTGCAGCCTTTCAATATTTAAAGGGGGCTTGTAAGAAACATGGGGACGAACTCTTTAGCAAGACCTGTTGCTATAGGACAAGGGGTAGTGGTTTTAAACTAAAAGATGTTGGATTTAGACCAGATACGAAAGAATTTTTTTGCTATGAAGATGGTGAAGGAAGGGGTTGCCAAAGAGGTGGGAGACGCCTCATCCCTGGAAACATTCAAGGTCAGGATGGACGGGGCTCTGGGCAACTTGATCTAGTGGAAGATGTCCTGGGTCATTGCAGGGGGTTTAGGTTAGAGAACCTTTAAAGGTCCAAACTGTTCTATAATAAAGCAATATGTTGAACAGAAAGAAAACCAGACAAACCCAGATTCACCATAAATATTGTCAGATTCCACAATACAATGAAAGCTCTGCTAGGATCACATGTCTTGGGAAAATGGTATATTTTGGCTCCAGAAATGTGGTTTTGTAAGGGCTGAAGTGCTTTGTGGAAGCGAATTGAATTTGATAAATTGTTTCAAGTGAAAAAAGGAGTTGGGAAGGCTTGAGAAACATTTACAATAATTCGTATCAATAAAGGACAATCTTCTCTTGTTTTGTTTTAATGGCACAATTTGTTTAAAAACGGGTTTTAGTTAAGATCTGTTTTGAAAAGTCTTAAATACAAATAGAAAGCAAGGCTTTAGATCAGGTTAAATACTTCAGGTTTATCCTGAGTGAGTTTTTGTTGACCTTTTTTTCTGTGACTCTAGAAATAGTTGAAAGTTCAATATTTGTGTTCATATGTAAATTATGAGCAGTCTTTTGACAGTAAAAGTATGCATGTCCTTTATTCAAATTATTTTAGGTCTAAATCAAAGCTATGTGTTATAACACTCTGAGGAATGCTGATTTTGGTCTCTGATAGTATTGCTTTCAGGGATACACCTATACCTGCATTCAGACGTATATATGTGTGTGTGTGTGTGTAAATGTATATTCACAGGGACTGGATACATTGTGTGGTTCTTACTATCACTTGTCCAGTTGTGAGACATAGCTGTCATTTACATCATATCTCTTGATTGCTTTTCACCTGTTTTTCTGATGGGGGAAGTTTTTTTTCTTAACTTCATTTAATGCATATGAAATTCATATATTGCCTTGAATTGAAAAACAGGGTATCTATCTCAGATGACAAGATGAAGATCTCAATGAAGTTTATTTTTCCTAATTAGGTGTTTGTCATTGTGTATCCTGTATAACAATGTATAAGTAAACAATCATGGACCTTTTGAATAAATTTATTGTTTTTATTTATGTTACTCGGCATAAAAATTCTATAATTACTAGGTACAGCCACAATATAACTGGTATTTAATGACAATTACTTTTTGTTACCATAGAAATGAGTCCTAAGTAGTTACCTATAATTTCTCATTCCCAAACCTCACACATGTTGTATTGCAGTATTACCATAGTAATTGCCTATTAGTCATCATAAAATAAGCAGTTACCCGGAAGATATCAGGATAGTGTGAAATTTCTCATCTCCTTCAAAACTTGCAGCACATGCCGTTTCTCGTCTTCCTTTAGTGGGATTTTTGCCTGAATGACGAGAATGTCCATTGTACATTAACCCAAGGGAAGAAGGGATGTGATTGAGAGAGAATTGCAGTCTAAAAATATACCAAGTCAGGACAAATATGTTCCATCCCTGAAAACACAGAACTATTTCTTATTATTGAAAAGTTGGAATTTTTCAGTCCTATGATATAGAGATTTGTTCCTTGCCATGAATTTCCTATTTATTTTTTTCTCCAACTCAACTGTGACCAAAACACAGGCATCCTGGGGTGTCTGTGGGAACAACTGTGCTGTTCTCAGTCCAGGTGGACAGTGGCACTCTCCTTGTAAGAGCAGGAGATGCTCATAAGATTTTTTTTTTCCCCTCGTAGTTTCTTAGCCTCCACTGATTTTCATTTCAGACACTTCCTGAACTTATGGGATTTCTGTCTGCTCGGTGAATGTGTCTCCCTAGTATTTGTCTAGTTTGCCTTCAGATGGAAAATATTAGTGCCCTCAGTCTTCTCTGATCCGAGGCTGTTCAGGTGCTGCCCCAGTCCATTACCCACTTCAGCCTGTTTTGAGCTTCATGGACTTCTCCTCAGTGAGCCCCTTTGTACCTTGTTTGTCGTCTTAATTTAGATTCCATGTTATTCAGGCCATTGAGTCTCTCTGTGCCTTCCCAAATCACACTTGGTATCAGCTGGGGTTGTGGTTCATGTGGAAGTAAATGATGTTCCCCATCGCAGCTGGGAGCACAGGAGGGCAGACCAAAGGTGCTGAGCACATTGCTGACCTGGTGCTGGAATGGTGGCAACCAAACTGTTCTCTTTTCCTCCTTTAACATTTTCAAAACTGGAAATTCAAAGTGCTTTTCCAATACTTTAGTGTTTTTTGACAGCCAATTAGGTTAAAAATATAGCTGCAGCCATCCCTGATAATAGACAAACCCCCAAACACAGACATCTGCTATTGTGAGGTGAAGGCATTGTCCTTGTATTGCCTCCTCCTGTGTGGCTGAGGAAGAGGGTGAGGCATGGCAGAAGATTTCTCCTTCTCCAGTTCTTGCTTGGTATTGAGGATAGGTCAGGAACACTATGTACTGATTTCCTTCCACATCCTGTATTTGTTTGTGCCTGTTTTGGACCTCAAAGCTCCTGCAGTGTGCCAGGTTAGGGCCCTGGAAAGCAAAGTCCAGGATGGATCAGCAACTGTGACACAGATGCATTCTGTGAAGAAGTATGGGAAAGGCGAGGGAGGCAAGCAAGCACCGGAGGTTTTTTCTGGCCCTTATATCCATCTGGCTCATAACACTGCCATTCCTTTCCTGTCTGGAAGTTTTCTTTCCATTGTGGACCTTATTGCCCAGAGAGAACTGTGCACGTAAGACTGTTACAGTGCTGGCTGTTTTGCTCACCATTACTTAAAAAAAAAAAAAGATTCCTTGTAAAAATAAATATGTCATCCTTTATCTTAAAACAAATACTGGGTTTGCAAAAGGGTTCCTATCTACTGCCACTGAAAATGCTCTTTATATTGATGTAGTAACTGCTCATTTAAACCATATTACAGCTCCTGAGTACTTTTCAGTTGCTATTGATGTGACAAATTCTCTTGCACAGAGGACTGCACCAATCAATAGAGTCACTATATGTGCTTTAAAAACAAAGCCACATGCCTTGGGGTTCCAGTTGAATCTGAACCTTTTAGTAGCATTAAATCAAGCTATATTTATTTTGCTTTTGGTGAAAGAAAAAAAAAAATGTAACCCCAACCTAATTTAATACAACTTGTTGGAAAGGATTGAAGGTAGCATTATAGGGCCATTTTCACATATGATGAATACATAACTAGTGTCAGAGCTGCTATTTTGTTGTTGTAAGCAAACCCTTCTCTTTTAGTTAGATTGATCTGGGACTAGAGAGTAGCCTTTTATTTTTAGATGAGCACGGAGAGAAGTCATAATGAGAAGTATTGAAATCATAGCTTTTTTTATATCTGCCATTATTGCACTGAGAATGAGACACAACGTCCTTAAAGAGACAGGGGTATTTATTTTCCATTTAAATAGCACCATTTGTGATTATTACCTTTGAGCCTTTATGCAGAGAATAAGCACCCAACTCATGAATCCCAGCCAAGTGAATCAAAGTTTTGTACTTAAGTGCCATTTATGTCTGTGAGTTGCTGTTGGACCCATTCTTGACCTTCACTGGCTTTACTTTTTGTATGTTTTTGTCTTCTAAAATGCATTTGTAATTAATAAGGGTATTAATGTCAATTTGATTGAGATGTGTGTTTCTTTTCCTCCCCTCCTCGATAGCTAATCTCAGGTCTCAATAATCCCATCTCCATTACTTGGCTTTACTTGCAGTTAAGTACCTAAACATGTTGTGCTTTCTTCTCTCCCCATCTCTTTTTTTGAGCTACCTTGTGTCTCTGGTGATTTGACTTTTTAGTCATAGCAGTGAGAAAAGCAACAAATACTCCAGTGGTTGCTTTGGTTTTGTGATTTGGTTTTTTTCTTTTTTTTTTTTTTTTTGGTGGTTTTCATTTTTTGGGGGGTGGGTTCTTTCGGTTTTTTCTTAATTCTGCAAATGACTTGCAGTAAACTCCAACCAATTTGCTGTAGATCTTTGTTTTGGTTTACCCATCTGCAATTTAGGAATAATTAGGTGTCATGTATCTAAAATTAGCTGTGGAGCTACATTTATTAACGTGTGTAAAAAAAAAAAATAACAAAAAAGTCCCGAAACACATTGCGTTCCTTGACTTTGAGGCACTTGGTAGGTATCAAGCAGGATTGTTTAGAAAAATGATATCTTTAAATATACCCATGTAATTAAAGCGGTACTTTATTGTTTGTTTTTCAAGCGAGAGAAAAGAGAAACATGCTGAGTTGATCTCTGTCTATTGTCACAATAGCTGAGCTCTGCTTCTCAAACAGCAGTTGCTAGGCCACAATCCACAACATTTAAGAGCTGATAGGAAAGACCGGAGGGTTGCTCCAAAAAGGCTATTTGCCAGACACAGGAAATTATGGCTGTGACACCACCCAAGAAATATGTGATGTATTTACAAGTGCTGCCTACTGGTACAGTTTATTGAGCTATTTCCAGAGATAGGTGCAAGACCTGCATTTAACTGGTTTTTGGTTCAGTGTTTTTCAGGCAGCTGCCTGCTTACAAGGTACATATTGTTAGCTTTCCATAGAATCATACAATCATAGAACAACCAGGTTGGAAGAGACCCATCGGATCATCGAGTCCAGCTATTCCTATCAAACACTAAACCAAGTCCCTCAGGACCTCATCCACCCGTACCTTAAACACCTCCAGGGAAGGTGACTCAACCACCTCCCTGATCCTTTCACCCTAGCAGTTGCCATAAGGATGCTGCACCAAAAAGCCTTGAAAGAGAGCAAGTTTCAGCACAGTAGCTATGTACAGGTGAGGTGTCCATGGGGAACTTCTAGGAGATGATCCCTGATGCGGAAACTGTTAGCTGTCAGCATAGTGATGATCCAGCTTCCATTTCCTTTGTTTCCTCCCTTCCCCCAAATGAAATTAATGATACTGTTGCTTTGCTGAGGGTCTAGTCCACAGGGCAGTGCCCAAGAGTGTCTTTTGCAATGAAAACTGTGACTAGGGAGCATGCTTTGATTCTCTGGGCTTTCCTCCCCTTGTTTCCTTACCCTTTGTTTTGCTTTCCCTCTTTAATGCAATGGCCCAACCAAAACGTGTGGTTCCTTGCAGAAATCAAGAGCAGCAGAAGCTCAGTGCTGCTTTTATCTGCATCACATTTGCCTGGCCAGTGGCATCAGGTTGAGGTATTGACTCATTTGGGAGAAATTCCAGGAAGGTGAAGTGTTGATGAGGTTTAGCTCAGCTCCAGCCTCTATTTTTCTGTCTTGGGAAGCAAGAGCTGCATCCAGCCCTGTAGACACCCAGGCAACTGAGGCTATAAACAAAGATTCAGACTGTTCTTGTAGTATCAGCTATTGAGTGGGACTATTGCCTAATTAAACTTCATTTTTTCCCTCACTTCAGGAGTTAGTTTAGAATAGATTTCTCTTCGTTACTGTGGAGTTACTGTAGTACTTGCAGTACTCTCCTGACCGTCAAGGAGGACTGAAACCCTCTTGTCTGTTGGGGACAGAGTGAGGTTATTTTGTATTTTGTCTTATATGTTACACTGGAGTGCTGATTCACTCCAGCAGTGTTTGTTTCTGGAATAGTTAAGTGAAAAATGTAAACTATAAGTCAAGATGTTTTCCTTAACTGGAGAAATAATCAAATAGAGGTCAAAATCTCCCTTAATGAGAGCACCTATTGTTCACCAGCTGTCAGGGAAGGCAGTTGAAGGATTAATTCTTTATGAAGAGATTTCTGGGGAGACATCCTGGGATTTTCTGATGTTGCATACATTTACACAAGATCACCAGCAACCACTGATCATCACTCTCAAGGTTTCTGCAAGAATCCCCTTCCATGTAGTCAAGTTTTATCACATTATACAAGTTAGGGATTCTGTACTCACCTTCCTTTCACCAGGGAAGGATTTATCAATTTTTAACAGAAAAGTCCTGTCTTCGTGTTTCAACTGCCACTATGTGCACAGGGATGGGGAAATCCCATCCAGTTATTAGAAAAACAATAACAGCCTAAGAGAATGTTTATTTAGGTTGCTTTTTTGTTCTTTTCTTTTCCTGGATGGCAGCTGTTTGTTCCTTCCTTCCTTCCTTCCTTCCTTCCTTCCTTCCTTCCTTCCTTCCTTCCTTCCTTCCTTCCTTCCTTCCTTCCTTCCTTCCTTCCTTCCTTCCTTCCTTCCTTCCTTCCTTCCTTCCTTCCTTCCTTCCTTCCTTCCTTCCTTCCTTCCTTCCTTCCTTCCTTCCTTCCTTCCTTCCTTCCTTCCTTCCTTCCTTCCTTCCTTCCTTCCTTCCTTCCTTCCTTCCTTCCTTCCTTCCTTCCTTCCTTCCTTCCTTCCTTCCTTCCTTCCTTCCTTCCTTCCTTCCTTCCTTCCTTCCTTCCTTCCTTCCTTCCTTCCTTCCTTCCTTCCTTTCTCACTTAAAATGATGGCAGCTCACTGTATAATTTATTATATCAGTCCTAAGGGCTGTGTTGTGTAACGTGAAAACAATCCTGAGACAGATCTAAATGATAAACATCCATTATCTAAAACAATATTGTGTTAATAAAACAATATTAAATAATCGGAGGATGTGCATCACTTCTGTAAAGGTAGTGTAAAAGTAGACACCTGCCCAAAGCTCCCATTCACATGTCTTGGTCAGAACATGGGCTCCCAGACACCCATAATCTCTTGGTGATGTAGAAAAGCCTGCTTTCACTCTTTGAAGTAAACTGTTTCTAAGTTGTTCAGAGTTGTGGTGTTTCCTTTCCTCTGATTGGAGAAGAAACCTTTTTGTCTTTGGTTAATTTTCATAGTATGACAAACCAAACATGTCTAAGTATTGAGTCTCACTAGTCTGCAAGGTGTTGAGTTCTTGAAAACTAATTCTGGTGCTCCTTTGAAAATTTAGGTTCTGGCTATAAAGGATTTTTTTTTACTTAGCTACTAGTACACAAGCCTTTTCTGTTGAGGCAGGCAGAGATTAGAGATTTCTATTTCACAGCTGCTTTAAGCTAAGTGTAGACTGGTACCCAAAGAGGCAGTTAGGTTCTGGTTTCCCTCCTGGCTATGCCTCTGTGCCATCTCCTTTTTGCCAGAATTGATGTTGGCAGTATTGTGAGCCAGAAAAGGCCCAATCTGAAAAAAAAAAAAAAAAAAAACCCAAACAAACAGCCTGCAGAAACACTTCTCATTTGGCTCCCCATGCATCCAGAAAAAATGGGACCAATATAGGAAGGAGGAAGGAGCAGAGAAGAATCCCTGTTTAGTGACATCTTGGGTGTACACGTGGTTAAAGCAAGTTTGAAGTCAGAGCCTGTGATCTAGGTGATTGTTGTACAGTTACACAGGGGAACTTCGAAATGAGAGACAAAGGTAGCCACTGATTTCTTGGATGGTTGTTGGTGTGTTCAAATGTAACTGTGCCTGTATGATCTCTTTGTTAGGATTATTCTTCACTAACAACAGCAAATGCAGTTTTTATACTATCCAGTAACAAGTTGGGTGGCTTGACATGTCCATTCAAGAAAACAGGGACTGTATGTTGTCAGGGGCTGGAAATGAGCT
Organism: Coccyzus lansbergi; assembly: GCA_033558105.1. NCBI lineage: Eukaryota > Metazoa > Chordata > Aves > Cuculiformes > Coccyzidae > Coccyzus > Coccyzus lansbergi. The sequence continues at coordinate 220,271 of JAUMJK010000784.1, read as the reverse complement.
GTTTCCATGCAACTGTTATATCCCATTACATACATACAGCAAAAAAAACTGTCCACAAAATCCCTTTCTCCCTCTACTCCCTATAAATAGAGAAACCATCATAGCTGTGCTGACATGGCAGAGGGAGCAATTAATCTCGTAACAGATTACTTCTCTGCTGCCCCTGGCACCAGGCAGAGGGGGAATGTCAGGGCAGTATGGGAGGATGTGACAGCTGATTGACACCTAATGGCTTTGCCAGGTTGGTGCCTAAAACTGGAGGAAGAGCACTCTGCTAACATGGAGGGGTTGGGATCAGAAAAGGGATGTCACATTATTGGACACAGTGTTGAGCCACAAAAACATTAGCCACCTCTGTCAGTGTTAGCGGGACAGGTATTCTGCCTCTTCTTCCCCTCCCAGGCTGGAAAGGATGTATATTAATAGAAGTATATGCGACTTAATGTGCAGCTACTCGGTGTTAGCCTAGGTCTCCAGGGAAGAGAAGTGCTTATTTCAAGTTGTGCAGATCATAAACCTGCTGCCTTGTGTGGTGTGTGTGCTCTGAATACTAATGCTCCCTTTCCTTTTTCTTTACTGACACGGCCATTGAGCTGATGAATTGTATAGATTATACAATGATAATGGATGGGGAAGAGGAATTTCATCTGTCTCTTTAACCAAAATATGATCAGTAAATCCTGCCTGTTTGCAGAGAACAGCTGGATTTCTAATAACACCGGAATGTTGCTGGGGGAGGGGTAGCTGCCCCCTCCCTTTCATTGCTGCCATTCAGACATCGAAATGCTTGCAAAAAGACTGGAGTTTTCCAAAACCCTGAGGCTAATGCAGCAGTTACCCTGGGAGTCTGCCAGCTCTATTGGATCTAGGAAAAGCCTGAAACCCTCTGTGGTGTCTCTGCACTATGCCCGGGGAAAGAAAGGGAGGAAGGGCCTTGCATTTGATTCTCCAAGTAACAGCTGTGTGGAAGAATGGTTTTTTTCTTGTAAACAAGACCAGTCTCTATTCACAGAGTGGGCTGAGCTGTGATCTGATCCTGTGTAAAGCAGTGAGTGAGCTGCATTGTTAGGAAGGCTTATGGGAAGGTTGTGTGTTAAATCTTGAGATTTAAGAATCTCAGGAACTGAAAGAAGGATGTCACAGAAGTGCGCAAATCTTCTCAGTCAGGTTGTATTTTGTCTTACTAACAATAAATTTTGTGTGTTAATTTGAAATTAAGTAGGTTAGTAAGGAAGCATGAATGTTCAGATGATTGTTAATGCATTGACGCTATAGTGTTGACCAGAAGGCACAATCCTGTTCTGCTAGGTGCTGTACAGGTAGATCATAAATGATCCTCACTTTCCCAAAGTGCTTTCAGAGCTGAAAGAGTGTGGCACAGCAGGTGGACAAGGCAATCAAGCAAGCTGTTATAGCAGAGGAAGACAGAGTACTAAGTATAATAGGATGAATAGTGGAAAGTTTTTTTCCCTTTTTTATGTGTCTGCCCCCCACCGCCGCTTGGTGGCAGGAAACACAATAGCTAACTATACAATCAGGCTGAATAACCTTCACCAGCTGATAGTAGGACTATTCTAAAACTGGTGAACCCAGGAAAGGAGCTTTCAGGGGCAAAATACATTTTCAAAGGGTGGTTGACCCAAAATGTGTGTTTCTTCAGAATGGATTACTTTTAGATGTTCTGCTCTCCTACTCTTTACTCCTTAGGCAAAACTATGGAACTCTGCTCAGTTCCCAGTTTAAACATCATTTAAACTGTAGCACTAGGACTTTTGTGATTCTCTTGCAGCTAAGCAGTGTTATGGTTCTACCCATTGTTTTACATCTGTATTGAATTGTTATTTTGTACATCTGGAGGTAGGGTTGCTCAGTAGGTGTTGGAAACCTACAGATGTTCAAGGCCCAGTCAATCTTTTTGGCAATGTTTGCTAGTGAGAAAGCTACACAGGGAGAATATCTATTCAATGCAAACATTCCCAGCAAATTTTGTAACCCAACAGTTGTCCTTGGATCGATCTTTGGTCTGCTTTTCCAAGACTGAAAAGAATCAATCAATTGCCAGTCTACGTCCTTTACTTTCTACTGTGCCTTTGCTAATCTTCTGTACATTTTTAGTTGCTAAAATCTTTTCTGCTTTTAATTCTTCCAGTAGGGTTTACTTTTATTCCTGTTGTTGACATGCAAGGAAGAACTGATGTTGCCATAGGTTTGTTCTTGACATCTCCATCTTGCTGAAGCTTTGCGAAGTAGTGTAAAAGAAAGACAGGTCACGTCCAGGAGATATGCTGTTACGGCTATGGGTGAGAGGCAAATGCAATCCTAGTAGACAGTTCTTATTCCTTACATTGGTCACCTTTTCAATTACAGATCTGATAGGCTAAAGTCTTGTCATTCTCATTTTAGTTTCTGTTAATGAAATGCATTTAACTGTCAGCTCTTGTTAACAGTAACAACAAGGCTGAGGATTCATAAATTCCCATGGAAGTCAAATGACTTCTACCTTAGAAGAACTCAGTCAAGTCTTTTTTCATCTTGAAGGTGGAGGAGGAGACAACCACGGCTTTCTTGATTCAGACAGTCAGAATGTTTTTAACAGTGAATCTATCTCAGACTTTTATTTCTCCTTCTTTTCTTAAAAGGTCCGGATAAATATTCTAAGAACCTGGAGGTTTTGAGTCACTCAGCTGTGATTTTTCTATCTTGGATCTATCTCAAGTTATTATTTATTAACTGGAATATTCAGAATTACAACTTTTCAAATAGTTGACAGATATGTGTAGTCTATAGATGCGTTTGGTGCAGGTTCAGCCTGTTCTGAGGAACTACAAGCATGAGAAAAGAATGAAAAGATTGCCATTTGACAAGACAGTTACGGAGCTTAGTTTGTTTAGAATAACAGACAGTCGGCAAAGGAATAAATGACATGATCTGAGACCATATGTGGGGATCCACCAGTCCATGATCCACACCAGAGTACATACATAAGGAATATACTAACACGGAGTAACATGAAATTTGCTTTTCAGTTTTTACAGAGAAGGGCATAAAAGAGCAGAGTGTGTTGACTCTGCTGTTCAAGAAATGATGATTCAAGTACTTGAGAGGATGGTTAAAAGCTGTAGTGTATTTTTCCTGGTGGACTGTTTCAAAATCAAAATATTTTCCCTAAAGATACGTTTCAAATTTTGTTTCTTTGTGTTTGCTTTTGGATTTTGGGGGGTTTTTTTGTTTGTTTTTTTCTTTTTGTTAATGGCTTCAAGGAAGATCTTTGTGTGAATAGTAGATCAGCAAAGATGATCACTGTGTTCTCCTTCTGGCTTTAGAATGTATGACTTCCAAACCATTTTACAGTGCTACTAGTTCCCTTTTTTTGAAAGAAGCCCACATACCCAATGATTTCTTAGTCCCTCTTTGAATAATAAGTTTGTTTGACTGGAAAGGTTGGGCACACTGCCTGTGAACTTAAGTCATTCAAATTAAAGTATTCTATGAGTTCTGGAGAGAATTTCTTCCTTTCAGTTGACAAATTACATTAGAATCAGTAGAGGCTAGAGGCTTTTTCTTTCAACCATCCAATACAGAGGGGTTTACAATTTGGTATTGTGTAAGCTTAATATGGTAAAGAAGAAATGTCTCAAAATATAACTCCGTATTTTCTCAGAAAATGCAGTTAACTTTTGCTGATCCATCCCTGCATGCTTGCCTTAAACAGAAGCTGTTGGGCTGAAGCTGTAAAAGCCCTGTAGCTTTTCCAGGTCTGCAGAAGCAGTAGAAAGGTTGACTTTGACCATTTCATCATTACTGGCATGATGAGAAATGGTTTGTACCTTCATATTCCTCTATGACAGTTAAGTTCATTACAGACATGGTGCTTTAGTTTAAGTCAAGCATGAAAAAATGATTTTTTAATTGAAAAGATACAATCTCTAACCTGTAAAATAAAAGGCTAGAACATGGATCTGGGAACAACTAATTGAGTTGGAAGCAAGCCATGACTAAATGCTGGCATGAAAAAAGAAAATAGCCACATTCATTATAAATAGATCTTTTGGATAGTCAACCTCTCTTTTATTTGCTCCTGGAAACAATACTGCATTTTCCTATATCTGGGGACATAAATTGTATTAAACTCTGAGCTCTTAAATGGTTTCAGTGGGACTTGGACCTGTGGTCAAGGTGAAAGCTGGTGTTTAGTTCTATCAAGAACAGAATGTTTTGTCTTTGGTCATCTTAATTAAAGTGATCACCTAAATTTCTCCCTGCAAATGTGTTCATAGTACTATTTAATTACCTCAAAAGTTATCTTGCAAATTAGAATTACTGCCAATGACATATTGATAAAATACAGTAGAAGTGACAAGTGGTCATTTACATGATTGGAACTACTTTAATATAACTGGTTGATATCAAGAGGTTTGTTTTGCACCACTCTATGTTTCTTAATCAGTACTTTAAGACAGTTTCAGGGGAGATGGAGTCTAGATGTGACTTCTGTGCTTTTCACACGCTCTCCCTCCTTTCTCACTACATCCTATTGGAGTAGGATAGTGCAGAGGTACCCACTGGGACAGTCCCGTTCTACTCATGAGGAAGCCCTTAAGTCTGCCCTGGATCTAGAGATTTATGCACAGGTTTCCACAAGAAACTGACAGTTCTCAGGTGCTGATTTTTTAGCTGCTGACAATGAGATATGTCAAAGGCTTCTGGAGTCCAGATGAAGAGTGCTAAGCAGCGTTTAAAAATACAGCACTTCTATAGTATGTCTCAAATCAAATTCCTAGACAGACAGTCCTGAAATTTCTGGCTTTGGAATTTAAACTGTAGGTCTGCATTAATTGCATGGAAAAGATCTACAGGCTCTAAATGGAATAGAAGGGGAAGTATATGTTCAGATGTATAAAGTTTTCACTTTTTATTCCTGTTCTGTTGCCTGTTTCCTATTAGATGCACATGTATTGGTGGCCTGCTTGGCATTTCTCATGTCCCACAAGTCAGACACACAGTTCTACCCACAAGTGAGGATAACAGCTTGGTTTCGTAGCACAGCTGCTGTCACTGGATTTTGTTCCTTTGCACGAATGAGTCCAAAAGGACAAGCCAGCCTAAACCAGCTGCAAGTAAAATTTCCCAAGGGATTGCCTGCAGGCATAAATGCACCAGTGTTCAGACAGAGCAGCTGTCTCTGTCCTGTTAACTAAGGATCTGTTTGGGGGCAGGATGGGGCACCTCAGGACACACAGCTTATGAGAAATGGAATTTAGAGGAGAGTGTTCAGCTGCAGGATGGAATTATGCTTTGTTGTACTCTGTCTCTTTTTTCTCTTTCTCTCTTGAGACTGGTAAAGTTCTCCCAAGAACTTCCTGGAAACCTCAGCTTCTGTATCTGATATTAAAAAGAAAAGAAAAATAAAGGGAAAAAAGAAAAACAGAAAAAAGAGGCAGAAATCTTTGGCCTATTTAGTTTGACGCTTTTCCCTTTGTCTAAAACTGTGTTTAATAAATAGGAATTTTCTGGTACCTTATGAGTTATCAAATAAAGCAAACAAATAATCCAAAAAAACCAAATCACCAAAACAAACAAACAAACAAAAACAGCAAAGGGCTTTCTGCTAAAGGGCAGATTTCTAGAACTAGCTCTGTAGATCTCCTTCTGCAAATAAGTGAATGTAGTTTTACATGACATGAAGACGTATTTCTGGAAGCAATTGATGCCATTGCAAATAAGATCTTGGTTGTCTCTGCAAGAAATTATTAGATCTGTAAGTAACAGCTGAAAATAACAGCTGAATGTTCCAAGGCTCCACTCGAGACTATTTCCAGTCATCCTAAAAAATCAACATGCTTTGATTCATTTTCAGAACTCTCTTTATCCCAAATTAAAAAATAAACAAAGAAATTCTTCAGATGGGATATCATTAAATGGGCATTTGTCTATGCAACACACCTCTGTAACTACAGCATCTAGGAGTCTCAGTCTTCTAATCTTCTGAAAAAAGCCGGACAACAGGCTTTTACTATACAGACTTAAACAGGAGGGAAAATGCTGTCATCCACTTTTTTGTCTCTATAAAATACTGAATCCTTTGCTTGGAGATTAGGAACAAAGGTCTTTCTTTAGTGCTGTAATATCTCATTGAATTAGGAACCTCAGTGTAGTCCAGAGAGAGGACTTAGTACACATGCTCGTACTGATTTTAGCACTTAAAGTACCTTTCAACCAATGGCACTTGCTTTAATTGGAGTACCTGAACTGCAGCTATTCTGGAGCAAGTTTTTAAAGGTAGTCTGGAGTCATTGACTCCAGAAACGTGTCCTGGGGTAAAGCCTGTTAACAAAAAAATAAGGATTAGATACCTTATAACCGATGGATAAGGACCTCATTTCTACCACCAACAAAACATTCTAAATGTGAGTTCTAGTAAGGAAAGACCAAAGATTGCATTAGTGAGATTTTCTGTAGCAATCCTTGAGTTGAGAGAAGACAAAGTGTCGGGGATTTTTGGAGGGGCTATGGGGAGCAGAATCATAATAACATTTGATAGTCTGTTTTATGCCTAGACATAAACAGACTGAGAATGTAAAAGCTAAAATCTGCTGTTAGCATGGCTGATCATTTACCATGATGGGGATTTCTCTCTCTCTTTCTCTTCTTGCTTACTAGTCTGTGTTGGTGTGATTCACTTGCTGGTTTCTTACATAAGGCTAACGTGCCATTGCCACTACTGTGTTTGCTGCTATTTGATTTGAAAGTACTGAGTGGACTGACCGTTACATACTTTTTGTTAGCCTGGGCTTGTGTGACACCATCTCAAAAGTTCAGGGAATCTTAACTGCATGTGGGCTACGCCGAGATACTGAGCAAGCTTGGTTGAGTCATTGGACTAATCCTCTAATCTAAACTAGCTAATACCCCTTGTTACATTGACTCTGCTTTGGGAGGTTTAAAATGGAACAGTGAAAAAGAGAGGCAAAGATCTGTCTGAGGACTGAAAAACATATCTTGCAGTGTAAGATAAAGAAGGCAATTTGTTTAATGTAGGAAGCTAGTAGCTAATATAGAATGCATCCTGCTTATATTCAATCAGAGGAGCAAGGCAAGCACTGAAAACTTTAGCAGTGGAGGATGTGACAAATATATTTGAAGAGTGAAGGTTTTGAAAAGGAAAGTAAATGTTTCAAATGGGGAAACGAGCTCCCAAAGCAAGATTGTTATCTCGTAAGGCTTGCAGATGAAGACTAAATATTTCCCTCCCTTACGAATGTGTTTGTAGAAGCTTGGTATCGTTGGATGGTCTGTTGTTTAAAGAAGTCAACCTGCATGAGTTAAAGGTCTCCCCTGGCTTATCAAAGTAAGTGAATATTCTGAAGTTCATCACAATTTTCAGGGCTTCTCAAAGTCTAGTTTTCTGGTCCAGTTCTGCACAGCTTTTGAAAAATCTCCCAAAGGAGCATGCTCTACTCCCTGAAAGATCAAGAACATTTTACAGCACTTGGCACCCTGCTGACCATGGTTTCTTTCTATACAAAAACACATTAAGTAGAAATGGAAAACTTATTGAGAGAATGATACAAAATTGCAGATGCAATAATTATACTCACTCATGTCAGTGCACTGTTATAACGAGAAATAATAATGAAACAACATTTCCTTTATCCTTTTTTCAGGGACCATTAAAGGATAATGTGACCATGTTAAAAAAGAATCTTTTTTTTTAATGTTCTATATTGCCTTCATTAACATTCTTTTTTTCGTTTCTTATTTTATAAACCTTTTAATTTAAAGGGGGAGGAAGCTCAAGAAGGACACATTTTGAAGGAATATCACATTTTGGAGGAACAGCAACTAAGAAAAGTTCCCTACTAAGTATTATTGGTTCCACTACAATATCAAGAATGCTGATGCCACTCTGTATTGCTGTGCCTCTGATTAGAGATTTCATTAAAATCTTTTGTTGAAGGTCTTTTCACATAAAGTTTTTCTTTAGAAGTCTCACTTGATCCAATTAACTTTTCTGTATCTTTGAAGTTCAGCCAAGATCAGCAAGACAGTGACTGCTTTTTCCTGGAAAGGAACACATAGTAGCACAAAATTACTTGGATAATAAAGCTGGTGTATTTTTTTACTGCAAAAGGGGTAGGGAGGATTTGAGAAACCTTAAGCTTTGGACACCTTTTACCATTCTTGAGGTTCATTGATTTGAGTGCTGTGGGAAGGGACTAGCCCTTTGGGCACTTTTTTAATGGTGTTTTGACGTACGCATGAATTTAGTTGCTAGAATTTTGTAGTTATTAATGTGTCTTTATCTTTATTCAATATGCAGTTGTGCTTCATGTGTTTGCATTTTTAAGAGGAATGAAAGTATTCTTGTGTAAGAATTCCTTGGATATAGAGCAGCATCCAATGGAGAACACAACTGATGCAAGAGAAAACAAGTCAGTGAGCCAAAGCTCTCCTTTTGTCCCCCAAAGGGTAGACTCCCCAAAGTTAACCTAATTAAGGAGGGCACTTAGGCCACCGGGTTAACAGCTGTTTGGGAGGCAAAAGAGAGCTCCTCTAGGAGCTGAGGTTAGACTTTAGAAAGAGTTTCTCATGGGAGTGTACAGGAAGATTGCTGTGCATGTGTGCATGTATGTGCGCAGAATTCAGAATGAAAGGTTTAGATGCAGCAGCACTGACAAGGATGTAAATAGGTCAGTCAGTCGTTTAAGTGTTCTCTACGTGTTCTTTCTCTGTGACAGCTCTGGGTAGCTGTTGGAAGACAGCCTGGGATTTCATTTAGAAGCCTGAACCAGAAGAAAAAGAAAAAGGAGAGGATCATTTTGCTTGTTTTGATGCCCACGTGTCCCATTTTCAATTATCCCTCTCATCCACTCTCACTGGGATGCAGTGAGATGCGTACAAATGAGCCATGAGAGGATTTCAAAGGTTTGGATGCTCCATTTGGAAAACTGTGGGAAAAAAAACAGTGCACCATTTTGAGCTGTGAAACTTGACTTGAAATTTCTTCAGGATAAAGTTTCCCTTGGGTTTTTAGTATTTTCAAAAACCTGAAGGTGTGTCTGATTAAGAGATTACTGTCTTCATGTTGTCAGATCTTACCTATAGATTCTGGGCTTTTCTTAGTAGGCATAACACCACCTACACTTTAAATACCTTTTTGAATACTACAAATCTGATTAATTTTGTTAAACTGTTAGCCATATAAAAGCTAGTAATCTGCTCTAGATTTGTGGCTTAGAGCTGTCTGTGGTCAGTGGGGTATTTCCTGGAAATGATTTGTGTCATTTGCAATAAGTGGGCTGAATTGCCATATGGACAGATATCTCTAACCCTGCTGACTTGTGGGAGTTGAGGGGACTGGGGTTTACTGTGAGATTTGTCTTGCCTTTCTTAAACTGTTTAACACAAGCTAGATCTGCTCTCCATCTGCCATCACTTTACTGATGTACATGCACACAGTTATCAACAGACCTGAACCAATTTACATTAACTGGATTTTGAAATTATTATTATTATTATTTTTAAAAAGTATAACAGCACCAGATGCTACTATCACTAGGCTATAGTTCTGGCTTAGTAACCATGCATGAATGGTCTGTCTGATTCCTTATTTGTACTGAAGTGTTTTCTAAGAACATGAGAACTGCTATAGAAAAGTAAACCAACAGTCTATTTAGTTAAGTATCTTGGTTTTGATGAGCTAGTGCCATATGCTGGTATTGATACACTGGTCTCAGTAATGTGTTAATTATCTTGGTGGATTTTCATTTTTCTGTATGGCTTCCTCCTTCTGTACTTCTTTTAATTTTGAGATAATTCCAAACACAGCATTACCAGTCTGTCACATTTTTGCCTGGGAATCCAGTGCATGTTACGATGGAAACAACTACATTTTTGGATTGAGTTTGGGTGGTACTGTAGGAATAGATACAGAAGACAAACTCTATGATTACTTTGAAGCATTCTCTGTATGTCATAAACAGTGTCACAGTAAACTCTGGCCACTCTGAATATCCCTGTCTTCTGGCTATGAATTCACTATTTTCTGTGAGCATGCTCAGCTCCTACTCCCTTCCACCTTTATCACTGTTATTATCACCCTAGTTTTCATCTCTGCCTTATCTCTTTGTCTCCTGAGTCTTTAGTTTCTTATCCTGATAACCAATACTACTTTTATGCATCTTCACCACCACCACCTGTCCCCTTGAATTGTGAATATAACACATTTGCTGCCATTTGTCATGATGCTTTTGCATCATCGCTCTTTCCTCCACATTTTCTCATGAGTGTCTAGCTGTCTAGTACTTTATGTAGTACTCCTTTTAGTATCTTCAGTTTAAAAGTTTCTTTTATTTTCAAAATTTCTCGTCATCTGTTGAAATATTAGAGCAAGCAGTATGGCACTGTGGAGAAAGAAACTAAAAGGGCTAAGGAGATTTTGTGATGTCAGAATTCATCTTCAAATGTCCCTTTCTTGCAACAAAGGATTAATAAAAGCCAAATTCCCCCTGTTTGTAGTAGGACTTTGGGGGTTTGCAGTGTAGTGTGTTTTGGGGTTTTTTTTGTTTTTTTGTTTTTTTTTTTTTCCAGTTTGGTGAAACTGTGAGCCAGGTTTATGATCCTAATTTGCTGAGCAATATAGCCAGAGAGATGACTGCAGTGCATGTTTTATGCCAGTGCAGAGATTTCCAGTGTTGGCAAATGGATGTCCTGAATTATAATTCAGAGGTTGAGGGAAGTTCAGAAGAATTACGAACTTAGATTTGGAGAGAGACATTTTTGCTTGAGAATTGTCCCATTTATCATACTGATTACCTCAGGTAACCCACCTTTCAGTTTTCAATGACAGACTTGTATTTTGTTTATGACTGGGAAACAGTTTCAAATATTTGTGAAGAAGAATAATGTTGGTGATTGGCCTTTTTCAGCTTTACATCTATTTCTGAACCACCATCTGATAGTCATCTTGTCGAAAGTGTCAAAAGAAATAGAAAGCAAACAGCATTTTTAGCCTAAATAACATGTTTTAAGTTTTCCAGTTAAGCTTAAATTTTGCATTTTCGGGTGTAGGGGAGGTATCTGTAGTACTTTGGTCAAGCACACCTCATTGGGTTTATTCATTTTCCCCATACACACCGGTTAAGCTTATCTGCTACATTGGAGAACTATAAATAACAACACTAATTTGTTTTTAGCCTGGTTACTCATCCCAGTCGAGGCCAACTCATCTTTTCATATCTGAAGAAAATTTTGCTAACCTGCATATTTAACTGTCCTGTGACCACCTGGTTAATGTCACTTAATGTCTCTTCCTGCCTCAATAATTACCCATGAGAAAACATGAGTATATTTGGAACTGGGGTTCTCTTCAGATAAAGAAGTCTTGCTGAGATATCCCAAATCATTATACCAGCATTGGTATAATTGGATCTTAAATATTCAAATGAAATTCTTGTGAGGGTACATGAGGTTTGCACAAGTTACTTATGGCTAAAGGTCTTCCTAGACTTTCTATGGTAACAATCTTCCTCAGAATAGTGATATTTCGTTTCCTGACTATAACCCAGTAGCGCGGAAGGATGCGTGCAGTTAAAATTAAACAAATATTTTGGTACTTCTTCCAAGGAGAGAGGGGATGTATTTACTTTTTGCAGAGTCCTGATTTCCATTTATGACTCTGTCACACAAGTCCAGAATTAGCTTGGATGATTCACTCAATCCCCCTCTGTTTTTCAGTCATCTTAGTTGCAAAGCAACTAATACTGTGCACCTGCCTCACTGAAGCATAGGAGGATGTTTCATTAATATTTGTGAAATGCTCCAAGAAACTCAGCGAAAAGCAAACCCTAGGTGTCTGAATTTTAAGGGATTTGATTTCACTCTTAAAGAATGAATTCTTTGGTTGTGAAATAAAAAGAAAACTGTGGAATTGTAACATCTGAATGCAAAATCTCCATCCCTAATTACAGCCTACATGTAATTGTTCATAGTTTGACCTGGACTTCACTCCGTTAATGTTGGGTACCTAAAAATAAACCAAATAGCCACATGACTGCATAAAACACTCTGTTTGATAAAGTATTTCATTCTTGTGATCTAAGGGGAAGTAAACACATCAGTAAATCTGCAACAAAAACATCTATCTCTGTGATGATGAGGGAAAACACAGAGCAAGCTGCTGGGCATGATTACAGTAGCCAGAATGGTAAGACTACTGTGCATTTATGCTTTCTACTGGTCTGCAATCTAATGTAGGATGAATTCTTCTTAAGATAATGTGAACTTTTCTAGATGCATTTAAATTCTTTGTTTCTCTTCTCCCCTACTCCTATAGACAAATGTTTCTTCAGGTTTTTTGTTATGTGTAATATGTTAGAACATGGTATTTTTGCCTCCGGCACTGACATATGGATTTTCTATTTGTGTGACAAAACAGATAGCAGTTTTCTTAGGAATTTTTGTTCCACCTGTTGCTCAAGATTCCTAGCTTTAAATCTCACTCTTTAGTTGAAATTGTTTTCAGGCATATATTGTGACACTTGATGATGTTATAAAAAATGTAAAAATTCAATGTGTGAGCATAATTTCAAGTAGCTGTCCAGATATCAGACCTTTCTTTTCAGCGGATTTTTCTATCACCTTGCATTGTGCTAAACAATAATACTAATCCATTCAATCACCTTGAATATTTTGCTAATCTGTACTTATCCTGTGAAGCTGTCTTCAGTATTTAGAAAGGAAATGCAGGCTGAGACCAGAGAAATACAAAGTGATTGTGATATTCTTTTTCTTTTGAAGGAAACACTTGATGTCTTTGCTCTTAAATGCACATGCTTTTCAATTTGGTCTCATGTTATTGATTATTGTGGACTATTTCTGTTCACTGCTTTTGTTTAGGAGCCATTACAAAGCAATCTCATGAATCTTGCCTTCTTTCCTGTGTGGTAGTGGCATCAGCCCATTTCTTTCTTTGCTCTATGGCAGTGACATTAACGTGTTATTCTTTTACTTAACCTGCTTTGTTAGGGTGTTTTACTCAGAATGTTGTGTGAGTTTTATGGGGTTTATTGTGATATTATTTATCTCAGTTCATGTATCTTTCATTCCATTATTATAATATATTTAGAAAGTAGATGGAATAAATGGAAGAAGGTACCCGTGTCCCTCATTTGAACAAAACATTGGTTTATTTAAGTTAGTTTGAAACAATGTATGAACATAGCCTAATTTTTAAAAGAACATTTTGAAAAAATATTGTATTATCTTCTTCCACCTGGATTTTCATCTTCAGTCTCATCATTTCTAATCCTGTTGCCAAAATGGCTTTCTCAACTTTAAAATCTTTCTCGAATTAAGTGGTTTCTGGATCTCGACAATGCAACATTTTGATGCATGTGTTTGTCACATTCTGATTAGATTGGTATAACTCTTGCTCTCTTAGGTCCTTCTCAAAACTCAATTCATAAACCAGAGTTTCATACAAGATTCTACCACTAGGGTGATGAAACAGAAAAATTCAATCATACCACACATAAGTTATCCATTTAAAGGGGCTGATGGGAGAGATTGGATTTTCAGAGCTCATCTGGGCTTTTTTGTTTTGTTTTCTTTTTTTCTGTTCTTGTCTTCTGTTTTTAATAAATTTTACTTTAAAGTGGAGAAAGTAATTTTCATCTCCTCTTTTCCTCGCCATAAAACTATTCTTTCTATGTGTTTCCATTACAGATAAGCCACTTAATTTTGTAACCCTCAGATTTTACCTCCATTTTCTGTTTCAGGCACACGCATGGTCAGAGTAACCCATTCCACTAGCTTCAAAGTCCTTTTTACTTTATTAATTCTGCCTTGTGAGTTTCAGATAGGGATACTATAGTGTCCTTAGCAAGAATCAAGCCAATGAATGGTATGATTCTGAGGGCAATTAATTGCTCTTTTCTCTATAAGCATCTAGTAATCCCATTTCAGGATCAAGTTGCCTTGCACGTTTTTCGGGATCAAAATCAAGTTGTCTTGCATTTTTTTCATCAGCAGGCAAGAATAAGAATCAGTTTCTGAAATACTCAAAAGTGGGAGTACTAACTACTAAAATCAAAGAACTAAATCAGTCCACAGCTGGAAGCCACATCACTCAGACTCTAGTCTTAACTTGAACAAATCAAGTATATCAGGTCTATTGAATACTTTCCCTTCTTTCTTGCCAAATATTGAAGTACTTCTTAGGGCAGAGTATAACCGAAAGGATTATGATGATTTCTACATCCAACCAGGAAGATGGTATTGTGGGGTGACTTGAAAAAATAAAAGGACTGGTGCTTTGCTTTATTGTATAATAAACAGAGGTTTTAGAGGCTTAAGGGTATAGCCTGGACTAGTATTAGTCTTTTTTTTTTTATGTTAGGCAAGCTTCAAAACAGACTTACCATGAGAAGAACTGCAGGTGCTAGAGCAGTGAGCAACAATCTACACAGTTAATCATTGCTTTTACTACTGTGGGAAACAGCAAGCTAATGGGCAAATTAGCTGGGAAGATAGACTTCCTTTGTCCATTTACAGCTCAAATGAATGTCTACAAGAACCTGTAACAGAAGCAAGCCATCTCCATAATCACCTCATAATAACTGCAAGATCACTGCACCATCAACTAAAAAGTGTAGAAATGGGATCCCATCTCAGATGAGATTTAGTCCCATGTCAGCATGATATTCATGTCAGCATAGATATGGGCAGAGGATGAATTTATGAAAAATAAAGGAGGTGAGAAAAAAAATCAAGTAGTCTTTGCAGGTTCATGAAGAGACAGCTCAGTGTGAAGTTTCTTGGAAGCCATTTCTGTGGCTTTCTGTAGAAAGTTAATTAGACTCTTCTTGCCTTTCCAAAACCTGTTCATCCATTCTGAATTTTAACTGAGATTTTAACTGAGATTTTGAAAGGTTGCCTTTGTTAAGGAGAAAGCAACATTTGAGAGATCTGGCTTCTTTTGAACAGTCTTGTGGGTACCAGTGTATGAAGAAAACTGTTGTTACTGCCCCAGTGAATGAATCAGGCAAGCTTCGTCTTTGCTTCTAACTTTCCTAAGTTTTTTAAATGTTCTCTTTGCTCCAGGCTCCCTAGTTCTCAGTCTCTCTGTGTGTCTAGAGGACACCAACATCTCCCTCCCACCTTTATATTCTGAGGATGAATTGTTTCATGTTTGTTTATGCTAAGCCATGAAAGCTTGAAATTGAAATCTGTTTGCTCCTCCACTTTCCACTCATATATGTTTTCATTCACTGTACATTTTTTGCTATGAGATTTTATCTCAAGGGTACTGAACTGTGTGAGGTTGCAAATATGCATAAAGTAAAATAAGTCATTCCATGAGCCTGTGAAGTCTGCTGTCCCACAGTTGGGTTCTCTGGTGTCTACTGAGGTATAAGCAAGAATTGACATTTTCCATATATTTGAGACTTTCATATAATTATAGAAAAAACAGATTAATATAGACTTCTAGATGTCTTCAATCCAAATCCCTTCTCAAAGAGGGGTTAACATCAGTATTGCATTGGTTACTTCGGGCTTTTTACATCAAGTTTTTAAAATGTCCAAGGATAAAAAGTCATAATGTGGGTGGGGTTTTCCACCATGGATTTTCTGTTACCTGATAAGGATTAACTTCATTATGTCATCTTTTATTTGGAAATGTTCATAGAATCTTCCACTTTCTCTTCTGCCTAGCTGCATACATTTATAGAACTTACGGAAACTGAAAATCAGTTATTGTGAAATTTGAGTGAAGTTCACCAATTGACTCAAAAGTTACTGAAATGTAACACCAATACAGGCAAACAGTATCATATAATCAGTTTTGTTTCCTTAAACTAAAAGGAGACAAATCAAATACCAAGTCTTTTCCTCTAGTTCTATAGGACAGGATTTAGGATGTTATGTGCTGTGATCTCTAAATTCCTCTTTGATTTCAGCTGGACATGAAAGAGCTTAACCCTCTTAAGGTAACAGCCTTGGCTGAAACAAGTACACCCTTCTCCATGTGGTCTGAATCCCAGGACAGGAGGAAGTGATTTCTAGTGCTGGACATATCTGCTGGATTCTCTTTCAGGCAAAAATCCTAAAAACTCACCTAAAATTCCCCTTATCTAAAATTCCTCCAATTTCTCTGATATCTGCACATTGCTGGTTACCTGTGGGGACCACTTCTCATAGCTCTGCCATGTCACTCTGCTTCATCTCTCATCCATTTAGAGCCATGTTGGAAGCCAGATGGAGAGCAGAGCTCAGGTCTGACTGAACTTATGAAAGAACTTTAAATGCATCTCCATCCGTAAGTCTGACTTTTCCCCTTCTGCACATATGCACACACTCATTTTATGTGTCCATGTCAGCCTCTACCATTATGTCCTTTTCTATGAAACTGAGCAAAATTTGGCCAGTGAGCTTAAAAGTTAGAAGAGGTGCAGGCAGAGAAGGTCTGAGAGGCAAAACTACACTTTTATGAATAATCAGTATGGTTATTCAAGTCTTTTTTTTTTTTTTTCCTTAAGAAGGCAGACTGAAAAGTAGCAGGTTCTGTTGCTCTAGTACAAATGTGTTGAGGAAATGAAACTCTGACAACAACCAGCATGAGAGAAAAAAGAAAATCACCAGATATTAATTGCTGCAGCATGCGTAAACCCACAAGCATTTGTACATTTAACTATGAGATGACCTTGTACTGAATTTCCTTCCACAGACATGGCTTCTTTCATTTTACATGCAATATGCTTAAGAGAACAAGTATAATATTCACCATCTCAACAAAGGATGACAAAGGCTGACTCTTGCACTAGTGTTGACAGTGTCAGGTATAAGAATTTCTTACAGATGCTACTGGAGTAAATATAATTTTCCCTCTAAAACTTGGCTAAATTAGCATTGTGCTTGTGCTCTACCTATATTTTACCTTTTGAGTGACAATGTACAAGATTGCAATTGAACCAATATATGGTTGATCTCTTTTGTTTCAATTTGCTTAGACAATTTTAATGTATCCATGTATCTTACTGCTTTAATGTTCCTTGGTAATTTCTTGGTAATTGAAAGGAGGATTCACTAGAAAAATAATGTAGGTCATAATGCCAGAGAGGTACAGTTAGACTGAAGGATACATTCTTTTCTTTGACAGGTACTCTCAACCTACTACAGTTAAGTTTGAAAGTAAAATATCTAAGGATAGGATGAGATGAGGTGAAATGTATATAGGTAAGTCCAGTGAATGTCATAGTTTCACAGTGTATCATGTCTCTAAGAATCACATAAGAAAATAAGATCAGTTCTTTATTTCAGGTTTAATTCAACTAACTGGACTGACAAGAAATCTTTGATTTGTGAAGGTTTAGGCAACACAGCTGCTTTTTTGAATAACAGAAATGTATGGAACAGAGTAAGAAGTATGTTAAGATCAGCCTCCACCTGAATTCTTTCTTGGTCTGCCTTTTGAATGGTTACCTGAAGGTTTAGTTTGGCATGGTGTTTCATCCTCACTTTTTTTCTTCAACTGTTACATATCTTCAGTAATTATTACATTCTTCTCTACATCACAGAAAAGAGTGTAATAATAAATTTTTATCTTAAGTGATAGACAGGAATGGTAGACGATTTTTTGAGGGGCAATAACAAAAAAAAATGAAAAGAAATAAAGAAAATGCTCTGAATTCGTGAAGGTTTCTATTTTTCACATTTAACTTTCTCATCAGGATTCTCAAACTAATCTTTCGTTGTATCATTATTCATTACAACGAGATGTTTCAGTGCTCAGGAATCAAAATGTGTAGTTTCAGCTTGTCTTGATATTAAATCACATTCTGCTGGTGCATTGCAGTGATTGATAGAAGTTACAGTTTGAGAGCTTTACATTCCCATTCTTCTGCATCGGACAAACATCCGTATTGGACAAGTGACCCGTATCTCATGTGATGGCACCAAATCCCCACATATATTTTTTGAGTTAGTAAGAAGAGATGACATGAAGCATTATGAGAAATATATCTTTGTTAGCTATCTTGCCTTCTAGGGCACACAGCATGCTTAACTAATGGGACTGGTGGAAAATATAAAGGCTAAATGAAGTGAGGTATAAATTGGTGATGTAACAGAGACCACCATGCTGCCAAATAGTTCATCCTTCTCTGTATTGTTTGGGCTGAAGCAATACAACATGGTAAAACTCTGCCCCTTAAATTAACGAGTAATTGGAAAAGATCTGAGCCTGATTTAACTCTCTTTGAAAGCATCTGATCTTTTTGTTGATTGCAATCAGAGACAGATCAGGGCTTCATACGTTGTCTGTCATCTTCTGAAATGTTATGTGACAAACAAAACACTGGTATTCTTTCTGCTAGGAAATGTTTGTTGTTTTAGCATGGCATCAATTATGGAAAGAACGTTTGCATCATGCTTAGAGTTTTTGGTGGACTTTCCGGGGATGGAATGGTTTAGGGTTTTAGTGTGGGTTTTGTTTGCTTGTCTGGGTTTTTTGGTTTGATTGGATTTTGTTTGGTATTTTAACTGACTTGGCCACATTGTCCCCTTGCTGGTGCTGAGTAGTCAGCTGGCAGGTACTAAAACAATCTAATAGAATAAAGTTAATCTTCTCTCTTTAATTAGACAGCAATATGTATCACACACAGTAGGCCAGATGACCTTGAAAATCAAAGTGAGACACATTTGAGAGGAAAACAACTTTAGTAACAAGGGGTTAGGATAGAAGAAACCAGAGGAAATGTACACTGATATAACAAACCAACCCCACACAACCTCCCTTTTCCACCCAAACCCTCAGATGTTTTTTCTCATAAAATGGACTGGGATATCTTATGGGTCCTACAGGCATTTCAGAAGTGTTTGTTAAATGTGAAGCAGTGCAATATTGTTGGAAGTTGACCTCAACAAAATTCAGGGTCTGCCAGAAAATGTTTCTGCTATTCTATACATCGCTTAATCTCCATCTGTGGGCCCTAATATATCCCCATCACTGTAGCTCCAAAGTATTTAATAAGCCTTCATGTGTTTTCTCTCAAAATACCGCAAAGGAAGAACTGAGGAATTGCAAGTTTTCCCTAGGTTGCATAAGAGGTCTTAACAGTCTCATGTTGTCACCATAAGTGAACTACTGAGTCATTTTTCCCTCTCCTGTAATATTACAAGACCTGCGTTTTTGTTCAGGACTTCCCGTGCAATTCTATTTTTTTCACATAGTAGTGGCAAAGAGACTTTGTATTGGAGAGTCTGGGTAATGGGCACATCCCTGTCTCTAAATTTTGATGAAAATTGTACAGGCTAACAAATGAAGCAGGGGTAGGTTGCTTGCAGGCAGTGTATTTCAGTTGAGAAAGGTTGCAAAGAGACAATAAAAAGGGTTTTCTCTCCCACCAGTCCAAAACAGATGGATACTTCTGTATCCAAAAAGTTGTTTGCAAGCTGAATGTGTTACAGGCATGGCAAGACTATGCAGGAATACAATCAATATTCTGGCTGTGTATGGGTGTGAGAAATAACCTAAATGTGTTAGCAAACATAGTTATAAAAAGAAGCCAGCAATTGTACTCTGTAGTGCTGGGCAGTTAAGCCTTGCTAGTTAGTATTCAGCCAGCAGCTTGCCGGTCCTGTGTTGCTTTTCTCTTTGCTGTCTCATCAGAATAGCACACACCTTCTTGACAGTTTTGGTATCGAGTCAGTCCCTCATTTCAGAACATCAAAGAGGAAAAGATCTTTGTGGTGATGAAGATGGACTTCTGCTGGCTGAGTTTTGGTATGGCCTATTGAGAATGCGTGTGAAGTATCGCTGCCTTTGCGTAAGTGATGTTTAGATGCAAATAGTCTGATAGCCTGTAACGTAGCAGAGTAATTATTTAATCCTCGTCAGGAGAGTAAAGGCATTGTCAAGTACAGTGCTAACCCTGGCCACAATGTTTTAAAGCATGTTCTCAAACACAGTTGAAAACAGCAGTATTGGGATCCAAAGCCAAGCAAAATGATCAAATTAAGTTACTGAACACCCTAATCCCATTCATGATTCGATACAGTAATGTCTTACCATTTTATAGTAACCTCTGGTTATCCTAATTCCATAAACGTAGAGAGATTTCTAATATTTTATTCACTCATATTGCCATTTTTCAGGTCAGGTATGGAGAAGCCTCGAGTATAGATAGCTTCAGCTCAAATCAGGGTAAGTTAGATGCCGAGTATATAACTTGCTGTATAAATCCATGTTCTCTTAAAAATCCTGTCCTTGGCCTCTCAGATACAGTGGCCCAAATTAGTGTGTCTCTTACATAGGTCACTTTTTGCTCTTTTATGAATTGGGGACTCTTGTACTAGTGCTGTTGGGAAATTAGTCCATCAGTGTTTATAAAGCAGTTGCCTCCTGCAGTGCTAAGCACTTCAGAAAAACCATGAACTGAATAGTTCTGTCCTCAGAGCTGGCTTTGAGTAGCATGCAGTAAGCAGGAGCCTAGAGCTGCATACTGAACAATAAGGAAAAGCCAAAATACTGAATAATCTAGTCATTAATGAGCAGTGTTGACCCTGTGCACAGAATAAAGCAAGAGTCCTGTGGAGAAACACACTGTGATCCTGTAGTTAAAAGATGACTCATAAAAATGATAGGCATAGGGCTGAATGTAGGTTGTATGTACCCGTGCAGCCACGGCATATCCAAACTTTCAAGAGCTCAACTTTGTGACCTTAAGGTTGCTCCTTTGCCTACAGCTTTCTGTGAGTAATAGGTCTGATAGTAAGAGATGAAACATCTTTTGGGGGTGTATCTATAATGCTGGACTACAGGGAACATGACACTCCTTTCCTCTAGTCTGAAAATAAATTTGTTAAGAAGTACTGACTTTCATCTACCAAGTAGTATGTGAAATGTATGTTGTAAAGTAGGGGAATGTCATTCTACAGCAACTAGAGCATTTTACTAACTATTGTGAAGTGTGTGGAGTATCAAATTTGTTGCATAGTCTAAGGAGATGGAGAAGTGGGAGCAAAAGTATAATTCAAGAAGAGCTATGTCTCCAGAAATTTTCATGTATATATATTGGCTGTTTTCTGTGAACCAATGTGAGAGGTTGCCTTATCTCTACTTGAGCTCCACATCCAGAAATGTAGAATGACAAAGAAGTACAAATAGTTTAGACAAAGTCTGTCTACCTAAGGGAAAGGTTTGTAAGAAGACAGGACTAGGGCATTGTATGGAGGAGTCAGGCAGACTAAGCAGGAGGACCTAGAAGTCGGACTTCTTGACAGCACTCACAGAGGTAGGTGTCCAGCATATTAAGCTCATGTGTAATTAAGTCTCTTTCTCAGTCATTTGCAGCTCATCATTTATGAGTTGCACATGACTTTTGGACTAACTACTTCAGGAAAAAGAAGTTCATATAGCACCACCTTATAGCACGTGCGTGAAATTTCTGAAGGGTCAGTGCCTTGCAGTGGAAAGTTTTGGGGACTTAAAAGTTGGAAAAAACACAACTGTCTTCGGTGTTCCTGTTATTAAGTCAATGATGTGTTTGGTTTTGAAAAGGCCAAACAATGAATCAGGCTTTAAAATGGAAGAACTGTAGGTGTTCTCAATGCCTTGGTTAAAGCTTCTTGGTGTGCAAGATTGATAAGTTAGCGTGACTCAGTGTGCAGCTGAGAGTGGGAGTCCCGAGAACACCTTCCAGGGGCAGGACAGATAAGACCAGCTTCTGCAGACTGTTCCTACGGAGAGATCCACACATAGGGCCAGACATGTGCTTCCTATGGGACAACTTTGCTATACTGTGACTTACACCTCAGGGAATGTGCTGGAAACACTGTGCCTTGAAAAACTAAAAATCAAACTGAGCACTGTGCAGGAAAATATGTGTGTGTGGATGACTCCTATATTAGTGAAAGGGATGAGCTAAGGGTCTTACCATCTTGCATCCCAGGAACACTCACAAGACTTTTTTCTCCTACTGGCAAGATGGATTTTTAATTCCAGCATTCTGCTTCATGCCCAGCAATCTTTCTGGCATTACTGAGGACCTGGGTTGTGTAGGGAGAGTTAAATGCTAAATTGAGATATATCCTGAAGATCAGAGAAAGGAGTCTGCTCGTGACAGGTGGGGATGTGCGTTCTACTTGCTGCGTGTGTCTGCAATATCTATTACCAGCTTTGAGAAATACATGTATTCATCAAAAAGAGAAAATATCCCATTGTGTTTATTCTTATTTAACATTGTTTACACAGAAAATGGAGAAACACATCTTTAACCGTCATGTACTATTTACAATTATGTCGGTACACCATGCAGTGCTCATTCTGTAAACATCTACTCCACCCTGTGGTCTCTGGGAGCTAATGCTGTTCTGCTCTGTGTGGCCACTTGTGCTCCGCCTGGAGCACACTGCAGTGCTGATGTTAACCAGCCTTTGTGAAGGTTTCCAGAGCTCTAAATTAAAAATGCTGAAAGCTAGGGAGGGGGAGAGAGAGGGCTGGGGTGGGGGGGATTCTCTCTAGTTGGAGCATTAGGACGTCTTGCTACCTAATTGCCTTAGAACATGTGGGTTTGAGTGAATCCTCCTTAATGAATAACAGACAAATGCATAAATCGCAACCTCCAAGCACTCAGTTGTTGAAAGGCACACTAATTCTGACTTTGACGGCAGGTGTAGAGTTGATTTGTAAAATGCCGTGAATATATATTAGGTTTAAAATGACACACCTATTAAAAGAATCAAGTCTTCCACATGTTCTCCTTGTATTCAGCCTCTCATACTGCACACCTACTCTTCCTGCATGATATTGCAGGCTGCAGTCTCACAGCAGTTTCTTGCTCTAACTCTTGCTTCGAAGAAGTGCAACAATAGAGACCAATTACCCTCTGTCTCCATTCTTATTGCAACAAGCCTGAGGGGGGGGGAAAAAAAAAGTGAGTGTATCCCCCTCCCCCCCACCTTTTCAATTTCAAATCCTAACCCTGTTGGTAGTGCCATTTGTGGATTTGAACTCCCTGGCTTTGTGTGAGGCATTAACTGGAGATTCACCTGGTACTGATCCAATGAACCAACGCAACCCTACAAAGCTGAAGGGAAGAGTGTAGAATTCTCTTTGTAATAAATCATACGCCATGAAAAAGGATTTCTTTAACTCCTTTCCTCCATTATTCTCCATGTCTCTCTCTCTGCTAGTGAGAGACTTAGACTCACATAGTGGGAAACGGAACGGGGAAGGGAGAGCTGAAATGAAAGGAAGGCAGAGGTTTATGTAACCTGGAGATTCCAGAAAGAAGAGGCGCAATCTGAAAGAACAGGAGGTAGTCCTGAAAATAAACCCAGTGTAGGCCATGGTACTAAACCTTCCTCAGTTCTAAAAAGGGCCAGGGATGTTTTCATTAAAGCAGCTGCATAAGATGTCCTTAAAACCAGTGATGAGTTAAGCCCCTAGAGAGAAGGAGGTTCTGTCCAGGTGATGGCCCTGCAAGCTGGTCTGAACATCTTCGGTTTTACTGACTTGAGCTAGTAACCTCTCGAGAGCTGGCTGCTTCCCAAGTAGGGAAGGATGAATGCTGCAAAATGTTTCAGTTTCCATTTCAATATTGAAACTCATTTGCTTTGACTGAATCTGCACTGTATTTATGTAAATTTATAAACACTGTAATAAATTTATCTACTTACTTATAGAAAACAGAAATTTTCGAAGAAGACTGGAGAACATTTCTGAAATGCAAATTCTACTTCAACATGCGTAATCACAGAACCTGATTTGAATGTACACTCAATCACAATGCAGAAACATTGTATGTGGTCTGTATATCTAAGCAAACCCTAACAAGCATATTCAAAAATTCAAACAATTGTTAACAGCTTAAATATTTTAAATTACATACATGTCACTTCTGTGGAGCTAACGACTATCTGACCAGGTTTTCACAGTATGAATGAAGACCATAATCAGATAACAGTAGCATTTGCTACTTTGCTTATTATAGAAAGCTCGCCTACTTCTGATTGCAACTTTTTCTAACCTATGAGAATCTGTGCCAGCACATCATTCTTATCTGGTTCTGTGTCGATATTACCTGCCACATTTATAAGAGCATTCTTGGGCGTGCCCATTATGCCTCGTGGAATGGATTATTCTCTCCATTACCCTTACTCTGGAAATGTTAACTTACTACAACCTTCACTGATTTTGAAGCTGCTTTTGTCTTCCAATGAACCTCTTGGAGTCTATAACACCTCCTGCTTTGCTCTCCTTCATATCCCCTTTCAATAACCATCTTTAAAACAGCCCTCTGATATAATTTTGGTGTTTTCTCCTTGTTAATTTTGTACTGAACTTGTTAGTTTATTTACTGCACAAAATAAACCTAATCTGTATAAAACAGGTTTGGAAGCCCTTTTCTAAACCTGGGGAACATTTATAGTCACATGAGGAACTTTATTGAAGACAATGACAACACTCGCAGTCTGAGTAAGATAGTGAGTCTCAGATATTGAAAGAACCTGTATTATTGTTTCTTATTGTGCAGCTACTGCTTCCAGAATATATCTATACTTCTACTAGTCTACCCAGTGCTTGAAGCAGCAGGTAAACAGTTAAGCAATGGAAGCTGCAAGCAATGTGTAGGAGAAGTGAACTGGTTTAAGATTGGTAGAGGGAATTAAAAAGCAGTGCAAGATGCAATTTTTAAGTTAGCCTGTTCAAGATCTTGCATTGGAGGTATTAGTCACGAGGGAGATCACATCATTTGGGAACAAGAGAATATAATGAGTGCAGGATCTGTAATAGGCATGTGGGAGACTCTTGCCGTATGTTTTGGTCATGTCCTGATATACGTGAGCCTTGGGAGACAGTTCTACATGTAATAGAGTCAATAATCAAATCTGAAGTGCCAAGGAACACAACTTGATGTTTCCTTAGAGAGACCACAAGTTTGCAGCAGATGAATAAAGAGAGGGTATGGTAGATACAAATTAGTCTTTAGGCAAAAAAAAGAAAGAAAAGATTTTAAAACAAGGGTAAAAAAGGAAAAAAAAAATATGCTATTCTCAGACTCAAAGAAATAGTAATACCTACATCACATATTTAATTAGTTGTTGTTACATTGATAAAGATGTGATACACCACATCAAAGACTAGCTAAATGATATCTGGAAATTAATTCCTGTTAAATAGAACTCAGAGGACCTTCCCAAATGAATATCTTGTTTGTCAATATTGCTTCCTTTTGTTCATAGAATCTTCTCATGTAAAGAGAACTACTTTCAGCTGGTTTTGTTGCTTGAAATGAACTATGAAATCATCACTAAGCAGAAATTCATGGCAAATTCAAATATAGGAAATGGCAATACCTTAGTATCTTACAGAAATTATATATATCTAACTTCTCCTCCTTATATAGATGAGTTATATGAAGTTACCTAAAAGCCCCATACACAAAATTTATTGACAATCCATCTTTGAATTTAAAATTTGCTTTTGATGCTCTGTAGCTTGACTGCCTCAATATGCTCTGGAGATGAACATAATGGAATCAAAATGTACTTGTTTGCTCTCATGTTATTATTTTAAAATATTCTTAAAACAAAATTTAAATAGGACAAATTAACCATATAAGGGGACAAGATTTCAAGTTCTGATCTCTTAAGAAAGTTAACCTGTAGAGTGAATATGCTATTTTCTTGGGAACTGTGCCAAAATACAGTAAGATTCATGATCATCACCATAGATTTTATTTTTGTTAAATGAAAAACTCATACCTGCAATTCTGCTCTTATACCAGTTCTATCTCAGTGTGATTCCACCTATGTCACTAGAAGTATTTCTGGTTTTACATTAGTATCTGTGAGTTCGTAAGAAGACAGGATTTAGAAGAATTGAATGAAGACAGTTGATGTGAAGACAAAAAAAAAAAAAAAGACAGAGAGATCGATCTTAAATGTTTTGCTTTATAGTGGGATGGAGAAACTTCCACAGTTGTCTGTGGAATTGTAATGGTTGGAGTGTCCAAAGAACAAATCCATCTGTTCTCTAGACAAGCAGATAAGTGACCACAAAGTGAACCATCCAGCTTGTCGGCACACCAGGTTAGCAGTGATGGAGCTACAGAGCTGGCAGTGAGGTGTTTGAACTCCTAGACAGACTTATGGTTGGGTTGACTAAGGCCAAGAGGCCTGGCAGCTCCTGCCTGTTTAGCTTCCCACAATATTTTTTTCAGATCAATGTCCCTTTAACTTTGCATTTTTGGCTCATAGGGAAGTATTAATCATTTTTGGAAAGTCATCCTATGGTTTCATACTCTCACTTTTCTTATCATTTCACTTCTCTGTCTTAGTGTCTTAGTTTTTATATGGGTTTGATATGCAAACATTTATTTCAGCTGTTAGAGAAGTGAGGAATTTTCCTTTCTTTCTGGCAATTAAACTTATAATTTTAGTCATCAGATTCTTAGAATTTTTGTCAAGGGATAGTGCTACTGAAGTAAATCTTTATTGTTTGCATAGGTGTGTTTAAAAGATTAAGGCTGAACAGACATTCTCATAATAGACAAGGGATCAATGAAAGCTCTTCTTTTCTCAAGAAGCTTTAAGGCTTAGGAGTGAGCTTGATTTTTTTGTTTGTTTGTTTTAAATATAGAGGAAGTTGCATCTTTGCTTGGGCTTTCATTATTTGTGTGATCTTTCATAGAATTCCCGAGTAAGATCTATCCAAAACGCGCTGGCCCTAAGCTCAGCTCGAGACGCCTGCTTGTATCAGTGGATACAGATTCTCTAGGTGATCTGTGCAACAAGCCAGGGGTGTGATTTCCTCCTCCTATTTGTGCAGCTACCAGACTTTTAATTTCTTCTGTGCTTGCTCTGATAAAATGCTACTGAGTTTCAATGGGAATTCACAAAGAATGGGATATAACTCTGTGGGACTGGGAGCAGCAGAATCAAACTCAGGACAATGTATTGAGAGGGATATGAGTCTGGGCAGGAAGGAGAAACCAAGGTGGCATACACGCTTCAACATCCACAAGATTTGATGGCCAATAATCATTTTAACTTTGTGTCTTGGTTGGCTAACTTTTGTGTAGGCAATTGTGGGAGGGGAAGAGACTGAGGCCTTGGGTTAGTGGAAAAATGACATTCATGCTTTAAATCCTTTAAGTACATACTTAATGGCCATTGATTTCAATGCTCTTAACAACTTTGCTGATTCAAGGCATGACTGAGGGCAAAGTAGAGGCCTGGTGATGCAGTTTATGAATCATCCTCATAGGTACAGACCTCCAGCTAAAGAGAAAAGGGCTACAAAGGCCAAACAAGTTCTTCCAGTGCTAGTATGGCAAGCTGGCAAAAGGCAAAGGACAGAGTGAACATATGTGTTGTGGAGTGGAAGAAAGCTGAAAACTCTGCTGTTAATGTTATTTCTGAAAGTGGCCATTGTTGCAGGCTTTCCTCATCCCTGGGGGAGCATTTGTTTTGTTTATTTTTTTTATCATGAGAATTATTTGTTTAAATATATGAGGTGTTGGATATAGCCCTAATTCTGCAGCTGAAGCCAGAAGAGACTGCAGCCCTTATATGTCCTTTTGTGTGCTGTTTTTTTTTTTGTGTGTGTGTGCAGGTGCTCCCTGATGGGGTTTGATTTAAACCGGCACTGGGCAAATCCATCTCCCTGGGCTCATCCCACACTGCATGGAGTGAAACAGCTCATCATCGAGATGTACAACAATCCGGTGAGTGGGGAAATGTGATGCCAGAACAGCCACTTGCTGAGGTACCAACTCTCTCCTGCTGTGTGGTTGCGCAAGATGCCAGTAACTCTGATGCTGCTTAATCCAGTGGTAAAAACAAAATAAAAGAGATGTAAGAAAACTCCACTCCTACAGCATGAGATCAGGGAACTTTTGTGTCCTTTGTCATTGGAACATCAGAGGGGAGAGAGCAAGCGAAACGAAGTTCAGCTCAGATTAAATATGGAATAATTCTGAGAGCTAGACCCAAATTTAATCGAGTTCTCATGATGTCCTGAGCTGGATTCAAAACAGCAGGCCCCCCAAATTGAATTACTGAATGGCATTGATGTTTAATCCAGAGCTCCGGCAGGGGTTGCTATGTAGCATGCAGAGCTGGAGGGGGATAATATTTGCAAATATTATATAAATGCACTCATATACTTATGCTCACTCAAAGAAGCAGAGGTGTTCTTGAAGGTGAAATCTTAGCTAATCAGAGGAGATGGATTGCAGAGAATATGGAGGAGTGGGAGGGAGGCAGACATCTATTGAATGTTTGACATCAAAGCACAGAAGGATTATTGAATGTGGCACCTAAGAAAAACTGCTGAACAAAGATGGAGATGAGTAGGAAAAAAATCACTGCCAAAATACATAAAAGGAAATTTTATATGTGATTATTTTTTCTGTATAGAATTGCTGGTATTTGTCCTTTCTTTTTGCTTTCCATTACA
Organism: Coccyzus lansbergi; assembly: GCA_033558105.1. Lineage (NCBI taxonomy): Eukaryota > Metazoa > Chordata > Aves > Cuculiformes > Coccyzidae > Coccyzus > Coccyzus lansbergi. The sequence continues at coordinate 191,806 of JAUMJK010000784.1, read as the reverse complement.
AATGTGGCATTTGGGTCTTTAATTCCCTGAAGTTTTGCTATTTCTTTTTTCTTTCTGTTAATGTGAAAAAGGACCTGCTTTTCCTTGCTAATACAGAAACAGGATTCTTACCCTGGCAACATCATGTATAGGATAAGAGCTCCTTTAATTTAACTCTTGGTTCTCCCAATACATCTTTATTGGACTTTTTACCTTTCAGCTAGTAGCAAGACCTGTGCAGAAGGAGATTTAGATACAAGGAAGCTAGGTTAATAGATAAGGTCCTTACACATGGAATGGAATCCAATTGCATGGAAAAATAATTTCTTAGACTGCAGCACCTAACATTGTGCCTGTGACAAACCCATCTGTATTACAGTGATGATGATAGAAAGTAAAGAAAGAAGCTTTATAGCCAGCCTAGTCTTTCCCGTATTTCGTACTCTAAAGAGCGACAAAATTTTCCTTCTAGATGATGGTGAGAACATATAGGCTGCTTTGTGTGAGAAGAAAGGGTTTTTTTCCAAGAAGAGATCCTCAAAAGAAAGTTGAGTGTAGGGGAATGTTCCCAGCTAGTAAGCATCAAATTGTGGCACTATTAAAAGTCGCTGTCAGTAAAATAAAACTCTTCTTGGGGGTGAGGAGTGGTGGTGGAGTCCTTTTCAGCTTTGTCCCATTCCTGTGAAGCTTTGAAAATTCTGGTACTTTCTAGCTGCCCTATGTGTGAAGAATGAATTTATTTGCTGTGGCAGCTAAAATGAAAAATCAAAAGAAATGTTTTGTCAGAGTTGGTCTGAAGTGGAAATCATTTTTTCCCTCCATCTCTCTGTCTCCACCTCGTCCCCACTTCCAGTGATCAGCTTGAGATGAACCAGTTCCAGTTCATTTCCTTCTCAGCAAATGAAAAAGGAGACTTTCAAACACAAATGTAGCAGTTCATTTTCAGGGTTATTTAATTTTTTTAAAAAAATACTATTTAGGACTTTGGGGTGGTTGAGTTTTTTGTTTGTTTGTTTATTTTTTTATTAAACTAGCAGCAAAGTTCAGGTGGCTCTTGAGAGTTTCATTTCTCAGTGAATTAACTACTCACTAAAAAGTCTTCCTGTTTGGTATAAACAATCCACAAATTGGTATCAGCCTTTCAGTTTTAGAGATCTTCAGCAATACAATGCAGTATAAGGGATTATTGGGGTTTTTTTGGCAATTTCAGATATTTAGTCTTTCTGATTCCAGTACTTTTTGCATGAACAGGCCGTATCCAAACTGCTGGGACAAAAAGGAAAAATATACCACCTGCCTCAGACAGAAGGCACATGATCTGATGTGTGCCATCCTGCTTTAGCAATGACTCGTTTTATTAAGTACTTGAGATAAAAGAACCCACCCCTCCTCTCATGACAGGATGCCAGAATAAAAATCTGCTTTGGATTACTCCAGGCTGCTAAAGACTTTAGCTACTCTTCAGGAATAGAGTGTAACATTTAGACTATTAATACATGATGTGTGGTTGGCTGCCTGCATAGGTGAACCATTTGCAGGGGAGGCTGTTTTCAAGCTGTGACAGATCATGGATTCGGTATTTGAACATACCTGCCCTGCCACCCAGTCCTCGCTTGAAGTTTCCCTGCACTGGGAAACAGGAAATGAAATAAAATGCAAAGTAAAGTTCTCTGCAAAATAATGTAATAAAAATAACTTTCCTCCTTCCCATTCTAGTCGAGATCTGCTGTGAGGAGCTGTCCACAAGAGATTGGATTGTTTAAAGCAGAGGAAGTTCAGCTTCATGTTGCTGTTGCAGAACGGCTCAGTGCAGACCTTTTAGATGTACTTGTTCTCTTAAATCATTTAAGGAAAATTAGCTGCCATAAGAGCATAAAACCACATTTTAATTTTTGCTATATAGGAGGATTTTTCTTCTACCACTGCAGTATGGAAGATAAGCTGTTTCCTTTGAAAAAAGTTCATTCTGTAGGAGAGAGGATGACTGACACAGAAATAAGTGGAGTGGGTATGAGGCGCACACACTATGCTCTAGCTACAGTGATTCCAGCAGCTAAGTGTTTGCTGTAGTTACTGTATAAAAAATAAACCAAAGCCCTTGTGGTTTTCGATTCTGGGTTTTAAAACGTGTGATTATATTATTTTTAAAGTGTTTCAGATACCATGGTGACTATATAATCTTTAGGAGGGAGTGGATGGGTGAGGAAATCAGAGAACGATAGGTAGCTTTTGATTTTGACATCAGTGATTTTGAAACAATCGTTCCTGATGGTAAGTCCCTGTTATTGTGCTGGCCTTTGTGAAGTGAGAGAATATTCTCAGCTGTTTCTAGTAGTGTCATTCTTGCAGGTGAGACTGAAGTGGCAGACTTGCTCTTCTAGATCATGTGCTATGGGCTGAGAACATTTCAGGTCTTAAGTACCTTTTCCTGCCCATATGCCAGACATCACTGTTTTCCCACATCTCCACCAGATGATATGCTTAGATGGTTCCTCTGTTTATGCTGGAGCAGATTAGTGGAACTAGCTCGGAACATGAATATATTATTTAAACAACTCATTTGACTTTTGCTTGAAGTACAACAAAGAATGTTCATATGAGCTGTTCCAACAGCTGAGCTGTGGGGCCAGGAAGTTCTGCTTGGGCATGATAACACACTTCAAGTAGAGAGCAGTTTGGAGAACAAATGTCTAGGTAAGTAATCTAATAAAGCACATAAACACAGCTCAATTTAAATGTGAACAATCTGATTTGAATTCAGCAGTGTTCCTTGTATGCTTATGGTTAAGCAAGTGCTTGAATGTTTTGGACGGGGGATCAAATGCTCAGCACTGGCAAGCTCAGGATATGGATGGTCTGTGGAGATCAAACAGTCCTTATCTTTGGGATAACATGAAGCCTTAGAGACAGAGATAGCAGTAGAATGGCTGGATTGTTCGACAGGTTTTGTGTGACCATCTAACACTTTTCCCAACAAGGAAATGCACTCTTTAAAACAGATTTAATGAATGAACTAGGTAGTGTGTTCAGTGTTGGCTCAGTTCCCTTGAGCATGTGCATTGTGATCTGGTCTTTAATCATAGGGGCTCATGTAACTCTCTCAGCTAGACCCCTGCCTCACTGAGTTCTCAAAATGGAAAACTTTAACATAATAAGCAGCTATTCAGTGTTTTGTTTTAGCTTCAGTGTTCATTGCACAGCCTGTTCTGTATTTACTGTGCGCTATTCAGATTCTGCTCTGAGGATAGAATTATTAATCTCCTTGTGGGTTTTTTTGTTTTGCTCATTGCTGTACTGTGGGAGCATTTCAGAAGCCTTAATTATTTTTGGAGAGACCCCTGCAAGAGACAAATGTGTTATCCTTGTATGAATAGGAAACAGAGATAGAGACAGTTATAATAAGAAGTACCTGTTCATTTGAAATGGGTAATTTAAGATGCTTGGGATCAGATTTTTTTCATGTCATTCACCAAGGCTTGATTAAGTTCACTGTCTTCTTTCTACCCCTTCCTCCACCGGTGAAGATTGAGATGGACTGTCTCTGTCATTTGGAGTTCTTAGGACCTTGAAGACAAGGAATTGGTAGTGACTGATCGCTTGGGAACAATCTGTTTTGAGGGTTTTGTCTCCCTAAAATGAAAATGCAGAGATGGCATGAAGTGCTCCCAGGCATTTCATTACAACACTGTACTTTATCTTCTTGTATTCATCTTTTTTTTCTATTCTACTCGTTTTCCACCTCCTGCTGTCATTGAACCTGAAGTCCTACATGTGAATGATTCCTATGTTAGACACTATTCACCTTGTGCCCTGAGTGATTTGGAGACCAGACGAAAAGAAAAGAAAACAAAAAACGCATGCATCTTGGGGTGTGCTCATTAATTATCATTAATTATCATCTTCAGTGTCATCCATATACAAAATTAGGAAATTATTTCTGCATGGGCAACTTTTCTGGTTCTGTTCCTGACTTTGGAGGGCTTGATGTTGCAACCTTTACGTACTTTTAATACTATTCTGGAAGAAGTTTTTCATTGATTCAGGCTAAAATGTACAGCTGAATTGAAGCCCCAGTAAGCTGAAATCTGAGTCATCTGCTGGGCTATAGCCTTTAAATCCACCACACAGACATCCGCCACAAGAACTGATGAGTTACCTGATAGAGGACAGCAATCTGCTATTGAAGTGGACTGGTGTGAGCAGGGGAAAGAGGCACTTTGCCTATGGGCTTTGTTGGTATCTGCTGACAGCTGAATTAATAATAAGAAAGGATTACAAAATATAATACTGCAGATATAGGGGGATATTTAAGGCTGAGTAACACCTTTTATGGTTTCAAGAAGATTTTTTATGATCCCACGTGGAGACTAAGACTTGAGCAAAAGCATAAGTTTCCAATCTTCCTGCCTCTGAGAAGACTTTGGTTTCGATCCAGGTAGACTTGGTTGTGCAATCAGTAAGATTGCTATGTTTGTCTGATAAGTCAATGTAACTTTGGATTCTTCAGCAGACGACTACTTTTCTTTACATAAAGAGAAATATTTACTTCCTTCCAAGTGCACTGAATATATGCTTGTCTGGTTCTCTGTTGGCATCAGTCTCTAGGCCTGTTTTTAGAGGCAGATGGATACCCTTCTCTAGGGCTGGCTACCTTCAGTATGCCGTTCACCTTCACCACAGCAAGAAGACCATAGGGATAGTTTGGCCTGAGAAAAAGGCTCTGAGCTCATCTCTCAGTTCCAGCTTTTCTGCTGATAAACTCAGACACTGGAAAGTAAGTGGGGTTGTATGCTGAGAGGTGTGTGAAGCAGGTTAGTGCAGCCAGTTGAAAGGGAATGTGTTCTCTCCCTGACAATCTGTAACTCATTAGAGATGACTGTATTACTTAGCTAAGTGTTTTTTCTAGGTTTTCCCATCACCATTGTCAAAGAAGGCCTCAACCCTATGCTCACAGACTTTCTTTTCACCTTCTGTTTCTCTCATTCTGATACTAAGATCTGTTCATGCCTGTCAAGAAATTGCATCTGCTCCTACAACTCCAGACCCCTCCCCATCTCACTCAAATATGCAATTCAGATGTTAATGCATGACATAGGCCCATAGTCATTGCTTTTCATGCTGTCCTTTAAATACTGAAAGGCTGCCAGAAGGTCTTCCAGGAACCTTCTCTTCTCCAGGCTTAACAACACACACTCTTTTAGCCTGTCTTAATAGGAGAGATGTTCCATCACTCTGACCGTTTTTGCAACCCTTCACTGGACCTACTCTAACAGATTCATGTCTTTTCTGTGCTGAGGGCTCCAGGGATAGAAGCAGTACTCCAGGGTGGGTCTCACCAGAGCAGAGTACACTGGGCTGCATCAAAAGAAGCATGATCAGCAAGTTGAGTGAGGTGATTCTGCTCTACTACGTATGTTCAGACTGCTCAGGTAGTCTCAGACTTGATCTCCTCTTGCAAAGGTTTCACATCAGAATTGCACACTTAGGCTTTTTATACTTTAAGCCCACAAGTATTATCTAATCTAGCATTTGAATAACTAGAAGCATTTGTTTTCTTTTCCAAAATTCATCTTCTCACGCAGTATTTCCCTTGCTCCTGTGCTAAATTGGAGCAGCAAAGTGGAATATATTTCACAGGAAAATTATAAGTTGATTCTCATTCCAGTTGAAGCCAGTTTGGAGGTTAATAAATGTTTGGAAAGGCTGTGGGACTAGGGTATGATATTGCTCAGATATCACTCAGAGCCAAACAGTTCAGCTGAGGTCTTCATCATCTGGTATATGGAGTCATAGCAGATTAGCATCGAGTAATGAATTCTGCAGCATAACAAGTTACCTGGTTCCATTTTACTATTTGTGGAGCTCTTAGACTTCCTTCCCCAGCCATACACCACAACAGTAAGCTATAAGCATTGTTAAAACAGTATTGAATTTTAACCAACTACTAAGAAGTGATTTCAGATAGTCCCTCAGATATTCTAAGTTGTCGTTTGCACCTGGTGGTTTTCACTCAGACATCAAAATAGTTAACATCAGGCATAATTTTTTTTTTTTGCCAATAGTTCTCCTCCTACTATAGTGCATGTTATTCTGAGTTCTTCTCAGGTGCAATGACCAACATACTGCCTATTATTTCCCTTCTCCTGAAATTAAGAGATATTACATCTTCTTATGCAGTACGTGTTCAACTATGATAACCCCATGGCTGCTTGCCATGGTAATGTTTGTGTTTGTGCCAGTGTTTTGACATCGTAGGAATGCCTTATTTCTTCTATCTTATGAGTCCCTGTTGATTGAAGTGTAAGTTTTTAGTATTGCAATTATCATTCTTATTTAAGTTCTCTGTTGAACAAAATGGTATTAAGTGCAACTTATAGAACAGATGAACAGATCGGTGTCTGATTCTGCAGCTTTTTCTACTAGATCCTTAGGCTTTTGACTGTATTCCCACCTTACTGATGGGCTAGCACTAGAGTTACTAATCCTCTAACATTATACTTCATATAGATTGTTTAAAAGTATTCCCATTAAACTCTTTCCATTGTTAAATATTAATACATTGGGTGTCTGCGAACAGAAATAAATATTATGTGTATGATCAGTTTGTTAGCTGTGGTATTTTCTGACAAGCAGTCTCGTGAGGGTGGCAGTAATAGTTGAGAAGAATTCCTCAGTCTCTTTCACTCTGTTTTAACAAATCTACTTTCACTTTGTTTAGGAGTAAACATTCTTTTTTGATGTACGAATATGTTCTATATTTCTGCTAAATAAAGCAGCTTCTGATCTTAGCATCTTCCTTCCCACAGTCCTTTAAACACACAATATTATGACAGACTTCCTAGTAGCAGAGCTAGTTTGACACTAGAATAGATTATTTACAGGAGATGCTGAATCCTTATCAGTAGATGGTTTTATGACAGGTATTTATTGGGAGACGTTTAGACAGAGTGAATTCCCTTTTGAGGCAGTCATATAGGCTCAATAACCCCTCCAGGTTCCCTTTGTGTCCCCAATTAATCTCTGATCTTTGCCACTTATATATGATTTGATTTTAACATGTATGCTGCCCACAAGTACGTCATAATATATATCAATGTATATAGAAAAATTAACATATAGCTTCTTCAGTAGTAGTTTAGGAAACATTGACACCATTAGATGAAATCCCACCTGGAACTGAAGTCTGTCTTGAAGTGATAGTCTTGGAAGGTGAGTGCTGTTTAGGCTACCCTCCGCTATTAACCTTTTTTTTCTGCAGAGGGTCTGGGAATTACAAGCCATGTTTCATCTAACTAGATGGGCTTTTTAGTTGGTTTTGCTTCATTTTAGTCACACTGACATTCTCATAATCTAGCTGTGAATGATGGTCCACTATACGTTGGTTATATACTCAAGAGTATATAAGCCTCAAGCTCCGCCAGGGGAGATTTAGGCTGGACATCAGGAGGAAGTTTTTCACAGAAAGGGTCATTGGGCACTGGAACAGGCTGCCCAGGGAGGTGGTTGATTCACCTTCCCTGGAGGTGTTTAAGGCACAGGTGGATGAGGTCCTGAGGGACATGGTTTAGTGTTTGATAGGAATGGTTGGACTCGATGATCTGATGGGTCTCTTCCAACCTGGTGATTCTATGATTCTAAGAGTGTCCAGGGAATCTGTTTACAGTAACCAAATATCTTTCTGCTTCTACTCAATGGGCTAATCATATCACCATAGTGGTAACCTCTGACACAGGTTGTGGTTTCTTTGGTTGATTGCTTGGGTTTGTTGCTGTCCCCATTTAGTAATGTTTGTAACTAGACTAGGAAAGCTTTTAGCTAAAACTTTTCTTCCGAAAGAATGAAACATTTTAATCCTAGGTACTAAAGCCAAAACTTCCTCTCTTTCAACACAATGACCGTTTTCATACCTAAGCTATGTTTCTCCATTACACTCAAATACCTTTTTAAAGCACTGTAGACAAATTAGTGTGTGATTCACTACCATGTATCTAGATAAGTACTCCTTTAGTTAACTTTTTCATTTTCTCAAATGGGTTAATATTTGCATCCTTAAAACTGTGTGTTAGCATTTGCAGGTTGCTGCTCTGAACATATAAATCAGGTACACATTTGGTTTTATCCTGTAGTTAGCCATTCTAACAAATCCTTGTACTGCTGATTTTTGTTTGGGGCAGACCTGTTAGTTATGATCTCCACTTCATATTATTCCATATGTTTTATTGCTATTACATGGAACTTGTATTGTTGCTTTCTTACTTTCAGCTCAGCAGCTCTGTCTCTTTCCATAGCTCTTTAGGGCCTTTAGTCAAAATCCTCTCTTTACCTTGGATCAAAATATTATCCATCAAAGCTTCAGTATCCTCTCTACCATCAAAACATGGTTGTGTTTTCCTGGGACATGCCTAGGGGGCTGAACACAATTCAAATGATCCCTCTGAGGAAATATTTTGTCCTAAAATAGTTTTTTGATGATGTACAGCCATGTTCTCTATTTTTCTAGGGGCAGCTGCCAGCACCCTGCTGATGAATCAGAGCCATCTCTTCAAAAAATTTACCCCTTGTCAATGGAGGAAAATATTCTCTTTATATAATACACTTTCTTTTCTTGGTCTAGGTGTACAAGAGAGGTTACGTATGGACTCTCTTCTCCTTCTCTTTCATCCTCTTTCTGCTTCTACTTTCTGTGATTCTTACAGCTGTGATGTTATCAAATTCCTCTTTCAGTATCTGCATTGGGGAAAGAGATTTTTTTATTATTTTAAGTAGCATTAATCAGGATGTGGTAATCTGACATGTTTGGTGCTGTGTTGAGAGAGTTTTCCTGCGTCTGGATGACATGTTTAAGCTCCTCCTTAGTAGCTCCAGTTTCATGTTTCTCCTCCCCATCTCTGTTTTTCTGTGAGACACAACATCACAGATTTTCTTTTTAAACACTTAGGAAAAATTATCCCCTTTGCTCCTCCCCCACATGCTTCTATGAACTGGGTCAGAGTCAAAGTCACTCGTAAGTCTGTTTCAGTCTATGGCTGCATTTGAACTGATGAGCACTTGAGGAGAATGAGCTCCTGAGTCATGCAGAAGTTGATTCCAGCTGGCTCTTGCTATAGCTTCTTAGAGATGGGATTTTACAGGATGCAAGAGGAAATGCCTGGAATGAGCTGATCTATTTTATTTTTTCTACTTCAGACAACATTGGGAACATGCCCTTTGTTCATGTAGCTCAATTTTCCACTTGGGATTGCATTTGCCTTTTAAAAATCAGGGGCTAAGTCCCTGCCAGGGCTTTTTTAGTTAATACTAAAGAGCTGTTGTTATTCAAAAATGATGTACTGACAGGTGGCCAAATGTTTGACCTGGCTATGTCTGTTCAGGTTATCGCACTGGTGTAAGATAGCAGCACTAGAGGCTTACCCAGCCAGTGGATAATTATCCCAACGTATGCAATGAAGATGGGTAAAGTGAAATCCTGATTTTTAATGAGGAGATATTGTTGACATAATAGCATCTCAATCAGTGAGCACTGGAACAGCAGTGTAAAATTACTTATGAATAGCAGAGGTAACCACCCAGTGGACAAGTGACATTCTAGTTTAAAGAAAACTCAGAGGTAAAAAAGAAAAAAAAAACCAAAAAAAAAAGAAGTGGTACAGAATCCTATCAACAAGTACTGAGCAATCTCAGAATCTCTACGCATTAAAATTTCATGCTAAAATGGGATGGTAATGGCATGCTCAAACTTACCAATGGAGCAATGAGGACTCAGAGAATGTAGACAGGCAGTGATTAATTGTCATGATTAAATGTGGTGTTGAAACTGCATTTATAAACATCTTCTTGAAGCAAGAAATCAGAGAAATTAAAAGAGAAGACTAGATTTTTTTTTTTATTTATCCCTGAGCAATGATTAAGTCTTGATTTAAGATGTAACTTTCAAAGAATCATTTTGTAATTATAAACATGTTCAAATATAAACATGTTTTCAGTCCTGGTGTAGTGCAAAAGCAAAAAAGTCCTAGGATTGGCACATACTTCTGAAGAAGGACCAACATAAAATGGAAAGAAAAGTAAAAGCAATAGCTAAAAGGGCAAACCAGAACAAGAAAACACTTTCAGGTGATATGGCATCTATATAAATACACCATTGTAGGAATGCGTTTTTGCAGCTTTACCATTGCAGAGAGTAAGCTTATTACTCCTATTTGAAAAACTTCACAACTTTATAAAAGGTTGCATGAGAAGTTAGCAAAGGGGATTATTAGACTGAAGAAGGTCATTAGCATTAAAAGGCCACCCTTTGAAGTTTTGCCCAAATGAACTAAGAAAAAAACCCCAGTACATTCTGGCAAGCTAAATGCAAACCCATAATAATAGAGGACAAAAACAATTTTGAAGAATAACTTGCTATGGGCATAAAAACTAATAATAAAAACTTTTTCAAACACATCAGAGGTAAGAAGCCTGCCTAAAGGTCTATAAGGTTGATAGATGATCAAGATGTAAAAGAAGTGCTCAAGGAAAATAAGGTCTTTGCAGAAAAGCTAAATGAATTATTTGCTTTGGTGTTCATTGTGAGAAGCCTGGAGGGAATTTCCAAATTAGAGCTGCTCTTTGTAACAGACAAGTCAGATGACATGGATAACAGTGGTTTAATAGTACGTAGGTTTTTGGAAGAGGAGTTCGTACATTGTCTATCTGTTAGCCTGTTTTAGATAAACTGACAGACATGAAGACAGAGGTAATCCACTACTGACTGCATAATCTGAATTTCAGAACAGCTTTGGCAAAGCTGCTAATGAAATTATTTTAAAGAAGTGAAGAATCCCAGTTGTGATTGGACATGTAATCTTGTCCTTCCTTAGGACTAAAGACAAATGAAGTAAAGTAAATTTTCACGTGGGATGAAAGCTGCATGTGCAGATTGTATGATATTACTCAAAATATTCATAGTTTATTAATAGAATAAGAATGAATGGATTCTTCTGGTGGTATGCAATTACTTGATGCAGCCAAAGTTGCACTGCAGAAAGATCTTATGATACTGAGTGATTAAATGGCAGATTAAATCCAGTGTCAATAATGCAAAGACACCGTGTATCTTTGTGATGATGAAGGAGGGAACTCAAGTCAAAGAAATATATAATAAAGTTCAGTGACTGTTAGTAATATAATGCTACTTGGGAAAGAAGCTTGTGAGGCAACTTTAAAAATACCCTATCAATGGTCAGCTGTCCTCAAGAAGGCAAAGACTGTGTTAGATTCATAACTGTGATAATTCATATGTTTACCTGTATCTTAAGAAAAGGGTATGATTCCAACAACTTTATTTCAGAAATTTTCCTTCTAGATAAAGGTAACGAAGAAAGAGGACAAGAAGTTTAAAATTGTTTGTATATAGCAGACGTTTGTCTAGCGTAGGTCCTCCAGTTTGGAAGAGAGATAAATGAATTTTTAAAAAAAATTAAATATATGAAAGTTATCAAATCCTGAGAAACAAGAAGTCATTTGTTGAAGGCTATTAATGCTGTTCCCAGAACTGGAGATCTGGAAGCTGCCAAAAATAAGGATGCTGTTACTTGGAGAAGTTCATATTTGTGCTATTTCTTGTATTGTTTTCTTAGATATCCCATGCTCTTCACATTCAGGGATCTCTGTATGGCTGCCCTCACATGAGTTCCTGCATGGCAAAGGACACAGCTTCTGCTACTGCCCTCTGACAGTCCCGTGTACTATTCCTAGAATAAAGTAGAAGGCATTGGCTGTATGACAGCTGGATAGGCACTATCAGTTTTATGGGCAAACCATATTGTTCTGCCTAAATGAAAGCTTTCTTCTTCTCTTCCAATTATCCTGTGCATCTCTGCATTCTTGTAATTATGTTGCTTGAGGCTACCTGAAACTTGGAGGAAGTAGTATGCAGTGCAGACAGGATTGCTAAATCACCAAAAACTGATGCGAAACTGTATATTGAATGGAAAGAGGAAATCCTACAGACTACAATTTCCCTAGATAAAAGAGAATTATCCTCAGTGGAGGTCATTTTATATACATATATTTCTGATAGTACGAAAAGGTGTAGGCTAGGCTCCTTTGTTTCTTGGCATATCTCATTCCAAAATAGTAATCTCAAACAATCATGCGGGTAGGATTTTCCACTGCTTATTTTAACCTTGTGTCTGTTTCACTGTGTCATCCAGAGCCTGGGCCTAAGAACTGGAATCCTGTATGAAGAACACAGTAGCTGCCTTGCAGCTTAGAGAAAAGTATAATAACTCTTGGATCCAATGGGGACGTTTTAGGCAGATAGGCCTTAGTTACAGAGTGGATGACTAGAGCTGAACAAACAGTACTGTTGCTCTTTTGAGAAGTGTAATATATATCCTTTATGATATCAAGTAACCAGGATCTTTGCCTCTTTAAAAACTTATCTTATGAGAATTATAATGAAGCAGAACTGCTTCCAGATTCCTTCCTCTTAAACCTGAAAAACTGCACTTTTTGACTCATAGGCATCAAGAATACCTTAATGCCAGTAGCATTGCTAGCTGGATTTTGCAGGCAGCAACCCTGCAGTTTTGCATATGTTTTCTTGATTTAGAGCCCAGTTTAAGCTGTTGAATGGGGTCTGTGTCTATAATGTTCCCTAAGTGGTATTATGCAAAGAGATTGCTTATTTGAATCATTAATCAGTCTCTGGATGGCTGAAAGTTCTTGTATTTCATGGCTGATTTTCATGATGTATGTGACCTATTCATAGATTTGCTCAAGCTGCTCTGGAACAAGACTTAATTCCTATTCTTGTTAAAGCTTTTCTGCTGACTGCTTTTACTAATATATGCTTAAAGACTATCCCAAATCTGAAAGACCACTATATGCAAAACTGTGCTGGGAAGTTTACTTAGAAAAACTACTTTAGTAGCTTAACTCTTTCAAGTCAAAGTTTACATAATAGATTGTTGTTTCCTATATGGATGTGTTCAGTTATCTTTTCAGAATCTGATTACTATATGCCTTGTGAAAATAAATCCAATTAAATGAATATGTTAATTATCAGAAGTTTAATTTTATTCTTTCCAGGAGGTGCATTGCAATGTTGGAATCTTATAGCATCAAAGTTAGCAATAGTTTCCATCTTAGAAGTATTTTGAAAGCTTTAGCTTGCTGTCTTCTAGAGTGCTGACACCAGTGGATCAATACACTTTTAAAACCAGACAAGAATCACCATGATAATCTAGTCTGACTAACAAAGTACTAAATATTATCCATCATGGTTTTCCTAAATGGTTATCAAAGTCTCAGCTTCCTCAACTTACGGTGGCTTAGCTTTTAGAGAGAATGACTGATCTAAAAGAGCTTAGAGGGTTTATCTCACAAGACCAACTGGAATATCAAATCTTTCTCCAAATATCTTCTAAACCCTACTCTTGTACTGATAAGGGTGTTAGACTCACCATCCTTGTTTACTTTTCCCCCTTTTTTTAATTAATTATTTCTTTTTCTGTATATCTACCTTCTGGGAGCTAACGTAGGATATAGCAGTGTGGAGCAAGGATTACTGAGCTGAGTAACTTCGGCCATAGCTGCAGGATTTAAACATACTTTGTGCAAGTCAACCTGAGTGTGTAGAAAGCCAGGGGCATAACAACATGTAAGCTGCTTCCTTCATTTATTTTGGGGTTTCTCATGTTCCAGGGTGGCTCCTTGAGAGATAATGCTTATAATTATTTTACTGTTTCTCAAAACATGGTAAGAAGAAAAGAAGGATCACATTATGAGGACCCTCAGTTCACATAAATTTGTATCTCAGAGGAAGAGAGGATTGCCTCAGTATAAAGAGCAAAACTTAAGCTAAGACGAACACACACCATGGTGCATTTACAGCAGGGAGGAGAAGTGAACAATGGTATTCATTATAAAGGGGTCTGCAAAATAATTTACATACAAAGCTTGTAAAGTGAGTAAAGCTTTGCACCTTCCTTCATCATAGTATTTTGGTCTGGTTTACCTTTTATGTGTTGATGTATAAAATGTGATTCAGGGGGATAGTGGGTTTTATGCTTTTGCTCAATTAATAATACAGCAGAAAATGTAATGCTATTAATGTTACAATTTTATTGTGTTAACTACACTACTGCTTTAAATGTTTTACATTTATGTCCTCTATAAAATAATTTTCTGTTAGCATATCTTGCATTTATGTTTGGATTTCAGAAGCACCTACTGAAATATGATGCTGTCCTCTCTCATTGTATTTTGAACTACAAAGTTTCAAACTTAAAATGCAAATTAGGAATCAGTTTATGTCCTGCTGAAATGGAGTTACCTCTGGAAAAGACACCCATCAACAGAGTGCTATTTCAAAGCTGTTTACTTTCATGCACATCAAGAAAAAAATCTTTTTCTGTTCTGAGTTCAGCTAATCTATTGGTTTGTATTTTTCAAAAATAAATTGCCTTCATCTTAATAGTGGTCTTCTGCTAGAGAATTTGTGGTGGTTTATGACTTCCCCCCCAAAAAAGTACTCACTACAGAATTAAATCTCAGCAGGAGTAGATTTAATCCTTCCTAATGACTGGTAGTCTATGGAAACATTATTGCATGTGTCTAGTTGGTGAGTCTGCCCTTCAAGAGCTGGATGTTCTCTTGCTGCAGTTAACTTGCACAATAGAGTCAGCTTTTTATTTTGTTTATGTCCCTTGAAAATGGCTTTATTGATCTGGCCTGATGTAAGCAAAGGTTCACGGTTCGCCAAATGTTTCTAAGAGTGCCAGGCTGTTACTGCCACCAGCAGACATATTCCATCATCTCTCAACCTTGATGTGTGAAAGCCAGAGCAATAGAATGACACATGTTGGTGACTCAGGAAAATGGCATGTGTAGGTATCTGGCATATGTCAGACTTGGATGCTTCTAAAAGTAGCAAGAGTGTATTTTTTTGTCGTGTTTGTTTTGTCTGCCAGGAAATGCAGGAACATTTAAAGGTTAACCTAATGTTCAGGATTTTGGAAATGAAAACCACAACGCTATGCAAGAACATCTATGGATTTGCTTTTCCAATAGGCTGAGCATTCCTTTCCTTAAAAAAAAGAAAAAAAAACACACACAAAAAAAACCCAACAAAAAACCCCACAAACCCAAACAAACATAA
Organism: Coccyzus lansbergi; assembly: GCA_033558105.1. Taxonomy (NCBI): domain Eukaryota; kingdom Metazoa; phylum Chordata; class Aves; order Cuculiformes; family Coccyzidae; genus Coccyzus; species Coccyzus lansbergi. The sequence goes on along the minus strand of JAUMJK010000784.1, from coordinate 176,682 downwards.
AATTTCTGGAACTGACCTGAACCAGGAGTAAAAATGGCGATGAAGGTGTGCTGCTGTCTACCCTGACAGCTCTAGGCAAATGACTTATTAATCTCCTTGTTTGCTCAGTTCAACAAGGAATTTTCACTAGAAGGTGAAAGATAAGAGAAAAGGTTTTGAGCCAAAATTCTTACTTGCGGCAACTCAAAGTAGAGCTGTAGAAGTGAGAAATGCTGAATCTCTTAATACTGCTTGGGGGATTTGGCTCTTTGTTTAGAAAATAATTTAAATCTGTTTACCTGATTTTCCTAGCACAAAATCCCAGTTGACTTTGAAATAAAAGTTATTCTAGCTCCACAGTGATGAATATGTCTCATCGTGACAGAATAATTTTTGATGGATTCTAGACCTCTTTTAAAAGCAAAAGGCCTAAGATTATATTTGAGAAAGGGCGGTGGTGAAGTAACAGGACTAGCTATTAGATTATTAGGTTGGTTTTTTTCCCAGAGTTGAAGGTAGAGGAGAGATTTAAAGGGCAAACTGTTTTTATTTTTTTCTTGTACTTGAAAGCTGGAAAATACTGATTGTTTGATCCCATCTCATCCTGGTTCTAGTCTGTTAATTCCAAAGATCATTCTCCAAGTGGCATGGTTACTTTCTAACAAGATCAGAGGGAGAGAGGCAGTGAACTGCTTAGTTGCACTCTAGAGACCCTTGGAAAGTGTGATTTGGAGTGGGTTGGCTAGAGAGTAGTGCAGAGAGACCTGTTTGACCTAGTATATTATTGCAAGGATTTTATAATACATCTGTCACAACAGTGGATTGTTCTCTGCAAAAACAAATATTCAGCAATTATTGACTGTGTTAGTCAAGCTCATATATACCACTGCTGTATAATAACATGGTATTCTGTACAGAGTGTTTGCAAATTACTTTGTTGATTTCTGCAGTATTGTAATAGAAAAGGGCAATGAAAATTTATATAAGGACAGGCATTGTGATTTTATGCTATTAGTGAAAATAACTTCAAATGCAGTTGCTAGATCTGAAACACAGAAATTCATTCAAGTGAAATATTATTTTAGTTTCAGTGTTTTTCTAAGAGTCCCAGCATCTTCTTGAAGTCAGTGGAACCTGTGGCTGCTTTTAGTCATTCAGATTGATTTATCATCTGAACCCTTTAATGTCTGTGGACTAAGAGCAGTAGGAAAAGTGTATATGTCTATACACATATTACACCTAAAGTATGATTTATGTATTATTTTCCTGTTGCAAAGATGTTTATCTACATCTCTTCCCTGTGAAGTTCAGAGGTACAATTGAATCTATTAATAGTTACACTGCAGTTCAGGGAAAGACCACAGCATTTGAAATAACACTTGGGAGCCATTTAAGAGGTCATTACAAAAACTGTAGTCTATACCAGGTACCTAGGCCCAAAATACCAAGTAGAAGCTGCCATCTGGCTTTGCAGGCCGGCCAGCATCAAAAGGGTCCATGCTAATTGGAGCACAGACCTTCAGTTAGCTGTAGGGAGCCATCATGCAAGAACTCGGAGACCAGCTGTATGACCTGATAGGAATTTTCCTTCTCTGACTTGTGTGATGGAGAGTTGGCTAGAGTGCACCACCAGCTGCCACCCTCTTTTAAGACCCTGTAGAGAGAATTAAACTAATCTTTGGCTATCTAGCTCTGTACCCTGGCTGACTCTATTAATAATAAAGTCTATGCTCTCTTGAACCATACTGGGACAGGATAGGGTATTTTCGTTCTTTTGTCCTTTGGACTGGAATTGACAGAACAGACTATACATAGAATGGATTGAATTATCCTTCCCTAAGTATCCTTCCTCTTAGCCATTGTTCCCTTCAGCCTTGTAAGGTCATTGTAGTAAAGCATAGGTGAAGCTCAAAGAGTTGGATTAGGGAACTGTCACATCTCACAGAGGGGACAGATTGATACTGATTTCCCTTAGGGTATGCAATTATTTAAAGTCATCCTGAAATCAGTACTTGCTTCCTATGTACTCTGAAAGCCTCTTAGATTAGCACTTGGCCACTGTGTAGGCTTTATTTGAGAGTTCTCCTTAACACCATGTCTTGAGCTTACCCAAGCTTCTATTCAGACCTTAGCTTTGCATCTTACCCTCTTTCCCTCAGTTTTCAAGGCAGGGACTTGTCTGGAACGTTTCCTAGCCCTGATCCAGGAAGCTTCAGCCCTTTTGTCCCCAGGTGGGGAGACATGCACATGGGATCTTGAAATGCATGCTTAGTCCCTCTGTTCCTGGAAATGGTTCTCTCATGCCTTCTGCAGTCAAACTTGTGGCCAAGGAATGACCACAGGAGCAGTTAAACTCCCTAGGAAGGTTCCTAGCAGTCTGCTTGAGGAATAACATGCTCTGTAGGTGGCTTTTGGTTTGTTGTAGCCCATAGGATGAAATATAAATGGGGAACAAGAGATTGTGGGAGAAATTATTTGTAAAGCCAGTCCTAAATATAGAGTTGCTTACTTATGCATATGTATGTTTGGTTCAAATTTCTCTGATCTGACTGTCTGGAAAGCATCTCTGCATCTGTACTGAAGGTCTGAAATACAATCTCCATCAGTTCTGGGCATGGGAATGTACAATTTGTTTCTGAACATCTGACAATTAGTTTGATTTGACTGTCGCTTGCATAAACAAAATAGCTAGTTCTGGTATGCAAGCATGTGGGTGTTATGCAGCTTTGTCTGAGCTTTATCATTTCAGTACCAGTAAACTCCATTTATTTTAACTTTCCTCTGGTTACCCAAACTAATTATACTTTGTAGTCTATACTTCTATGACTGTGCTACTTGGTCCTTGTGCATTAAAATTAAAGGAGCGGAAGGTAAGAGACAAAAATTCAGAGAGTAAAAAGACTTACGTTTAACACCTAAGAATGTGGAAAGGATAAATTTGGTTTTAACAGTTTGACATGAGAAATTATATTTGCAAAAGGAGGATATTTTTAAGATCTGCTTTTTTTCTCATGGTCTTGAGGATTGTAGTGTTCAAAAAGAATTCTCTGTCAGGTTACACATAAAAAATTGTGCTGAAATTTTGCTGAAGGTGTAAAAGGTCGAATAGTCAGCCAGACAAATGGAGACAGCATAGGATGGAGGGTGTTAGATTTCCCCTGAACTTCTTGTAGTATTTTTGTAATTTGTAAAAAAAAATTAAAGTAATTCTGAGTAACCTCATGCAATGTGAGGGAAACAGCTTTGCCGTACATTGGGCAATAACTGATCAGGCTTGACATATTTTGCGAGGTGACACTGGCATGTAATAAAGTGGATGGATTGAATTTAGTAGCAAAATAAATAACACACAGGTTATTAAACTCCTCATGTTATTCATGACCATATTGCATTCAGAAAAATTTTCCATTCTTAAACCTGCTGCAAGCTGATATAGAAAATCTAACCTGTCTCAGGGGAGCAACACAGGAGTCCAGGTAATGCCAGAGCAGGCACGTGGCCAGTTTGTTTTAGAGCATAGAGAGCCTTGCTAGTGCATTAAGGTGCTGTGCTAAGAGAAATAAACCTTCGTTGAAGTAGTTCATTAGACTTCTTAGGTGATTTGCTGACTATTCTTAAGGTAATATAAGATCGGGTGGCCAACATGTCTCCTTTGAAGACTTGTCCTCCCATCCAATATCCAGTCAAGTGAAGAATCTTAAGATGAAAACTTTCACCTGGCTATTTTTAAAGGTGTGACAGAAATGAAAGTTGGTTATGAATTTTACTTGAGGGGCTGCCTAGTGCTGAGTGGCCTTCAGGTATTCAGTCGTCTGGCAGCGGCACTTCACTGCTTGAAGGATTCTTAGAGCTATGTGTGAGGGATAGATAAGAGTACTTGGGAAGAAATAGCATTTATTCTGAATAAAGATGCATCTGCGGCCACCCTGCTGGAATATAATCTCTGTGCTTGTGGGGTTATTTCAATCAACCTTAGAAGACTACCTCTTAAATCTGGTCATAATTCAAATGGATTTGCCCACTGCAGTGGTACCACAGCCAACTGTGGAGGATGCTTCTATCTCCACCATAAGAAGACAATGCATTGATTTCTGTGTTGTGCTGCACCTAGAGAGCCAAAAGAAAATAAAAAAGGAAAGTAAACCTAAATTGACAGTGAAGGGGAGAGAAGCAGTCAGGAATAAAATGTATCTTTACTAGAAGTTATTGGGCCATAAGCATGTTGACTGAGTCCATGCAAGGAAAAATAATCACTGTTTTACCAAACCTGCTTATTTGGTTAGCTGGTCAAATTCTGTCTCCTTGTGATTATATTTAAAGTTCAAACCTTACAGTTGACACATTCGGGCAGAGAACATTACAGTTTCTCACTTTTTCATTTCTAAGCAGTTGAATGTTTTAAAAGTTAGGTCTTAAGTTTCATGTCCACCTTGCACTGGGTCAGGTTTACCCACCCAAGGTCAGTTTGTAAGTCCTGTCAGCAGGAAGAGGAAGATGGAGGTGCTCTTATTTTCCCCCATTTAGGGAGCATCATTTGCTAAAGGAAGATTATCCTTTTTAGTATAAGTGGTTCACAGGATTGAAAATTACTTTTTACTGGCGCAAAAAATGTTTCATTTTGTGCCAGGAACTGGCCCGTCCCTTTGGATGTTGGATGAGCAGATGCCTAATTAGTCTATTATTTACCATGGTTGAGATAGCTGAATTTTGATGAAAGAGACTTTACTTTAATCACTGATTCATGACACAGATGCTCATATCAGGCATTAGGCTGTTTAACCTTCCACAAATATGGTTGCCCCGTGCACCCTTTCATAAATAACCTGGCAATTGCTCAGTCTTCCTTCATTCTTTGTAAGGAGGAAGCTTGGGAGTTCCCAAATTGATCCTTAGTTCCAGTAATGCATGTATCAAATGCAAGCAGAAGACACTGAATGGCACCAGGTCACTGTGTGGCTTAGGCATGCAGTTAGCTTTTAGGGGATGGAAGAGATACCCCCACCTGGATGAAGGGGGCTTGCTCTGAATCCTGCTACATACTGCCTGAGTCTTGAAAGCTGAGATGGAGCATCCCAGAGAACAGGAGGAGATCTCTGAGGTCTCTGAGGAGATCCCTCTAGTTTTTGGGCAGGAGTACAGCTGTAGACCTTGGAGGATGTTTAGATGGAGTTCTGCCTCCCTTTCATTGTTCTTGATGTGATTGTGTTAGAACACATCACCGTCACTCATTTGTTTTCTTCTCTGGAACATGTATTCGAGACTCCTGGAGGAGAAACGGTGCTACTCTCATCACTGTGGCTGTAAGGAAGCTGAATCTCCACAGGGCAATATCTCCTTCCCATACTGTGTTTCTTCTGGTCTCCACTGCTGGACTGATCGTAATTTGCTATCACAAGGGCTAAGAATAAAATGAGAAATTTCTATGTGAGAGAAAAGTTCATGTGTGGTGATGAGCTAGGCTGTATGCTGATGGGCTGTGCTATTCTGTGCAGCTCGCAGCAGTTCATTCCACAGTGGTTTCACAGCTGTAAGTCTCCTCAAAAACTAGCCAAATCTTTTAAGCAGGTGCCAAACTTCTATAGGAAATGCTGTGTAAAAGTCTCAAACTTTCAAAGAAACCTCCTCTTCTATAGTGACAGGCTCCCCTAGATATGATCCAGAATTCATGAGAGAATTCAAATATCATTCAAATGGACTAAGTGTAGGAAAGCAGGACCCTTTGTAAAAGACCTTTTCAAATACATTTTTTATCATCCCTTCACACTCGTCTCCCCAAGATATATTGGTTCTCATATACTCCCTGCTTTATCAGTCGCTTACTGTGAATTCTGTGGTTGGAGAAGTGAGGAGCCCAAAGAGGCTGAGCTGTAAAAAGAAGATGGATAAACATTGATTGTGTTTTAAAATCTGAATAATTGTTCGATTGGGAAGAGAAAAGGAGTTAAAGATTTGCTCTCTGTTTGGTGTGATAAATGGCACAATCTATGTAATACCAATGATAGATGCAGCCTGAAAGGTCAGGGGAATTCCCAGCACAGGGTCTGACCTTTATTTTACTCAGTTCTCCACACTGAGTTTAGAATAAATTCAGCAGTTAGAAGGAATCTACCACTGGAGGTTTTATCTTTATGTTTTATTTTTGAATGAACTCTTTCACTTTAAATTCTTCTCGGGGATTTTTATTTTCTGTCGGGTTTTTTTTTGTAGTGGTTTTGTTTTTTCTTTTTGCTTGGGGTTTGAGGGTTTTGTGGAATTTTTAGTAGCAGAAGGAGGTGAAGAGAAGGGAACATTTTAAAAAAATATTTGGAAGATTTCAGAGGCCAAACAAAGAGGAGATACTTTCTTTTCTGGAGCTTTGAGATTAGTTATGCTGCTGTCTGTTTTGGAAAAGTGTTGATATAACAGAAAGCCCAGATTTGTGTTAATATGTATGGACTGATACAGCCTTCTCTGTGCTGCAGAAAATCTTCCAACTGTAATAAATTGAGAACCCTTTATTCTTCGAAGAGCAATTATCAGAACCCAGCATATTTCTTCCCCTCCTTGTCAACTAACTTAGTGCTCTCTTCTAGATTTCTTTGAATTGCATAAACCCCAAAGAGAAAAGGATTTATTTTAGTGTTGGCCAAAGTTTAGCAATATAAGTTAAAAGGAATAAGTTAAAGGGAGAACTTCCCCCAATGTGGGTTCTATTAGACTGCTGGAGTAGTTTCACAATTAAAACAGAGAAAGGGACTCATTTTCTAAGAAATTTCAAGCTGACACAGGAAAAATCTTTGGTTATTTGCTGTGGCAGGACCATGACCCACTATTTAGTAGTTCTGTGGAAATCGTTAAGAGGGTACTCGTAGTACGTGATCTAAAATAAGAGGACACGCACTAGTGGAGGATATGATACTGGAGCAACTCTCATTCTTCTGGAGGCACTGGTGGACCCACGTCTCCACAACTATCCACTGTGAGCTGGATAAATAATGATATGTCAATATATCTAATTAGGAAACTGAATTGCACAGGGACTTGGAAACTACACTGAATTCTCTGAATATGGATGGATCCAAAGCAGTCGTTGAAGGCATCAGAGAGGACAGAATGGTGACATTAAGCTGAAAATGTTACTTGCCCAGGAAAATGACTGAAATTGTGTGGGCAGCTCTTTCTCAGGAAATAAGTGATCCAGTGTGGTGCACACACCAACTAACAGACTTCTGCCTTGCATATTATTGCACAGTGTTGTCTGTGTTCATCACCTGCAGCTTCTGTGAAATCGCCTTACAAAAATGTAAAAAAGATTTTTTTGGGCACATTGAAGACTTCTGGGAGACATGAGAGTATTCTTGTGGGATGAGGTGTAATGTTATTGTGGCTGCCATGGTTTCAGACCAGAAAAGAAGCAAGGCTTTTAGGAGGAGAGATAATATTTTTTTCTTAGCCCAGCTGTTAGCATTGGACAAGGAGGACAAGTTTGTCATTGCTTTGTGACACAGACATTCTGCCAACAAGTTGTATCTTATGAATCACATCTGGTCTCTGGAGAGCTAGGCTAAACTTTCATTTAGAAAATGCAGGCTCCTAGAATTCTATTTAAATTATGTGGCTTCATAACCAGGTGCTCATAACAATTTGTTCAACAGTTTTGGTGCCTACTGAGTATAACTCCCATCTTTCCCACACAGTCTGGTGTTTATGGATTAAGAATGGAGGAACCATTTTTCATTTCTGAAAAAGTCCATTAGGTGATAAAGGTGAGGAGCCAGTAACATCTACTGAACATTTTTGACTATTGTCCTCAGACTGCTCCTGATTCACCTGAGGGAACTGTGGTTTCTCTTCCCCCATCTCACCCCAAGGAGTTTCTCATCTTTCAAAGCCTCCAAATACACTGAAAGAGCAACCCAACACTAGTGATAAGCCTGTCCTTAGCAGTATTGAAGCAGTCATGAAGATCTTTTTCATTGTTTTAAAGTTTAGGATTCTGTGAAAGATAAATGGTTGCATAGTTAGGAGAGCAGATCTTTCAGGAGAAATCCCTACAATAATCCCACTGAAAAGCAGGTATCTGAAAACTAGAGAGAATTGCAAAATATCTCCTTCCCTTTTCTTTCAATTAATTTCCCAAATTACTTCAGAAACACCTGCATTTCAAAGCTGAAGAGCACTTACAATACAGAAGCTTTTGTGTTTGCTGAATTTGAGCCTAAATTCAATAGTGTTGCATGAATTGGAAGACATGTTTTTAGTGTTTATCTGACTTGCTCAACAGTTGAAGTAAATTCCCATCTGAACACTGACAAAGATACCTTTGATACCTTCAGATATCTTCAGTTTGTTCCATGTAATAGACAACATTTGCAGAAGATTCTTGGTAGGTCTCTTTCCAAAAAAACCTCAGTATTGATAAAAAGAAATAGTTTTTTTGAAAAAATCAACTGAATGGGTTCATACCTTCTGCATATAGCAATCCCTGAAAGGAATTAACTTTGACCAGTTAATCAGTACTAACATTTATTACTCAAAATGTTATCCCTTTTGATCTGACAGGCTTGTTTTGGATAATTTGTTAAAGATGACAAAAAGGCTTATATGCCTCTCATTCATTTTGACCTTTCTTACTATTAGGAAATTAATTTTAGAACTGAAACAAATGTATTAGTGTTGTCATTTAAAAAAAAAAAAGATTAATACGTTGCCTTCAAGCTGTTTCTTCATATTAATCCATCACACTGTAACATGATAGCTATTTGACACATAACATCTTACCAAGATACTTTCGACATTCATAGCAGCTCTTATTAAATACTGCACATAAATTCCAAGTGCTGGAAGTTATTGATAGAAAAGGGTGAATAGTAAAAAGTATACTTATGGGAAACAAATGGAGTGGAGAAAGTTTTTCTTTAATGAAGAGTTTTATCAGGCCTGGACACGTGTTTTTGTGATTGTCAAGGGGAAAAACAAGCAAATACTCAGGTTTTCCCTTGATAAAGTTTATTTTGCAACTCGCAAAGCAGGAATCAATAAAAGTCTCCAATCAGTAGCTTTCTTACAGAGAATTTTTAGGATTTCTTTCAGTTTTATTTAGGGGAAACAAGTTTTGATCCTGTAAGATTTCAAAGCCAGAACTTCATTTTCGTCTCTTGTTGTTGTAGCAATGTTCATTTTCCTTTATTTCATTTCAATATTTACTGCTGTTTCACTGTGATTCCCACCACATCCTCCCTCTAAATTGCCTGTGGCTCTCAGAAACATGTTGGTAGATGGCTTACTGAATAACAGTTATGAGTGATTCCTTTCATCCTTTTCAGTTATGTATCAAAGCAAGTGTTTGAACTGTATGGACAAATTAAATGAAGCACTTCTCCAAGATATAGAGAACTACGGACTTGCTAAGCAGTGGTGGCTGTCAAAGACAGTTGTTGGGTAATGCTGCATTGGAGTCACAGTTGTTGATGAATGCTTAAGCTTGGCAGGGTTTGAAGTTAAGGTAAAACCTGAATAAACACTCAAACATTTGGATGCTTATTCAGAAGATGTTTTATTTACTCATTCTTTGTGTTGATATGTCTGTAAATCTGGGCTTCACAGCTTTGGAAAACGTCAGTAAGGGTCATGACATAAGAAAGAATGAGAATCAGGCTAAAATGCCTTTTTATCCAAAGTACTCAGCATGCAATGGGCTCTGGCTTTACATAGTTACATTCATCATGTAACCATGTTCTTGAACCTTAGCAGCCTCTTTGATTTGGGAATTCCACCTTTCCAAGAAATCCACTTATTATGTGGATTTTAGATCTATGCTTCCTGGGTAGATTACAGCAGGAGGGTCACATCAGCTGCATTTTAAAGACCATGTGGCTACATCAATCAAGTATTATCACATCAGAACCGTAACACCTATTATTTTGCAAAGATGAGTTCAGCAAAGTGCTGGTTATGCACTGCGGACAGTTATGTTTATGTAGCTATCAGCAGCTGCTGCTTTCTATTTTCATAGCTTAAATGGAAGGCAGGCTCCTCAAACTAAAGGACACATTTTGTTACTGTCACTGCTGCTATTTTCTCGTATCATGAGATCAGAGTAAAGAAAATGTTGAGAATGATTTTTAGTAAGGGGAATGTACAACCTTGATAAAGGGAAGGGAGGTGGAGTGTCTGTTTGCATAGGAGCATGATGGCACTAACAGGGAAGTCGGGGGTGTGCCAGGCCACGAGTTACAGTTCCTGTAGTCACCTGTGTCCCCCTGTTGTCTCCCCGATCCCCAGCCCCCACCATTCCCAATAGCTTGGTGTTCGACTTGAATCGCCATGTTGTCTCTGGTCACATGAAGATGAATTCTCAATCCATTGTCCTGGGAGGGGCACATTGAGATGTATATGGTAAAGGAAGTCTTACCTTAGTTGCATTCCTGTTTGAAAACATGTAAAATAAAACAGTTATGCTAAGGTTAAGGGGGAAAAGGGACCCTGTTCCAATCTTTCTATCCATGTTTCAGATAGTGAACAAGAGAACGATATTCTTTGAATGTCATCCATTAAGTAAGGCTTTTAACTTTTCAGGAATAAGAAATAATTTTGAAAAGAAGAAATAAAACCATATAGTCCAAACAGATGTTTGCAAGGTTCTGTGCAAGGGGAAAACATGATGTCAGCTAGGAAGGAAGGAAAGAACATGTACTGTAAAGAACCATGAATGATCTGTCCATGTGATACAGTCAAAGGCAAGACTTGGGCATAGGTAGAACATTGCAGCCAGGAAGCCTGTCCTGTCTGAGCATCTCTGTTTGGTGAGGACTGGATTACCTCATAAATTTGATTTCTGGAATTTGAACTTATTTTGAAGCATGAAAAATAAGGGAGAGGAAGTATCTGAATAAATAAATCTATTAGTGAGTGGAAACTATGATTTCCCCCACCTCTACACTCTCCATTTGTCTTGTGCTCAGAGGAGCTGAAATTGTGGGGGTTTTGACAGTTTATTTTGTTTTGTTCTGCTTTAAAATATTCTTTCTGGTGTGTAAGCAAGCATGATAAATTGGCATCCAAATAAAGAAGAAATTTACAAACTCTAAGGATGGACTGAAAACTTTAAAAAATGATAGTGATAGATAAAAGCACCATCTCAGCCAAAAATATTGCATCACACACACAACACTAGAGTACGTTGATTTTATTTTTTAAAATTATTATCCTGTATATGTTTACTTAATTGGCTAAGTGAAATAACTTGGATTTTAGAGATTTTCTGTCTTTCTCATCTCACCTCACTGAATTATATGTTGAGTGCCTGCTCTCTGGCTTGTATTTCAACAGAAACAGTGAAAGGATATATTGTTGAAAAATATGCTGGTTGTTTGCTATGTGTCTGTAGGACAAAATGCATCGAGCTCTGTGTATTTCCTGGTAGATAATGTCAATGTGAGTTGTGGGTACATATTGTTTTGTGAGACTAGACTCCATCTGATCTTTAATCACATCATCACAATCAGAGTGTATGATTGTGAAATGCAGATAATAGTGAGTCACCTGTACTGGCTTTCTGGGAGATTTGTCATTTCTTTAGCAACTTGGAAGACAGAGATGGGAACAATCTGCTAGATTAGCCAGTCCACCCCCACACCCAGCCAAGTTATTTCTTACCCTACTGTGATTTTAAAAACTACTTTGCTCTGTTCTAACAGTTGTTTTCTTTACTGTTATGAAGAAAGTCCCTGTCACATTGAAATTGCATTTACTCAAATATTACACTGATCACAAAGGGACAGTTCTGTGCAATGTGTAGGACACTTTGTACTACATACATAAAAATGGCAGTGTTAAAGCAATATTGGGAGAGTTCTGGTCCTAGTTCTTTCTTTGTTCTTTGTAAAGCTTGTGACATATGTACTTCAGTTTTTATTAAAATGAATTTTCTGTGCAATATTCAGATCAAACAGTTTAAGGATTTATTTATGTGAGGCATAAGAATAGAAAAAATGCCTTTTTTTGTGAAAAGCACTCCCTTCTAGACAAAAATGTTATAACTTTTTTTCTGAAAAACTGTGTGCCCTGTCATAGTCCATTTTTAGCTGACAAACTTGGACATTAACACATTGGCCACTCTTCGTTTTTGGAGGATATGGACTGATTGCCCCTACTCCCTCTGTCAGAGGCAGCCTTCCAGTTGGTTCCAGTAAAAATGAGATGAATATCTTGTTTTCTGTTAGGCTCTCTGTGTGGGAAGGCAGAGGCACCCACGTACTGTTGAACACACAGCTAAAATGTCAGCTGGGCCTGACTCCCCATCCAGCCAGCTGGTGAGCCACTGATTCAGTGAGTCAGAATAATGAACTGATTGAGAAGAATGATTGATTTTGCAATGTGATCAGTAGGCTGCTGAGTTCCTTGAAAAACATGTGATCATTACACCCAGTGGCTTGGGTTTATGGATCACATACCATTTCTTGGGATCTGCCTCAGTTTTCTGCCATCATCACTGTGACACTGAGGGATATTCCATAGTTTCTTTTCAGGAATGCAAGAACATTTAAGCCTGGTAAAACAAGCTGCCCCCTTTCTCGTGCCACAGGTCCATAGTTGTAGATTAAGTGGGGGATTGAGCAGAAATTAATCTCTTTCTCATCAAGTCTTCACCGGACATTCTCAATTTTTGGAGGCTCTTTGATTAAAGGAATGGAAGAGGCCTACAGCTCTCATGATTGAGGGAAGAATTTCTTAGTAGGGAAAGATAAAGCTGGCAGAGGAGATGTGCAAATCTAACAAACCATTTGAGTCCAGTTCAGCTGATGGCCTGTGACTGGATTTGGCTAGCAGGTTCCTTCTATCTTCTCTGCCTTCATCTTCCTGGGAAAAGGCAATGCACTAGCAGGCAAATCCCATCTCTTGCACTTGTGCTTACAGCTGGAGCTTGTTGTATTCACAGAGATGGAAGAAGTGGGATTGTACAAGGTCCACTGATATTCAAGGAAGGAAGGACAGGTGGCCCAGCCCCAGACATACCACAAGCTGGGGCACATCTACCTCCTAACCCTGAATATAAGCTGCCCTTCTACTGTTGTTGACACTGTAGGCATACACTGAAGGACAAGGTTGCTGTGGTTCTGAAATCTGCTTTTTGCAGCTCTTACCTTGCTCGAGGGTGACAGAGCACTAGAGCAGCCTGCCCACAGAGGTTGTGAAGTCTCCTTCTCTGGAGATATTCAAAACCTATCTGGATGCTTTCCACTGCAACCTGCTATAGGTAAACCTGCTTTGGCATGGGTTCTGGACAAGATGATCTGAGAGATCCCTTCCAACCCCCACCATTCTGTGATTCTGCGGTTATGACAGAACCGCTTCAGCTTTTATTTACTTTTCTTATGATGGGCTTTAGATTCAGCTGCCCCCATGGACTTGGTGTGAGTTACTCCTTGAGGTTTCTTGGACAGGATCTGTGACTATGTCCCTCTTGCCTCCTTAAATTACTTCTGACTATCCTGGAGAGGGAAAGCCTGACTGAACCCTAAAAATAATAGCCTTCCCACTCCTTCCCCAACAACACAAAGCCATGGAAAATTGGGGTTGGAGTCTAGATCCAAGCTTATTGTTCAGACCATTGTCTTGCTCTGTAGAAATAGGAGGTAGTATTTATTTCCCAAGCTATGTATGTATCGTTCACGCAGATGATTTTTTTTGTACTCGCACTGAGCAGGCAGATGCAATGTTCAGCCCTCCAAACCACAGAAAATGCTAACTGTTCCTTTAAAACATCTGTACAGTCACTTTCCTTTTTCCCTTGATCCTGGTTCTCGCTACCTTCTTCCTAACAAGGGAGTTGTTACCCAAAGACTTGTTATCCCTCTCTCTGCTGACAGCTCGCCCAACAACTCTGTCTGGATGTAAATTAACTTTTCTTTTTTGTTTTATTTTTTATCCAGAGGCATCTCTGTTTTGGCAGTCTCATCAAAAAAATCCATATTCTGCTTTAAATTACCCCCAGTTCTCCAAAATACCTCCCACACCACACTTAAAAATCATTCTTTCTTCTTCTGATTGGGAATTTCAGCAACATGTAAGTCTTAAAATAAATGGCTTGTTTGTGGTTGGATGCTTCCCCCATGTGACACCTTTTGTTACCAATATCTGCACATCTGTTTGTTAATTATTTCATCTTCTGCATGAAACTGAAAGTCATAATTTTTTTAGAAGTTTGTGTGAGGCGTGAGCTGATCAAACAAAATCTTCTCATTTGGGGTCACAGCAGCTTTCATTCCTTCGCCTTTTGGGCAGCAGTCCAATGTCAGTCACTTATCATAAATAATCAGTTTTATCAGGTTACTTCAGAGATTCAGCCAATTGCAGACACACAGAGGGTAAATCTGGCCTTAACTCCAGGCTGAAAGTGGCCTTTCAAAACTAATTTGGGGATTTACTAAACGACAGACAGGCTCTCCTTGTGTGCTGAGTTGCCTGCTCCTTGTTGTTGGTGGGGTGTTGTTTTTTTAATTGCCTAGTTAATATAATCTGACACACTTCTAATGGCCCGCTGGTGAGTTCAATAGGGTACTCGTTTTCATCAGGTGCTAGTAATAGGGTAAAGGAGCTTGGTTTAAAAGTCGTTAAAGATGCAGTAATCTTTTTTTAAAAGCTCCCTGTTACCATCCCTTCTGGAGCCTGTGCTAAAAGATATTAATGTCAGGAGCTGCTTTGCTACCAGAGACTCAAGTAGAGTTCTGAGTACCCTTGTGTACATTTGGTAAGAAATTACCAGCCCTCACGACAAATCTTGGAGTGTGGCTTTGGGCTGCAGAATTTGCAGTTGAGTCTAGGGCAGGATTATCTAGGACCCAGAAGGAAAGAAACCAATGAAACAGTAAAAGGCTTAGTCTGTGATGTCCAGGTCCTGGTCTAAAGGCAGAGAGTTGTTCCTGGCTACATCTCTTTGGGAAGGGATTGTCCAGGGAAGAAAATCTCCATTTTAAGAGAACATGTAGGAAGTGAGACAACCACTAGAATACCATAGGGTATATGTTTGGAAGGTTGTAAAGGAACTAACCAAGCATACTCTGTCCTTCTGTGCCCCGGCTGAGTATTCTGTCCTGTGCCATGACCATTTAAAGTACAAAAATACTTTCTGTTTCTCCTGCTAGTGTATGGTCTATTTAAACACTGCTGCAAAGAAGCAACTGCTTTTCAGTTTCCCAAATGCCCCAGTAGCCACTCCTCGTTCTATTTCTCATCAAGACGGAGCTTCTGATGAGGGGGTGAAAAGTATAAGGTCCCGGTGAAAAGGATGGGGTGGTTTTTAGGTTAGCTTCTTGCTGAAATATATTGCTTCTTCCAAAACATTAGATAGACTGCTAAACCTGAGGAGATTTCCCTTTAGTGCACACATCTAATTTCCTGTTCTGCATTTTGCTTTAATTCATGCTGTGATTTTGCTTAAGAAATTTAAGCATTTATTGATATTTCTTCTGCTTGACAGTCCTGTTTTGGAATGACAACCCCCAATAATTCTTGCTTTACTCTTGCCATAAGCTTCCCTTCTCATGCATCTGAAGGAAGGTAAACATAACCAGCTGTCAACCCTTTTTTTTTTTTTTTTTTTTTTTTTGCGTTTGGAAATAGGGAGAGATCAAAGCTGCAGGTTAATTTAGTTTCAAAATAGATATAGTTGGATATGGGCTGACACACAAACTCTGAAGCACAAGCTCACTTCTAACTGCAAACCATTCCAGCTTTATTGAGGTGGTTGGTGTTACTTCATCAGAGCCTCTTGATTTGCATGGTTTCTCGGCACGCACATTAGGAACCGAACTACCGCATGTGCTCTCTGACCCATGCTGTACCTTTGTTACACAGTCTCTACTTTTTCTGCCTTTGACTGACATCATGAGCTAAGGGACCTCTAGCTTGAAGTACAATGTAGATCTGGTTGGATCCAGTTGGACTTGATGAGCTTGTGGGTCTCTTCCAACCTGGTTATACTGTGACCTCAGCCCTCTGTGTTTTATTTCAGATGGGTCACTCATGAAGTTTTATGTACATAACCTTGTGTTGTGGGGTGAGGGAGCAGAGAAAAAAAATCAAGATTAGCTTCCAAATAGTGAAAGGGAAAAAAAGATGTTTGACCATGTTGTTTCATAAGTTTTTCTGTGCTGGTGTCTCTTTCTGCTATGTACAATCACCATCACTGTGATGGCAGCAGGCATGCTGCAAGGAGCAACAAAATAACAAAGGTGATGTTTTAATTTTAGGGGGGAATCTTGGCTGTGGGGAACTCCTGAAGATCGTAGTGCACACAGTGAGCTGTAAGGATGCTCGGTCTGTTCTGGGGCAGTCAAGTTCCAAGGACAGAGGTACCAATCTTCCTTGGTACTGAGAGTGCATTTGCTTTCCTCCTCTGCTTTGTATTGTGGCTGAGAAGGGAAAACATTACTTGTGCCCTCGTATCGCACTGCTATCCCTTT
This sequence comes from Coccyzus lansbergi, assembly GCA_033558105.1. Classification (NCBI taxonomy): domain Eukaryota; kingdom Metazoa; phylum Chordata; class Aves; order Cuculiformes; family Coccyzidae; genus Coccyzus; species Coccyzus lansbergi. The sequence goes on along the minus strand of JAUMJK010000784.1, from coordinate 160,258 downwards.
TATTTCCTTTGTGATCACCGCTGGAAATTTTGTCCGATTAGAAGAAACTTTTACCTCTATTAAGCCCCCGAATCTCCATCAAGCGTCTGATAGACTGGGCCCTAACAGCAGCCGCTTTACTTCTTTTCAGGCACCATCCATCAGGCTGACAGTGACTGCCGATGGGCCAGTCATATTGTCTATATTTCATACACAAACATCAGGCCTGCTGACAGCACTTTGCACACTCGGAAATTGCTTTTGCTGTGAGCTGAATTTCAACTAGAGCTTTTTTGCTGGCTCCATCTCTCAGTGTTTATGACCCTCAGGAGCAGAGGAACTGCTGTGAATAGATAATGCTGAAAGCACACTTGTAGCACAGAAGGTTTCATGTCTGAAGTATTTAATGTTTACAGCAAATTTGGTGTTTGTTAATTTGCATTTTTATTCTTTCCTTAAAGAACTGTCACCTTATTCTCCAGCTTGTCCTTTGTAGAGATGTGTGGCAATTTTCGCTGGGGGGGGACAGTGTTGATGGGGTGAGGGAAAGGAGGAAAGGAGGTGTTAAGGGGTGGGAAGAAGACAGGGTAGGGTTAGAAAATGCTCTATGGCTTAGGCAGCAATTCTGAATAATGCTGCATTGGAGGATGGGGAAGGAAAGGCTTACAAGCAATGTAGAGCTACGTCTTTGCTTTAAGTCAGAATAATTTTGATAGATAGCCCATCATCAGCTTAAAAATCAAATACGTTAGCATATAGGAAAATGACTATAACCTGGAAGGAGTCATATCTGCTTGCCCTTCCCACTTAGAGAGCAGACAAATTATTTTCATTACTGGAAAGGACAGATCCTTGCTAGTAATAACACCCCACCCAGCAGATGAATTGTATTTCTTCTTGGTACAGAAACACTACTGGAGTGTAATAATTATGTTTGTACATGTGTATGGGTTTGCACTTGAATTGGTACATGAGGGACTGGGTGTTTGTGGGAAGGACTGAGTCTTTATCTGTACCACTATGCATGTTTTTACCAGAAGAAATGTGTTAATATTCATCTTTGTATTTGTTTCTGGCTATATTTGAGAAAGGGTGTGTCTGGGAATCACTCAGAAACTGGGGAGTGTATGAGGAGGCAATAAAGATGGCTGTTTAGAAAGTTGTGCAGCAGTTTCAGATGAACTATGGAGGTCACATGGATTAACCTACCCCTATCAAATGCTCCCCAGGCAATAAGAGTGCTCTGGCTGGCCAGGCGGTTTTATAAGGACTGTAAAGAATGTACAGAGATATATCCCTGTAAACCCATCTCTTACCTGAAAGCTCAATGACCCATCAAATTCAGGAAAAGAACAGCCATTTCTTGGGAAAATGTAATGTTAAGTGTCCCAAAATTAAACTTCAGGCCAATATATTTTGATGTGCGGCTAGAGTAACCTATGTTCAAGTAACATTAAAGAGAAACTGTCATAGTAAAAATACCATGTTAATAGGAAAAGAAAAATTCTCAGACTTTCCCCCTGGTTTCAGGAACAGATTATTATATAAGGTTGAAATAGATTTTTGAAGCTTTATTTATTCTTCTGTGCCCTAATGTTTTGTTGTTTTTGCCCTTTGGTAATTTTTTTCAGCTTGGAGAGAGACAAACTAGCTCAAACTAGTTGGTTTGATAGTTGGCTTAATAGTTGGTTTGTCTGCATATGTGCAGTAGATTTTATTGTCATGCTGTAGCTCAGTGATCTTTTCTTTGGACTGCAAACTACAAAGGGTAACATTTAATCTCTTTTTTTTTTTTTTTTTTTTTTTTTTTTGCCAGGCCCAGCTGATATTTGTGTTAGTAATTGTTGCTGGTTTTTTTTCCTTCTACCCTTTTACACTGATTTTTAAATGGAAACTGAATGTTGTGCCTTTATCTTCCTGACAGGGTTAAAGAATGACACTTCTATTTCAAAAATGATTTGATTATATGAAAACTGTGGGGCAAAACTGATTTTCAAGAGACAGTATTTTATTGATGATATATTGTATGACCTTTTGCATCATTATTGTTGAGAAATGGGAGTAGAAAGACTATTTCCTGCACTGATTTAACCGGAGGTATAAAACATTAAACACAAAGTAAGGGTGGTTTCTTAAGTAAACAGTGCCTTTTCAAATAACAGGTTATCTGGATGTTCCTGTTACAATAACTCTTGTGCTTCCATCCTGAAGCACAATGAAAAGGAGTTGTGTTTAGGTCTGCGAAATTGCAGGTTATTTGTAGCACAGCAGTTCCTGAGAGCTCCTGTTCTGATCAGCATCCCTTTGAATTTGTGCTACTAAACACTATGGGAGGATATGGTGATTTATGAAGAACACACAGACTGCCATTCTTCAGTCCTCATTATAAGAGTGAGAGCTGAGAGGAACTGAATGACTGCTTGAAGGTCAAATGCAAAGCCCATGTCAGAACCGAGAAATCAATGCACATATTTCATGATATGGAGTCTTCCTGCTCCTTCCATTTCTTGGAACAACATGGCTTTGGAACAACAGAGGCAGGGCCTAGCAGAAGCTAGCATTGTGGCAGGAGCAACAACAGTCTTCAGTGTGTGATAAATGAGCACAGTGGCTTGGGAACCAACCCCTGAAATCCACAAAATGTCACAGCACTGAGTTATGCTCCCAGGTAGCTGACACTGCATCCTTATCTCCAGTGGAGTGGAGCAAAGTCAAAATTATGCGATCATATCAGAATACTTCTTTATACCTCTGTCCCAAAATGAAGAAAGCAAGGTTCACAGTGTAAAAGTGCAGAAAATAGCAAGAAAATAAGTAATAGCAGCTGTTTTTCAGGGAAACTATCTCCTTTGCCCACTTTCATTAGTGATAGATCCCAGACTAAACTATAACTTCCTACCTCCCCTAAATTAAGCAGTCACCCAGAAGAACTAGGAAAGAAAGAGATTAGTAGCCTCCCATCTCCGTGTCATTTTTGCTGTTACAATGTCCACCTATCTCTTCTTGAAGCGAGGTCTACCATAAAAAAGATTTTAGTTCAACACCCACAGCGCCTACCTACAACTTCAAAATGAATAAGAGCAGCACCAGAATGGGCAGAAATTGAAAGTGTTGGCTGACTTTTTCTAACACCCTGCATGACCTTGGGTGAGTTGTTGGACCTCTGGGCTTCAGTTTGCCAAGCTGCAATGTGACATAGATTACTTTAATTGGTGAAGTGTTTTAGGACCTACTGAAGATAAGAAGTGCCATAGGGAGCACAGGCATATTGAACAGTGGCCACAGTTATCTGTGTTACGTTTTGAGATGTGTTCCATTTGGAACACAGGAGTGATGGCTGTAATGCATGGTACAGTAGATGAATAGATTGGGAATCTATCATGGGACCATCCCTATAATTTCACTACAGGGAGTTTGTCAGCGTTCCTGAGCTTTATCTAGATGCAGTGTGAACAAAGAGCAAGGAGACACAGCTGTTACACAATATAAGTTATGATGGGCTTGACTAAGAAAGAGAAAGAATGCAACCACTTAACTCCTCTCTTTGATAAATCTCTACACAGCTGTTAGAATATAAACAGTTGTGAAGCAGTGAAATAAGTACTTGATGACGGTTTTTATCAACTTCCAATTTCCTCATAGAGGAATAGGTGACTTTTGGGAGTGATGGGGACTTTTAGAAGCAACTATCTACCATACTAGGCAGCATTGATAGTCTAAGGCAACACAATAGCCTCCAGATCCCCTTTGATGGAGAGAAATGTGTGGCAGGTTCTACCTTTACAGGGAATCTTATTAGGTATTGCTGGAAGGAAGTGACACGCTCAAGAAGCTACTTAAACTCTCTCATTTTCCCCTTGTGTTAGCCATTGGAAAACAATTTATTTTGTTGTTTTGTGATCCTTAGAGATGAGCTGATGATCACAGTCTTATTCTCTGAATAAGGAGAAAAGGGTTTGAAGTTTTTTTATAACTTTCCTAGTATTTGAAAACTATCTTCCCAGGATCTGTTTTGATAATACCAGTATCTACAGTATCTGAAATATCAGGAAGTCCCACACAAGCCACGTTCTATTCAGGAATACTGGAATTTCAGGTCTCCCTTTCCCCTGCACATACGAATGTGTGCATATAGTTAATCTTTAGCATTAAAAATAACACTTTAAATCTCCTGAGAAAATTTCAGTGATCCTTTCAGGCCATTTACTGCAACACTTTTATTTTAGGTTCAATAATATCTAATCAGCTGAGCTTGCTTAGCAAACACATGTGGGGATTTTTTTTTTCCTGTAGATAAAAAAAAGAATTTATTTCCATGCCAAAGGGTAAATAAATTTTGCTACCTCATTACTAATCTTTGTATTTTCTTGATGATTCTACAATAAATGGCAATAAATGGGTTATGGAAGAGAGACCTAAAAGGTGTGTCATTCCCATGATTTGTTCCCCTAGAGTATTCCTGATTATTGATACATTCTGTCAGTTAAGATTTACATCATTGATTAGCATGATTTAGTGTGTCATGGCTTCACATTCTTCAAGCCTTTCTAGCAAAGCAAGCAATTTAAAGTCATTGCATGTGATACAAGATTTCAAAGCAGTAATTCAGTTGCAGTGTTATGTTTCATCCAGAGTTTACTGCCTACCTACTATAACAACTCGCAGTTTATAAACTTAGAGATTAAAATGATGAGAGCTTTAGAAACTCATATAACAATAATGAAGAAGTGGTGTATGAATGCCTGTGATTTTCTCCAGCAGTTTTCCTCAGCACACTCAGGTATTTGGCAGATATTGGGATTGTTCTCAGAAGAGTACCAAATCCACAAGGTGCAGATCAGCTGTCATACTCGATCAACCCAGAGAGAGTTCAGAGTTGGAGGGTTTGTTCATGTCTGTCTCCCAGATAATTTTATGCAGTCTGGAAATCTGCCTATCTACAATACATCTCTGATCAAAGTGTGAAAGTGACTGCATTTTTTATTTCCTCCAAGCCTCATAGTTGTTTAGATTATCCCTAGATGTTGTATTGTCTAAGGCTCAACTGTCACACAAATTATCACAGTTAGAAAGAAGACACTGGAGTAGATGGACTTTAGTTCAAATTATGTCAAGCAATCTTTTAATTCCTAACTATGTCCATGTTATTCAGGAACTGGATTGGACCTCTCTGATTATGCTGCTGGACTCAAGCTTTCATGGCCTCAGATCTTCATAGTGGGAGTTGTTTAAAGGTTGGCTCAGCTGGAGCTATGCCTTGGCTTATCAGATATTGCATTACTGCTATTCCCAGAGAACTAAAATTTCCCCAGGTCCTTTCATGCAGCCTATCTGTAACATACCTGTTGACATGAAAACAGAAGTTTAAAAAAATGTTCTTCATAAGAAAAGTCTAATTATTTGTGACATTTCATCCATCATGTCCAAAGCTTCTCCAGAGGAAAGTAGTAACGGTTTGTCTCCTTGACAGCAAACAACACACTGACGAACTGAAAAATGTCCTGCTATATTTCAAACTGCAGCATTTATGAGTAAAGAGCAAGTGTAAAATAAATAGACAGAGTAAAGAGCAGGAACCCACCTAAGTAGGGGGCAGAAGATTGGAGAGCTTTCTAAAAGCTTTCTCTTGGGTTAAAAAACAAAACAATCCTTCAAAAATAACTAGAAAATTTCAGGGTAAGCAACCTGTTGGATGGAAGCTTTAGCAGTATCACTCAACCAAATCTGAATTGACTTTCTTAACCACTCTGTGAGGAGATGCCTCGGGAGGGTGTGGCAATATAGTGCAGCTCATAGAGATCTACAGCACTTTGCTGAAGATGGGTTGGAATCAGGTTTTTAGGATGTCCCCCAACTCTCCATTCCCAACACTCCAGGACTGCAAAACAAATACTTATGTCATCTAAAGGGAAGAGATGCAGTGCAAGGCTACAAAGTCTGCACTCCTATTTCTTTTCTTTTTGAAGATGATATCTAAGCACTTGAAGCATTGCTGCGGGTTTCATACTAAAACTGACTTTGCATCTGAATGCTCTCTCTGTGAATGTCAAGTTAGGTAATTCCCCATACTGACATGTTCACTTGTTCGCTCTTCCTCTTGCACGCACATGCTTGTGTGCACTGTGTCTTTCTCTTTCTCACTACTGTTAGGTTTTGATTTGGTTTGGGAAAACAATTGTTCAATTATGACCCACTTTTTCTGTATAACTCTTGTAGTCCTGCTTTTCGATCTAGATGCCTCTGCTCCAGAACTTGTGGGCCTTTCTCTCTTCAGCAAAAGGAGTATCTCTGTGAGTAACCTAGATTCCTAGAGATATTTGGATATTTAACTCCCACTGTTTTTATGGGTACTCAGCACTCACATGTCTGTGAAACACGCTGTTTTCATCCGTTGATGGAGTGGGAAGGTCATCTGTGCTAGGATGCACCCACAGCTCTTCAGCTGTTTTTCAGACCCTTATTGGTATCCTGTTGGCAGATCTCATGCTCTCTAAAAATTAGTCATTTAAACAAAGAAAAGAGCAACACCTCAAAATAGCTTATAAATCAAATCTTCCGTCTGGGAAGTCTAATGAAGAATAATAATGAGTTGGAGAATTTTGAAGTTGTTTAGATGTTCTTTTTTTTTCTCTGATCTCTTGTTTTAGAAGAAATCCTTATATGCAGAAGCTATAGCACAGTATTTATCTTTTTAACTCTGAAAGGCTGTGATTGTTCTTTGAGGAAAATACAAGTTTATGCAGCCATTCTTAATCTTTCACAGGGTGGAGGCTCTTTCATTTCCATTCTTTTTCTTCTCCTTTTTTGTTCTGCACACAAAAACTCAGGAGTACATCATGAGCCGAGCTGTATTTTCTGTTTATTGCCACCAGGTTAATAACAGTAATGGTGCGAGAAGAAAATGAAGTGTTATGTAAAATCCTGCATTGCAGATTTTGGTGCTGATGCAAAGAGCTCAATAAAGTGTAGCACTTTAATCATGGAGATAAAAATCACACAGCAGCTTCACAGTCTTCCAAGATGCAGAGCCTTAAGACAAAATAGAAGTGGGAGAGAAAAAAGAACTGGTAATATTATTGAGTCCCAGAAAAGTTAGGGAAGAAAAGAACTTGCTTTATTTTTCTGCGATGCTTTGATTCAGTCTTTGTATTCACAAGATAAACAACTGAAAATGTGTGTATATGAAATTCCTGATATTAGAGAGAGAAAAATGCCACAGCCTTATACACAATGCAGTGACATTTACAGGTACCTGGAAACCTTTGAAAAAACAAAGCAAACAACTCCCACAAAAAAAAAAAAAAAAAAAAAAAAAAACCCAAAAGCCCTGAAAACCAAAAACCTCACCACCAGAACCATCCCCTAGCATGCTATGATGGTATGTATTTATTTTTTACAGGAAGCACAAAGCTAAGAACTTTTAGTTCTGGTGACCTTGAGAATAAATACAGCATACTAGCACAGAGGAGGACTCAATCTTGGATGGTTCCTATACACCTCTTCACTGTTACTCAGCTCTGTGTGTTGTCTTCTCATCTGTAGTTCAAGATTAAAGATCTGTTAAATGACTATACAGAAAGTTGTAGGTTGCTGGCTTGTGGGGTTATTTTGGAAGAGGCAGGGAGGAGGAGGTGGAGTTATATGAAGATGCCTCCTGTAGAGGGCAATTTGTGGATACAGTGACGTGGAGCACTGGGCTAAAGAGATGGGACAGTGTTAAGCACCATATATGTTTGAGCTGGATCCTTTGCTGTGATCCTGAGCTGTGTGCCAAGTTTATCCTTTGAAAAATGTATCCAAAAAAAGTCCCTTTCCCCACAACTTGACTATTTAAGAGTATATTATTTTTGGAACAAACACAGAAATGTAGACCTATCTAGTTCAAGGCCAAGAAGAATGCCTCAGGTAACTCAGAAAAGTGTTACTCAGCTTTGCTCCTAGTATTTGGGAAGAGAGTAACTGAATATATATGGAGAATGTCTATTGCAGAGCCCACCTGGAAGATGTTTCTTCACACCAATGTGGTGTAGTGCCAGCAGAGAAGAGATTCCAGAGAAGTCACATATTCAGCATGAAATGTAATTCAGTTTTACTTGGTGCACGGCCATTTGGGGATCAGTTGCCACTATTTGGAGGAGCACAGCAGCTTGCTCATCAGCCTAGTCTAGTATTCAGACAAATAGAAGGATGTGAGCAGTACCTCAGATTTATTGTGGGGTTTCCATTGGTCCCATTCTGCCCCAGTGTTTAAACAGTAGGAGTCAGTTAGCACTGCCTATTTCAATATCTTACATAATTATTCCCCTGGGTAAGATTCAAGGTTAATTCAAGGGCATGCTAAACCTTGCTGGGGCTTGAAGGTAACCCAGAAGGTTTAATGTTTCCACCAACTGTGATAAGCATGTGCCTAACATTGGGACTGCTGATTTCAAAAATCCTAGAGAGACAGAATCAGGCATATTTATTAGTGGCTTTTGGTATTTGATAAACTCTGTCATCACTGCTTACCCATGATATGTCCATCATAAAGAGTGCCCGATGACATGGCTGGCTTAATCTGTATAGCATGAAAGGTGACATTTTATATTACATGTATCCTCTTGTCCAGCTGAGTTCACTTGTGTGGAATTAATATATGCCAGATTTGGACATTATAGGCATGGCTGCCACAGGAAATGTGTGTAAATAAACCAGTCCTTGTGTAGCATAGTTAGAACAGGTCATGGTAAAAGATGGCAAAGAAAGCAATTGTTTTACTGGATCAGTAATATATTCTTGGTGGATTTTCAGGAGAAGTTAGGGGTGAATTTAGCTGATATCCCTTTGGAAGCTAAAATCTTGTCCTATGGGTTATCTTAAGTAAAAAAATCCTGCTTTTTTTGGTCAGATGTCTATGTTTATTAAAAATATCTGTTCCCTCATGGTATGTTAAAACTTTCATCATAGCAGCTATAGTAATGGCATAGGGATTTCAATATTATCTTAGTGTTACACTTCCTATTTGGGGTAAAGAACTAGGTAGACTTTAATTACCAGCATGTCTTGAGAGACAGCATGTCTGGTAGCCTTGAGCTCATCTATAAAACTGAAAGGACAGCAGTTCTGGGAAACTTGCCACATCATGTCAACAGGCCTTGTTTGCTTTGGAAGATTGCAGGCAACTGGATAGATTTGAAAAGCTGACTTTTTAAGGACAGAAATAAACAAAAACAGGGCACTGCAGGTGTTAAGAAACAAAAGCTCTGTGCAGGCTTTGCTTTGCAGGGCAGGACTTTACCCAGGTGGGAGGTTTATCTCAAGTATCCGTTTACATGCCTGGTATGTCCTTCTATAGGAAGTCAGTGAAAATGGGAGGTAACCACCCACCTTGGCATCACATGCTAGATCTTTGACTGGAGTGGGGCAATGGTATATAGAGAGTATCCCAGAGCCCAGCTTAGGGAAGGAGGTATTGATCATTGATTGCTGAACAGCCCACCCATCAAATCCATACCTCTCCAATTTAGAAGGAAGGATGTTGTGAGTGACTGTCAAAACCCTTACAGGAGTCCTGATAGGCAACATCCAAAGCTCTTTGCTTGCCCACTGACACCGTCACACCAGTAGAGAAGGCCATTAGTTTGGTCAGTCAGGACTTGCCATTGGTTAAGCTGTGCTGGATGTCTTGAATCACTTCTCTGTCCTCCATGTGCCTTAACATGGCTTCTAAGAGGATCTGTTCCATGATATTCCCCGGTACAGAAGTGAGGCTGACAGGCCAGTAGTTCCCAGGTTCCTCCTTTCTACCCTTTTTGAAGAAATGCTATGATGTTTCACCTTTGCCAGTCACCAGGAACTTCACCTGGCTGACATGACTTTACAAATATTGTGGAAAGTGTCTTGGCAACTATATCAGGCAGTTCCCTCAGGACTCTGAGATACATCTTGTCAGGTCACACAGACTTCTATATGTTTATCTTCCTCAGGTGGCCTTGAACCTGATCTTCTCTTACAGTGGGAGGGACGTTGCTCCCTTTGCCCTCATCTTATGGTCCACCAGCTGCAGAGGTGTAGGAAGAGAGATTGCCAGTGAAGACTGAGGCAAAAAATGTTGTTGAGCACCTCAGCCTTCTCCTCATCTGTTGTTAACAGTTTGCTTATCTTGCTTATTGGGTGGGGGTGAGGGTGGGAAGTATACACTTCCATTGACCTTTCTTTTCTGACTAACATATCTGTAGAAGCTGTTCTTATTATACTTTGCATTCCTGGTCAAGTTCAGCTCCAGCCACGCCTTGTCATTCCTGACTCCGTACTACACAGTGGAGCAGTGTCCATATTTTCTTACCAGGATACCAGTCCCTGCTTCCACTGCTTGCACATTTCCTTCTTGCCCTTTAGTTTGACGAGCAGGTCAAACTCAGCCATGCCAGTCTCTTGCCTCCCTTTTCTGATTTCTTGCTATGTGGGCACCAAGAGCTCTTGTGCTCGATGGACAGCAACCTTAAGTATCTGCCAGCTCTGTTCTGCTCCCTGTCCCTGAGGGCAGCTTCCCAGAGCATCCCATGGACTAACTCCTTGAAGAGCTGGAATTTTTCTTCTCTAAAATTTAGGGTCTGGGTTTTATTCTTCATCTTACCCACATTCCCCAGGACTGTGAACTCCACCAGTGCATGATCACTGCAGCTAGGCTGAAGTTCCCCAGCATGAGAGCTTGTAGCTGGAGTATGAAGTCTTCGTTTATAGGCTCTTCTTGACTGGGTGGCCTGTAGTAGACAGAAGCCACAAAGTTCCCTTTCTTGTCTCAGTCTCCATTTCTTACCCATAAGCTTTCAACCTCCTTTTGTAGCTTCTAGCCCTGAGAGACTAGAAACACTGTTTGTAAGTTTAAAAAGAGTGAGTCAGTGGTTTCCTGCTGCCGGGTGCATAGTGATAGCACTCTTGCCTCCCAGGAATTTTGATTGTGTGTTGTGTGCATTTTCCAAACTTTTTTTTTACAATTTCTTCTGCTTTTAAAAAACAGCCAGACCACTTTTACTGGGGGAGGGAGTAGTCTGGGGGTAGGTTGATTGGCGTTTTTTTGTCTGCGGCTCTCTCAACATAAAACATGAGAGACGGTTAAAAACAGTCAACGTAAAACCTTACAAAGTGTTGGCACTTCTAAAAAACATGAAGTTACTTTTTGCCTGTGTCCTTTTAATGCTATGGATTAGCTGTATGTCAGAAAAAACCAGAGAGGGGCAATCCAGCCCAGAGTAATATAAGCTGCTATGGTAAATCATTTGTTACTCCTAGTGTGCTCCAGTGAGACAAAGTGGTTGAGGGTCATCACAGTATTTTCTTCCACTTCCATTTTTTTGCCATGGCTTTAATACTGTGCAATTATAGACTTGTTTTAAGTATTCTCATTTTCTTTCACAAGCAGACCACCTCTTGTTTTAAATATCTGCAGTAGGTCCAGCAATGAAACCAGAGTTACTGTAGCACAGAAATCTCTAAAATTGTAGTGATTTTCAGTTGGATAGTGATCCACTGTACATCTGGAAATGTAGGTGTTGCCCTCAGGTAGCTGTATTTGGCGTAATTTCCTCCTTGGGAATGGGACGTAATGAGATCACAGCTTCTTTTGGTCTCAGCTGTTAAGCAAATCCCTGTCAGGCCTAATAGCCAGTGCTCTTTTCCCCTTGATCAGATGGGCTTTGGTCATTGCTGAGCTGAACATTGTTCGCTAAATGAATAGCCCCAGAATGCAAACTTCACCTGTTATCTTTCCATTTAGGAAAACTGAGAGGTTTTAGTCTTCTGTACTCTGAGATGAGAGAGGGGGAAAAAAATGCCTAAATGCCTCCATTTAAATGTAAATTTTGACTTTTCAGGTCTGACAAAGGTGTTTATTTTCATAAACAATATGTGTATAAATAAAAGCCATGGAACTGAAAGAACTAAACCCCTCTCTTGCTGATATTGATATACTTTCCACATAGTAATCTATGCTCTCATCATGTTACGTATTTTTCTGTTTCTTTTTACTTTAGAACTAATTTTGCTGTGAGAACAAGAGCAGGAGATTGTTAGGAAGAAATACTCTGGTGCTGGCTTGTGCGGAGAAAACATGCCATCTGCCTAATGTGTTTCATCTTGTGTCAGTCTAAGATGAGTTGTTTGGGTTTAACATGCCAGTCACCAGCTTAGAAAGAGTGCGGGCACCAGCTCTTGACACATATCCTGGCTACAGCTCCAAATCCTTTCTGCTTTTCAGAGACTATGCTCACTATGAAACAGGCCACAGGATTTTGAGCAGAAGGTACTTTTCTCATCACCTACCGAGTCCTCATATGAAAGTCCAAGAAGGATTTGTGCAAGGAACTGGAGTGGTTTGGGATATATTTTCAGTCTTCAGCACACCACACTGCTAAGGAGCAAAACCCAAGACAGTCTGAGAGTGCGTTATTTCAAGGAGATCTGGCTGGTGGGTTTGAGAGGATGGTGGTTATGGATGTGGCAGAGTCTCTGCAGGGGCAGCCCCACAGTACAAGCTTTACCATTCTCTGCTGTGTTAGGGGAGTGCTGGAGAAGCCATTTGGCGTAGCATCACATAGAGACTTGAGTCCCAAAAGCAGAATAGTCACACAGTGGAGCCCTCCATGTTCTGAACTGGCAGGTCTTTACTGTCTGTCGGGGGGGTCGCAATGAGCTAAATGTTCGTCCCTGCTCCACTAAGCAGTGTGGACTCAGCTACCTGCAGGGACAGGGTACATTTTGGGGCTCAGTGTTGTGTTCAGGATCCATCAAGTGACCAGGTTTCAGAAACTGGGCTGCCTTCTTTATCAGACGTTTCCTCCTTCCTTACCTGATGAATGGATGGCACATATCTCAACTTGGTAAATGCAGATGGTCATATTTTGTTACACTGTGTGTAATAAAGACTTTAACTTATTTTTTATTAAGAAAAGAAGTTGGCAGACAGCTTTAAATGTCTGCCTAAGGACAAAACGATCTGAGTTTTGTAGATAACTTGGTTTTTTCTTAATAAATAAATAAATGGAAAGATTTTTATGTTGATAATAAAAATAACTAATGCAGAGCTTTTTCCACTAGTGCCTGGAGACATGGACAGATGTGAGATTTTGAAGGGATAAAGAATTGAAATCCGTCGCAGGTAGTTGCTATAAAAATGACTGTTCTTCCTGCCTCTTATTACAGACCAGTATTCAGCAAATGAAGAGTGTCTGAGAAAGCTAATGATGACAGGATCAGGTTCCAACCATCACAGATAGCAGGAACCTCCTCTCTTCAGAGAAATCTAAAATTAAAGGGAAGTTGTTGGGAAAGCAGGAAGCTTTATTAAAGTAGACTTCCGGACTTTCTCCAACTCACAGTGTGATGTGTGGGAGTTGGGGATGGGAGGAAACTGACAGTGAAACTATGAGGAAACAGAGAAAGTTCACCAAAAGTTTGGTTTGCCCATGAGTTTTCTGCTGAAGTTTTGTGTGCGCACTTTCTGCCTCCAGACAACTTTCACGGTGCTGCTGCTGAGTGTGGTTGATTTCTGTCATTCTGTGTGGTCTCTTGTTGGAATAAGACAGTAAACCTTCTTTTCTCACTTTTACCCTACAGTTCCACTGTGGGGGGAGTGAGTAAGTGGCTGCGTGGGGCTTAGATAGCTACTGGAGTTAAATCACGATGATGCAATGCAGTCATGTTGTAGAGCCAAGATCCTGAAGCTGTGAGTAATGTGCGTCATAGAACTGACTGGTTACTTCAGTCTTTGGTGTCTCAACCAGAAAATGGCATGTGGACCATTAGTGCTAATGCAGCATTTAGGAGAGAAAAGATCAAATGTTGTTCTGGTGTATCTAGAATTCAGAGTAAATTGCTTTGCCATCCATTATAAACAGCTGTAACAGTGACAGAGGAGGAAGATGAAAGCAAGTTTAAAATACTTGTTTGTATTTAAAGATGCATTTACATGCACACACTTGTAAAGGTATGTATATATATGCATATAGAAGAAAAAACAGTCAAAACCTGCTTAAATCTAGAAGTCAGCCATTGGCGCTATTGATCAAGTGCTGTTGCCTACGGTGGGAAATATTGTTATTCAGAATCCTTCTATACTTTTGCTTAGTTATGCCCGGGTGAAACCTCTCAAGACTGTCCCTGATTACTTCTTATACGATAGTGCTGAATCTTGAGTCTCTGATGTTCTGCAAGACCTCAATATTCTTCCTGTAGGAAATGGTGAAAACTATAGTGGTTCCCAATATGTGCTTGCAGGGATTACATTGTCTTTCATATCTTGTGACTTTAGTTATAGGTACAGTTAGCTGCCCTGCTGTTTGGTGTGATAGGCAGAACACAAGGTGATATTGCCTGCAGCAATATGTTTTCCAATTGGCCGGTGTGGGTAGGGGTAATATTGGAGGAAAAATAATTCTGATACAACTGATGCTGGTAAGTGCCTTGCAAAAGGCATGATAAGTTGTGCTTTCAGTTGTAAAAGCACATCCTTCAAAAATGACCATTACATTTTAGCTTTTATAGCACTGTACAGACAATAAATACTGCTCGATGTGAATCACAGAAAAAACATTCTCCAGTTTGGTGCAAAATGGTGTTCTGATCTGTCTCTGAGTCAGTCAAACCTAAGAAACCCATTCTTCGAGTTGTGGATGAATCTTGGATCAACATGAGAATATTAGGCACATTTTTTTTTATTTTTATTTGTTAGCTTGTTGTCCATCCCTTCAGTAGCTATGTCTGATATATAGTCCTTAATCTCTTTCAGTGTTTTTCTGTTCCTGTTTATCAGCTTTCACTTTTATCTCTTACTTGGATGTGCTTGTTGCCTGCATTGAGTACAAGGAAGGAAAAGAAAGATGCAACTTGCAAAGAAACAGAATAAGACTGATGACCATGGATAACTTCTGGTTGTGCCAGGAAGATGGAGAGAAGAGTTAGTTTTATTTGCAGCTGTTAATCACTAGCAAAGAAGACATAAAATGTCCATTCACAGCCTTCTGTTTTCCCAAGCAAGTAGATGGCTGTATAACCCTTGAATGTCTTATTTAGTGTTGTTTCCTTCCACCTGACTGGGTAGGTTTTCAGTTTGCATGCAAGTATGTTTATTTCTGTCTTACTCGATGTGTGCCTATGCGAAACAAAAACAGCCACTGCAGGTCCTCTCATAGGTCTAACTAATCAGATTTTCTGAGTATGTTTTTAGTAGGCTGGAAAAGACACTCAGGCTTGTATAAGAAATTTTATGTGTAAAATGAATCTTTACCTTTGATGTCCAGCTTGTAGTTATCATTAGTTAAGGACCTTCTTAAGCTGAAAGCTTTATATAAAGCATTTATATGGAGCCTGAGATATACATAGCAAATTACTGCTATATAGTAATTTATCTAAGCTCTTTTTAAAGCAGACATTTTAAACTGTACAAATATGCATTTTTTTACCACCAATCAACACCTTAACTTTTTAGGAACTACATGAGTCTCATTCTGTAGCATAAATTAAGGCCTAACTGGGAAATAAAAACAGTGATGCTGCATCAAACCCAAGGTCTATTTGCTCATATCTATTGATCTATTGCAGATGCTATGGGATAGACTAAGACCAGGAAAGCTGCTGTCAATATGCAATTTGGAGACTTTTTGATCAATTGTGCCAACTGCCGTATATGTAATAACACAATGGAATATTTTTCTTTGAATTTATATAATTGATCTTTAAGTTCATCTGTATTTTGGCCAAAATCTGGTGGCAGTAAATTTTGCAGTACAAGTATAAGCTAATTTAAAAGGCAACATATTGTATTTGCCTTTGGTCTTCTGTCTGATGACTTTATGTTCTGACAGCTTAGTACTTTAGTAAGAAATAGTGAATACTGCTGTGTATTATTTGAGAAAGTAAAGAAACTCTTTGTTACAGAGTTTGATTTGACTACACACAATTAGTCTAACTGGAATAGTTCCTAGAAAATTAGAGGAGAGGGAGTCATAACTCCTAGCCATTGTTTTTGAGTCTACCACTCGGCCTTTGTGATTGGAGGAAAAGCAGAGGCAATGTCTTTGGGCCTTATTTATGTAATTGCAAAGTAAAGACAGTGTACCTTAGAAGATTCTGCAGAGTTATAATTAAAAGTTATTGGCAAAACAGAGAACTATTAATATTCCTGTGAAATGAATAGTTGAACAGCAATGCTTGAGCCTAATGCATTTTCAGATGTATAAGCAGCAATTAATGATGCCTGAAGACATTAAGTGACTTGTGTAGGGCTACATGGCAAGCAAGTGGCTACCTAAGGTACAGTACCAAGGAGTACTAAAAACCTCAATGCAACTATTGGGAGCATTTAAGCTGAGCAAACTTTCAGAAGCAGACCAGAGCCAAATTGAATTATCTGATGAAAACATGGTCCTTTACATACTTCCGTTTTGTAATCCAAATTTCTTAATTATCAGATTAAGGAACAGTTACTGCCTCCACTTTTTCCTTCCTTCCTTCCTTCCTTCCTTCCTTCCTTCCTTCCTTCCTTCCTTCCTTCCTTCCTTCCTTCCTTCCTTCCTTCCTTCCTTCCTTCCTTCCTTCCTTCCTTCCTTCCTTCCTTCCTTCCTTCCTTCCTTCCTTCCTTCCTTCCTTCCTTCCTTCCTTCCTTCCTTCCTTCCTTCCTTCCTTCCTTCCTTCCTTCCTTCCTTCCTTCCTTCCTTCCTTCCTTCCTTCCTTCCTTCCTTCCTTCCTTCCTTCCTTCCTTCCTTCCTTCCTTCCTTCCTTCCTTCCTTCCTTCCTTCCTTCCTTCCTTCCTTCCTTCCTTTTTTTTTTTCCTATATTTTTTAGGATTCTTTCCTTCCCACAAAAAACTGTTGACTCTTTTGCCACAGTTCTCCCCTACTTTTCTGAAAAACTCTCTTTCTGTAAGGCCAGTGTTGTTCAGTAGCAGACAAATAAGCACAGTTAGACTTACAGAGCTTGTTCTGCAAGACATATGGTAAGGATGTATAAGTGAAGTCCAAGATATGCAGTGCTGAGTGAAATCAGCAAAGCTGAGGGTGAGGTAATGCCCCAAGACCCAGTTCAATCCCAATATTTTATGCTTATTATTCAGGCAACTAAAGAATTCAGAGCTTGTGAAGGTCAAAACCCATGTTGCTGAGTGTATGTGCATGTTTGCTTTTATATGAGGGAAAGAGAAAAGAAGAGACAGAACAATGACTGTCCTTGTTCAGAGTCAACCATCTACTTTTTGCTTGGGGTCAGCCCCAAAATCCAGAAGAGTATATTTCCTGATTACTATTCATTTAGCTCAAAAATTATACAAGAATTGTGCATGCAGCTGACCCAAAAGTCTTGTCTAAACTTGATCTGGGTCTTAACACTGTCTCCTTGGCCCCTCTCTAATTTAATATGCATTTGAACAGAAGTGGCTTTTTGATAGAGCTTTTCACCTCCAGGTCACCCTTTCAAATCCAATTCAGGCCTGTCATGACCAAATGTTACTACCATCTGACGGCTCTTCTGTGTCCTGCGTGAATTGTTGGCTTCAGTCCAGTGGCTGGTGGACAGGTGCCTGAATTGCAAAAATTGCCAGAGCTGACACTAACTGGACATCTCTGCAGAGGGGTCAAAGAGTGAATCAACCTGGCAGATGAATTAATACTTAACTTGTACGCACTGTGATGCTTTATATCTTCAAAGTGCTTTACAAACGTCAGCGAATCCTCAGGAGGTGTCGTTATCTGCACTGGCAGGTGGGAGAGAAGCAAGCAGATGAAGAACAAGGATCAGAATATGCACGTTGCTGCCCTCCCACTCTGAGGTTGAAACTGAGTTTAGCACTTGTCAGGGCTACTGACAGGCTCACCAGAGCAGGGTTCAAGCTTATTGAAGAGCGTCCCATGTTCTCCTATGGATAAAAGCATTCCTTAATTTTTAAGAATGGACACCTCATCCTTTTGTTGTATGAACCCACAGAAATTTCTTCTCCAGCCTCTGCGAGGCAGTAATGAGCCATGTCAGATCATGCCTGTAATTAAGAGGTGGTGTTATTTAAATTGAAAACTTGCCCTGTAGCTGGATTGGTAAGTAATGACTTTTGAATGCAACTAGGTTGGAGTTGTTCGTTCTGAAAGACAACAGCTCTTGGAATGTCAATGGAATAAGCTCAAAAAATGCATGAAGTGTTATGAAGAATTGATAGAAGGGCATGCAGAGTTAGTGGTACATCAGTGTCTGCAAGCTGCTTCCATGGGGACACTAAAAAAAACATTGTTGGAATCTGTAAAAGTGTCTGCAAGAGTAAGGAGAAATTGGCTTTTGTACTTAATATCACTGAGAATAAGAGTGGTTCTAACCCAGCATTTTCCTCTCTCCAGAAACAACATGAGGAAACCTTTTCTGAAAGTTTTTAACCTTTAAAAGGATTTTAAAAGTAGTATAAAAGTTCTTGCATGATTTCGGGGGGTGGTAGCTCTTTGGATTTGGGGTTTGGGGTTTTTTTTTTTTTTTTTGGTGAGTGTGTATGTTGCCCCTTTCAAAGTTTTGGGAAAAATAATTGAGAGAAGGTAGATATAAGAAAAGTGATATGGGTAAAACTCAGTTTGCCAGGAATCCACATCCAGGTATTTTGATGGAAGCTTGAAAGTGTGAAGCATATCCAGACAGTTTGAATCTTACTTCATGTTGCCATGTGTAGTCAGAGGGACACAAGTATCATACATCCCTGAAGAGTGATCCAAGGCACTGGGCCAAGACCCTGGAGCTAAAAGGGCTTAGGACTAGTGCTTCCTAGCTTCATGTAAACTGCTGAAAATGTGATGCTGAATGGCTAGTTTTCCTTTAATTTGTTTATTAGCACATTGTACTTGTGTTTTCTGCTGTCATCATTGTTAGCGTTGGCAAAATAACTAAGCATAGGGTATGATGTGTATGTCAAAATGGATATATTTGAGACCCATGCATAATTTTCTTTTGAGAGGTTGCATAACTGAGGAAGCATCAAACATCTGGTCTTCTGGGAATTTTTGAATGTTTTCTGAACTAAAACAGGCAAACTACTTATATTGTGCCAAGTGTTGTATGTCCATGTGCTTCGAATGGTGGCTTAGCAAAGTCTGCCTGGAGGCTGTTATGTTCTCTGCCACTAATGGCAAGCCATGGTTTTAGTGGTTCGTACAAAACACTGCAAAGAGTTTATCCCACCCCCTGTATGAAATACTGGTGTGAAGAAGGCTCTTGGATACTCTCTCCCTCAAGCAATTGCTGTGCCCAAGAATTAATAAAATCCATATTGAAGTGACAGCTGGTGGACAGAACTGGCTTCTTCCTGCATCACTTGTCTCTCTAGTGGCTCATGTTCCAGGCTCAATGCACATCTATCCTTTTATTATGGCATTTATTGATTCTTATTTATTTATTTATTTATTAAATCTCTGTTTCCCAAAGAATCGTAATTGCACTGTTCAAAATCTAACTTTGGTCATATCCACGCTAGACTTTAACATCATTCTTTCCTTTTGCTTTTTGGTTACTGACCTTCTAAAGGCATTTACCTAATGAAATAAAAATGTAGACAAGTGAGAATATATTTTCTCAAAACTTTGCACAGTATCATGAACCAGTTTCCAGTTTCTGTGCTACTTTGACTATTTCATATCTTGACAATATATGTGAGCTCTTATTCTTTATCCAAGATTTCTTTCATTTTTTCCCCTCTCTAATTTATATGTATATTTCTCAAGCTGCCAGAAACTTTACACTGACTCAGGAAAACAGTGGAAAGTGTGTGTCACAAAGGCAGGGATTCAAATTAATTTTACAACTGAAACTCTTTTGCTTATTTATTTATTCTGGTTTTATGTAGTAAGTGGCAATAAGAAGCAAAGACCATTCTTTTCAAGGGGAAGTATGTTAACTGTTGTTTTCTAGGAAATGTAGTTCAATCATTCTTTGTCAGCCTAGTGAGCAGTTTATGTTTTGACACACAGAGGAAAGAAAGACCAAGTCTGCCTTTGTTTTCTCCAACTCTGTAAGCTGGGTCAACCAGGTAATTACAGTTTTACTTAAGAAAAAGTGTGTGTGAAAGCAAAGCTCTGCTGCTGCCTGTAAATGCAAAGGAAAGACACTTGAGGAAATTAAATTGCATGATGATTTTTATAAGGCATCTGAATCATTTTGCATTTCACTTCTAAAGCAGAAAATTATGAGTTTAATATCATATTGAAGGATGTAACTTGTAAGTCTCTCAAAAGGCAGCTATGGCATCCAGAGACCTTTGAGCCTGGTTATTCATTAAGGATGAAGCAAATGTGACTATGAGACTTTGAGCCACCTCTAAATTTATTCCCATTCTTATTGTAGATGCGAACTGTATTAGAAGCCAAAACAAGGGTAGGTTCTTCTGTATAGATACTGACAGATACCCCTGCAGTTTAACAGCAGACAGTATTGTTTTATGTTTTAAGTATGTTTGCACGTGCTTATGTAAATGCACACATGTGCCTATTAACTTCATTCTCCCTATCTCAAAGAGAAAACTTTTCAGAAGGTCAGCTCTCTATTAATTTTTTTTTTTCAATTCTCATCAATAGGTGACATTATATATTTAACAATATGTTAATTCTGCAATCCTGCCTAAATTCCAGGAGATCAGTAATTGTGTCAAAATCTTAGAGAGAACCTCAGCTGAAATATGAAATTTTATCCCCTAGCTTAAATATGTAGTGTAGCAGTGGGTGAAGTATTCCTCCATGTAAAGTTCTTATGAAAATATGACTTTAAAGAAAGACAAGAAATACCGTTACTGTTTAGGAACATATCTTAATTCTTTTGCAAAAGCTGTCTGCAAACAAATTTACTACTACTAAGGGTGCAAAGCAGCAAACTTTGAGTTTAATGTCCCAGTGACTGAGCTGTTATTATCCATTTTAAGGCCACAATATCCATGTGTCTATGAATAAAGAGAGTTTTCCCATGAGGAACTCATATTAACAATGCAGTGAATTATTTTGTTCTGTAATGGAGAATGTGCAAGATATTTCTCTTTGATAAAATAATGAACAATATGAGAAGAAAAGAAATACGAAACACTGAAATACTGTCCTGCTCATATACAGCAGTGCCTAGGTGTAGTAAACCTAACTGGCAATTAATCTAACGATATTTAAGATCTTTCTAAATAGGATGGACAGTTGCAAATTTGGTCTAAATTTAATGGGTAGGAATATGGGAAACAGAATTTTTAATATGTTCAGTATGAGGGTAAGAAAAAAAGACTAGAAAAAACTGTTGAACAGTTATTGAGGGCTGACTTACAAAACTACTTTTGAAATACATGCATATAAATGACTGGATAAATGCCTTTAAGTATTTGTCTGGGTGATGAGCTATCTGTTGAATGTCATAGTTTCCAAATAAGCAATGTGAAAGCTTAATCTTTAGGTGAAGCCAGTATCTTGTGAAGGCCACTTCCCTCACAAATAACCATTGTAACCAAACCAATTGAAAATGGTTTTGAAAATGGCTTTGATGACCAAGACCTTTAAAGAAATTTCAACAGCCCAAGGGATTCCTTAAAATTCTCTGGAGCACTTTCATCAGCAATTTTTTTTTTCAGGTGAGACTCTCAGGAGAGTTTAGAAAACATTCTCTATTGTTACTGTGTTAGTCTGGATGAATTAATAGATCAAATGCTAAACTGGGACTCAGGTCATCTATGTTCCGTACATGAATTTCTTGCTGGATAGTCTATGGAAAGTTATTTTTGCCATCTGTCCCTCTGTGTCCCTGTTTGTAGACACATTCTTTTGGAAACAATGTGATAACTATGGATGAATGAGTGTAGGATGAAGCAGCACAAATCATACCATTTGTCAGCATCATTATTTGTGTTAAGACACAAAATATATTAATTTATTGTTATATATCTCACTGTGCTTCTCAGCTACTTTATGTTAGTAAATATGTCCCTATAACGAATTCTTTCTCATGACTTAGGTCACTGGCTTCTATATGAAGGACATCCATGCTTTAGAAATATCCAGTTTAACTACATTAACTCCTCACTTCATCATCAAATCCCTGTTTTGAGCCTCTACATGTTTGGTCTTATGCCAATATGCTAGCATGCATCTGATCTCATCAAATTCTATTTCTGATGGGGAAATATCAAAAATAATATTATGCCATCTTTGTTTGGATTTTTGTATGCTTGGAGATGAAAAAAAGATGCCTAAATGGTACTTCATCCCATCAGTGTAAATCTTTCTCCTCAGTGCTATATCTACAAATAGCAAGTGTATGCGTTATTGCAGTGTTGGTCCTTTATTGCACAGCATAATGTTTTGTTAGGGCCAAACAATTTATTGCATTAGAGTCAAATGCAATCAAATGTTCCTTTTCCTATGAAGCATAATCAGATATTGACATTGCATTAGCTAACATTTTAACAATAGGAGAGGGTAAATAAGATATAGTATTACTCTAGGTTGTTTAAATAGACTAAACAGGCATTGGATATTGCACGTTAGTTCATAGAATCATAGACTAACCAGGTTGGAAGAGACCCACCGGATCATTGAGTCCGACCACTCCTATCAAACTCTAAACCATGTCCCTTAGCACCTCGTCCACTCATGCCTTAAACACCTCCAGGGAAGGTGAACCAACTACCTCCCTGAGCAGCCTGTTTCAGTGCCCAATGACCCTTTCTGTGATGTTTTTTTTCCTAATGTCCAGCCTGGTGGAGCTTGAGGCCACTTCCTCTTGTCCTGGTCCCTGTCACTTGGGAGAAGGGGCCAGCACCCTCCTCTCTACAACCTCCTTTCAGGTAGTTATAGAGAGCAATGAGGTCTCCCCTCAGCCTCCTCTTCTCCAAGGAAAGTAAATCTGTATCATATTAGTTTCACATACAGAATGATGTTCTCTTCCCATCAGAGACTATCTTGAGGGGCTGACACTGCTGTCACATGTCACAACTGCAAAATATAAACAGTGTTTGTATTATATTGGCCTTTCTGGTAGCTCAGCATCTCCAGTAGCCTGAGTAGACAAGATGCGGCCAGAGAACTCTATGCTCTGTTTTACTGGCCAGGGTCTTTAGCCCCAAGGGGTATAGAGCTAAACATTGTAATCCCTGTGCTGGTAACAAAGTTCTTCTCCACCCCTCTGTTGGGGAAGGGAGATCTGAACTGTAGCCCTCTGGTCACCAGGAAGGTTCTTACTAGTCCCACAGTGGGCAGGTGACAGGGGTGGCATTGTCACTGTTTAGTCACAGAACATCATTTATCCAGGACCAGAAACTGTGAGTTTGTGGAACCTATGGATTACCCAGTGGCATCTGCTGCAGTAATGCTTTTTAGTACTGGATGTTGCCTTCTCACTGCTGACAATGTCACTGTACATGGTGATCAAGGTAAGTGTTCACTCTTTGCCATCGATAGCAGAGGAAATACGATTACTTATATATGATGTGAAGAAGATGATGTGACCCTGGACTGGAGACTCATGCAGCATTTTCTTATAGAACCTTCTGACACTGTATTACCAATCCAGGAAGGGTATGAGGACAGCAGGTATGAGGACCCTCTGTTAGAGGGTCCTGGTGTTTTCTTTTGAAGCAAGAATTGATGTAGAATCATGCAAGAAGCTACAAGTGGAGAAGTGTTTGCTCTGCTTGCTTTAGGGAGTTGTTCTGTTGAATTACCACTACAAAGCAGAGTAAGACAAAAATATTTGCAGAATACCTCCTTACAAACTGAAATAAACTGCACAGACAATACTGAAGGTCTCTTTCCTGGCATAAGGGTGCATCTTCACGTTGTGATGCAGAACTGTGCAAAGCTTTACCCAAACAATCATGCTCTAGAACTGGAAGGTGCCTCATTTTATTAGTGGCACTAATCTCTGTATCAATGCGAAGAATAATTCTTTGTCTTTATTTTGCAGCGCCCTGTGCTACATAAATATTCCAGCCTTCTTAGAACAAGCAAAGCAATATCCATTTTGGTCCTATGTTGCATCTCACATACACGCAAAAGAAGCATGGATGGTGGGATGCAACAAAGCAATTTCTTTAGTGTGGCTCTGATGCTGGCATCATGGATTTAAGGATGGCAGTATTGGATTTATGGGAGGCTTCACCTATAAAACACACTTATGATTTATCTCACGCTGAATTTTTTGTTGTTGTTGTTGTTTTCCCTCAACAGAAGATTAACCTGGAGTTCTATATTGACATCCATGCCCACTCCACCATGATGAATGGCTTCATGTATGGGAACATCTTTGAAGATGAGGAAAGATTTCAGCGACAGGCTGTTTTTCCCAAGCTACTCTGTCAGAATGCTGAAGACTTTTCTTATGTAAGTAATGTATCTCTTAATTATTTTTTCCTAATTTATTTTTAATGATTGATCTCTGGCTTAATTGGATTGTATGAATTTTATTTTAATATTAATAGTAGGCTATTTAAAATTTTTGTCATTATTAGTTGCCATATTCCCTCTTATACTTACTTTATCCAAAAGTGGTAAGATATGATCTTTCATATTGTCATAGGACACATGAGCAGGATCAGATTCTTAATTTTCCACATTATAATTTTTGGTTCTGAATTATTGGAACATTCAGTTTTTATTAGAAGATCTGTTGTCTTTTGATCAACGGGATCAACTATATCGTTTCATTGCTTGGATTTTATTATATTGGCAATTTTTTTACTTGTACACTTCAAATAATAATATGATAGCAAATAGAAGTAAAAATAATAAATTTGAAATAAAAGGTTAGATCATTTTCTGTGGAAAGTTGTGACAATGGCAATGTATGCTTTTGAAATTATTATACTTGATATTACCATGGAAAACTGCTCTGCAAGAAAATCTGCAGTTGCTCAATAAGGGTCTTGGAATTTGGAAGAAAGTATAAGTGTAGGTACTTCTGGATATTGGAAATAAATGGTAGACTCCTATAAATAAGTTGGAAAGGGGTATATTTTTTAGAGCAAGTTTCAAATGGAGCAGAACAGTTCCTTAGTGTACACGGGTTGTAGTAGTTCTGCAGATGTAAGTAGATTTAAGACTCTAGTCCAGTGTACTGCAACTTTGTGTCCCAGTCTAACATCCTGGCCCTTTCCATAGCTGCCTTGTGCACCAGTTTACCTTGAAAGCTGTGAAAAGAGTACACACAACAACCAAGCCTGCCTGCAACTGCTTGTTTTCTTCTCCTGGCATATCTTACTCACCTGTGGAGCTGCCAGTTAAGCTACTTCTACGTAGCTATCCTTTGCTCTGTTTCAACCTGTTCACTCCAGGTTTGCTTAAGTGAACAGTCTTTCGAGGAAGAGGTGTTTGGTGTCCTGTTTTGCTTTAAACGGGATAAGAAATATTCACTACATCTCAGTCAAGGCAGTGGGAACTTCCAGCCATAAACTGTGATGAGGGAAGGCAGTGGATGACATTTGGCAGCTTTATAATGGGACTAGGCTTAATTAAAAATTACTTTGGAATCCTGCATCAAGCAGAAGAAATTATTGTTTGGGCCTTGCTTTTATGTCTGTTATATTCTTAACCCTCTTTGTCACCCATCATACATTTTACCAGTCTCTGCTGTCCCTTTTTCGCTTATACTGTATCCTCCTGGTACTGAGAGATAAAACTCTGTCTTATGTCATAGATGGGGACAACTGGGGCATGATACCTTCCCAGCCAGCTTGTGCCAGAGGTGTGGTGAGTGAAGGAAGAGAGGGACCACAAAGCACTCCATGTTTTTAGCTCCAGAAAAACAAAATTTAAAAATAAGAAAATACAAATGAGTGTGCATAGCAAAAAAAGCTGTAACTAGAAAAAAAAAAAGATTCATTTTCATCATGGTAAATAGGCCAGCCTAAAGCTTTCTAATCAAGATGCAATGAAAGATTTTTGTCTTAAGTTTGTGCATATTGCACCATGGAGCAAGAGTGGGAAGGGAGTATAGAAACAGAGTTGTACCACTGTTTGCTTGACAGATCTTTTCCAGTAAAAGGAAGGAGGAATTGAAACCTCCTGATTCCAGTCCATTTATCTGTTCAGTGGTTTTATGCAAGAGTGGGAAAAAGATTGCATGAGTCTCTGACTTTTCTAAGGTTAGGCAGAAGATATCCTTTGATCTTTCTTGTTCCCAGGAGGGGAACCTTTAGTAGACAAAATATTTCCTTTTTCTTCTTGGGATCTGCAGTGGCAGCTGACTGGTTAATGCCTGAGAGTGTCTGTTGTTGCTTCCTCTGTTGCCTCATAGCATTGCTTATGTCAGTGTTATTTAACCATCATCTATATGTTTTGCGAGTTTGCAGGGCTGCTGCAGCGTGAAGCTTTCTGTGGTCAATCACTGCAAGGGCTTCTCAGAAAACTGTCCAGAGTGCAGAAGACCAAAACTGCACTAAATGAGGAGGGACAGCATCTGCATCTGTTCAAAGCCTGGGGAAAGGGGAGTTGGGTTCAAGAAACAGCCTGTTCTTATTTGAGACGACCTCAGTGATGGAGTTTCATATCTGCACCTCCTTGTTTCAAAAACACGTTATTGATAAGGGGGTATTTGTGGATCACAGCAATAAAAAACTACAATTGATAGGAGTTTATAAATTTTGTGCTAAAGTGTAGGATTTCTCACTGTTATTGTGGGAGATTAGGTGTTCCTCTTAGTACAAGCCTTGGTTGACAAGGGAAAATCTTTGACAAAATTACATAGAAAATGAAAGCCAATAGCTACATAAACAGCATAGACTCTCCCGTTTGACTCAGTCTCCTTTCTTTAGAAGCTGGCATATGTTGGCATCCAGTGCACTACAGTTTCACCTAGGTGTTACTGGCACTCAGTGTAACAGGCTTTCAGTTCACATCCTGCTTGTTACTTGAGACCAATAGCTTTTTTTCCCTTACATCCACCCGAGCCATTCTTCTAGGGGCAACTGAAGGGATAGTAGTGTTGGAAAAGGAGATAGCCACAAAGTGTCCAGTGTGTTTGTGAAGCAAGAGGAGTCAATATTACTGCTGTGTCCAAGTGGTAAAGTCTCTGTTCTCTTGTTTTGGCTCCAGCCATATGGGTTATGTGACTGGTTAGAAATATCAGGGATGAAGTCCGCAACTTGAAAGAGAGGAAAAGAATCCAGAGCTTCCTGCGTTTAAAAGGGGGGTGTGGAGGGGGAAGTGTTGAAGATTAAAAATAGTGTACATAAATATGCCCTATTGACTGCCCAAAGGGAAGGGGGGGGGAGGTGCATCGTTAACATTACCAGGCTGGTGTTTCAAAGTGTGGGAATGGACCACTGTTGTTACTAATTAATTTTCCAAAGCTTCAGGAGGTCTCATTTACATTGTATGCTGCTGCGGCCATTTGTTGGGATTATAATACTTCAACAGCAGCACTTCAAGTGAAAACTGGCGGCTGCATGAAGTGTTGTCCATAATTGACTAGCTCCATGTCTTCACACAGCACAGAGACAATGTTCCATTATGTTATCCATTGACAGTATCATTGAAAAGATTACTCTCCTTAAAGCATCTGTCAACCTTGATTGATTTACAAGGGACAAAGAACTGAAAAGGTTTGAAGTGCGGGTACAATTTTTGCCACCGTTTAGCATACATAATGGTCCTCCTTTGATGTCAAAAGCTCATCTTCTATTAATAATGCAGAGGGCTTTTGAATGCAGGCTACTTGTATGGAGTTCCACACTAATAACCTACTTGCTGTGAAATGGGATTCACTTTGGAGAAGCAGTCATTTGTCTGGGTTTTACATGTTCGGAATGAATCCCGACTCAAAGGGATTTCTTTCAGTGCTCTGCATGATTGCAGCTGAGCCCGGCATGGGTTAGGGAAAAGCAGGCAAATCCTAGCCTGCTCCTCCAGCCAAGAATCTGGCAGAAATCACGCAGCCAGATGCAAAGGAGCATGAACAACAAGCCTAAGATGATGCGATCAAATGCCTTGTGCCTTTTTGTCTGGCAACCTTCTATTAATATACTTTAGACTGAATTTCATGCCTGGACTGATTTCTTCACCTGTCATTTCCAATAGGCTTTTTTATTTAAATGACAGCATCCAAGGGAGATTGGTGATTAGAGTAGGGGATGGATAGGGGATTTGTGCCTGCATGCAGGTTTAGGACCAAAGACAAGTCACCCGATGTCTTTGTACTCTATGCTATGTGTTGAGCAGAACACTTAACCTCATAGTACTCTGGAATGCTAACTGTGGTCTGCAGGTAAAAGTTGTGAAAGGAACCAAAAATTCTTTGTTGGTACATGCTTTCAGAAACAGAGGTCTACCCTTGGTTAGCTGTCAGCATGTGAGAGATTCTTGGGCAGCTGTCTGAGGAAAAAGGACAAGTTCTGTAAGGAAAACATTTTATGTTTTCAAGGTTTAAGAATGATATTTTTAAACATTGAGGAGTAAATATAATCTGCATGAAAGCTCTAACAGTGAGAGCTGACAAGATCTTTTGAAAGGCTGACTCATTGGGTTTTTGGAGCAGCTGTTGACACCATGTCTGAGTGCATTACACATTAGCCATGGCTAGGAGTTCTTGCAGTGTTTGGAGAGGTGTTCTTCATTTGACCTTTCTTGTTCTGGAGAGTGGATTAGTCATAACAACCAGACACAAGCACTTGAGCATTTCAAGAACCTGATAGTCTTAGAGGTGGCTAATTTTGACCTTTGTGACAGTATGAGAGGAGACCATCTGTTCTCTCTGGTTCATTTAAAAGAAACAACCTCAGCCATTCTTGGATGGTTTTATCACTTCATAAAGATTGCTTTTCTTTGCAGTTAAAGGAAAAAGAACAGCCAGAGGTACTTGGCTTAATCTTGTTTTTTTTAGTTTGGACTCTGAACTGGTGGTACTTGGGAAACCTTTGAGTTCCCATTTTATTTACTTGTACTCAGTCTCTCAACAGAGCATCTTCCTCAGAAATACTGTTTCTCGTCCTTTACATGCCATGGTTAACCAAAACCCCTGACAATCAGTTACTGAGTTGCTTTCTGCAACTACCTGAAAGGAGATTGTAGAGAGGAGGGAGCTGGCATCTTCTCCCAAGTGTCAGGGGACAGGACAAGACGGAATGGCCTCAAGCTCTCCAGGGAAGGTTCAGGCTGAACATCACAAAAAAAAAAAAAAAATCACAGAAATGGTCATTGTGCACTGGAACAGGCTGCCCAGGGAGGTGGTTGAGTCACCGTACCTGGATGTATTTAAAAGACAGGTGGATGAGGTGCTAAGGGACATGGTTTAGTGGTTGATAGGAATAGTTGGACTCAATGATCCCAGAGGTCTTTGTCGACTTAGTGATTCTGTGAGAAAGTCTGCAACCCCAAGAGTTTCCAGTTAACCTGAGTGGGAAGTGACTTGTTTGAGGAAATCAGAGAATAAAATGCAAATCTCCAAAGTGTCAGTCTGGTTTCTTTGTCAGCAGTTCCCCATTTTTGTGCCATGCTGCACACTCAACAGTAAAGACCCTGAACAACAATTCCCACACAGTTTCCTTTAGGAAAACACTTTGTTAACCCCAGTGCTGTAATGCTGCGACCCAAAACATATTTTTGAGACTATCATTATTTCAGCAATATAAGAAAATTCAGATATACAATGATTTGCCCTAGTACTCTTTGTGGTATTTTATTTTGTTTTGGCTTTTTTTTAGCTTGGGTATCTAAATTTATGAAACCAAAGGAAAGAATTTACCAATATTTTTGCTTCATTTTCCTTTTTCCCTCATATACTCTAGGTCTGTTTTTCACATTTCCACAGCACCTTGTCATCTATCCAAACTTTCTTTGGGAAAATATGTTTCTATTGACAAGCCTTGTCCCATCTACCCATGGCAGCCTTGCTGGTCTGTTATCACTTACCCTGTTACTAATCCCAGTGTTGCCTGGACCATGTTTGAACAAAGTGCTGGCACAAGCGCTAGGAGGATTAATAACGTCTCATGAATATTAAATAGGTCAATCACAATAATGCATTTCAAAATAAAAAAGAAGCAGTTTGTGTTGCATGTAGTTTGACAAATAAGGAGGGATAGTGAGCAAGTTGCTCAGAGTTAGAATTCATCCCAAAGTAAAATCCACACTCTTTTTCAACACTGTCTTCTAAGTGCCTCTCTGCTGTTTGGTATAAAAGACTCTTCTCTCAGAAGTACATTAGCTGTTGCATTCAGGTAGCTTTTGTTAACATCATGCAAGCTTAACAGATCTACTCAGAAATCTCTTAAAACCTGAGCACAACAAATGATCCTACCTTCTTTTTGTTGTCTTGTACCAGGGCATTTCCAGGAAGACAAATACAGCTATTATACGCTTTAGCACCCCTCTGGGAAGCATTTCTGCTTGCTGCTTCTTGGACATGTTGCTCCATAAGTTCACTCATTTATTTATTTATTTATCCTGAAGGCTCATTGAGGGGGAAAGAGTAAATGTGTTTCTGGTGGCACAGGGAACAGATTTTAAAGCCTGTGTTTCTAAGCAGTACAGATTTTGGTCTCAGAAGAGTTCTGCCCTCTGGAGAGTCATGTCTAAATTAAACTACGCCATTATATCATACTGAACCAGTTCACCCCTCTTTTTATATAGCAGGTTGAATTAATGTGTGTTGCAAAGAAAAGGAGAAGAAGGGGAGGAGAAAAGTGTTGAGAAAACAGATTTTCTTTCTACCTTCTTGCTGTGTTGTTCGCACATATAGTTGACCGTCCCTTCTCCATCCCCACACAGATAGAAATTTTGAACATTCACAGAAGAAACAAGTTTTAATAGAAATTTTATGTTGTGTTTTCAAAGACTATCGTTACTCTTAGCTAATGTCTACAAGCTGGGCTCAGGTGACAGTCTCCCAGAGTAGCAGACAGGAAAAGAGCCCCTTTACACTCAAAAGAAAGCTACCCCTCTTGCAGAGTGCTGCAAATTTCACTCTGCTGGGACAAACTGATATGAAGAAGGGGTAATAAGCTGTTTAAAAACTGGACACCTGCCCCCTTCCTGGGACCTCTTTCTGCATGTTACCTCCTTAACTATGTGCTATTTTAACATGGGTAGAATGCAAGTCTGAGAATTGTTCCAGAGCAGTGAGAGAGCCCAAGCAGAGTTTGAGAAATGGGCTCTACTGAGTTGCCTTGGGAATGTGTACAGCTGCTGCCCCTCCTTGGGACAGGTTGTAATCTCCTGATTTAGACCTACAAGTGAGAAAACATCTCTATGCCGCAGAGCAAACCAATTTTTCTGCAGACCATTCAAAGCAACTGCATGCACAATGGTTGTATTTCCCTTTCTGCTTCTCATTGTCCTAAGCTTCTGTCATTTGTATAAATGATTATGAAAGCACTCCCAGGAGACGACACACACACTCATAAAACTATTTTAAAGAAAAGTATTGCAGGCTATTGCTAGAGGCTATTTTATTGTATATTTTGAGGAAATGTCTCGTTTTCTGCTGACAAATAGGGAAACTGAGAACTCCAGAGACATATGTTATTTTCTAAATAGTGTGATTGTTCTGCAGAGCTTAGACTAGGAAATACCAGCTTTGGCATCTTTGGGGAATGATGTGCTCTGAGAAGCAGAGTTTGTTATTAATAAAGAACAGGAAGGGGGTGGGGGAAAAAGAGCTTTTCTTCATTATTACCCTGACAAATTTGCAGACCCCCTCATTTGTGTGTATTGCTGGACACTTGGGCTGGCTATTTAAAGGGAGGTAGGTTCCCGGCTAATTCTCTGATTTATTGGTGATGGATTTGTGCATAAGTTAATAGTTGAGTAGGTGACATTGTCATGACAGGTCAAGTGAAATTCTGTTGACCCAGAGAAGCAGGATCATGGAAGCTGAGAGGGCCTGAGGAAGTATGTTTTGGGAGACAGTACACTCTGTGGCAAGAAAAGCTCTAACTGAGATTTTCATTAAAGGATGAGATGCAACCTGCCTCTTTCTCTTTTCTGTTCTGCATAGGTTGTGATGAGTTGGTCAGCTCTTTAGGGGAGCCTTTGACTGACTTTGTGAAGGTCTCCAGTAAGAGACCTGCCAACCTGCTTTGTTTGACTGTAGGTTGTTTCTTAAGAAGCACTCCTAGAAGAGCTGCTGTATTGATTTGAATTCCAGTTGCATTGGCTGCTGTGGTGAAGCCACTGAGCTCAATAAGCATCTTCAGTGCTGTAACATTTGAGGAGGTGGGAATTGTGAGTACAACCTGTTTCAGTACGTGTGAGGATGAATTCTGGGGAATGTGAAACACAGGCCAAGTTCATGCACTTGTGCTGCCAGCGTAACAAGTACAAGGTGCAAAGAGAGACAGCCAGCAGGTTGCAGAGACCTCCATCAGTCCCGGAGCTGTATGGCAGAGCACTGTAGAGAACAGAGCATGGATCTTAATGAGCAGTGAGAAGAAAAGTGTTATCCTTGCAGGTGAACAGCTGAAAACCTGAAGTATGAAACCCACTTACTTGTCTAACTACAGAGTTTCCAAAAGGAGAGTTCATTTCGTAGCTTTGGTTTTGAGGCATAAACTAAGAGCTTATAAAGCTCCCTCCTTCCAACCTCTCTCCTAATAATCACGCTAATATGTGTTTTGATCAGCAAACTTAAGCAGACATGACTGAAAAACACTTGGGAGCGATGAGGATGGGGGAAGATCTGGCATTCCCTCACTACATATTAAAGGAATAATGAAACCCCTCAGGGAGTAGATATGTGTATGTGGTGGCAAAGTATCTTTAAACTGTTATTCCTCTGAGCACAACTACACTTTAAAACCTGACTATGTGGAATAGGCAGGTTGTGCTCATGGTAGTCCTACAATGTGAGCTGCCTTTAAGAAAGGATGATGACCAACTACTTTCTGTTGAGCAGCAGAAACAAGGCAAAAAGAGACAAGGTAGTAGAATGGTGAAAGCCTCTTAGTATATGAGGCTATTTGGTCTGCAGATTTCAGTTTCATGGTCTTCTCTCTCACATTTTTAAGGCAGGCCAAACTGTTAAAGATCTTCTCTGCTGAGCCTTTTCTCAGATTTCTGCAAATCAAATTCTAGTTCAGAGAATATTCCCTTGTTAAACCTAAAGTCTGCTGTCCACCTCAGGGTTTCCTACCAGGCATAGAAGTTATGAAACAAAATGCTGTCAACTGCAGAGCAATCAGTGAGATTAAGTGAGCAAACCCTTTTCACAGGAACATCAGTCCAATCTGACTGTCCTTAGGGATCTGGAAAGACTCCAAATAATGGGATCTCTCTTTGATCCTGGACTTTTCAAAACCTCCTCTTCCTAAATCTCAGTAGTCACAAATGATTTTGAGGCAAAATAAATTTTCCTCCTGCAGATCAGAAACACAGCAAAGTTGTAAGGAGAGATAAATCAGGGAGTAACTTTGAGCTTTGTTCCCATTTCATCACGTCTCTACTCCCAGAATCATTCCTCTTTGCCTTCTAGCTCCTTCAGAACAGCTTCCTGACTTTGAGATTTATTTTTTCTTTATTTTCTTTTTTCAATGCCATCTACATTTCAGATGTTGGTTGCAGTTTGTTTGTAAAATTAATTGGAAGAAGGTAGCCTGATAGCAGCCTCCCGAATGCCATGATTTCCAAGTCTCCAGACCTAGTTGGCACAGTTGATAGTCTATCACAACACATACACTTTCCAGTTTATTAACAGAGTTAATGGAGCTGATGAGAAGTGGGTGTGAGGAGGGAGTTAAGTTGGCTTTTCAAGTGAGAAGTTTCCTCAGTGTTTCCAGAGAAGTAAGGAGATAAGTTTTGCTTGTAAGATAGCTTGATGGGCTACCAGTTGCAAGAATGGCAGGGTCAAAGCAGTGACTACTGAGCACACCATGGCAGCAATTAGCTTTAAGCAAATGAGGCAAGTGAGCTGCTGGTTGCACCCCTCACCCTGTAGAGGTGCAAACAGAAGAGTCACAATTTGCAATACTGCTGTTTACAATCCTCTTTGGCAAAGATTTCAAAGACAGTGCATTTCTGTGCTCTCTTTCTAACTTTTGCAGACTTCAATAAAATGTTGTAGAAAATGAGAGTGAGTGAGTTATAGCTGATACTGTAGAACTTTTCACTGAGATAGATTTGACATTGTCTGGGCTTCAGTCCATTTCCCAATGGCACATCTATTCTTCCTTGATGACAAGTGTGTCATTCCTTTTTTCTAGAGCACTAACTACTAACTTTTTTATTATCACTTTTTTTGCTACACCAGGGCAGTGAGTTGAAGGATCATAGAGGTCAGACCTGCTTTAGAAAAAAAAAAGCTTTCTCTTCAGCTATAAGAGCAGCATCAGCAGATAAATCTGGTGAGATTGTAATTGAGTCTTGATTACATCTGGCCATTGCCTGTGCTGATAGGTGAAGAACATGAAGCAATTTGTATACATAATCCCAGTTTATCCCAGTAGATAAAGTGCTTATTGCTGAAGAATAATGTGGTCAATTTTTCTGATTTTGTGGGGTTTTTAGGAATATTTAGTCTCAGTTGTGAAATATAGGTTATTCCTCAGATGGGAGTGGCATAGGGTGACCCAGTATATTTTTAATTATGTGTTGTAATATGAAACCATTCTCTAATTATGAATCTTCTTATTGTTTATGTCTGTACTGTTCTCCAGGAAGTGTTTCTAACATTACTCTGATTCTTGTGAGCGTAGTTGAACATGATACATCCTTTTGTTAAACACTTCCTGGGCCTATATCATCAGTCTATATCAGCAAATGGGAAGAACTCTTTATTCTGACTTTCATGAAGATATTCTGTGAGAACAAATGGGAAACATTCATGTGCACGCTAGGGCTGAAGTTTTTGAGGACATATGCAGTTTTCTACTTCCTTTCATGGGCACATAAACAATTGTGTTGCATTAGATGTGAACAGTTAATGGATTTCAAGACCCCCCCAAAACCTTACTACATCAGAAATTCATCTTTATCTATCTGTCAAATCCTGTGACCATGTTTCTGTCTGGTTGATGGTTTCTCTCCTAATTACTCCAAGCCATTTGTATCTTGTACTTTCCTTTACAGCTGAGTAGGAAAAACACTTTAAGACTGATAATAAGTAATGTGCAGACTATACCCTTGTTCCCATGCTAGGAGCCTGGCAAGGTCTGATTGTACTGTGGTCATACCTTGATGCTTTTTTCCCTGATGTGTTGAGAAATTTCAGAAGAGGAGAAAGATTCATTCCCCAACAAATTCTGGAATCTTTCACCCTTCCTGCTCTGCTCTTTTATACTAGATTTTTATTGAATCCTAAAGATATCTATTTGTTCACTGAATTTTTTCACACAACTTGGGAAGCACAGTCCTTCTGTGCGCTTTAATGTGTCTGTGTGTTTTAACAATGAATTACTGTTGAATTTATACAAATATCCCTATTTAAGAACTTCAAAGTCTTTGGTGTGTCTCTCCACCCTCCAGACTTTGTACTTTTTGCTGCCACTATTGATGGCATTCCAGTGCAATTCAGCCTTGGAGAAATAAATATTTGTTTAGCTGTCCTCCTGCTGTGCCTGCTCAGTGCATTTGGTTAATGATGACGCCGTTTAGCTTTCCAAAGGTTTTAGGGCAAAAGATTCTCCCAGAAAAGAAAACAAGAAGCTCATTTTCGGACAACCTTATCTATGATCCTTTCCCTCTCTTGCCCCTGGACTCCTCCTCAGACCCTTTTCCCCAGATGAAAGTTTGAGTAAATAAATATGCATGCAAAGGCTCTTTCTTTGCCATGAAAATCACGACTTTTCATAGCCTTTGTTTCAGCATTATCATCTGTCAAGATCAGTTTTGTGAGGAGTCAAAGTTTTGCCTTTATTTCTTCACTCCACTGTTTTGACTTGAAACAGTCAGTAGAAAGTTGGACTCAAAATAAGTACCTGCTCCCCTTCCTTGTCACTAGCTGAATTTTCTTGAATCTGTTATTTCCTTTCTTTCATCTAAAATATCAAATCACATTCTGACTTATCACATTTGTTCTAGAGCCAAGCTCGAGTTACTGTTTCAAAACCTGCATGTGTTTATATTTGTAGGGTTTATGTTATGCTTTCACTACTACAACCTTCTTGATTTTACTTCCTATTTCAGACATCAAGTTGGTCTATGCCATCAGATTTTTTTCAAAACAAGGACAAATGTAACGTCTAAAAATCTACATTTATGCACCTAAATGAGGGTTCAGCATTTTTCAATCCTGGATGTAAAGCTGTACGTGGCAAAGAAATGAATGGGTGATGTTAAACAGCATTACCATTTCAAGTCATTTTGCACGGCTGAAACTGGAACTCTTCTATTATATAAAGAAAAACCACCACCCTCCAGAACCCTAGGCCCCAGAAAACAGCATTATAAAAGTTCAGACTCTAGAAAAATCCAGATTTTGTTTTCCTGTTTGGCTATTTACAAAAATTTGAACTATTTAAACTACTTATGCTTCACTTCTGATATATGGCAAGTATAATTTTGCCAATAACTAGATCCAACTTCTGAGCTATTTTTCGCCAGGAAGCAAAAATCACTTCAGTGAAGTAATAGATCAGACTCTCTCTTCATATATTTCCAGCTGATGAGGTTTCAGCTTATAGTGGAGATTGTTTTTTATTAGGCCCTGAGTACATGACTTGGCACTTCTGCAGCTTAGTTTCATCTGACTACTATCACTCTGGTCCTCAAAGTTACCTCACTGCTTTTCTTCTTATGATATTCAGAGCCTCCTCCATAATGTTGATTCATTCCATAGTGTGTCATCAGCAAATTTTTTTGGCATGGTCCTCCTTTACTGTGGAAGATTTATCTCAAGAATCACCTATGAGGAATTCAACTCATAACCTTTCTCTAGATGGACTGAAATAATAGGAAATAGAGCTGAAAAAGACCTGAAGTCCAAACTGTATCCCAAAGACATGATCTATAATCAACAGATACCTGTCCAATTTGTTCTTAAACATAGATGATGAGATTCCATAATCTTCATATATTCTCCATGTGAGTAACTGAATCTCCTAATCACTGGAATACTTCTGTCACTAATCTTTGCCCTGAATCACTCCTCCAACATTTTTGTTATTTTCACTGTGCTAAATACAGCCAACAGAACTAGGTCTTTCCCCCTGTGAGTGATGCTTGTGTTCACAAACCACAATCCTATGTTCTGACACATTTGTTGTCATCTCCTTTGAGTGAGCTCCATACACCCATATTCATCAGCTGGTGCTTTTGTGCATTAGAAGTTCCACCACAGGCAGTTATTTGAACACAAAGCACAATCCATTGAAATCAATCCTTACTTGACTTATGAAGCAATCCCCGGTGATCATCTTCCTTTATGTTTCTGAAATTTAACTGAGGACAAAGTTTCCTTCAGTTTCAGGATCTCAGTAGTCTTTTGAAGGCTTTTGCAGGAGGAAGTAAGAGAACTTTCCCTCTTGTAGATGTCTTTGACAATTTTTTTTCCATATATCAAATTAACAATTTCCCCATCAGTCTTTATGAGCACTTTAACTCTCTGTTTCATGGGTATTCAGAATATCCTCAAGGCTCCTTCCATATAATCTGGAGGAAATTATATGCCATGTGCATTGCAAAATACATCCTGTGTACAATTTACCACAAAGCTAAATATTATCACAAAGACAACAAATTGCATTTGGAAGCTCCTAGATATAATACTAATAAGAAACCTAATTCCGACTTATTCTAATTAACCCAGAAGACCTCCCTTTTCATAACATGAGAGAGACTTCAAAACATTCAGAATGTTAATAAACCCATAGGTATTTCCATTCTATATATCTTCTGGTGCACGCTATTCATCAAGAATTGTTGCTCATTTCAGTATTAATCTGATTTTCTCGGTCTAGAGAAGTTCAACATTTCCAGCCATGGCACCTGAATTTTTAAATGAGAAAGAAATCTTATTTTCCATGTTTTGATAAAAGGTGGACTTGATAAATATTAACATGGTGTTAGCAAGAAAATATATTAGCTTTAAGGCTCAAAAGAAGGACCCTGGATAACTCAGAGAATTCACCATGGGCACGAAGACTGAGCAGCAAGCTACATTAAAAGTCCTTCATGTTCCAGTGGCAATGTAGAAGTCTTAAAGCAGGAGATATCAGGACCTTTTATGCAGTGTATTCAAGTCAGATCTACTAAGCTTTTTTTTGCTTCTTTTTTTTTTTTTTCCAGTGGTCACTAGCTTGTCCTGAGCCGAGATTCACTCAGAGTTATAGTTATGAGGTTTGTGAATAAAGTCTGATAACCAAAATTAAATCAGAATCCATTTTTTGTCTAGCTGGTAGGAACAAGCTCTGAGACTTCAATCAACCTGAAGATGAGCTCCCCTTTAGTCTCCAGATGTCAGGTCTTCAAAGGAGAAATAAAGCTCATTTATGGAAATACTTGGAGTCCTCCTCTCCCTGCTCAAATGAATAATAATAAAGCCGTAGGTTTCTTACAGCACGATCTTCAGTAATAGCACAAAATATTGCATTTTATACTGTCCTGCTAATGCTGTAAAATAGAGCAGTATATTTTTCCACCCTGTGAGCAACACCCAGTTAACATTTAAATCGTGAAGTGGAGATTTGTGTGACCTAATTTAAAAACCAGTCAAATGTCTTAGGTGAGAAAGTTTCACCAACACATAAATGCCACTGTATTTCTATTTTGCTTTGTAGAGTCCAGGGTAAAGGTTGGGGAGAATGCCTATGTTATAGGGGAATGCAGTAGAGAGCAGGAACTCAATATTCAAATAATATTTCAGCTTAACTTTTGAAAATAGAGGATCTGGAAAGTTCACTTTCAACTCATGCTTATAACAAGCTTTCTTTGTATTATCCAAAAGGGGAGGAGAAAAGCTGAGACTAATTTTGTGAAAGTCTGCAGGGCATTATTTATAGTCTGTGTGCCAAAACTGTATTTCCATTCGTGGTCTCTCCAGGTCATGCTCAAAAATAGTGCAGTTTCATATAGTGTAAATGAGACTCGGCAATGTGAATTTTAACAGACTGCATCCCAGTCTTTCACTTGTTCCACTTATGGACTCTGGTCATGTCTTTGTGTTCTTCTTCCTGCAGTCCAGTACCTCATTCAACAGAGATGCTGTGAAAGCAGGGACAGGACGGCGTTTTCTTGGTGGGCTCTTAAATGATACATCCTATTGCTACACTCTGGAAGTGTCATTCTACAGCTACATATTGGGTGGACCTAATTCTACTGTCCCCTACACAGAAGAAGCATGTATCCTTTTGCAAGCCATCCTCCTCTTGAGCACGCATGAACCGGGCACTTAAGGTAAATACTTCTATCTCAGTAAGTGTTTGCTGAAATAGGAACACACAAGTGGAAATGTGAGTCTGCTCCTGATGCTTTAATTTCCCTTGTATTGATTCTCCATACTGTGGAAATTCAAGAAGAAAAAAGCATATTAGATCAAATAAACCATTTCCCTCTTGTAGGAGATTGTCTCACACGCTTATTACAGAAACTAGTCCTGGAGAGGCTGTGATCCATTCCCTTCCACAGTTTTCCATTTCTTTCTTCATTTCTCTCCTTACCTCTCATTATCCTTGTGTTTGTACTATTGTTTTAATAGCAAGTTGAAAGCGTATCCTTAATACTAACTTAAAATATCTTCTCTGCCTTTAAACTGCAGTCAAAAGGCTCTAAAGGATCCACTAGGTTCTGCACCTGCCCCAGAGGCAGGTATTTAATGCCAGTTGACAAAGAAATGGCAAGCTAGCTCTGTAAACAAAACTGACAAAGTTGTTCACATTTTTGAGTGCTCAATTAAAAGCAATGTTTCATTTCTCAAAAAAAACACACATCTATCTCAACGTATCAACAATTTGTAGAACTGTTCTGACTGGTCTTATGATCTGCTTTTGTGTTTTCCTTTTCTTTTTGTCGCCATGGTTAATCAAATAACCAGTACCCGTACTTCAAGCTTGGGTGTGTTTCATTTTGTCATTCTATCTTGGTAGCTTTTGAAATTTCCAGAGATTTACAACCAACACATTGGGAGAAAAATTAGCTGTGACTGCTTACTTACCCCTCCACTGCATTACAGAAGTTGGTGAAGGTTTACAGCTTCAGGGCAGCAAGGAGGAAACTTTCATATGAGATGTAATTCTTCACCATACATGCTTATGTACACTAATAAATAAATAAGAGCAAGAAACAAGGTGCAGAGAAAGTAATTCTTAATCATTTGGGGGTTCTGGTTTGACTTCTACATATAAAGTGAAATTTTGGAAGGGTTGAATATATTAAGTTGAGCATTTGGAACACAAGCACTTTTTTTGCCATTAACATACATTGCAACAGACTTATATGTAGTATATCTTGCCACTGAGGAAAAAATATCTTAACTGTTAAGTTTAGATATTTATTTTCTGATGTTAGTATTTCAGCATTTTAAGAATACGTGCCTTAGTTTCACCTTTAATTTTCCTCCTCACTTAGTACTCGTTGCACTGCTTATTTATCTTCCTTATTTGTCAAGAACAGTTTTTTGCAGTGAGGAGTGGGAAGAGTTCCTATACAAATGAGATCTTGATTCCCTTGAATATGTTTTTCTTCATGACTTGTAGATCATGCTGGTTTAGTTTCCATTTCCCTAAAGATATTTGCTTTG
This sequence comes from Coccyzus lansbergi, assembly GCA_033558105.1. NCBI lineage: Eukaryota > Metazoa > Chordata > Aves > Cuculiformes > Coccyzidae > Coccyzus > Coccyzus lansbergi. Next base: position 119,662 of record JAUMJK010000784.1, on the reverse strand, counting down.
TGCTTCACATTATAGAGGTTTGAGGTGTGAGGTCTAACAGCTTTATCTATTTGCTTGGCTTGCCTTCTACAGACAGAGCCGCATCATCCTCAATTTATTAATTGTGACCATGAGCAGCCAGAACACAGAAAACAGACCCCAGATCACAGAGATCCTCCTTGAAGATGTACGGAAAGCTCAAGCAGCAGCTTGATTTCTACAGTTATGGTTTCACCTAGCTAAGTGAAAAAGCTGGTTTTTACTGGCCTAGCAGACAGCAAGTTGGGAAGGCTCTTTGCCCATGTCGTACACTGCACTGGCATTTTGCCCTGATAGTTTTTATTATTTCCTTTTCAGCTGAGGGATTCTATCAAGAGTGCTGCTTATGACAGCTCTTCCTCATGTGTGCAGTTTCCTAGTTTGAGAAAGAAATGGAGCTGCCTGAAGCAGTCTCTAGGCTGGTCTGCTCTAACACAGGAGTGGCTGGATATATGCACATCCTATCTCAGAGGGGAGAAGTTTTATATCACTGAAGTGCCTGTGACCAAAAGTAAAACAATTGCAGAGCGATCCAATTTAGTCTGAACAGCTATTCCAAGCTACCTGCAAGTCGATGATTAATTAATGCTCAGATTTTTTTAATGGACCTGAACCAAAGACACAGACAGTCAATTCATATTGGCCTCCAAGGACAGGTGTGCTTCTATTAACTATTTAGCTACATACAGGCAGCAAGTCAAGCAAATTAATGAAGAAAATACAGTGAGCCCAAAAACTGTGAACTGATAGGGCAAGTGTTCAGGAAATCTACTTTCAAAGATGTATTTCCTAGGATTTTTTTCATCCCACTGTGATGTATTGGGTTGTAGGGTTTTTTTGTTGTTGTTTTATTTTTAATAGAAAAAGGATCAGGGAGGCTAGAATTGTTGATAGTTTCTAGTGTTGGATTAAGAACAGCAGACAGATACTCAGGCTCAAGTTCAGGCAACCCATGGCCTTGAATAGAAACTACAAATGAGATCACATCCCATATTCAGAAACTAGCCATACTGGCTCCATGTAGACACCAAAACATATGAGGATCTCCAGGTTCTATGAAAATATTAATTTAGCCTAATGTTGTTCCTGTTGATAAGCAAGAAAAATGAAAAGAACCCTCTGAAGTGTCTTCTCTTTGCACTGGTGGCATTTAATTCTACTTGTCAGCTTCTCACCTTTACAGCATTCATGGCAAATAAGATCATAGTACTACCCCCTTTCATGACATAGTATAAATGGATTAGGTTGGGGCTTTTTGTTGTATTTTTTTTTAATCTCTTCATGTTTCTCAGGGCTTACATGTTAAGTCTATGAAGTATCCAAACCTCTATGTGAGACATTTCTACATTTGGTAAGATAACACATTTTCTTCAGACATGTGGGACTGAAACATACTTGGTAATTATTGACATAAATGGATACCTTAACATGCATGAAAATGGGAGACAGACTTTTAATTTGTTAAATGTAATTTGAATTCTGACATTTTTAGTCCAGAGAGTAACTTTCTTCAATATGAAAAGTAAGAATTTTTTTTTTAAAAAAAGGAACAGAAGGTATCATTAAAAGTAAAAATCTGTTCCAAATTACTCCAGTTAGTATGACTGAATGCGTTCTCCTAAATTAAATACCACAAATACTCAGAATTTAGAGTATTATACCTGGTACGTTCTATAAAAAGAAATTGGGTCCTGAGCCTTCACTATTTAAATCAAATCTAGGAGCAAAGGATCTTCCTGAGTTTGTGTAGGGGGTATATGTTTGGGACACATATGGTAGGATGACAGCATCCCATGCAGTGCTGAATTTTTATAGCATCCCATGCAGTACTGAATTTTTAGCACCTTCTAATAGAGAGTTAACATGGCTGCATGAATGTCTCAGGCCTCATTATAGCAGTAGTAGTTACTGCTGGAGTCTCTCTTCTGTTTTCATCCTGCAAACAAAGCACTGCGTCAGGTCTAAATTCCTGAACCATTTGTTGTACTTTCCTTCAGAGGTACTTGTGTGTCTAGTAGGTCTGTGCCTAACTGATACATACCTGGTGTATGAGAAATGTTAGGGATATGTTCTATAAGCCTGGCTCTGCAGAATACCCTGTGATAACATGTGCTGTAGATAACAGTGAATGGACTCTGTTTTGAAGGCGTAATAACAGGATTGTAGGCTTGTCAGTTAGTTGCCTGGAAATAGGCAGAGAAATTTGTAAAACCCTTCTCACACGTGTGCACATTTGGTGGTAACTGATTAAAAAGGCAGCACAGCCATAGTTTGCACAGCACCAGTTAAAGAAGCTTTAAAATGAGCTGATATGCTTCCATTAAATACCATGTTTTACTAGGCATTTACAAGGCTCATGATACAAGGCACGCAAACTGTTCTGTAACATTCACCACCAGCTCAGCTGCTGAGCTGTCTAGATACATGCCAGCCTTGTAGCTGGGTAGGGAACGAAGGATAAAAGAGGGGGAGGAAGGATGAATCCCCAGCTGTAGGACTCCAAGTGCTGTTCTGACAGCACAACCAGAACTGCTTTCCACTACAGCTGCTGATCACAGCTGTCACAGCCTGACCTGAGAGTGGCTAGTAAAGACGTCTCACATCAACTGTTTTAAAATCTATTGGGTTCATTTTTTAGAGTGTTTGAACTGAATCCTTGCTGCACAGCAGGCAGCCCATAAGAGACCATAAAAGGTTTTACTCTTCCAAAGACCAGCCATGAGGTAGGAAAATAGAAACCATGGAGACTGGACAAGAACTGGTATGATTTTAACCTGGTAGCTGTAGGGGAGAATCATTATGGTGATGAATTGTGGTGGGCATCAAAACTGCTAATGTGTCCATGACTTTATTTTGTGTACTGTAACTTTAAGTCTAAGCTTCCTCCAGGTGGGGAAGGCCCTCATCCTATTTAGGCATCTACGTGTATGGTTTTACTCATTGCAATCACTTCTGACTGGAGCTGGATAATGGAACCCTGGGCTGAGAGTCTGGTGGAACAGTTTTCTTTTGTATGGCTTCTCTAAGCATATCACTTCACTTCTTTGATTTAATGTCCTCAGTATAACTCAGTGTAATAAAACTTTCTTTTTGTCAAACAAACAAGCAAACAAAATAACCAGAATAACATTTTGGAAGGCATGGGTGAAGAGCACAGAAGAGAGAGACATATCCCAAGGTAGGTGTTTTCACATTACAATCAGCTACAGAATTATCTCAGGACTTTAAAACAGTGTAGCTGAACCAGCTATCAAAGATATCAGTTGGTATTACCCATTTCATTGAATGTGTTAAACTGGAAGATTTGCATCTCTTAAACAGGGTGTAGTTGCGCTACTAAACTCTTCTGTTTATGGACATTAAAAATGTATTTATGCGGCTACAGCCACAGAATGAAAGCTTAGATTGACTAGAGTCTCTTTGGGTGTGTAACAGGAGCTCGCATCTTAGACTTTTGGCACAGTTGTCATCACTGAGTTCACTCTTATTCTTAACTTCAAGCCATTCTGCTGCTTGACTGCGAACTTGAGAAATTAAATCCCCTGGAGAAAACAGTCATTTTCTTACATTCAAATTAAAGAGTACCTGGATCTCGGTAAATGCCTGTCCCGAGGAAAAGAAATCTATATGCAAAATACAATTCCAGGAAAAGCATCCATAACTTTTAGAGCTTCATGGATTTGCTAGTCCTCTAGGGCAAATGTTCTTCATTATTTTGGGGGTTTTTCATTTCTTTTTTTGGCAACTGTCTGTCCTATCCTCCTAGCTCTGTTAGTGATATCTTTAAAAGAAGATCCTCATGAGCCAAATTATGGCCCTTGCAGGTTCATTCCCACTCAGTAAAGACAACATTACTAGCAAAAGCCAATGAGTTATGAAATGCTGTGCTGATAAAGCTGAGGGAGCTCTGCAGAGGTTATCTGGTGTGGCTCATGTTTGAACTTGAGTTAGAGCTTGTTGCCAAGATGATTTCAAATAAATTGGGCACATACTAAGGAAAAGACCTCCAGAGGTCTACATCTTCATCCTTCTTCTGCTGAGCTCCTAGAATCTGGCTCCTTTCTGTGTGTTGCAAAAAATATCAATAATCTTAATCCTGCAAATTTTCCTAAAAGAGACACCTGCACATCATCTCTCCAGTATCTGGTTATTTTTCAACATCATGTTTTGGGATGTCTTTGAGGAAAGAAAACAAAATCTTCTTTCAATTCCTCAGTCTATGTGAAAGTGTCAAGGTTTACAGCCACAATTTCAAATGCTCTTAATATTACTGGAAGCACAGAGTTAAATTATAGAGTTGTAAAGTTACTTTATAGTGATAATGCTGTCAAGCATCAATATCTCTGCCCCAGGGCACCATGGAAACTCAGTTAATGATATAAGAAGCTGATATTTTTCAGAGTTGCAGCTGTTGGCTCATACCCAGAAGGAATCTGTGTGTTTGTTCATATTGGGTATATAGAGGGGGACCTGCTCAAAGAAAATTAAGAAACAGTGAAAGTCTGTTTAATGAAATGCAGTGGAATGGCAGTGTAAAGCAGTATATGGTGTTACAGTATGTATGCTTTTTCCCTCCCTCACACGGTTCAATATAGTGGACAGTGCTGTAGAATAATACTTATTTTACGGTAAGAAAGGTTGGTTGTGGGGGAGAGTGTATATTTGTATGTAGATTTGTTTATCTAGTTGCCTGTAGCAATGACTGCATCAATCTATGCAGACACCGTCTGGGAGTATCAGTAAAGAAATGGAAATTAAGGCAAGTGACTACAGTCAACTTAGGAATATCTATTTTTTTGTAATGGATTTCTTAGCATCTGTATCCCAAAGTGCTTTGATAGCCTCAGATGAAAGACGCTATGAAAGTGCAAAGTGTTATTATAAAGGTGGGGTTTTTTCCCTTTTAAAGATTTTTTTTTTTCTGAAATGTAGAATATCAGAAGCATCTTCAAAGTATTTCTCGGGGATTTAACCATGTGATTCCAGTTGCCTTTTGGCTAGGAGCCAGGTATCAAATACCACATATGTGAGCATGGAAAAGGTCTTGCAGTTAATTGCTGCAATAGGAGTGGTCTTGAGTGACTGGTTCATTTTTCTGTGCCCAGGTGCTTTGCATGCCTCCTATCAGTAAACCATTCACATGCCCTTCTGTGGGGAAGGAGGGAGAGCAGATTAGACTCACAGGAGTTTGCGAGCTGGGGATCCAGTGTTGAGGGGAATGAGGCATCAGAGGAACAGAGAATCGATCTGATCTATCAGATTTTAAGGCACAAGTTAGACTAAGCACCATGGTTTGCTCCAGAGTTAAGCTGCCTTGAGCATTGTAAAGGAGGACTCTGTGATGGTGTAGGTCAATTTTGTTCCTCTTGTGTACACACATTTCTTTCACAGGGATATTATGGTGCAGAGAAGACATGGGATGATGAGGGTTGTTGTGGGAGCAGAATATAAGCAGTGTGCATATCCAGACTCATAGAAATGTTTTCAAGTCAGCTTTAGAAAAAAATACAGGAGCTTGTGGTATTTTAGGGGCACAAAGATTTCAATAGCTGTGAGTCTGGAGTAGGGAATTTGCACAGGTTAAATTAAGAGCTGTCAATATTTACAACATTATTCAAGAGCAGGGACAATGGATGCATAATTGGTTCACAAACACATGCGCAAATATCCTCCCAGCTCCCCAACAGCAGTCTTCAACCACTGCTTGGCAAAGAATTTGGTCTTTGGCCTAGCTAGGGCTGTAGACAGTGACATGAGAAAAGTGATCCTTCTAAGCCATGCATGATGAGGAAGCCCAGCTCTAAAAATGATCTTATACCAAATGCAACCTTTAGGGTTTCTGTTTAAACACTGCATGTTACCTGGTGCCAAACTGTCACTGAGGTTTTACTGATTGAAATCCTCATCAGTTGTTTCCATTCAAGCTATCAGTGACTTATAGTTGCTATCAGGCCAAAGAAGTCAGTGGCCTGCAAGCACAGAACTCTCTTAATTCAAAATAGTTTCGATGGTGTTATAAAAAAAATCATAAAATTTCCCAGTTAATAATAATAATTAATACATCTTTCTATTAGTATTTCTTCTGCACACAGGAGAAAATAACTTAAAGCAAGCACAAGTGATGCATTGACTGAATGGTGAGAATGTGAAGTTGATTACATGAGTGATTGCAAATTGTGGCTAACATAAACAAGGGGAGAAGTTCGCTCCAGGCACTGCTATCCCTCATGGAACTGGCTTTCAAGGTTTTTAACACCTCGCTTATGAACTCTTTTTCATAAACTTGTATTTTTCCTTCATCTTATAAACAATTTAGACAAAACTAAGCATATAGAACTGATAGGAAGGCGCATGGGTTCTTAGAGCACCATGCAAATTCTATTAGACCCATAGATAAAATAATTCCTTAGTAAATGTTAAATTCTTATTAGTAACACAGGCAGAGGAGAGCAAGACTTAAAGAATATTAACCATTTGTTGGAAATATCTAAGGGGAGTGGTTAATATGACTAAATGTCTCTAAGTAATGTCTACAAGCTGAAGATTTAAGGTTGGGAGAAGGCTTTAGCCAGTGCTGTGCTTTGGATCTTTCCCAAATGACTATGAGAATGAAGAGAAAAAAGCCATTCAGAACGAGGTGTTTTTCAAAAGACAATAAACAGAAAAAATGCCATGTCTCTGTGACAGCTATCTGTTTTTCTGCCAGTCTGTTTTGGTGTTCATGTGTCTCTATGTCACCTTTTTCCTCTTTCTGTTTCTCTTTACTTCTGGCTGAGTCCTCTCCCTTGTGCCTGCCTGTCTTGCGTCTGTACCCTCACCATCCTGTTCACAGTTTTAGGTCATTACCCCTACCCCATGCCTTTCTCATCATCTCATCTGATTTTTTGCAGGTGGCATATCATTAATCAGACACACCCAGCCTCTGCTTTTTGTTTACTTTGTACTGTCTTTCACCTTTTTTTCTTCTATATTTTGCCACCTAAAGTCTTGGCAGGACTTAGTGGTGATTGAAGGGAATTCTAGGGTGGGAGCAGAAGTTATATTTTAGCTACCACTTCTTTAGTCCCAAATACCAACATCCTGGAAAGAAATCAGAAATTATTTTTTTACGAGCTTCAGCGAAGAAATTAGTGTCTGACTTTTTCAGCTGCTTGACCAATTGCAACTGAATTTGACAGTGATGAAGGTCTCAGAGATATTAGATTCCTATGAGTTTCATGAAAAATAGCTGGCTGAATGAGTAGAGAGACCAAAATTAATCTCTCTAGTAGGGACAGCTGCATCTCTATTGTTAGAAACCAGAGGAGGACAGTAGGCATGGAAGTCACAGGAAACAGATTCCACATTTCCTTGCTTTCCTGTGCATGTCACTGCTGAGTAGAGACCCTGCTTCAATTTCTTTTTCTCTACGAAACTTTTACTTCTAACATCCTTGTAAACCTTAACAAAGAATATCTCGTGGCATTCTGAAAAGAAGGTTTCACTTTCTCCATCAAGTCACTGTTGAAAGAGGTCAGAAACCTGGCAGGTACAGTTCATAGGTGTATTCATTGGAATACCCACTCAAGCCAAGGCTAATACCTGCCCACCCCAAGACAGAAGCATTCTTTGTCACTTAGAGGCAATCAAAAAAGTCTAAATGTGTATCAGGCAGAAACAAAAGATAAACTCCAGCTTTGATCTAGTGTTTAGAAACCCTCATGTTTTCATAAGACAGAATGGGTTTGATTCCCCCATGCCTCATCTCTGAACAGAAGAACAGCCAAATCAGCTCAGATCAAAGTCCTCTGTAATATCTTGCCTCTGACACAGGCCAGAAGCAGTTGCTGAGAAGACTATAATAACAGAGTAAGTGTATAACAATATTTCCCCTGAATATTCTTCCAGTAATTCCCAGTTTGAGGAACCCAGAGTCAGAGATGTTTATTATACCTGTAGTAACACTCAACGGATTTGTCTCCCATGAACCCGCGTACATTTTTTAGCATCAATAGCATTCCTTGCTAGGGATTTCAACAGCTTCCTAGTATCTTGTTTGCTTTAAGCCTACCACCTGCAAGCTTTATTTTGTGATTCCCAAGTGTTAAGCTTGAAGGAGCAGTGAGTCCCATCTGCTTTTCCCATGGCACTCGCATCAGTCCCCTTTTTTTTCACATTTTGTGTCTCCTAGCCTACCTAGTTATTCACTGTCTGAGTATTTATCCTTTGCACAATAAGCAGAAAAATACTACCAGATCAGATTAAATCCTTTATTTCTAGAGTTGATATATCATTTTACGCTTTCTTTCTATGTATGCACAATGGTATGAGTTGCTAAGCAATGGAGAATTAACTCCAGTGGCTCTAATGCCAGAGCCTGTGTTTGCTGTGCATTATGATTTTTAATTGTAGTCCAGATAAATCCTGCCCTGATCACACAAGCAGCAAGTATAAGCACCAAAATGGGAGATACGATGCTTGGTTTCAGAGCACACACTCTAATCATTATGTCTGTATGTGCTCTGCTGTACTTTTCTTCTTCTCAAAATTTAGAAGAGTTTCAAAGCTTGTTAAAATAACTGAATTTCTGTTCAGCATAGGTTGGAGTATTTGTCATCTGGCTAAAAGAATGTAGGAACCAACTCCTGGTCAAAGAATACATGGGTTTTGAAAACTGCAACATCCTAAATACTTTGCTTTCTGTCATTATGATTGGCGTGCATCACTTCCTCAGCAAACCAACTTCTGAATAACATGCTCCCACAGTCAGGTTGCATTCATGATTCTGCCAGGCTAGTGATTTCTTTGTCTAAAACTAGGCAGTCCTTATTAAACCAGCAACTGTCATCTGTTGCCACAAAAGACCAAATGATAGGTGACAATCCATTCATGTTTTCCTTATCAACCAGTCCCTTAAGGTATCCAGTATGTAGGTTAACTGCTCAAGACTTCTTACGTAACAAAGAGGGATCTACAGAGTCACATGTAGTGAAAGCTCATATTGGGCTGGTTTTTGCAGGTATTCAGCTGGAGCAGCGTTGCAGGACAAGGACAATGTGAGATCTCTTTCTGCCATATTAATCTATGACAAATCTGAAGCTTCCTTTCAATAAACCATTAACAGGCTGTTCAAGTGGAACATAGCTGGTTTAATCAAGGTAGGAGATGGAAAGAAAGTCCAGTTGTCTTCCTGGTGACTTTCTGCTGGAGAGGCAGCCAGACTGCTAACACTCCTTCACAGTGGAGCCAGCACTGCATGATTCCGCCAACCCAAGGGGAGAGATTCTCCAGTACTTCAGGTTCATTATTCCTGTTTTCAAGCCTTCTTTTGGTGTTTCTGTGGATTCTTCAAAGTCTGGTAAGTGGCTGGTTCTGTTGGCAGAATGCAGCCTCAGGCTGCTTGTCTCTTACTGTGTAGCAGCACTAAATACCTTGTCTTGAGAAGATGCCTATGACTCTGCCTGATGGCAGTCTCACAATCTCATATTCTTGTTGTAATACTGTGAAGATTTGAGACTGGGCTATTTCTGGCCCAACAGGATTATCATCCTAGTGTCCCTTTTTCCTTACTTAATGATTCTTCTCTGTACTGCATCCTTCATGTGTCTGCCAAGTAGAATTTGTTGCATTGACTTTCTTTCCAAAGCCTGCCCAGAAGGACAGCTTTCCTTCAACCAGGATACAGAAAGGGTCTGTGTCTCCAGAAGCGTCAATATTTTTCTTGAGATGATAAATGAACTGCCAATAAACCAAGGCAGCTGCCAGATCCTTCTGAGAAACAGACCTTCAGACCAAATTTATCCGTGCTTGGTTTATTTATGTGTCTGGAAACTTTTGAGATGCAAACAGAGGACTAGCCACTCTGAGGCACTCACTGAGAATTAGACGCTATGGATAGATATGGTGGGAGTTTATGGACTGGTTCAGATACATTCATTATTACTCCGTGCTAGCCTATCTCAAACAAGAAAATGTCTTGAGCTTCACCATAGGGATCACCACAAGAAAGAAACAAAACTCTCAAAGCCAGACCAAAATTCTCATACTTGCTGTATCATTCAGTTTGTTTTCCTCCATCCCTTCTGGTCTTTCTTGCCTCTATTTAAAGTGTTTGCATAACCTCTGAAATTTGTGTTGTCGAGGTTTTTCTGTGGAGACATGACTGGCCATATTGTGCCTAGAGGGATGGGACTAGTGTGTGTGCTTCAAGAAGTATGGCTTGTAGGGAGACCAATTTGTTTTTGAACGAGCTGATACAGTTGGAAAAAGCAGACAGTCTGTGTGTTTAAGAGTCCTTTTGCTGGGCAGTAGGTGTGTATGTGTGTTTCACATACATTCACCCCCAAATTTCTGAGCCTATTATTTCTGGTTCCAACTAAAGAGATTTCTCAGGGGTATTACGTTTGGGCAAGTTTTATGAAAACAGGCAGCTAAGTGAAAGAATGAGACTCAACTAATGCCTCTGCTGGGAAAAAGGCTGGAGCGAATTTATGTGTTATTACACACCAGAGGGTCTGTATCAGGGAGACACTGTAAAATGCTCTGGCTCTGGGAGAATTTCAGCCGGCACAAAACTCACACTGCTGGAGAAACCCAGGCTAGAGACCAGGTCTCGATAGTCACACTGTTGGTGGGACAATTGCCTCCTATTTCAAAATAAGCCTGGCCTGATGCAGAGCCTGTGTGACCCGGGAGCACAAGCTCTAGCTCTTTGATGAAGGGGGAGGGGGGAAAATGAGCAAACCCAAGGCAGGAAAACCAGTGAGGATGAGCACTCAGGGTCAGCCCTGGGGAGAAGGGCGGAAGCCCAGCATCCTGGTGCCTCTTTGCACCTCCCTGTGGCTATTCCCCAGTGCAAGGTCTGGGCTACTGAAGCGATGCCCCTACCCCACCTGGCCAGCCCCAGGCAGCACAGCTGACTCTTGCCTGTAGTTAAAGTGCCCTCTTCTGGCATGAAACGTTCGTTCCTCAGTGGCAGTCGATTGAAGAGAAGTTTTTCTTATGGTTGCTGAAATCAGAAACAAAGCAGATTTTCTATTCCTTTGCTTCCCCTCTGTGTCTCAGGCAATAGCGGTCAGAGAAGAAGGAGCATCCCTGCTATATCAGCCTGGCTAGGTCAAAGCTTTTCTGTAGTACAGAACTATGATGAGATTTTTGTTTATATCTGAGGTTATTAAATAAAGATTTTTTTTTTGTTGTTCTCCTCTCTCTTTTGTCTTTTTCCTGCCCTACCTTCAGCTGGTATAAATCGGTATCTCTCTTGATTTACACCAACTGAGAATTTGGTGGCCTTTTCCTGCTTATGTTTTCTGCTCTCTATCACATAAATCGTCCCTTGGCTATTCTTGACCTGTTGATGTCAATAGTTTTCACTGTGAATTCCAATGGGATCCAGATTTGACCTTTATTGATTAGCAGGGAATGCTTGGTGATGAAAGGTGGGGAGAAGGGAATGTGCAGCCCCTGTCAGAGATGTTCCTATACTGAGCACCCAGTTGGAAAAGGAAACTTTTCATATACTTGTTAATGTGAATTCAAGGTTAGTAGTACACAGCACAGCAACTGCATCTGTCTGCAGAGGGATTTAAAATCAGCCTTTAATAAGAAAAAGGAGTTTCCTGCACTGCTTTATCACATCAGTTACCATCAGAGGCCTTTGCATGTGCTTTGGATTTTTCTCTATATTTAAGGAGCATTTCAAGCCATAATTGATTATAGCTGAATTTGTGTTACAAAGAACGGAACAGCAGGTCAGGACATTTATGTTATGAGACGAGACTGAGCCTGATTCCCATTTAGATCCTTTGTAGCAGAAGGGTAGTGTTTTTTCCTCGGTAACAAGCAGTGTCTCGGCTACTGAGTACGATGCTGTGTTAATAATTTTGTACTTATTGCAGGATCTCTGAATGCAAATCTCTCACGCACAAGCTGGATTGGCATAAACTAGTTTAGGAATCACACACGCTATTTGTACTGCCCTCCACAGGGTTTATGAGGAGTAAAAGGAGCTGGAGTCAGAATTGCCAGGTTTTGCAAAGTGCTGAGCTGGAAGTGAAAAATCCAGCTTCTCCCTTCAAGGTGAAAAGGACATAGAAGATTCTGGTGGTTGTGGTCTGCCTGAGGATCTTTCTGCAATGGTCCCTGCTCTGTTATATGCACTTTAAAACTGTCATACGCTGATGTTGTTTTTTCTTGGTCATTTCACTATTAGTTACATAAAGTCTCAGGACTGAAGTTCAGAAAATGTAGCTTCTGATAATGTGATTTTATTTAAACTCCATGCTTCTGTGTTTCATCTTGCATTACTTCTCAGTTCTGGGTACTTAGGTGTCATTTAGACAGAGATGGTCTGTGGCTGAGGATAAGTATAGCACCCTCGTAATGTTACTGCACTGAAACCAAGAGTGTAAGGACAGATAGGATCATGTGCCAAGAACTGCGATCAGACAAGCTAAGAGTTTCAAGGCCAATACAAGTGGTGATATTAAAGTACTTAATGTGAACCATCATCTTTCAAGTTAATAAACAATATGAAAATATTCAGAATTTACATCATGACTTCCAAAAAGATTATACCAAATATAAGGGTAAAGTGAACACAGTCGTCTTCTAACATTTCATTTTAAGGTCGCTGTTCTGCAGAGAAAAATATATATTTGTGAGTGCACGCATACATTAGAGATGCATATATATACCAGAACTTTTTTCCTTTTTAAGTATTTTCTCAAGATTCATGAAGGAAATTAATTATGACAGAAAGAGAAACTTTTAGGCCTCTCTTTGTGTGTGGGAGCTCCAAGTTACCACTGCAACGAACAAAGATGCCCCTCTATCAGTCCTTTGCAGACAGCCCTGGAACTGGAGCAGCCTGAAGTAATGGTGCTGAGAAGTCGGTATGATAACAAGGCAAAGCAAAGTATAGCCTAACAGGATGACAGCACAAGGCAGCAAAAATAGGTGGCTTTTGTATGACTATAATAGCACCACCTGCTTTCAGAACGTTAGTCATCCTGTAAATGTGTCCATTCCAGCGAATATCCTTGAGGGAGCTGACACAGAAATCCATAGAAACGAGGCACTGAATCTGAGCAGAGAAAAGGGAGAAGAGCAGGGACTGGCTTGGCTGAAAGAAGCCTGCTGGTGGGGGGAAGGGGAGCAGCCTGGAAATGTGTGTATGCATGTGTGGGTGTGTATGGGGTAGCAGAGAAGTGCATATGCTTCTCGAAGGGAAGAATTTATTTCCTTCTCATCAAACCTCAGCCCCTGCTGCTTTCTTTGATTTTTCTCTAGGAGGGCCAATCTAGGCACTCAGTGATGATAAATAACCCAGTGTTAGAAGGTGACATGCACAGTGACACGATAATATGGAGAGAAAGAGAAAAACCCAAAGGGACAGAGTTTCTGTGTTGTTTATTTATTTCCCAAGTGTGCTCTGCAAAGCTGGCAGTTTGAGAACCTCATCCCACCAGTTTCTCATGCAGCCTTGTAGGGGGCTGGGGGTCGTAGGGAAGCCTGACAAAGCTCAAACCCTGTTAGCATAAACAGCCTCCAAAAAAAGCTGTATTTTTCCTAGTGAGCTTTGTTTGCAGTGACCTTGGTAGGACACTTCAGCCTTGTTTTGATTAAGGGCATTTTGGGACCTTGTATTTGATCTGTAGTTAAGGGGTAGCTCTGCGTGTCAGGATACCTGTGTGCCTTGCCTGGCCTCAGGCGAGTCTCACGATCTTCCTCACTGTTTTTCCCAGTTAGCAGGCTTTTCAGCTTTGCAATTGTAACGGGTTTTTTAACATTGAATTTGTGTGCAATTTCCTGGATTTTGTCAAAGCAAGCTGAGAGCAGAAGTGTTGTTGTGCTGACACACACTGTATATCAGCAGGGCTGAGCCTTCAGCTTCATTGAGCAGGATGCTGCTGTTTGGGATAACAGAATAGCAAGTTGCAGTTCTGTTGGACCAACATTAGGAAAGCAAAAAGGTACATTTTGCCAGAGGGTTTCCTGGCCATTTACTGACAACTAGAGATGTTAAGACTTGGTGATCTGAATTCTGTTTGTGGCTCTGTAAAAAGCTTGCATGCTTGGTGACTGTGTTTTCTCTTTCCGGCCTTTTCTTGGATGAAAATGCAGGGCAGGAGAAATGGTGTCGTGTAGACAATGACATGGGGCTAGGACACAGTCTAGTGAGATGAAAGGAGAGTGGAACAGGCATACAGGGCAAAGTGATTTGCCTAAATCTGCACAACCAGATCTCCTGACTCCTTCACTCTCCCTCCTGTGGCTTCTCCTTAGGAGATGAAGTTGATTGATTGAAATTGCCCTTTTTACTGATTACCATTTTAATAATCTAACCAGCAATGTCAGAAATCCAGCATGAGAGGTTTGTTGGATTTTTTGTTGGGGTTTTTTTGTTGTTGTTGTTTTTTGTTGGGTTTTTTTTCTGCAATCTGTTTGTTACTTGCATTTCTCTCAGGTGGGTACCAAAATCAGACTAGTTGGGTTCTCTGTCTATTTACATTTGTGTTTATGCTCTAGTCGATCAGGTATAGCATAGTGTTACTGCTGCAGCTGCATTCTCATATGACAGGGGTACATTCTCATTACAAGGAAGTGAAAATTAAAACAAAATCACACCCTCCCCCTCAAATAAATCAGTCTGCAAAAATAAATCTTCATCTCGTAGGTCTTGAGAAAAAAATTTCTTTGTGTATCCATGCATGCTTCATCTCCTTGGTGATTGTCATCATGTGTAAAATTTCTGTATTCTGAGTGGGGGATAGGAACCACTACTGTCTCCTATTTTGATATTTCTGTCTCCTCACAGCCCCTTTTGCCTGTTCTCAGTTGCATCTCCTGTTACATCTGACTTGTCTTTGGTGCTGATAGGGAGTCATTGCCTTAGAGTCTTGCACTTAAACTTAGAAGGAACTGGGTGGTCAGTTTAAATAGGTGAATAATAATGAAGTTTCGTGCCCTGGGGTTTGATTCTTGATGGGTTTTCCCACATGCCGTCAGCTTGCAAATAAATAATACCTGTAAGAAAAAGAGACTAAAATTATCTTGGCTCCTTTTGCTGAGAACCAAAAAGACCAATGGCTGGAATGCAAGAAGAAAGGGCATTTCCATTCCCTCTCATTTGGTTGGCAGCATAATCACTCAGAATAATATATCTTCATTGGAAACTTAGATGAAAATGGAAGAGGAATGAGAGTGCTTTCAGAGATGAAGTTGGGAGGGGGCTTTTGTCTCTGTAAAAGCCCAGCCCCAGGGGCGAGAGCAAAAAGGCTACAGAAGCCCACTTGCTGCTGGGTCCAAAATGGCCCTCAGTGGCTGCACCTGTTCTTAACAGGTCACACACACCCCCCCACCTCAGCCCTGGCCTGTGCCCCCTATTCCCTGGAGCCCCAGGCTGAGAGAAGTAGGGGTTGTGTGCTTGCCCTGCAGTGGCCCCCATACACACCTGAGCAGAATGCAGAGGCCCGAATAGGGCCAGGAATAAATTGTAGATATCTAGAGCAGCTGGCTACCTGCTGTGCTAGCTCTTTAACCCTTCAGGAGCCAGCACTTTCCCAAAGCCTCAAGAGCAAACAAGGACAAAAAAAAAAGCAGCCACAAAGCTGAAACATTTTATTTCCCCTACTGGGTCTGCCAATTAACCCTGTCAGGAGCTACAAAACCACACTGGGCACATCAACATAAAATGAGCTGAGAAGGGAGAGTGTTTGAGGAAGGCAGTGCAGAGATCTAATCAGCTCCCTGTCTCCCTGGAAAAGCTGAGCTGTGGCACAGGACCTATGGAAGCAAGTTTGCAAACACCTCCATGCTTCAGAGACTGCTGCAGGGCAAACAGAAACACTGAAGACCAGCTCCTGATGGGAGTCTGTCTCCAAGCTATCTGGTTGCTGTGTGTCTAACCCTTTGCAAATGCCACTGTTCCTTTCCACTCCCTGATTGCTGTACTATCTGTGGTGGCTTTGCAGTGTGTTTAGAGATTTTGAAGAAGGCTGGTGGGAAGACAGAGTCTGAAAAGGCTTTCTCTCTCCAAAAGCTGAGACCTCTCAGGTAGGAGTAGGGAGGCTCTGCAAAGGGATCTGAACAGGCTGGACCACTGGGCTGAGTCCAACGGCATGAGGTTTAACACGGCCAAATGCTGGGTCCTGCACTTGGGGCACAACAACCCTATGCAGAGATACAGACTAGGAGAAGTCTGTCTAGAAAGCTGCCAGGAGGAGAAGGACCTGGGGGTGTTGGTTGACAGCTGACTGAACATGAGCCAGCAGTGTGCCCAGGTGGCCAAGAAGGCCAATGGCATCCTGGCTTATATTAGAAACAGTGTGACCAGCAGGTCCAGGGAGGTTATTCTCCCTTTGTACTCGGCACTGGTGAGACTGCTTCTTGAATACTGTGTTCAGTTCTGGGCCTCTCACCGCAAAAAGGATGTCAAGGCCCTGGAGAGAGTCCAGAGAAGTGTAATGAAGCTGGTGAAGGGGCTGGAGAACAGGCCCTATGAGGAACGGCTGAGAGAGCTGGGGGTGTTTAGCCTGGAGAAGAGGAGGCTGAGAGGAGACCTCATTGCTCTCTACAAGTACCTGAAAGGAGGTTGTGGAGAGGAGGGAGCTGGCCTCTTCTCCCAAGTGACAGGGGACAGGACGAGAGGAAATGGCCTCAAGCTCCGCCAGGGGAGATTTAGGCTGGAGATTAGGAGGAGGTTTTTCACAGAAAGGGTCATTGGGCATTGGAATAGGCTGCCCAGGGAGGTGATTGATTCACCTTCCCTGGAGGTGTTTAAAGCACGGATGGATGAGGTCCTGAGGGACATGGTTTAGTGTTTGATAGGAATGGTTAGACTCGATGATCCGATGGGTCCCTTCCAACCTGTTTGTTCTGTGATTCTATGATTCCTTATGCAGGACTGCTCTCAATTTGCTTCAGTGTCTGTGTCTGCATGTCTTCCCTGCAGCATTAGGTGAGCTGATTGCCTTTTCCATTGCTCCAGGTAGTGGAAAGTTTGAAGTGGACTGAAAATGAGGGTAACTAGATAAATTGGAAGAAGCATGGGTCACCCAGGATGTGTCTTGATTGTTCCCCTTTGACAAGCACATCTGATGGTGTATAGAGAATGGAACCAAGTTGAGAGATAGTGGACAGAGCAGGGCACTGGGCCTGTTGTCACCCCAAGGGAGGCTTGGTCCATTCAACGGGAGAATGATGAAGAACTGACTGTACTTGGGGCTGTTTGGCATCTTGGGTGCAAGTTTGTTGAAGTAAGTTGTCTAATTTGCTGCAGCATCAGCCTCCTGAAATTAATCAAGTGACACCAAAGCTGAAATTTGTCCCACAGTTACCTCTGTAACCAATGAAACCATAGAGCCAAAGCACAGAAGCAGGCACAGTGTTTAATTAGTCTTGCTTTTATTACTTTCTGTAGAAAGCAATCCTTCATTCCACTTTTTACAGTCTTTGGGAATAAAAATCAGTTGTTGCCCCATCTGCTGTGGGACCTTCTGACTGGCAGAATGATTCCACGTGCAGTTAGGGGTGAGCCTAGACCAGCCCTGCAAGCCCTCTTGCCTCCCTGGCCTCTTGCCACACCACACGTACTTCTCTGCTCCCTAATCCTCTCAGTGCTAATTGCTTTTCTAGTGCCTCTTAGGTGCTGGTGAGCAGAGAGGGGTTGAAACACAGTGCTTTCCCAGCCTCTGCAGAAAAAGGTGGGATGGCTTTGGCTGTGAAGAATAGCACAAAAGGAAAAAGAGGGACTGTTTTGGAATTAAGTGATACAGAGTTAACATTCTGCCTCTCAGGCCATGAAATTGATCTTCCAGGTGAATTTCTGGTCTCTCAAATTCATTTTGGGCAGAATACATACCTCAAATGGAACTGGCTGCATCTTTTGACGTCAGTAAATGCTTTCTTCCCTTCAAAAGAACACAGTTTGGATTTCATCTTGTTTTTACACCTTCACTTCTCCTTGTAAGGCTCATTGTCACCACTGGGTCTGGTGTCATCCAACTGCGGCAGTGAGACCAACACTCTGTGCTGCAGAAATTCCCAGAGCACAACACTCAGCAGCTGCCAAAGCAGTTTGCTGGCACCTGCTCAAGGCAAGAGAGAGAGAAATATCACTTTGTCTGCTTCCCTTCATTGCTGCCCACCAGGAAACCAGCAGAGACAGCACTTCGCTCCTCTGCTTGAGAAACATGCAGGTTAGATGAGCAATGATGACACCTTGAGTCATTTTGGCCTTTTCAACAACCCTTGTTCCCTTTGTCTCATTCTGCTTTTTTCCCACTTGGATTGCTGCTGCCCCATATCACCACTCCCTGGAAAGCTGGCCAGGAATAGCATTTTGTTGTGCTTTTCTTCTGCTGTTTCTCACCTGCCAAAGTCCTTCCTTTAAATGGCACCAGTCTAATTATTTTAGGCATGAGAGCTGGCAATGGCTGCATTTGGGCAAACAACAAAAGGATTCTTTAAGCAAGGCAACTCTCAGGAAGACCAGACATTTCTGATGGCTGTGGAGACAACTTTCCTCTCATGAACCTTCTCCAACCAGTCCAATTCCCTTCTGACTCATGGGTGGCTGTCTCATTGTCTTTCTATCTAAATTGAAGTGATAATAAATGTACTAACCCCCTTCTTTGTGGAAGAAATTCTGCAGCTTGAGAATGTCAGCTCTTGTGCTTCTCACTTTTCCAGCTAGGTTAGATCTGAGCCACTGAGCAGCCAGTCTGAATGACAAGAGGAAGCATCCCAAGTTCAGATATTATAAGGTGTGCATGTAAGAGAAAGGGTTTGTTTAGTGCTTGTAACAGATCTGCCGTGAGCATTACAAAACTGGTGGCAGGTACAGAAGAAATGTAGTGAAAGCAGTATGCTGAACCTTGCCTGCTTGGACCTACCCAGGGCCTTTCTCTGAAACTGCCAACAAGGGGGTGGGAATACTTGTAGGTGTCTAGTGATGACTTGGAAGGTAGTGTGCTGGCTTGGGGACCTGAAATGTGCACACACTGTGTGCATAGTTCCCTTGTCAGCCAGGTCATCCTTCCTCCAGTCTTTTAACAGTAGAATCAGGAGCAGGATTGTACCCAGCCTGCAAAGCTGGCCATGATGCTTTCTCCTTCCCCTTTGAAGATGCAAACTCCCAGAGTGATTTCAGAAGGTTATCAAGGCCCATACAATTATCGGTGAGCTGTACAGCTTCTTGTCACTGTCTTCCCTAAACCTGCTGGATCTTTCTTCTCCTTCCCTCGCTGCTCACCTCACATTCTCCCCTGGTCTACAGGCTAAAGCATGTTTCTAATGTCTGACTCTGTCCTTTCTTTTGAATGTTGTCAAGCTCTGAATATCCTTGATATTTGTCAACAAGGACCTTCACAGGTTACCAGTGAATATGGGAGATCAAGTGTCCTGAACGAGCCCTCCATACAAGGTCAAGACCTGCCTGGGCTGGCCCCTCTGTAGCAAAGCTATACACGTTGGCAAATCTTCTGCTTGACTGAAGAGATATAAAACTGAATTAAACTGGGAGATGTGTAACTATATCAACCCAGAATGGCTTTACAATTCCTAGATATAGAATGAAGAAATATTTTGTTATATTTATTTTGAATTGTATTATGGAGAAGATCTTTCCCTCCTAGGGATATTGGTAGAGATAGTGCAGAAACAGGAAATAAACTTTCTTTTCCAATGCAGAGAATGTAACCACACCAGGCAGCAGAATATTCAGGCAATGAATCCACCCAAACTTGTTTCTGTGTCCCACTAGGATGAAATGTAGAAAAATGTCATAAAACAAATCATGATTTAACAGTTAAGAGTGAATCAGGTAAAAAAAAAAATTCTTTCTTCCTGGTGCTGTTTGCAGCACAAGGCAGAATACATGGAGGTAAATTACATTTCAAAATCAGTGTTCTTTAGAGATGGGCCAGTTTATCAGGAAAGGTTGGAATTGTTCAAGGAAGATTTTTTTTTTCTATGCATTAAAACAGTTCACATGAGGCTCAAGACTTTTCTGGTCTGACCTCAGGCAACATTATGCACTTTGATAAAGCTTTTAGTGGTAATAAAATTTTATTGAATAGTACTAAAGATGAAGCAAACTGTGAAATATAAGGCAGAGGAAACTCTGAAGTATTCACCCAGTTTTTGCAAACAAGGCATCAAAAATGTCCTGATCCAGAGCATACACTAGACCATTGTCTCAATAACCACTCATTCAGTCATGATTCCTAATTTAGTATCTAAATATTAGGTACAGCAATAACTCAAAGATTAGGAATCTGTAAGAACATAAAAATGAAAGAAGATACAGCAGCTTATGAACAAATAACAGACATCCTTCCCCCCCAAGCTTATTCTGAAAGAGAAGGGAGAAAATTTACTTTACAAATAATAAAAGGAACACTGTTTCTGAACTAGTCATGCCTTGACCTCATATGGAAGGTTTACTTAGTAAGACCAACACCCAAGATTTGGAGAGCAGAACTACTATGATTCCTCCAATCCTCCAGTGGTAACACAGCATTGCTACCCCCCTCCTCATTCAGAATGCCACTGGATGGGTGTAGCTGATACTGGCACTATGATCACTACTCAGACACATTTATATCCAGGCACAGGGTAAATGCTCCCTGGTGTTGGACTACAGATTTCTATGGGATTTTGCAGGTTCTGTGTGCTCTGCAATAGAGGAATGTGCCTCCCATTGTTACTACGTGTGACACCAAGTGAAGAAAAATTTGAGTGATTTGCAAAACGCAAAGAAATTGGTTTTTTGAGTTACATTTGGAAATTACTGGGATTCACTTTAGACTGGATAGTGTGTAGAAGTGGGGACTATATGATAAGCTGGTGAAGGGACTGGAGAACAGAACCTATGAGGAGCGGCTGAGAGAGCTGGGGTTATTTAGCCTGGAGAAGAGGAGGCTGAGAGGAGACCTCATTACTCTCTACAACTACCTGAAGGGAGGTTGTGGAGAGGAGGGAGCTGGCCTCTTCTCCCAAGTGACAGGGGACAGGACGAGAGGAAATGGCCTCAAGCTCCGCCAGGGGAAATTTAGGCTGGAGATTAGAATGAGGTCTTTCACAGAAAGGGTCATTGGGCATTGGAATAGGCTGCCCAGGGAGGTGGTTGATTCCCCTTCCCTGGAGGTGTTTAAGGCACCGGGTGGATGAGGTCTTGAGGGACTTGGTTTAGTGTTTGATAGGAATGGTTGGACTAGAAGATCCGATGGGTCCCTTCCAACCTGGTTATTCTATGATTCTAAGAACGATAATGTAAATTAGGATGTTATAATATGTTGATTAACTAATGGTAAAATACAATACCTGTCATTCATATACACATATATATATATATATATATTTTTTTTTTTCCCCACTGTGGGCTTGTTTCTTGCTTTGTGATTGAATTGTACTGGGGAAAAGATCTTTCCCTGACTCCTTGGATGTCTAGCAGACTGTGAGGCATGCTTGTGTACAAATCCTCTTAATTCCTTTGTAAACTTCGGGGAATAGAAACCACTGATAGTGGAATGGGGAAATTTGTACCATTCTGCAGATTCTGTGGTCCAGAGGTATTTAGCTTAGGGTAAGAAATATAATGTCTTCTTTATTCTTCCGCTAAAGGAGATGACATTCATAAAAAGGTTCAAAAAGGAGCTCAGCTATCCAATCATAACACCTCAACAATGTTGCAAACAATTTAGAGTAGCTAATATAATATTTTAACATATAGCCAATATTGAAAGACTACCTAAAAAGGGGGCAGGTAAGATGTTCTCACTACATAGATTGTGCTCTGTGTATTTTTGGCCTGATGCAATGTGCATTGAAGTCAGGAGCAAAATTACTGTGAATTGAACACTGAAAGACCAAACCTTTGTGTAGATTAGATTCTAAATCTGTACTGACTGAACCTGCTTTTTATTGTCCCTGAGAGTTATATAAGCTCAGGGAAGAAGATAGGAGTGGCTCTGAATTCCTCTTTGTGTCCATTTTATGATTGCTTTCTCTGAACTGAGGGAAAAAATGAAACGTGTTTCCTTGACTACAGCACTTGTGATGTCATCTGTGTTGTATTTTTCATTCCCTCCTTTTAGTTTCCTTTCTGAACTCTTCCTCATCTGCTCTCCCTTTAGAGCCTACAGCAGTCCTATAGGTTTTCACACTGCTCATTTCACTATTACAGCATGTATCACTTTCTTGTATCTAGGTCAGTCACTTCTCACACCCTGTGTAGTATTATGTATTTGTTAAAGCATTGTGCAGTCTGGTTTTAAAGTCTGAATTGAACAATAGTATTCCAAAAGGTTACCTTGGATTGCTTTTTATTAAGATGGAGGATAGTCTGGGAAGTTTTGTTTTTTAAAATAAGTTGATTCCACTTCCTTTTCAATTTTAGGCTTGATATCTTTAGTCTGCCCTGTGCTGCAGTGTGATCAACTGGCTATGCTAGATTGGACAGTGTTATAAACTGTGTGATAGCTCTGCAAAATTGTCCTCTCACTGCCTCATTTGCTAACAGCTTTTAAGCCTTGGTTGTTTGAAAGAAACCATCCTTGCACACATTTGGGTATGAGACGTTGGAATCAATCTTAAGGTAATGGCCAAATTTCCTCCAAAACACCTTCTCTCTAAGGATTCTTTTTCATTTTGAAGCTCATTGTTTTTATTCTCTAGGACCACCAGTGTAACATAGGGCATAGTAACCTAGAAAGCAGTCCGTACCATAAATAACCCAGAAATAACCCTATCCCCTTTCCATCTGGCTCATGGAAAGGTTACTGCATTCACCTGTATCAATGTCCTGGCTATGCTCATCTTTGCAGAGTATTAGATGTTCAGGTTTATTGCCAGCTAAAGACTTAGTTGTAAAGATATAAAATAGATGTAGGTATGTTTTGTTGCCTTTGGGGGGTTATTTTTAAGCAACCTGAATGTTGCTGATTTTTTCCATGTCCAGCTTGGTTCATTTCTTAGATTAAAAATTAACTACATGGCTGTGCAACCTGGACTTTGTGAGGAAAGGCTGCTGTCTTCCTGCTCTAGTCCTTTAGCCTCCCCTTGCTGAAGTCCAAGGCAATTCCCATTTTGTCCTGAGATTTTGTGCATAAATAGTATTGCTTTTGCATTTGCCAACATTAAGAGTTACTTAGAATCATAGAATAACCGGGTTGGAAGAGACCCGCTGGATCATTGAGTCTAACCATTCCGATCAAACACTAAACCATGTCCCTTAGCACCTTGTCCACCTTGGCCTTAAACACCTCCAGGGAAGTTGAACCAACCTCCTCCCTACGCAGCCTGTTCCAGTGCCCAATGACCCTTTCCGTGATTTTTTTTTTTATCTAATGTCCAACCTAAACCTCCCCTGGCAGAGCTTGACACCATTCCCTCTTGTCCTGTCACCTGGGAGAAGAGGCCAGCTCCCTCCTCTCTACAATGTCTTTTCATGTAGATATAGAGAGCAATGAGGTCTCCTCTCAGCCTCCTCTTCTCCAGGCTAAACACCCCCAGCTCTCTCAACCGTTCCTCATAGGGCCTGTTCTCCAGCCCCTTCACCAGCTTTGTTGCTCTTCTCTGGACTCGCTCCAGGGCTTCAACATCCTTCTTGTGGTGAGGGGCCCACAACTGAACACAGAATTCAAAGGCATCATCTCACCAGTGTTAAGTACAGAGGGAGAATAACCTCCCTGGACCTGCTGGTCACACCATTTCTGATCCAAGCCAGGATGCCATTGACCTTCTTGGCCACCTGGGCACACTGCTGGCTCGTGTTCAGTTGGCTGTCAACCAACACCCCCAGGTCCCTCTCCTCCTGGCAGCTTTCTAGACAGACTTCTCCTAGTCTGTATCTCTGCACAGAGTTGTTGTACCCCAAGTGCAGGACCCGGCATTTGGCTGTGTTAAACCTCATGCCATTGGACTCAGCCCAGTGATCCGCCTGTTCAGACCCCTTTGCAGAGCCTCCCTACCCTCCAGCAGATCGACACTTCCACCCAGCTTAGTGTCATCTGCAAACTTGCTAAGGGAGCACTCAATGCCTTCATCCAGGTCATTGATGAAGACCTTGAACGGGGCTGGACCCAGCACTGAGCCCTGGGGAACCCCACTTGTAAGTGGCCTCCAGCTGGATTTAACACCACTTCCCACCACTCTCTGGGCCTGGTCATCCAGCCAGTTTTCTACCCAGGAGAGAGTGCACCGGCTCAGGCCAGAGGCTGACAGTTTCCGTAGCAGAATGCTGTGAGAAACTGTGTCAAAGGCTTTACTGAAGTCCGGGAAGATACATCCAGAGCCTTTCCCTCATCCAGCAGCTGAGTCACTTTGTCATAGAAGGCGATCAGGTCAGTTTGGCAAGACCTGCCTTTCGTGAATCCATGTTGACTGGGCCTGATCACCCACACTTGCCGCACCTTGTCCAAATTACCTAGCAAAGCTAAGGACTCCATAGAATTTTTTTTTTCTTTCCTCTCCCTGTCCACTTCCCCAATTTTGTGTTGTCAGCAGGCTTAACCAGTTTGTAGTCAGCTTCTCTAAGTCATTTATATAAATTAGGCTTAGCAGGGGTTCCAAGGATCGTGTGGCGATGAACGTTACTTTGCATTTGTTGACTTTAATTTTCTTTTGCCGTATGTTGACCCAGTTCTAGAGTAGATCTAAATTGTTGGTTGTATCTTGGCTGCTTTTTTCACGTCCATTATGCAGCCCCACTGGCAACTGCAAAAACACTGAAAATGACCTCACTTGAAGTCATTTGCACAACCTAAAAGTAGAGCAGGAAGGGGCATATTCACTGACCTAATTCAGCAGGTCTCATCATTTAGGTCTCTTAATTAATGATGACTCTGTTTTGCTGTTCTGTAGCCTGATCACTATCTGTTCTCATTTTCTATGCAAAATTTCTGCAGGATTTGCAGCTTTACATGGAGTATTTAGCCAAGCTGCCTAAATAAGCCACATAAATTGTATGATCTATACCTTACTCTTTGATTTATTCCCCTTTCCTTCCAAGCCAAGGAATCTTTTGAAAGTTTTTGTCATCGCTTCTGAACCTTAAAAAATTAAAGCACTTGGGTGGAGACCAGGAGCCTGTACTTGTCTTCAAGCTATTTACAGTGACTGGGTAGTAGGAAGAAATACTTTACACCTTGCTCTGTAGGATCCTATGCAAAGATCCATCTCTCAAAGGACAAGCTGTCTGTGGTGGCAGCAGCCCATGCCGCCCATAGTCACTTGGCCCTCTGAAAGCCTCTCTAGACTGGGAAGAACTCACAAACTCTCCTTTTGCCTCCTCTGGTCTCTGAATGGGCTCAGGAAGGCTACAGGGAGCTTGTCACAAATCGACCTCTGCCTCTCACATCCCTGCCCAAAAGGAGAAAGATAATCATTAACGCAATTTCTTTTAGGGCTCATTTACCCTGCTGTTTGCAATACGTGCTGTGGTGCTTATAACTGCTCCAAGGCTGTATCTAGCAGAGCTCCCAGGAGAGAGAACATCATGGATGTGCCCCCAGGTCTGCTGTAAATTTGACTGAGTTGATTATGTCTCCTTTTTTTTTTTTTACAGCTTGTCCAGGACTTTTAATGCTTTAACTTAATAAGAATGGACTGGTCCCATGCTCTTAGCTTCAGGGCCGTTACTCGCTATTGGTTTGGAGCAGCTGCATTTATTTGCTTCTGGGTTTAGGGGAGAGAAAACTCCTCATGGAGCTCTCCATGGGATTGAATATTTCCATGTAAATTGTATCTGAGGGTGCTGTTGGGCCCAATGATTTTAAGGACAGTTTGATGAAATTAGATCTGTGTGACGTTTTTAGAAAGGCATGTAGACGCTACAGCATCCTTCCATCCTGTCTTCCTGTTCCAGCTGTTGAGTGGGCAGGAAACTAAAGCAGTGAAATTTCTGCTTTTAGGGAGAGGCACTGTTTTCTAATCTGTGGATGCCACTGCACTCAGCTATGATTGCCAGCCTCCCATATCTGCAGTAAGGATTTATAGTTCACATACAACTCAAGTAAAACAAAGCAAGAGAGCTGCAGCACTGATTTTGCTGCAGCTTCAGAATAAACACTGTGGGATTATGACTTTGTCCATCCAGCACCGCAAACAAGAATTCTACCCTTATTCTTCCAGGCAAAATAATTCACATAAGTTCATTGTGTTCTCCAAGGCACCTCCAGATAGGAAAGGCAGACTGCCTGCCCTCCTCCTACACCCCCTGAACTGGGTTTCCAATGAGACAATCAGCTTGTTTCATTTCTCCAGAGAAAGGACAGCCAGGGCTGTATTTCAATACATCAGGAGCCTCTTGAAAAGGTGAGGCCCTTTCTGTTAGTGCTGTAATGGAAGCAAAGCCTAAAGAGAAGAAATGTGACCGTTTCAGGGGCACAAAGTCATCAAATTTCTGCTGTTATATTCTGGGAACAAAAATAGCAGGGACAGGTCCCAGCTGCTGGCCACAGTGTGTTTGAAAAGGTTATCAAGACATTATAGCATGTAAACAGCAGAGCTATTAGCTCTGAGCTGTGAAAAGTTTCTAACCTTCACCGAGAAAGCCTTAAATTATTTTTGAAGTGTTAATGAAAGTCAGCTCTCCAAAGATGGATGTGGAGCATGGAATTGCATTAGACAAATGGCAGTAACATTTTAATAGTTATTGCTTTGAAAGCCCCCCCTCTGAGCAGATTCAAGAGGCTTAGCGACCAGACAGTTTCATAAGCCTTTTTTAAGGTGGGAGGGGTGCGTGTAAAAATGTGTGGTTTATATTGAGCAATTTGCAAAAGCACACAGAAATGGTGGTTTTGTTTAGCCTATGTTTTGGACCTTGTTCTTGCCTCCTTCTAAGAGTTTAGTGGCTCAAGGATGTTTGATGTGGTTGTAAAACTAGCATTACCCACCCAGTTCAGGTGTGGATCAAAGGAGCCTGAGACTGGCCCTGCAGGTATTGATATATAGGTGTAGGCAGACCTGTTACTGAGCTGCCTCAGAGGTAGGGGCCTCCCTGGGCAACAGCCACAAGCCCAAGTCAGCCATCCAAGCTGGTAAGCAAACTCCCATTCAGTTCACTGGGGTCAAAGTTTCCTGCTGTGTCTTTATTTTCTGTGTACGTGCCACTGCACAGATATGAAAGACAGACTAGTGCATGGTTCTTCTCTCCGTATATACGAGTGTGGGTTTTGTGTATATGTAACTGTATATAAATCAGTTACTTAATTGCTAATTAACTCTAATAGGTACTTGGAAAGACTGCACAGGATGTGCCCTTCATCCTCAAGTGCTTGTCTCAACGCTCCTTTCTACTGCGCATGCAGCCAGGTTTGAACACTACTACATCACTCCTGGTCTGCCTCAAGCTGCACAAAATGCTGCCTAAATCACAGATATTCAGCAGACTATTGAGCTTAGTTTGGGAGAGATCAACCTCTAAACATCAAGATGTCTTGAGTTGTCAGAGTGGTTCTATCCCTCCCTCAGTCATATCTTGACTGCGTGCATATATTTTTACAATTTAGATTATATTAGGGAAGGTGAATCATGCTGAGGCCTTTTGATTGCACGAGGAATTTTTACAAATGCTTCCTTTGGGACACAGTGTGTAGTGAGTACATAATTCTCTGCAGGACTGGAGCTAGGGACAGCATTTTGCTGTGTTGGGCACTGGAGTACTTGATAATATTTCATGTTAGAACAAGATCAAGAAAAGAAGTAAATGTGCATATTGTGGCTGTATTTAAACGCTGGGTTATCTACAAGCACAGACAGATTTTAGCAGTCCTCTGCACTGAGCAGCACCAAGTCTTAATGAAGTTCTCATCTCATCCTTTATGCTCCTTCTCTGAGATGTATTTGGTGCTTTTGATTCCCTTGCACATTTTTGCAGATAAAGCCGATTTTGTACAAAAGACTTATCTTTCTTTCAGTCACTTTTCATTGTGAGGTCAGATTTCCCTTCTCCTCCCCTTTTTTGCAACAGCGGGGAAAAACAACCCTTTCACCAGCTCCATAACCATTTCATGCATAATAACATTTTAGGATTTTATTACTCTGTTGAGACAAAGCAGGCTCTGATGAATTTCAATTCAGCACAGAATCGACCATGCTACAGTGTCTAGTCGTACAGAGAAGAAAACCTTTCTCCAATTCTGGAACAGGTTGAAAGACCAGCAACTGTGATTATAATACCAGAGTCAATAAAGCTTAAAGCTCTGTCTGGCTTCCCCACTAAGGAAGGTGAAACAAAACCTTCCTACCCCCCACAAATCAATTTTAAAGCCATTGCACAGTGATGATGTTCATCAGCATTTTCATTGCACACAACGTGGACTCTTTTGTGCTGTGTTCAGTTAAAGGGACCCTGGCAGGCTTTGTAAATGAGTTAATTTCTGGTACTGAATCTTCTCCTAATTCTCACCTCAGTGTTTTCTAACTTCTACAGTTATATTTTCCTCTTTGTGGTTTTTTTTTTTTTTTGTTATGGGGTTTGGGGTTTTTTTTTTCATTCTCTCTTCTGTTTCCCTGTGCATGCAAGAAAAGATTCAAGTAAAAGGCAATGCATCAGTGAAGCTGGAATCTAGCATTGCCAGGTGTATTTGGGAGCATTTAAATTTTTTTGAGTCTATTTTTGGGTCTGTATACAGTTGCATTATTAAGCTTTTCCCTCCAACTGTGAAGCCTACAATTGCATATTTAAACGAATGCTAGGGAAACCTCAAATAATCCTATGGCTCCTAGAGCCTAGACTTTCACAGAAAATACTGTAGACTAGAAAAAAACCTGCGATTCTTTATAAGCGTAGCTGCATAGACTGGGAGGAAAGGGAGCTGGATGAGGGTGGCAGCTCTCTTTTTCATTGTATTCTCTGCTTGAGAGTAGCCATACTTCTGAGCCAAAAAGGCAAGGTCCCAGCCACACAAGTCCCCTTGTGGACACTGTCACCAACTAGCTCCCACATCTGTCAGCTGACACGGAATGGGGTGGGGGAGAAAGGGCCAGGGGGCTGGGGGTGAGAATATGCACTCATGGTCATCGTGCAAAGCCAGAATCTCAGGCTCAGGAGATGAGGCAGAGGATAGGAAAGGACACTGATGACTTTAGGTACCTTATTTGTATTTTCCATTTATCACTTAAGCAAAAAATAAAAAAAGTTAATTTGGTCCTCAAAGTAACTCCCCTAACAACTTGCAGGAACTCCTTTAACCACTTTACTGATTTACTGCATGGTGCAGTTCCTTACCTGGTGTTGAGGATAAGGCAACCAGCTGGGTAAAGCTGTCTTGGATTTCAGGCTTCTTTTTCCGTAGAGGCATTTATCCAGCTCTTCCCTGGATCTGGCACACCTTTGCAGTATTTGGTTCAGTGATGGATGTTTATGCATCCTTTCTGATCCCTCACACACTGACATTGTTCCAGTGTATTTTCCTTCTCTGTGGAAAGCACTGGGCCAGTTTCCCAATGTAGCTTTGTGAAGTCAGATATTGCACAGGATTGAGATAGACTGTTTTGATCAGCCAGGCATTAAACTTACATCCAGGCTAAGCAAAACCCTCCTCATATTATTATTCTTAGAATTTGAAGTTAAGGTAACACCCTTCAAACGAAACATTTTCAAAGTAACTCAGGGAGCCAGTAGCAGGAGCTTTGGTTTCAAATTGCCTTGAAAGACTCCTAGAGCTACTTGGAGTAGCACATGGAATTCCAAGGAGAAAGATTTGGGGAAAATTCAGTGGAGGCTTCTCATTTTTGAGACAGCAGCTGAACAGAAGCTATGTACTTGAGACAATTCACATATTCAATTTGAACCATTTTCTTGTGAAATGTAACCATGTTTAGCATAGGATGAGTCCTTCTCCTCCTCACCAATAGTTATGCCCCTTGGTCCTCTCATGAGAGTTGACTAACGTATTTCAAGAAATGTCATAGCACACTTTTGAGACAGGGGAAGATGCTTATTACTGTACTTAAAATAGGTGAAGTGAGGCAAAAGACAGGTGAAAGTTTTTAGAGGCATTTAAAATTCAGAAATTTTTCTCCTAGGACTTTATAAAACACCTAGTGTTTGAACACCCATTCATTCCAGAGATATCCTAGGAATTCTGATTCAAGCAGATAAGTGGAGGTTTTAGCTTGGTTTGTACTTCTGGCCTAAAGGGATCCATGGACAAACATTTTGGGTTTAAAATGCCCATATGGGCAACCCAGACATCTGGGTAATGTACCTATTGCTTTTGAGTTCTGTGTAGACATTAATAGCCTTTTTTTTTTTTATTATTTGTTCTGTGCCAAGCAAAAGGAAGGCAGTAGGACAGCAGGTTAGCTGTCCCTCTCCATCTTCCTTTCAGTTAAGGACTTTGGCTCTGCTGCAGCAGGAAGATTTTAAGTCCCAGAACCCTGGAAAAATTGCTTGGGGAAAAGTTGCTTTACACAGGGCAAGTACTTGATTCAGAGCCTTGTGTAGGTACCTTGTCAGTTCAAATTGAGCTTAAAGTGTTTCAGCTGATGAGAATTTGGCCACGTCATCTCTTCTTCTCTGCGTCGTTTCATGGTTGCTGTTTGGAGGGGGGAGAGAAAGACATTTTAAGAAATTAAATTAAAAGAATAATAAAATTACATAGAAGTTGCCTGAGGGGTTTAAATATCCTGCTTTTGGCAATACAGCTTCATTTTCAGTATAATCCTTGTGTTACAGCTTTTGCAAGGGGTAAAATCTATCCCTCAGGGTAAATTTTCCACCCCACTTGTATCCAAATCTCTTGACTCTATTGACATTCATGTCTTCAATTCAAGTCCAAATTACAGTGGCATAAGCCCACTTTTAGTGCTGCTGAAGCTATAAAGGCTTTGGGATTTGGTTTAGCTTAGCTAAAACATATCAAGGCTTCATTCAAACTTTCTCCCAACTGATTAGTTCTGGAGCTCCTCAGGAGAACATGTTTTTTAAGGAATTTTTGTGTCACAATTTTTTTTTATTAATTTCAGAAATGTCTTAAATCTCCTCCCCTCCTTCTAATGGCTTTTTTTTTTTTCTTAGCTTTGTCCTTGGCAAGTGCCTTCCTTTTATTCCTTTGGTTTTGACATCAGTATGGGTGCACAAAGTCACTTTGCTAAATGTGAAATGCAATTGAATGTTTTCATAGTTGATAATACTTGAGAAAAAACATGTGGGAAGAATGAGAACGAAAGAGCTGTTCTGATGATTAAGGCAAAGCTACCCTAAAAAAGGATGCTCGTGGAATATGTGCTTTTAGCAGAGCCTGGCCCTTATACCCAGGCAACCCAACACTTCTGACACTCAGAGAGGAGGGAAGATGGTTTATGGAAGGAACTGATTTATTGAACTCTCAAAACAGTTGGTTCACTCTTCCCAGTTGTTTTGCTGGAGTCAGGCATATCTGTGCTGACTTGTATCAGTGGAATAAATGCTGTTCAAAGGCATAGTTGGTCTTTCAGCCTGAAGTGTGGCCACAAGTCTTTTTACCAGTGTAATTTGTTCTGAAACACTGAAGAACACAATGAAGCAATGCTGCTGAAACACTCTGAGGGTTGGAAAGTGGCCTGAGGACAAATGTAGTAGCTTAGTAGTGCCACGTTGTGATTGTGCTGTAATGACATCACTAGCAAAATAATTTGGTCTCAGTCTTGGCCCATCAGCTTGTGATTTTATGTGGTGCTATTCCTATTATATGCCTACTTTCCCTCCCTGATTCTGCCTTCACACTGTAGTTTCCAGCTCTTTGGAGGAATAGCCCGTGCTTCTCAGCATTCCACCATTCTCTCTGAACTCCATCTCCTTCCTTTAAATCACCAGGTAGAACCAGCATGTATTAGGATCATTAAGGTATTGATATTTTACAGTAATAGATCTGGTATTAAAAACACTGCAAGGTTTTTTTTCATGTGTGCAATAAATCATCATCAACCTCTTTATTTTGTTTGTGTTTCCATAGTGAGGTAGGAGCATCATGAAAACAAATTCAGACCTTTGGTTTGTTTTTATTTCATATGCTAGGGACTTGCTTACGAAAGGCAGAATCGATGCAGTGGGAGATCCCCAATGCAATCAGAAGGCCTCATTGAGTCCATGAGGGGGGTATACTTACAAGTCACCATAATCCGGAGGAAGTCTGGAGTCTTCTGGATATTATAATGGCATTTGATGTGTCTGCATCTGCTTCTCTCCATGGATAGAAAGTACAGCAGACCAGAAATTACCCTGGAAAGTAATGATTCAATGATTTCTGCTAAACCACCTGAACAGCATTGTTTACTGTAAACCAGCCATGGTTGCAGGACTAACTCAGAGACTTCACCTGCCAGCAGTTAACTCTCCTGCCAAGTGCATAAGGGACTCAATGAAAGTTTGGTGTCCTGCCCACCCTTTGCATGGCTGCTTTGGGATTTTTGTCTGGATGTCTCTGTCAGTGCACTAAGTGTTTTACTCTCCAGTAGTGTAAGCCAACATCCTCCTTGAATCCAATCCACTGTTGTTGCAGTCAACCTGAATATTTTGGGGGCCTTTTCTCTAAGTTGGGTCACTGTACCCTACTGGAACTGTGTATTTCATTCAGTCCATCCAGCATGGCTGTGTGTGTCAATCCAGAGTATTTCACCTCTTTTTCCCAGCAGAAGATATGCTTCTTATAAACCATGCATACAGGAAGAATTTCATCACCCGATGAATAATCACAGTAACTACTTAATATCTGGAAGGTGTCATGGAGATTAAAAAGACTGTGTACTTTCCCACCTTTTTGACAGTGGCAACTGTGATCTTAGTTTAAATCAGAATGGTTTTTCTGGCTGGCAGTGCGAAAGCACTGAGCTGTCTGTCTAGCCATCACTCCGAGCCTGGTTAAATTAATATTAGCTCTGAGAAATAGGTAATTATTTTCCCTGTTTATTTGGTTGCACCTATAATTATTGCTTTACCTGGTGGGAGCCATAAGCTGTTGTAATTATGCTTCGTTAAAATGCTGATTAATAACAGCTTGCTTCTGAAAGGTGTGCTGTGGGACCTACTTTTCCCTGGCTAGGCTTATTAATTGTAATGTAGATCTATGTACCTATCTATTAACTCTGAGCTAATATACATAGAAATGGTGCTAAAATCATATTTCAGCACCTGACTTAGACTCAGCAACACTAGGAAGTCCAGACATCAAGATTTTTTTTTCTGGTCAAATGTTCTTTCTTGCTGTGAATATATTACACATTTCCAAACACATCTAGAAAGGACAAGGTGAAAAAGTGACAGTAAATGTGCCCTACATAAGGAATACATTGGAACTTCTATATAATAGCCTTTATGTTCACGAGTTTTAAACAGCTTTTGAAAGAAAGACCAATATACTTTCCATTTTATACATCAGGACCATATTTGGCAAACAATTCACTGGACATGTAGGTCATACGTGTTTATTGATGAGCACGGTTTTTGTCATGGTTTAGTTAGCCAGATAGTAAGAGCACCCCTTACTGCTTGATCTTCAGTAAGGTTGCAAAACAGGATTTAAACTAAAACCTAACTTCACCAGCTACCTGCTAACTTTTGTAGTGTTATTTAGAGATCATAGAATAGTTTGAGTTGAAAGGGACATTAAAGATCATTTAGTTTCAACACCCCTGCCATGGGCAGGGATACATGCCCACTAGATCAGGCTGCCCAAGGCCCCATCAAACCTGGTCTTGAACACTTTCAGAGAGGGGACATTCTGGAAATAGCTGCTTCTAACTTTCCATTCTCTTTTGTCCATGAGCTCTGTTACCAAGCTGTAGCAGGAGATGAAAAACATTGAACCATCTTGATAAAAAATACTAATCTCTCCTTTAAGGCAGGACCAGAATGTGCCTTGAATCATTTGATAGCAATTTTTACTTAATTATAGTAGCAGAACAACAGTTGAAGTTCCACATAATTTGAACACTTAATGCTGAGTAGAATTGTTTTCCCCCACCTTTTTTTGATGTTTGAGTTCCATCTGTTACCTGTATGTAAACGTGCTGCAGAGTGTCTTGCCTTAGTGCTGGCTTAGGTGAATGATACTGAGATTTAGGTTATGTTTGAGGGGATAGTTAAGGATGAGTGTTCCTAGTGTTATTGAGTGATTAGGGGGGTTTGGGATTCAGTACTTCTAAAGAAATAGTATAAATGTTCCCATGATATCACCCTCTTTAAGAAGGATACCTGCATTTGAGGCTTGAATCCTCAAGACTGGTAATCTTTTTCAATTGCATGAATAAGAAATGAATACAGATTCCTTCTTTCTCTTTTTTAACACCCATTCTGTTGTGAAAATAATGCAGGCAGACTTTGATTTGAGAATTCCTTAGTCCTGAAGCAGTGCAGGTATTTATAGATAAGGTTCCCATTTGGGCCATTTCTAATAACATGCATTAATCAAGCATACTGTTTAAAGAAATTTTTTGCTTTCTCTGAGCTTCCTAAAGGTCTTATTTCACCTGATTTTTCTTGAGTAAATGGTAACAGCTCAACCCAGCTAGTAGAGTCCACTCACAACGAAGCACCTTCTAATAATTATCCGTTCCTTAGACTTTGCACCAAAATCTGAGCATATGGGATCCCTGCCTGTACAGGACAAAAGAAGCAGTTGATGCCAATGAGTGTGTTAAGGATGATTGAGTGGGCAAGAGCAGCCAAAGCTTAATATAAGTGAGGCAAAGATTCAGTCTATAAGTCCATGAGATTGAGTCTATACATCTTCATTAGTGCTTTATACCTTAAAACGTGGTAATGGTTTCAAGAGTGAACACTGTATTTGTACATTAACTTTTTCACCTCTGAATAACTTTTTTATTCCTACTTTGCCTGGACCAGAACCAATACTGGGATCATTTACAGTGCTCATGTAGAGAGTAGTGCCAGCCTTAGCATGTTCCCTGTTCTTGATTTCAGTTAGATTTGGCCATGCACTTAATTCATTACAGAGCTTGTTCTGCACATGGTTTGTCTTGTTCAATGTGCTCTCAGTAAATGCAGTTATATGGCAGGTCCAATACAGGAGCTGGAAATTAGGACTGGGGAGGACAAAGGTTCCCTCCTGTCATGAAGAATCTGTTTTCTGTCTGCTTGATTTTATTTTGATTCAAGTCCATTCACTCTCAGCATTTGCCAGTCTCTTTCCAAACATGAAGAAAGGATACTATGTGTAGGACCTCTTCTACAGTGAGCATTTCACCCCCAGCCTCTTCTAAGCACAGACTGTGTTTTGTGACTAGACTAAAGGCATCCAGAACTGTGAAGTCCTCAGCGACCTCTGTGGTAGAAATGCTGATGGTTTGGAAAGTGACTATGTACCTAACACATCATTGAGCAGAAAGACCCTGTTGTAAGAAAGAATGGGTCAGTGTGTGCATACACTGGTCGGAAAAAGCATTGTTGTTACTCTAGTTGGGTCACTCTAGCTCTTCCAGATGCAGGCTATACTAAACAGCTCAGTTCTGATTTACTGTTGTTATTCTGAAATGTCTTCTTTGTCATAATCCCCTCAGATTATCATGCTCGTAGAATATGATGGTTTGATTCCAGAGCTCAGGTACTGCTTTAGTTTTTTTAAATATGTCAACTTTACTGTATCTCTGTGTATCCCTTTGGAGTGCAGTCTGGAACTATTTTGCACTGCTTTGAATTTAGGGAAACTAGGCACTTGCAAGGTCACCATATAGGCAGAGCAAGAATTAGATACAAGGCATTCCAGTCTGCTGGTGCTGAGGAAGGTATAGTGTGAAATGCAAGCCTTTTAATCTGAAATAAAGATAAGTTCAGCAGAAGGCCAAAAGACTGCAATGTATTTTGGAAGGGTCAGGCAACAGAGTAGAGTAGAGTAGGAAGAAGGTAAAAATTTAAAAGGTTTTATCAGAAACCAGGGCTGAGCACACTAGAACTCATAGAGAAACACATCAAATTAAATGCAGGTTTGCATCTGAACTTGGTCCTTGTTCATTTTCCAGTGGACTTTGCCATTAAAATGGAGCTGATGCTAGATCTGAACAAACAGAGATGTTTGCGTGTTACAGATATTCCTTCAGATCTTAATTTTGTAACTTGAGTTCTGAAGCCAAGAAAAGAATAGTGACGCCAATAGTGGTGCTGAGTGTTCTTCCATTCCTGGCCCACCAGAAAAAAAAAAGAGATTTGAGAGACATGAGTGACATTGTAAGATATGTGGTAAACTTTGGGATTGTCAGGAGCTTTGAGAATCAAATCCCCGGATAACATGCAGTTAGTTGACTGTGATAAGGATGTAACAGTATCTGCTGAGAATCTTGCCATTCTTGTGTGTTGCCTGCATAAAGAGAAGGTGGGTAAGAAAGCAACATTTTAATTCAAACTTATTTCCTCCCTCTCTTCCTAAGAAAATGTTCATGTCAGCCAACATATCTAATTGCAGGCCATCTGATACCACTTGTGTGGCTGGCTTTACTGTCCTATTAATCTCTTAAAGAATAGCAAAACCCTGTTCAGCCATTTGGCTCGGTTTTGGGAAGGACATAGTGTTATTAACAATCATTTCCAGCTATGATATAAATTATTTGAAAAAATTGATAAGACATAGTTTAAGGAGCTAGATTTCTCTGTTCCTTTTTGTCCCTCTCCCCTTCCCTCCTTTTTTTTTTTTCTGATTAGACAAATGAATCATGCAAGCATGTTCCCTGCAATGCCACTAATTGATGGGATGCTATACAATTGCATTGCAATAACAAAACACTTTCAGCCTCTGAGAGATTAGTTGCATTGGCCTGGGATTAAGAAACCTTTGAAATCCTGAATCTAAATTACCATTCTTTTGACTGCTGTTTGTGACGCTAATTAGCTGTGTTAATTGGATGTTTTGATACTTGAAGAGCAGAGCAATCCAAATCCTTTTTTTTTTTTTTTAGAAAGCCAAAATTATTAATGAGTTTGGCAAGGGAGTCAGAGTTTATTTTAATGCTGTACACTTCCATATTCCCATTTTTGTTTCATGTTGGCATTTTTGTTGTTTTTTAATGTTGCTATTATTATTTTTTTTTAAGCAGTCTGAGTGAGTAATCAGCGTAGGAGTGAATAGTAAATGTTTGAATGTGCTTTCCAACAGAGAGTTCTGATGCATCACTGTCTCCAAATTATTGAACTGCTGGGGAGAAAATATGTCCAAGCCAACATCATTTGTATTGTTGGAAAAGTGAGGAGATGAAGAGGGGGGGAATGTGTGAAACAGATGAAGAAAATTAACGTGAAGCCATTTAGATGGAGGGCCTTTCTTTATAATTGCACGTTAGACAACCTGAAAGGAGCATAAATTTGGTTTCTTCTAGGTTGTTATGAACTATCTCACTATTCTTGCCTCAAGTGTCATGCTGGCTCCCCAGGTTCTGGACTTATAGGAGTGAATTGGTATAAATCATTGCATGGGTGTTAAGGAAGAGGTAGAAATCCTTTACCTGGTGGGATCCAAACTCAGTATTTCCTTCTAACTACTGTTCTTATCTATGTGACTTTATGATCTTAATTCAGTTCCGACAGACAGACCTGCTTGGCAACAACCTTTTCTTGTTTCTGAGTTTAAAAGAAAAAACAAACAAAACCCCAAACCAAACAACAACCTATGTCAACTACTCGAGAAATTGCATCACATCTTGCTTTCAATCCAGGCTGTGCTGGATTGGTATTTTGGAAGCAAATAGATATGAGGGCCATGCCTTACAGGTCAGGTACAGTTGGTGACTCCGTGTCTGTACCTAAACTCTTTCGTCTGATAAGGTCTCAGGAGCCTACATATCATGAGTGCCACGTCATGGAGGCCCTTGCTATTTCTTGCTATTCTTCAGAGGTCAGCCTATAGCAGGACTGATAAATCAGTGGCAGAGGGGTCGGTGCAGTCTGTAGTGCAAAAGGCAGTGGAGGAGATCTGCGGTGCTGAGGCTTGCATCTGCTCTACAAAACAAAGGATCTGAAGTTAGGATCTAGGAAAGGACTTGGGTACCCAAAAGAAAATTCATAGGATCTTCTGGTATATCCTTTAAAGATCGTGTTCCAATCTACCTTTTAAACACCAACTCTTAGAGCCCATCTCTTAAACAACATATTGGCACTTCCCGTTTTTTATGCTAATCTTGTCTAAACACCCAGACTACCACCTATGCTCTGCTCAGTGTGCCTTGGAGCTTCATCATCACTGAAACTAGAGAGGTGCTGCAACGAGCTCAGTCTGACCCACACCATCTGAAGAGGCACCACCCAATGACAAAGTGAGGCCGTCCCAAAAAATTCAGACGTAACTGCTTTGAAAATGGAGATAGGTAACACCTTTCACGGAACCCTTCGGTAGATAAATAATGACCCTTAAAGATGGATATCCCAATTAATTTGATTCTCAACTCGAGAAGCACATTCTTGGCATGTCTCTGCTGGTGACTGCTTTGGTAGGAGCACCTTTCTTTCAAATCTGTGCTCCCCTGTAGAAAGGAGTGGAATTGCTGTGGGGTCAGAAGGAGGGCGAGAGAGGCCTCAAGGCTGCAGCGCTCAGCAGGTGGGACCAGCATCTGACAGGAGGGAGTTTGGAGGCAGCACTACTCTTTCCAGGCTTGTGCATGGCACTTCTCTTAAAAAAATCCTGACATAAAAGTGGAAATGAGTCCAAGGACGGGGCTTGTGTGGATGGAGAAGCCCTCTGCCCAGCCCTGCTTCAGTCGCCACAGAGCAGGAGTATTTACAGCACTCACTTTCTACTTATTTTCTTCTTATTCTGTCTGCAGAGCTCCTGCTCAAGATGGAGATCACTTATGTCAACCCCTGGGGTACCAGCCTCTCTCCATATGCCCTGCAAAGAGGGGATCTGTGTGTCTCTTACTAACACCTGAGGTACTTGGGGGATTTAGCTTTTTTTTATTTTTTTCCTCTCACCCCCTTGCATCTGTGTTTCTTTCACAGGCATAGAATTTGCTCAGTTACATTTGTTGTTGTTGAGTTTTTAGTTGAAGTTGGAAAATTGTTGTTGAAAGATGTGCATCCAGTTGGAGAACCATCTGGATGGGACAGGCCAGAGAGATTCATCTGTCTCTAAAAAAAGCACCAGTAAAACATTCCAAGACTTAATGTGTAATTACAGTGTGAAACAACAAAATCCCAGCTCAGCTAACTTCTTGGCAGGTTTGTGCTTTGGCCTTTGGGATATTCATTTTCCAGGGGAACTTAGGAAGTCAGCTACTGGGCAAGTAAGAGGAGTGTGATGTGGTGGGAGGGTGATGGGTTTGATCTCCAGGGCTAGGTTGTTTTTTTCAGGACTTTCAGTCTCCATCTGTCTGTGGATTTGTGTGCTGATTGACGACTGCTTTAGAGGAAGCAGCACCTCCTGGCTCGGTGGCAGCCTGCTAGTGGGAGGGCAGAGGACAGGACTGTGTATGTGTGAGTATGTCTCCGGGGGAGGTTGGAAGCCATACAGAAGAAATGGAGCCAGGTTCAGATGTCTGCAACCAAAACACTTCCAAAACAGAATAAACACAACACTTCAGCTTTTCACCATGAACAATAATTAGCTTTCTGTTTTCAAACAGTTTTCTAAAAACTACACAAATGCAGGAAGGGCATAAATCTGTTCAACAAATGTTGAGCTTGCATGGGAAATGCTTTTGCAAAATTCTTTTTAGCAACTATTTCCTCCATCTCTCTTCCATCAGCTCTGGCAGCCAAGGCAGCACTGGACTCTATGAGGGACTAATGCTTCTGAGTGTCAGCTGCAGATGTGTCAAGAATGCTTGGGGAACTTTTGATCAGTTTGTCCTTCCTAGGCCCTCATACTCCTACAGGAAGTTCCCTTAACACCAGCATCATGATTTAAGGGGATGTAATTGCTTCTACCTTATACAGACAGTCCAACTTGCTCATTCCCACTGTCAGCACAGACCAAGTTTGGTCACAGGTGCCAAGGCCACATAGGAATACTGAAACAGAGCCCTGAACAATTTTCCAGCTCCACTTGAGTTGTTTAAATGCCAGCTCAGGGATCTTGATGTTTCAGAGGGCTCAACCCTTGCAGACATTGTGCTCCTTGTTTCTGACACTTGGTATTTTGAATAAATGCATCACCTACGATTCACAGAGTAAGACGAGACAGCATCTGAAAAACTATCCTCCTTTGCTTGTCTGGAGGAATATCCTGTGCAGGATTTTGAAAATTATGCCCTATAGTGCACTCATTTTCAATCAGACCTTGTTTTGCAAATGGTGCTACATCTAAAATCCATGGAAGTTGCTCACTGCAAACATTTGCAATCCTGGCTTTCTCCTGAGAAGAATATACCTTCCTTCTAATTAAGGCTGGTTGTCTACCTGGCTATTCCCACTGCTGGCTGCCAGCAATAATGCCCGTTGTAGTGTGGGTGGAAAATATGCAGTTTTCAAATCTCATTTTTTTCCATGTGGTATAACATTCTCTCATGAAGAGGCTGCTCATTCTCTGTGAAATAAACAAGTCAAAGTGCTCCTGGAGCAGCCTGGTTTCTGCTTGCATTTATGCATACATGAGGGTACATTTACCTCAGTATTCCTTTTCTTCTACAAGCTCTACTGCTTCTGACTCCCCCGGTCTGTGCTTTTTTTTTCCTAATAGTTTCCCTACCCCTGGTCATCCCACCACATCTGATTTGGAGGATTATTTGACTGTGTGGGTTATCTGAGGATTTATTTTCCCAGGCTGGTACTCTTAAATGGGTATGAATTATCTGATATGGGGATTAAACACACGAACATAAAGTAAAAGCTGACATGGGGCATCCCAACCCATTCCACAATGCTGTCTGTACACATGATGCTAATTAGGAACTCATTTCACAGTGGCCCCTTCAACCCATCATCATTGATTCAAACTAATGATCTAAGAAGGAGCATCACTGGTATTTCCTGGGGCCAGTCAGTTCCAGCAATGTGTGAAGTTTTCGTACAAAACCTCTGAACACCAGTTAGCAGATTCATGTCCTTTACTGTTCCTCGATGAAAGAATGTGATTAGTTGGTGAGCAAGAAGGATGAGAATACCTAAGTTCAAAATTTCAAGTGACTGATCATTACTGTAAATGCCTGGCTAAGTCTTAATGCCTAACTGGTATTTTGAAACACATTTTTGACTCTGAGCTCTAATGTGCTAGAAAGAGTTGGCAGAGATTCCTGCTCAGACAGACTCGGAGGACAGGCTGCACTTGCAGCTGATCTGACTGATATGCAGGGCATCAACCTTGCTGAAATATGGGATTCTAATAAAAGAAGATCCTCCACTAAGAACCCATTCTTTATTGTGCTTTACACCCCTGCATTGATTGTGGATATTGTGGATATTACTGTTTTCCAGGAAAGCAGATGACAAAAGCTGTGTCATAGCCTTAGCTCTGATTAGAAATGGATACACACTTTCAGGAACAGCAACAGAAGCTGTAGACTGGTAATAATCAATAATTGCTCCTTTGGCAAATAGATGACCCTGTGGTCTCACAGAAAAGATTTATGGAAGACAATGTGTTTTTCTTATAAAAAGGAACAATAAGGGATAAAGTGTCTGTTCCAGAGCTGTCATCAGTACGTAACAGTGGCTGATTTAAACTGAAATTCTGCTCCTTCCTTGTGGTATATTTGCATTGAATGTGATGAAAAGGCAGGCTAAAAGTGCTGTGAATAGAATACACATGCACTACATCAAACAATAGGTTCAGTGATGCTGTGACAGCTGCTGGTACGTTTCATTGTACAGGATACAGAGGCACATCAACTGGTTAGTGGGGGAAGATTAGCACAGAGTGTGTAAAGGGAAGGAAAAATATTAGGGATAAATTGGCAAAGGACCGTCATGATGGAAGACTTGAGTTTCAGACTCTCCTTCAGCCTTGACCGAGATGAGTATAGAAAACAAAACCAAGTTATCACTACTCTGAAAAAGCTAAGCAGGTACCTTTGTTAAAACTAGTATGGTCTGTGGAGAAAGGAGGTTTCCAAATTTCGTTTGGTGTTGAATTTAAAAATAGGACTGTCTTAACAGCTACAGCTGAGCAGGGGGAGTCATCTGGTATTATTCCCCAACTGGAAATGTTAGACAAGCCATTTGCAGTGAACACTGAAATGCTTTGACTTTTGAACCATGAAATGTGGATCACTTGAAGACACACTGAAGTACTGAAGGCGGGTGAAAATGTCCAAAGCAAAGGCTTATAAAATGTGAACAAACATTCATGGGCATTTGTTTGCATTACCCTCCGCTCTCTGTGAAGAAGCCCTTTAAATTTCATTTTGAGATGCTCTGGCAGTATGAATACCTATGCTTTAATTTAGTTTGCTTTGGCTCCCAGGAAGCTTTTTTTCCAATAGTGATTTGAACTCCACGTCCTGGCCTGACTGATCTTGTCTCACCTGACAAGTCACAGTTGCTGTTGTTTCAGTGCCTGGCTTGGCATCCAAAATTGTACATATTTGTACAGGGGTCTGACTTGCCATTCTACTAAATGAAGCAATACAAATAATAGTAGTTTTCACTCTGAAAGAGCTTTATAGCCATCTCTGATTTCAGTCTCATGCTGGCTTTGTACAGTGTACTTCTAGGATTTATTACTGTCTGGTTCATGTTGAAAGACCCAGATTTTCCTGTGTAAATTGGAGCCCCCTTGTGCTAGGGACATTACAGGTGCTCAGGGACGAAGCTTAAGATGCAGCACAAAGGCAGGACAGAAAGGGTTTAATGCTTTGATTTAGAAGGTTAGGGAACAGAGCACATAGACAAAAAAGTATTTGTCAATGGATTACATGGCCTCTCACAAGGTAGGTCCTATATGTCAAGTTGCAGTGGGAGCTCCTTTCAGAGCAATGGCAGAACCTGATGCAGCAGAGGACAGGACAAGCCCTCCTGCTCCATGACCCCATGTGCTTCCTGGTGAGAGAGCCCACAGTGAGACTTTGCAAATACGCCACCTGTGAACTGATCCTGATTATACTAGCTTTACAGAGAGCAGTTGATTATATCTTTATCTCTGTTTCCTTCAGCACTGGCACACACATATAACAAAGTTAATATATCGCACAAATGACCATTTAGTTAGCAGAGTGTGCTGTCAACTGGTGGATGAGCTGAGATGGGGTGACTAGCTGATACCAAGTGGCTGGGATATATTGTACCTCCACAGCCCTCTTTGGAAGTCAGGCCCTGCATGACTTGCCCAAGATCACCTAGGAAGCATGTGACAATGACAGGAACCAAACCTGATTTTCCTGAATGTCCTAGGTTACTGTCCTGCCCCAGCACTAGTTTCTCTTTTAAGGATGGCCTCATGCCCAAAGATGGAAGAGATGTGTTCCCATCTATTTATTTATGCCAGTGTAACCCAAAACATGTCTAGCATGTATATAACTTGAAACAGTAATGCTATTCCATGCAGAAGTGTATTGACTTGAAAAGAAGGAATAGCACCATCAGAATATGGAGCTTTTATCCCATGGACTTATTTTCTGCAAGATGTTAGGCTGTGTAATCCTGCAAAGCTATGAGCATGGCTGCCATAGGAGGAAACTGACAGGTTTTCAGCATTTTTTTAAGCTCTACCATCCCCCATGAGCATTTGTTCTCTCTGGGTGTAGGTGAATTGATTGCTAGGTAGCTCAGTAAATATGTTGAGAAAATAATACTTAATTGACTTAATATTACAGGTGACTCAAAGGAGTTGGGAAAACAATGTCAATTAAATAGTGCAAACATATATATCTGTGGATAGTGTTTTTAAGTGCTTTTGGAAGCGGAAACTTCTATAATATGAAATGCTATTCAGCTCTGCAACGTATTTAATTGTGTGTATGTGTGTGTGTAAGTGGTAAACAAAGCTAAAGCTATAGTGTAATCAATAGCTTTTCCATAAATCTCATCTAAACCAGAGCCTAACTCAGCAGTTGTTGATGGCTGAATTTCTAAGATAAAGACCTCTGTCAGATATTACCTGTGAATCTGGATCTCTTGTGTGCTCAGATTTCTGTATGCAGCAGTTCACAAATGAATACAGCAAAGTATGTTCTCTAATACCAGCAGTGCTACGAATCACTTCATTTCATTGAATATTGCATGAGACATCTCCTGAAAATATTCCAGGCATCTTTATAGTATTTTCTTAGAACTGCCTGGGCTATAGTAGAACTCTGTAATCCAAATAATATGGCAGTCTGGCTGCCCACAAAACAACTATCATTTACTCCTTAC
The DNA here is from genome assembly GCA_033558105.1 of Coccyzus lansbergi. Lineage (NCBI taxonomy): Eukaryota > Metazoa > Chordata > Aves > Cuculiformes > Coccyzidae > Coccyzus > Coccyzus lansbergi. Next base: position 75,447 of record JAUMJK010000784.1, on the reverse strand, counting down.
TAAGTATGTATTTGTGTTAATTTAGCATTCATGACATTTCATAATAGACCAAGATCCCACTGTGCTAACTGTTATATGAACACAGAGCAAAATCTGTGTCCTGCAGAGTCTGCAGTCTAAGTCTCCATTATCACTAGTGAAGATGCCTCTACTGGTGACAGCAAACTAAGTATGCCCATTCGTTTTTAGCAGCGTTTGTGCTGCAATGTTAGCTCCTGGTTTTGGTTAATAAATCACTCATAAATGCACACTTACTTGTTATTTATCAGTATTTGCTGAGAGGCCTGGACAAAGAATTACCAACATCCAACCTGTTAGAGAATTGCTCACAGTTGACTCTTCATTGTGTAATGGAACAAAATAGTCATATGAAGTGTCTGTTTTCCCATCTGCCCAGTGTTAGTTCCATTACCATCTTTTTTAGGCAGAACAATCACGCGTTCTGCTGCTCTTAATTAGTTGACTTACAATACTGATCAAGACTTGGGAGGAAACAGGAGACCTACTGAGTGATGCCAGATACAAACACCACGAGGAAGACCATCCTTACTGAGAAGACATACAATTTCGGTGGACAAGTGTACTATGAAAGAAGAAAAAGGCACATGCAATGTGAGATAGGAAATAAATTGCAGAGCTGAGAACAGAAGTTATGTCTTGTGCCTGCCGAGTCAGTGCCATTTCTCTCCAGCCGTGGTCTGGAATCCGTAATCTCAGCCAGGACCAAAGACAAAATCCTAGTAAACTAGTAAAAATAACTCAAACGTCATAATTGAGAACGTAATGACCGCTTGGGTGCAACAGTTTGTGCATTTTACCTCGCACAGCCTGGCAAGTCAGTTAGTGATGGAAGAACTGAAAATAAGTACTCCTTTGATAATTTTCCTCTTACCAGCTACTGTCCATAAGTCATGAAGAAGCTGAACCTTCGTGTGATTTCTAAAGATTTTATGACCTCTGACCCTGCTGTTGCCTGTTCTTTTCATGAGGATTTTAGAAGAAGATGAAACGCCTAACACCAGAACAAGTGCCTCCCTAGGCCCAACAGATAGTACTCATGTATACTTGTGTGTGTTTAGATTAAATAGATATATTTTTGGGATGCTTACCTGATTAATGAAAGTTTTTCATATCATTTGTTTTCTTCATCTTCAGGAACACAACACATCCTTTACAAAAGCATCAGCTCTTTTGCAAAAATGAAAATAGCAAGTAGTATTCTTATGACATGCAATATAGTGATGAGTTGCATTTGCCCTTTGCTTATTAAATGGTAAACCTTTAAGTTGGCCTCAAGTTATCCCACCTGCTCTTTGATATAAATTAATACTGCAATAAGTTACTCTCATAGTGATAAAAAAAAGGCTCTGCATCTGCGGCTTCTCTGAAAGAAAAGAAAGTATTAGCTCTGAAAATGGCTGGTTAAAATCAGATTGAGTGAAAATCAGAGTGTAATAAAATACATGAACTCACATCTTCCTTGCTTCTTTTTACACATGCCACTAGCTAGTCAACAGACCCTACTTGTTGAGTTCTTTTCCTGTCTCTGTTGTTCCAGGGATATGTTAGGTGTATGAGGACAGACAGATTTTTAGCTTCTATGATTCTATGATGCTAAAGCTACTGAAATAGCATAAGAAGTATTTCCCCACGTCACTACATGAAGCAACATAAATTAGTACCAGTCAAAATTGCTCCTAAGACCATCGACTTTGTATGCCCTAAGTGTAAACCAAGTGTTTTGTTGCATTCAAACTACCTGCATAACATCTTTTTCTTACTGTTTTTGTTCTGTGTTCTGGTAGAAATCAGAAGTAAGAGGGACCATAAAGAGCTAAAAAGAGTCCACTTGTACCCAAAAGAGCTGCTTTTTTAGGAATTTACATGAGTCCAAAACGTTGACTAAGTTCATACTTTCACTTCTACTTCCATTAAGTGGTTCTGAACACATAGAATTAAGTCTATGCTTTTTGTCTTCCTCTGAGCCAGAGGTTATAGAAATAATCAAGTGCTTCTTACTTTTTTTTTTTTAAATATGCCCTTGGATTATATGATATATAATGCTAAAGACTGACATTAGTGTTTGATGTTCTAGTAGCTATCTGTTTTTGCTAAATGATGATGCAGATGTAATGATCTCTTATCTCTCAGAACTTCTCATGTGGACCTGTTGCTCTTCATTTTTTCTTAAAGTTTTTTTAGTGTTATGATGCACTGGTAAATAGTTATTTATACTCTAATGCTGAGGTAGCCCATTGTTAGTGGTGTGTAAAAGTCTAGAAGGTTTTGGATCCTTTGAGGAAGGAAGTATTAGTGGTGTTTTGTTAGATTATTCCAGTTCATATATTTTTGTTGGAGGAAAAAGGGGTATGGAATGTAAGACAGGCATGGAATTTCAGAAATTTAGAGGCTTCACTAATTAAAAAGAAAATATGTCTAAATCCTCATACCAGATCCCATAAAACTCTGTTGTCGAGCCAAGAGAAACTTGCTTTACACCCAAATGTAGTGCTATCTAATTGAAGAAAATTATGAATTTAGAGAGGTATATCAGTTTAATTATATTGGACAAATTTTTGATACTTTTTTCCTTGCCTTTTTTATTTTTATACAGCATTTTTCTAAAATCACCAATTAGGTACCATTCTTCCTTTGGCATTTCTTAAAAGAATTTAGTTTCCCTTTCCCTCCAAGAGTGTTTGTTTGGTGGCACATCTGTCTCTGTTCTAGAAATGGGATAAAGTTTCGACCTAACTCTAGCTAAGGGGTTAAGTACCAAGAGCTGGATACCAAGATGAGCAACCCGGGTCTGTCCACCAGAGGCCTCTTACTTCTTAGCATCTTTTTATTTAGCCACTACAGTTCAGTGCTGCTGTTAAACCTGAATTCCTTCTCCTGTGTTTGTGCAGATATCACCCGTGAGTGAAGTCAAGCACCTTGTCATGAAGTCTTTCTGTCCAAGCATCTCTGTTATTTTCTTACTGTTATCCCTTTTACTGGGGGATTGCTAGTGCTTCTTCATTGTAAAAGCAGCCTGGCTGATGAACTCTGCTAGTTTGAAGTATATGGTTTGCATAGGGCTTAGGACACTGCTGGTAAGGAAACAAAGCTGTGTTTTGCCAGTTGGACTGAAAGAAGACAAAGTTATACTGCCATTTCTCTAATGCAAAGTGCTTCTCCAACTGAGTCCAAACTGAAGTTTGCAACAATCAAATGCCATGTGGAAATTTCCCACTGAGCACGCTTTTATCAGAGGTGTTTTGAGAGAGGTAGTAATTGTTTTTCTCTTTCTATTAGCTCACAAAAATAAAAGATTTCACTTAATAGCAGGCAGAGGTGGAGCTGGCAGATTGGTGTCTCCATAATTTCCCATAAGATGGAAAATTGGTGACCAAAGACGAGTTAATATCCATGACATTTTTTTGCCTTGTACACTGAGCTCTGAACCTCAGCGGAGTACTCTTCAGAAAAATAGTTCAGTGGATGTCTTAAAAGAAGAAAGGACTTGATATGTCATTACTTTGAGAAGGGGGTGTTGAGAGGTGTTTAGTACACAAAGCTTGTAGTCAAACATGGGTTGAAGGACAAGCAAGTCTTGAGCTGGTGCAGATGAGCCAACTAGCAAGGAAAGAGTAGCAATCTGCTAAGATGTGTCCAACATTATTGAGATATTTAGTGTATGAAGCAATCGCTTTAGGCACAGGTTCCTAAAACTCATGTTTGTAAAAGGTTAAACTTCCTTGTAGAAGGAAGCCTGGAAGAAACAGCTGAAGAAAAGATTCTATCTCCTGTCATTTTGCTGATATTTATATTATAAATGGCCTTGAAGTGGTTATCCTTAATCCATGCTAAATTGTAGTATTACCAGGTCTCTCCCTACACATACTGTCAAACCACAGATACATCCTATAGTAAGCAATGGAGAGAACTGAGCAGTATCAGAAAGTGCACTTTGTCTTTAGGGAGTCTACCAGTCTGTCCTAGTCTGGTAGCATATGTGTTCCCAGGGTTCTGCTGATCATTTAAAATGAACATTCACTCTGAGGTGTTTATTAATGCATTGCATGGAAACTTATACTGAGCTTTTACTTTTCTCTATTTCGCTGCTGGTCTACTACAAGCACAAAATATTGAGCGAGAGGTACATTTTCTCTCTCCTTTGGATTCATAGTTCTTTGTGTATTATAGATGCAGACAGATGGGAGTGTGTGTGTGGAGTTTCTGACCATAGTGTTCCATTGGACATGCTCTATAGTTGTGCGGGTTTTTTTTGTTTGTGATTAGAATTAATTACTGCTGCTTCCCCTGTGTAGAATGAAAGAGAAGTAAGCTAAAAGTTTCTGTCACTGGTATTTGAAAAGAAAATGAGAAAACAGGGAAAAAGGGACAGAATTGGTTTTTTAGGCCAATGGATGTAGAGCGAATAGTTGTGCTACTTGCTAAATAAGTATGTGTCAGTTCTGTATGTCCTCCTGCCCCCCAAATCAATAACATGTCAACCAGTCAGTCCCCTGAGATGTACAGTGTGCATATAGAATGGAGATAAAAGCAGATAAGAAACTACTTTTGCATGGAAAGTAAATGTCTCTGCATAGGAAGATTTTGATATGTTTGTAAATTCAACCCCATTGGCTTTATTTATTTACTTACTTTGTATTCTTATTTTTGGTATGTAATAGTTTTTCTTTTCCCAGATTGCTTCAACATGCCATGGAATGCAATGACATTTTTGTCCCAGTGAGCTGCTATTTCCATATAAGAAGTAGAGTATTTTACAGTCGAGCATATATTTTTAACACTGGGGGATTTAAACTGCAATGTGCATTTGTAGAGGTCGCTGTGTGCAAGAGCTTCCACTTGAAGATCAAACAAATTGGAGGAATGTTCTGAACAAAAATGAAAAGGAAGGAGGATGCAATTCAGTGAAAGCCAAGGCAGGAATTTATACACAGGCAGGAAGAATCAGCTGTACAGATTGAGGCAGGTGACAAACTAGTTGCAAAAAGCTTTTGGGAACTGTGGATCAGCAGCATGACATACATTCCATTGTGTGGAGAAACCAGCAGTTTCCCTTGGAAATAACTACTAGAATGACCCCTCTGCTTTTCTCAGGGTTAGTTAGGTCACAGCCAAAGCACTGTGGCTAGTTCTGAATGTGTTTTTTTCACAAAAATGGGAGTCAGGAGGAGAACTGCTGCAGGAACAATTCCAGGAGATCTGGAAAACAAGATTTGAGAGGAAAGGTCAAAAGAAATCAGGGTTATTTGGCCCAGAAAAAAGTCAGACAGAGGGAGAACACATTACAGTCTTTAAATAACGGCATGACTGCAGAAAGCAAGGGAATAATCTGTTCTCCATGGCCATGGTATTTTAGGAATCATGGGCTTAAGCTGCAGCAAGGAATGGATTTGTCTGACACGTGAAGGAAATACCAAGGTTGTGATAGC